>JARGYO010000198.1:13396883-13996883 GCA_029206835.1 Rana muscosa | reverse complement strand
ATTGAAAAATAGGATTTTTTACTCACCGTAAAATCCTTTTCTCTGAGTCCATGGACCGACACAGCTTCTCTATTGACAAAGTGGGTATTATCCGTTAATTAGGAGTGACTAGGCAGAAAAACTTGTAATAAGTGTTGCATCACACCTTCTACAGTACCGCCCAGGGGGCGGACCCTCTGGGTATACCCTCTCAGTCTGCACATCGCAGATCAGTTCGTCAAAAAGCAGTACAAACTTAAAAGGAGGGGTGGGTGCTGTGTCGGTCCATGGACTCAGAGAAAAGGATTTTACGGTGAGTAAAAAATCCTATTTACTCTTTCGTCCATGGACCGACACAGCTTCTCTATTGACAAAGTGGGACGTCCCAAAGCAGTGTCAGAGAAAAAACGAGGGGTGGTAACAGCATAAAAACAAACTTCACCCCAAAACACAAAACAGCACTCCTCCAACGGAGGAGTTGCACCTCTAAACAGCCGCCTGCAAAACCTTGCGGCCGAAAGAGGCATCCGAAGATGCACCTACATCAACTTTGTAGAATTTTGTGAAAGTGTGAGCGGACGACCAAGTCGCCGCTTTACATAGTTGGGAAACAGACGCTTGATGTCGGAAAGCCCAAGAGGCACCTATTGCCCTGGTCGAATGCGCCGTGACAGGAGAGGGGGCCGCCTGACCCTTTAAGGCGTAAGCCTGGATTACTATCTGTCGGATCCACCTAGAGATGGTGGCCGATGAGACTGCTTGGCCCTTCTTGGGACCAGCCACCGAAACAAACAGTGAGTCTGACTTCCGGAACAGGGAAGTAGCAGATAGGTATACTCTCAAAGCTCGGACAACGTCCAAGGAATGCAACGCCGACTCCTTAGGATTCGACGGCTGAGGACACAAGGATGGAAGTACAATGTCTTCGTTGAGATGAAAAGCCGAAACGACTTTCGGAAGAAAGGAAGGCTGCGGCCGCAGCACCACCTTATCCTTGTGGAAAATCAAATAGGGAGCCTTGCAGGACAAGGCTGCCAGCTCAGAGACTCGTCTAACTGACGTAACAGCCACCAAAAAGACCACTTTCTGAGAAAGTGTCAACAGGGGAATATCTCTAATATTCTCAAACGGTGCCTTCTGAAGCACCGAGAGGACCAGGTTCAAGTCCCACGGAGGTAACGGGGGACGGACCGTAGGGGCCACATGTCGGACCCCCTGCACAAATGTACTCACGAGAGAGTGAGTCGCCAGGGGTCGCTGAAAAAAGACAGCCAGGGCAGATATCTGTCCCTTAATCGTACTTAGGGCAAGCCTTTGGTCCACCCCATGCTGTAAAAACAGCAGGATTCTGGAAACCAAATAGGTACGCGGATGCCATTTCATTTCCTCACACATGGAGATGTAGGCCCTCCAAGTGCGGTGATAGACCTTCCTAGAGGACGGTTTTCGAGCACTTCTCATAGTAGAGATTACTGAGTCTGACAGGCCCCGGTCTCTCAGTACCTGGTTCTCAACAGCCATGCCGTTAAAGCCAATGACTGTAAAGCAGGATGGAATATGGGACCTTGCGATAGCAGGTCCTTCCATAGTGGTAGGCGCCAGGGGACGTCTGCTACCAGACGTACTAGATCGGCGTACCAAGGAAGCTGAGGCCAATCTGGAGCGATTAGGATCATTGGAATTCCCTCTGCCTCCACTCTGCGGAGCAGAAGAGGAAGAAGCCTTAAGGGAGGGAAGGCATAGATTAGCCGATACTGACCCCACGATGCTACCAACGCGTCCGTTGCGTCTGCCCATGGGTCTCTTGACCGGGCCACAAATCTCAATACCTTCCGATTGAGTCGGGAAGCCAGATGATCTACGTCTGGTGTGCCCCATCTTTGGCAGAGGAGTTGGAACACCTCCGGGTGTAAGGACCATTCTCCCTGGTCCAGCATCTGGCGGCTCAGGTAGTCCGCCTGCCAGTTTTCCACACCCGGAATGTACACGGCCGACAGTGCCGGTACGCTCCTCTCTGCCCACTTCAGGATGCGAGCGATCTCCGATGCTGCAGCTGAGCTTCTTGTTCCTCCTTGATGATTGACATATGCCACTGCTGTGGCGTTGTCTGACTGGATCCTGACTGGACGCCCTTGCAGTCTCTGAGACCATTTGAAGAGGCACAGCTTGATCGCCCGGATCTCCAGGACATTGATCGGCAGGAGGGCTTCCTCTGGGGTCCAGCGACCCTGCGCCGACTGGACACCCCAGACTCCCCCCCAACCTGTAAGGCTGGCGTCCGTCGTGATCACTATCCAGTAAACCGGAAGAAATGACTTCCCGGCCATTAGAGCCGGTGCTGTCAGCCACCATACCAGGGATCTCCTGACTAGGTGGCTCACTCGGATTTGATAATCCAGAGATGAAGGGCATCTGTTCCATCTGGACAGAACTTCCTTCTGTAACACTCGAGTGTGGTATTGAGCATATGGGACCGCCTCGAAGGAGGCTACCATGAGGCCCAACACTCGCATGCAAAAACGGAGTGACGACCAATTCCTGGAAGTCAGCTGCCGTACTGCAGCCCGGAGGGTCTGCAACTTCTCCACAGGGAGGAATACCTTTGCCTCTGAGGAATCCAGAATCAACCCCAGGTACACTAGGCGTTGAGTGGGCACCAATACTGACTTTTGCGTGTTTAGTATCCAACCACAGTCTCGAAGAGTCTGACAGGTAATGGACACGCTTACCTCTAATTCTGAGCTTGAAGGGGCCTTCAGCAGAAGGTCGTCCAAGTAACCTGTGATAGCGATATCCACCGCTGTCTTAGAAGTGCCAGAATCGGAGCGAGCACCTTGGTGAACGTCCTGGGTGCTGTGGCAAGGCCCAACGGGAGGGCCACAAACTGGTAGTGGTCCTTCCTGATAGCAAATCGCAGAAACCTCTGGTGTCTGGAGTATATGGGGACATGCAGGTATGCGTCCTTGATGTCCAAGGAGGCCAGAAAGTCCCCCGGATGGAGAGCCGTGACTACAGATCGAACCGACTCCATCCGAAAACTTTGTACCTTCACAAAGCAATTGAGGGCTCTGAGATCCAAGCTTGGACGAACCCCCTCCTTCTTCGGCACAATGAACAGATTTGAGTAAAAACCCCGTTCCAGTTCTGGAACTGGAATAACTACCCCGCGTTCCAGTAGACCCTGGACCGCCCCATACAGGGCCTCCCGACGGGTCGGTAGTAGCTGGAGATTGGAGGTGTTGAATCTGTCCGGTGGACAAGAGAGAAACTATCTTGTAGCCTGAGGAGATTACTTCGCAAACCCACCTGTCGGAGATTAGTGCTGTCCACTGAGTCGCGAATTTGCGAAGACGTCTCCCCACCCGAGAGCTGGGTGGGGGTGGACCTTCATGCGGACGCAAATTTGTCCGCAGGCTTATTGGGTATGCGGGACCAGGGACGCTTTTGTCCTTGGGCAGGTGCTTTATCGGCCTGGGGTCTTTTCCCTGTCGCCCTAGGGGGACGAAAAAACCACTTGTGTGCAGTAAAGGAGGGCCCTTGCCCTTGGCGTGGCCCCTTACCCTTGCTAATTTGGGGAAGCAAAGTGCTTTTACCTCCTGTGGCATCCTTGATGATGTCATCCAGAAAAGCCCCAAAAAGTCTGTCGCCCTTAAAAGGCAGATCCAACAGGGCTTTCTTGGAAGTCTGGTCCGCAGACCAGCCTTTTAGCCAGATCAGGCGGCGTATTGCTACTGCATAAACCGAAGTTTTAGACAGCAGGGGAATAGTATTCATGTCTGACTCGCAGACAAACCTAAGGCCCTGGACCAACAGGTCGGCCAATGTTATCTCATCAGGAGGAGCATCTCGCTCCTTAACCCCTGGAGTAGCAATCTTGCCCATTCAGTAAGTGTGTGAGACACTAGGGCCCCCGCCAATGCCGGGCGTACTGCCGAGCCTACCACTGAGTATAGGTAGCAAGCGAGTGCTTCAGCCTTCTTATCCACAGGGTCCTAGAAAACAGGAGCCACTTCTACAGGAATTGTGGTGGCTCTATTAAGTCTGGACACCAGAGGGTCCACTATAGGGGGGAGAGGTCCATTTCTTCAGAAAACTCTCCTCAAAAGGGGTACCGTACCGCAAACCTCTTTGGGGCTGTAAAGACCCTCAGTGGGTTCTCCCATTCCTTGTATAAGAGTTTATCAAAAGACACACAAGGGAACACCTTAGCAGTGCGGGCAGGTCTATGAAACCCAAGTGGACCGGAGTCTCTGCTGCTTCTGCAGTATTTTCCAATTTTAGCATATCCCGCACTGCAGTAATAAGGTCAGATACCAAAGCCGTCTCGCGTACTGACCTGGACTTTGAGTCATTCTCACTGTCCGGTCACGGTCTGCAGTCTCTGATGCGTCAGAATCTGGGCCCCGAGCCGTAGCTGGACCTGGTTCTGCACCAGAATTATCCCCAGAAGCTTGCAGGGGATGGGGCATTTACTACCCCCTGTATTCCCGTGTGCTGCTTCCACCCTGGCAGCAAATGCCTCTAGGATTGCAGTCATAGCGTTCATAGACACCTCAGGGGCACCAGCTGCTAAATCTGGTGTTTCAGGGGAGAAGACATCTGGCTCAGATGCCATGCTGACCACACGCTGACACTCACAGGGCTCCAGGCAAGATATCAATAGGCCACCCTCCTGTGCTGCAGAGAGGCCGGGTCACCCAGAGGACTCACCACCCTGGATAGGTACTGCTATGCTGCGCCTGTGATGCTGTCCCTCTGCTGCTGTGTCAGTCTGCTTCTTTTATCAGCACTTCCTGTGTGAATTTTCGCGCCAGTGTAATGCACCCTAGAGGCCGGAGGCTCTCGAAAAATGGTTGCCAAAAACGTCTGTATGGAAGATAATGTGGGCTCTAAGAAAATGGGCGCCGACAGAAGATAGAGGTCAAGCAGCCATAGCCCACAAAAAGATGGCCACCGAACGGCAATATCTGCATACAGGGTGGACAAACATGGCCGCCGATCAGCTGATAGGGGCCAGTGGGTGTGGCCGAACCACAGGAAGATGGCCGCCGGGCAGTCACAAGAGGCCAAACTTGGCATGGACCACCTCAAAATGGCCGCCGACAGCATGGAGGAGGAAGGACACAAACACAGGTAAGAAAAAATGACATTTCTTTTAAATGTTAGTTACAGCCAGCCCCGCTCCAGTGGGACCCCCTAGGTGACCCCCAGCACCCAGCAACCTTTAGCTAGAAGCCCAGGGAGGAGGGAAAGGCAGGGAGAGAGGGAAGAAAGGGGCCACAACCACTTACTTGATCTCTCCAGGAATGTCCAGCTAAATCACCCAGCCGAGGCAGGGGAGTTTTACTTACCTATCCTGCATGTATTCTGCTGGAAGACATTCCAAACAGATCATCGTCCGCGCACGGAAGGTGACTGTTGGCCAGGCATGCTGTGATTGGACCCAGAAGGGACGATCATATGTATGCCCTGGAGCATGACGCTCACCGGACAGGCTGCTGCGACTCGGCCGTAAGGTCAGCCGAAGCTGAGCGGTCCGATGCAAGCCTTGGAGCGTAAGCTCACCGGCCAGGCTGCTGCGACTCGGCCGTAAGGTCAGCCGAAGCTGAGCGGTCCGATGCAGGCCCTGGAGCGTAAGCTCACCGGCCACCCGTGGAGCGACGGGCATGTCGTGGAAAACCCAGCGCGTAGCTAGGGTCGGCACACGCTCGATGGCCGAAACTGGGGAGACTACAAGGATCGAGGATCCAGCCTGTCACCCAGTCGGCAGTTGATCGAAGATCGCAGGAAACAACAAATGTAGCAAAAAATATATATATATATATCTTTTTTCCCCGGACCAATGGGCCCGAAGGGAGCCATGTCCTACTCCTTGCTAGACAGAAAAAAACTGATCTGCGATGTGCAGACTGAGAGGGTATACCCAGAGGGTCCGCCCCCTGGGCGGTACTGTAGAAGGTGTGATGCAACACTTTTTACAAGTTTTTCTGCCTAGTCACTCCTAATTAACGGATAATACCCACTTTGTCAATAGAGAAGCTGTGTCGGTCCATGGACGAAAGAGTAATAGGGCTTGCGTAGTGGCAAATGTATACCTCCCCCCCCTTTTGACGTTTTGATTCTCTGTAGGCTTACCGAGTTTGTCCTGGATAAGCCAGGGGTTCCGGTGATAGTAACGGGGGATTTTAACATGGTAATGGACCGGAAACTAGATAGGTTCCCTCCAGGGACATATACAAGCAGCGCAGTGGACAGCCGGCTACCTGACTTTTTGATAAAAACTGGATTGAGAGATATCTGGAGAATACGGAATCCGAAGACTCGACAGTATTCGTGCTTTTCCAGGACACACTCTACGCTCTCCAGGATTGATTTAGTCTTGGGAAATGAAGAGATGATGCCCGTGATAAAAAATGTGAATTATAAACCAAGGGGCTTGTCGGATCATTCCCCGGTGACAGTGTCATTAGAGTTGAGAAAACATAATCATCCTGGAGAGTGGAGGTTAAGCCCCTTTTGGATCGAACTGATGGGAGACCTGAATGAGATATTGGTGACCCTGGGAGAGTTTTTTTGACTTGAACCGGGGTAGCGCTTCAGAAGAAATAGTATGGAACACTCTGAAGGCTTTTTTACGAGGTACAGTCAGGTCCATAAATATTGGGACATCGACACAATTCTAATCTTTTTGGCTCTATACACCACCATAATGAATTTGAAATGAAACGAACAAGATGTCCTTTAACTGCAGACTTTCAGCTTTAATTTGAGGGTATTTACATCCAAATCAGGTGAACGGTGTAGGAATTACAACAGTTTGTATATGTGCCTCCCACTTTTTAAGGGACCAAAAGTAATGGGGCAATTGGCTGCTCAGCTGTTCCATGGCCAGGTGTGTGTTATTCCCTCATTATCCCATTTACAAGGAGCAGATAAAGGGTCCAGAGTTCATTTCAAGTGTGCTATTTGCATTTGGAATCTGTTGCTGTCAACTCTCAATATGAGATCCAAAGAGCTGTCACTATCAGTGAAGCAAGCCATCATTAGGCTGAAAAAACAAAATAAACCCATCAGAGAGATAGCAAAAACATTAGGTGTGGCCAAATAAACTGTTTTGAAAATCCTTAAAAAGAAAGAACGCACCGGTGAGCTCAGCAACACCAAAAGACCCAGAAGACCACGGAAAACAACTGTGATGGATGACTGAAGAATTATTTCCCTGGTGAAGAAAACACCCTTCACAACAGTTGACCAGATCAAGTACAATCTCCAGGAGGTAGGTGTATGTGTGTCAAAGTCAACAATCAAGAGAAGACTTCAGAGTGAATACAGAGGGTTCACCACAAGATGTAAACCATTGGTGAGCCTCAAAAACAGGAAGGCCAGATTAGAGTTTGCCAAACAACATCTAAAAAAGCCTTCACAGTTCTGGAACAACATCCCATGGACAGATGAGACCAAGACCAACTTGTATCAGAGTGATGGGAAGAGAAGAGTATGGAGAAGGAAAGGGACTGCTCATGATCCAAAGCATACCACCTCATCAGTGAAGCATGGTGGTGGTAGTGTCATGGCGTGGGCATGTATGGCTGCCAATGGAACTGGTTCTCTTGTATTTATTGATGATGTGACTGCTGACAAAAGCAGCAGGATGAATTCTGAAGTGTTTCGGGCAAAATTATCTGCTCATATTCAGCCAAATGCTTCAGAACTCATTGGACGACCCTTCACAGTGCAGATGGACAATGACCCAAAGCATACTGCGAAAGCAACCAAAGAGTTTTTTAAGGGAAAGAAGTGGAATGTTATGCAATGGCCAAGTCAATCACCTGACCTGAATCCAATTAAGCATGCATTTCACTTGCCGAAGACAAAACTAAAGGCAAAATGCCCCAAGAACAAGCAGGAACTGAAGACAGTTGCAGTAGAGACCTGGAAGAGCATCACCAGGGATGAAACCCAGCATCTGGTGATGTCTATGCGTTCCAGACTTCAGGCTGTAATTGACTGCAAAAGATTTTCAACCAAGTATTAAAAAGTGAGTTTGATTTATGATTGTTAATCTGTCCCATTACTTTTGGTCCCATAAAAAGTGGGAGGCACATATACAAACTGTTGTAATTCCTACACCGTTCACCTGATTTGGATGTAAATACCCTCAAATTAAAGCTGAAGGTCAATATTTATGGACCTGACTGTATAATGATACAACAGATTTCTAAAATCAAAAAGCAGACCAAGGACTGGGAGAGATTAATTGGAGAGAGGGTAACAATAGCGGAAGAACAATACATTAATAATCCGACACCCGACACACTTAGGAACTGGATAGTGGAGAAACATAATTACCGACTAGTGACCCTCCGGAAGATGGAGAACAAATATCTTTTTCAGAGATAAGATGCTTTCGAAGAAGGGGAAAGTGTGGGACGTATGTTCGCACAATTGGTTAGGGCAAACTCCTCCACCTCTGTGGTACCCACGATTACTACGGAGGATGGAAGTGTGACCTCATACACTTCAGAAATAGTAGGCAAGTTTAAAGATTACTATGAGGACCTGTATAGATCTCGGCAGAGGGAGATGAAGGATGGAATAAACTGATTTTTTAGGGATCTGAATCTTCCCTCCCTCACTGAGACGGATAGAATAGAGATAGATCGCCCCATAACGCTAGAGGAGATGCAGCGGATCACTAATGAGATGGCGCGGCAGAAATCCCCGGGTCCAGGTGGCCTCCCAGCCGAGATATACCAGCATTATGGGAAGGTGCTGCTCCCCGAGCTGTTGAGGGTATTGAATTGCTTGCTGGCAAAGGGAGCACTTCCTCCATCAATGATGGACTCAACCATAATCACTATACGTAAGGAGGGTAAAGACCCACTTGATGTTGCCTCATACAGGCCTATTGCTCTGTTGAACACAAATATGAAAATCCTGGCAAAGGTCTTGGTGGCGAGGTTGAATAAGGTTATATCGAAACTCATTCACCCCGACCAAACGGGTTTCATACCTGGAAGAACAACTAGTACAAATATAAGGCGGCTATTAGGGATGAGCCGACACCCCCCAGTTCGGTTCGCACCAGAAAATGCGAACAGGCAAAAAATTTGTTCGAACACGCGAACACCATTAAAGTCTATGGAACACGAACATGAAAAATCAAAAGTGCTCATTTTAAAGGTTAACCTCCCTGGCGGTATGATTCTGTCTGGAATTATGTACCAAAAGCGGTACAATTATTTTGCATGGAAATTTGGTGTTATGTATTGTAGGCCTGCGATTCTTAGTAATTACTTACTTAAACCTGACCAAACAAGAGTCTAGTAGACATCCCGGGTATGATAAAGTTTGAAACACAAAATAATAAATTATAATATAATAAATAACTATAAATAATTATAACAAATAGTAATGTAATTATAATAAAAATTATTTAATAATGTAATCAAATCAAAAACACTGAAATTTGCTCAGTTGCAGAATTGTCGCTGTCATTAGATTTTTTGTTTGATGATGAATTTCCCCACAAATCGCTATCGCTCAATTCTGCGAGTGATTGTAATTTATTATCGCTGTTTTTTAGCTGGTCTAAAACCACTTTTGACATAAAGGGACACTTTTTGGTTGCTATGGACAATCTTCAGTTTCTAGGCAGAAAGAACAGTTTTTATTATATAAAAGTGCATGAAGGACACTGGGCAGACCACTAGGGACAAAGGGGGTGTGTAATTATTACATACAGTACTGTAATCTGTAAGATTACAGTATACTGTATGTATACTATGTGTTTACTTTTTTGAATTTGGCGCCGAACTCCGTCCCCGTGCGTCGCAACGTCGCAGGGAACGGAGCTCGGCACTCGGCAGTGAGGATCGAGCGAGACACAGCTCGCAGACACTGCGGGAGGACATCGCAGGATCCAGGGAACAAGGTAAGTTACTTCCCCTGGATACTGCGATGCAGCCCGAGTCTGGCTCGGGGTTACCGCTCTTAGCATTGAAAACTCACCCCGAGCCTGACTCGGGATTACCGCTAAGGAGGTTAATATGCAAGTTATTGTCATAAAAACGTGTTTGGGGACCCAGGTCCTGCCCCAGGGGACATGTATCAATGCAAAAAAAAGATTTAAAAACTGCAGTTTTTTCAGGGAGCAGTGATTTTAACCACTTGCCGCATACCTTATAGCAAAATGACGGTGGCAAAGTGGTTTCAATATCCTGACCGGACGTCATATGACGTAGGCAGGATAACAAGCCCCGGGGGCGCGCATCGCGGCGATCGTTGTTGCGGGATGTCAGTCTGACACCCCGCAACACCGATCTAAGTAAATAGTCTCTGACAGAGACTCTTTACCACGTGATCAGCCGTGTCCAATCATGGCTGATCACGATGTAAACAAGAAGAGCCGGTGATCGGCTTTTCCTCACTCGCATCTGTCAGACGCGAGTAGAGGAGAGCCGATCGGCTGCTCCTCTGACAGGGGGGGTTTGTGCTGATCAATTATCAGCACAGCCCCCCGAGGATGCCCACACTAGACCACCAGGGATGCCACCAGACCACCAGGGATGCCCACCACCAGGTATGCCACCCTAGACCCTAATGGATGCCAATCAGTGCCCCTAATGGATGCCAATCAGTGCCCACAATGGGCATCACTGATTGGCAGGCATTATTGTTTGGCACTGATTGGCATCCATCATTAAAATACATTACAGTACATCAGTGCCACCTATCAGTGCCCATCCATGCCACCTATCAGTGCCCATCCATGCCACCTATCAGTGCCCATCCGTGCCGCCTATCCGTGCCCATCCATGCTGCATATCAGTGCCACCTATCAGTGCCCATCAGTGCTGCATATTGGTGCCCATCGATGCCACCTCATTGGTGCCTCCTCTTCGGTGCCACCTCATCGGTGCCCGTAAGTGCAGCCCCATCAGTGAAGGAGAAAACGTACTTATTTACAAAGTTTTGTAACTGAAACAAAAAAAAACATTTTTTTTTCAACATTTTCGGTCGTTTTTTTCTTTTTTTAGCAGAAAATAAAAATACCAGAGGTGATCAAATACCACCAAAAGAAAGCTCTATTTGTGGGAACAAAATTATTAAAATTTAGTTTGGGTACAGTGTAGCATGACCGCGCAATTGTCATTCAAAGTGCAACAGCGCTGAAAGCTGAAAATTGGTCTGGGCAGGAAGGTGTATAAGTACCCTGTATGGAAGTGGTTAATAATGCTTAAAGTGAAACCATAAAAGTGAAATATTCCTTTAAATTTCGTACCTGGGGGGTGTCTAAAGTATGCATGTAAAGTAGCGCATGTTTCCCATGTTTACAACTGTCTCTGCACAAAGTGTCATTTCTGAAGGAAAAAAAGTCATTTAAAACTACTCCGACTATTCATGAATTGTCGGTCCCGGCAATACAGAGAAAAGTCATTGAAAAAAATGACAGGGGTCCCCCCCAGTCCATTACCAGGCCCTTTGGGTCTGGTATGAAAATTAAGGGGAACCCCTGCCATTTTTTTCAATGACTTTTATCTGTATTGCCGGGACCCAACAATTCATTAATAGCGCAAGTAGTTTTAAATGACTTTTCCTGACGCCAACATGGCAGCATACTAGTGATAAAGCTCCGCCTCTTGACCACTCCCTCAGGACCAGTGAATAGCATAAATAAAGGCATGGTTAGCTGCCACCCCATTCTTCTTTTTTTCCTTAGAAGATTGGTTGGACAAGTAGATCCCACCCTGTCAGCTAGTTATTTATCACTAGTATGCTGCCATGTTGGCGTCAGGAAAACTGAAAATTGTATCAAATAATTACAGTAATTTTCCTTTCCTGACGCCAAACCATGGCAGCATATGAGCCCACCCATTTGCGTCCTGGTATGTGGCTTATTACAAAGAATGGGGTGGTGGCTAACCATGCCTTAATTTATGCTATTCACTGGTCCTGAGGGAGTGGTCAAGAGGCGGAGCTCTATCACTAGTATGCTGCCATGGTTTGGTGTCCGGAAAGGAAAATTACGGTAAGTATTTGATACAATTTTCAGTTTTTTTCCTTCAAAAATGACATTTTGTGCAGGGAACCAAAATTAAAAAAAAAAAAAAATGTGTGGGGGTCCCCCCAAATTCCATATCAGACCCTTCAGGTCTGGTATGGATTTTAAGGGGAACTCCGCGACAAAATAAAAAAAAAATGGCGTGGGGTTCCCCCAAAAATCCATACCAGACCCTTATCCGAGCACGCAACCTGGCAGGCCGCAGGAAAAGAGGGGGGGACAAGAGAGCGCCCCCCCTCCTGAACCGTACCAGGCCACATGTCCTCAACATGGGGAGGGTGCTTTGGGGGTCTGTGACCCCTCAAAGCACCTTGTCCCCATATTGATGGGGACAAGGGCCTCATCCCCACAACCCTTGCCCGGTGGTTGTGGGGGTCTGCGGGCGGGGGGCTTATCGTAATCTGGAAGCCCCCTTTAACAAAGGGGACCCCCAGATTCTGGCCCCCCCATGTGAATTGGTAACGGGGTACATTGTACCTCTACCATTTCACAAAAAAAGTGTCAAAAAAGTAAAAAAAAAAGGTAAAACACTTTTTATGATAATAACTTGCATATTAACCTTTAAAATTAACACTTTTGATTCCTCCCATAGACTTTTAAAGGGTGTTCCGCGGCTTTTCGAATTTGCTGCGAATTCCCCAAATTGTTCGCTGTTCGCCGAACGGGCGAACAGCCAATGTTCGAGTCGAGCATAAAGCTCATCCCTAGCGGCTATATTTGAATCTCCAGATCCCAATGGATGAGGGTGGTGAGAGGGCCATTCTGTCGCTGGACGCCGCCAAGGCCTTTGACAGCTTAGAGTGTCAGTACCTTTGGATGGCTATGGAAGCAGTCCAACTCGGACTGGGCTTCATCAACTGGGTGTCAGGGTTGAGTTCACCTGATGGTGGCACTGAGGTTCATGTTGCCGATGGCTGCAGTTCCAGTGTCCACCAGCAGGTGTCTCCCAGAAGCCAGCAGGTTCTGATCAGCCTCACCTGGCTCCAGCTGCCAGGTGGATACTTATGGCTGGATAAAAAAGTGTTTTACTGCGCTAATGTAGAAAGTAAAGTGATGGAAAAATGTTAGAAAAATGTTAGTGCTAGTCACACCAGGGCTGCAACAATATAATATGTGAAACCATATACAAGCAATATAAATATAAAAAATGTCACGCCCCTAAAAATATTGCAAACTTGATAGACTACACAGGTGACACTAAATGAAAAGTATCAAATAATACCTGTAAAAATAGTCCCACCATATATTTTGCTCAGTGAAGTGTAAATATAATGAAGAAGTGCAAACATGAAATAAACACTGATTTCTGAAGGCCAATCAGACCATCAGGTTATATGATTAACTACCAAAGACTGAGCAACAATAATGTGCAAATGAATATGAGTATTGAAAGAAAGTCCTTAAATAACTTAAAAAAAACACAAAATTGCAAAAGATAATGTCCACCACATATAGAGATGTTTCCTTCACGCTGGAAAGAAGGGGGAGAAAAAAGAACTTTGAAAGATGTAATCAAGGGGAAGGATGATGGTGTAAGGAGATAAGTCCCAAAGAATCCACAGATGTCGAAGAAGACCACATCCACCGCGGTGAGTAAATAGGTAAGAGATGGGTACGTTACCAGAAATGATGGACCTCCACTATGGCAAGGTCTAGCAGGCATGCAGATATCACCCTCTGCGGGGTACAGGAGTTAATCCACCTGATTTCGCGGAACGATGATACCAGTGTAGGTTCTTAGCATCTGTTATACTGATCCTTTTACTGCAGGTGCTGCGATTGATCACTCCAAACCAGGAAAAAAACAAACTTTCAAGTTGGTGTAGGAACCATGAAAGAAAAGGGAAAAGGACTCCAGTAGTGTAATACCTCAAGGTATGTTTATTCCCAATAGGTAGAGGTATACAGATAAAACAGCAGTACAAAATAAAAATAAAAAACAAACAAGGTTTAAAATTGCCGGCATAAAATGTGGCGTTCGCCCGTGCTAGCGGGGTCACGTGGTAGTGACGTCAGTGCGTTGCACCGCCCTGACTAGTTTCGTTTCCTAAAAACGTTCTCAAAGGGCCCTTTGAGAACGTTTTTAGGAAACAAAACTAGTCAGGGCGGTGCAACGCACTGACGTCACTACCACGTGACCCCGCTAGCACGGGCGAACGCCACATTTTATGCCGGCAATTTTAAACCTTGTTTGTTTTTTATTTTTATTTTGTACTGCTGTTTTATCTGTATACCTCTACCTATTGGGAATAAACATACCTTGAGGTATTACACTACTGGAGTCCTTTTCCCTTTTCTTTCATGGTTCCTACACCAACTTGAAAGTTTGGTTTTTTCCTGGTTTGGAGTGATCAATCGCAGCACCTGCAGTAAAAGGATCAGTATAACAGATGCTAAGAACCTACACTGGTATCATCGTTCCGCGAAATCAGGTGGATTAACTCCTGTACCCCGCAGAGGGTGATATCTGCATGCCTGCTAGACCTTGCCATTGTGGAGGTCCATCATTTCTGGTAACGTACCCATCTCTTACCTATTTACTCACCGCGGTGGATGTGGTCTTCTTCGACATCTGTGGATTCTTTGGGACTTATCTCCTTACACCATCATCCTTCCCCTTGATTACATCTTTCAAAGTTCTTTTTTCTCCCCCTTCTTTCCAGCGTGAAGGAAACATCTCTATATGTGGTGGACATTATCTTTTGCAATTTTGTGTTTTTTTAAGTTATTTAACCACTTAAGCCCCGGACCATTTCGGGCCATTAGGACCAAGCCTGTTTTTGGGATTCGGCACTGCGCTGCTTTAACTGTAAATTGTGCGGACATGCAATGTTGTACCCAAATGAAATTTGCGTCCTTTTCTTCCCACAAATAGAGCTTTCTTTTAATGGTATTTGATTGCCTCTGCGATTTTTATTTTTTGCGATATAAACAGAAAAAGACCGAAAATTTTGAAAAAAAATTATATTTTCTACTTTTTGTTATAAGAAAAATCGAATAAACTCAATTTTAGTCATACATTTAGGCCAAAATGTATTCAGCCACATGTCTTTAGTAAAAAAAAATGTCAATAAGCGTATATTTATTGGTTTGCGCAAAAGTTATAGCGTTTACAAACTAGGGTACATTTTCTGAAATTTACACAGCTTTAAATTTATGACTGCCTATCTCATTTCTTGAGGTGCTAAAATGGCAGGGCAGTACAAAACCCCCCCAAATGACCCCATTTTGGAAAGTAGACACCCCAAGGAAATTGCTGAGAGGCATGTTGAGCCCATTGAATATTTTTTTTTTCGTCCCAAGTGATTGAATAATGACAAAAAAAAAAAAAAAAAAATTACAAAAAGTTGTCACTAAATGATATATTGCTCACACATGCCATGGTTATATGTGGAATTGCACCCCAAAATACATTCTGCTGCTTCTCCTGAGTACGGGGATACCACATGTGTGGGACTTTTTAGGAGCCTAGCCACGTACGGGACCCCGGAAACCAAGCACCGCCTTCAGGATTTCTAAGGGCGCAAATTTTTGATTTCACTCCTCACTACCTATCACAGTTTCGAAGGCCATAAAATGCCAAAATAGCACAAACCCCCCCCAAATGACCCCATTTTGGAAAGTAGACACCCCAAGCTATTTACTGAGAGGCATGTTCAGTCCATGGAATATTTTATATTTTGTCACAAGTTGCGGGAATATGACAAACTTTTTTTTTTTTTCACAAAGTTGTCACTAAATGATATATTGCTCACACATGCCATGGGCATATGTGAAATTACACCCCAAAATACATTCTGCTGCTTCTCCTGAGTACGGGGATACCACATGTGTGGGACTTTTTGGGAGCCTAGCCGCGTACGGGACCCCAAAAACCAAGCACCGCCTTCAAGGTTTCTAAGGGCATAAATTTTTGATTTCACTCCTCACTACCTATCACAGTTTTGAAGGCCATAAAATGCCAAGATGGCACAAAACCCCCCCAAATGACCCCATTTTGGAAAGTAGACACCCCAAGCTATTTGCTGAGAGGCATGTTGACCCCATTGAATATTTTTTTTTTTTGTCCCAAATGATTGAATAATGACAAAAAGAAAAAAAAAAAAATGTACAAAAAGTTGTCACTAAATGATATATTGCTCACACATGCCATGGTTATATGTGAAATTACACCCCAAAATACATTCTGCTGCTTCTCCTGAGTACGGGGATACCACATGTGTGGGACTTTTTGGGAGCCTAGCCGCGTACGGGACCCCAAAAACCAAGCACCGCCTTCAAGGTTTCTAAGGGCATAAATTTTTGATTTCACTCCTCACTACCTTTCACAGTTTTGAAGGCCATAAAATGTCAAAATAGCCCAAAACCCCCACAAATGACCCCATTTTGGAAAGTAGACACCCCAAGCTATTTGCTGAGAGGCATGGTGAGTATTTTACAGCTCTCATTTGTTTTTGAAAATTAAGAAAGACATTTTTTTTTTCTTTTTTTACATTTTCAAAACTTTGTGACAAAAAGCGAGATCTGCAAAATACTCACCATACCTCTCAGCAAATAGCTTGGGGTGTCTACTTTCCAAAATGGGGTCATTTGGGGGGGTTTTGTGCCATCTGGGCATTCCATGGCCTCCGAAACTGTGATAGGCAGTGAGGAGTGAAATCAAAAATTTACACCCATAGAAATCCTGAAGGCTGTGCTTGGTTTTTGGGGTCCCGTACGCGACTAGGCTCCCAAAAAGTCCCACACATGTGGTATCCCCGTACTCAGGAGAAGCAACAGAATGTATTTTGGGGTGTAATTCCACATATGCCCATGGCATGTTTGAGCAATATATAATTTAGTGACAACTTTTTGTACATTTTTTTTTTTTGGTCATTATTCAATCACTTGGGACAAAAAAAAAAAATATTCAATGGGCTCAACATGCCTCTCAGCAAATAGCTTGAGGTGTCTACTTTACAAAATGGGGTCATTTGGGGGGGTTTTGAACTGTCCTGGCATTTTATGCACAACATTAGGAAGCTTATGTCACACATCATCCACTCTTCTAACCACTTGAAGACAAAGCCCTTTCTGACACTTTTTGTTTACATGAAAGAAAATTTTTTTTTGCAAGAAAATTATGTTGAACCCCCAAACATTATATATTTTTTTAAAGCAAAGGCCCTACAGATTAAAATAGTGGGTGTTGCATTTTTTTTTTCCACACAGTATTTGCGCAGCGATTTTTCAAACGCATTTTTTGGGGGAAAAACACACTTTTTTTATTTTTAATGCACTAAAAAACACTATATTGCCCAAATGTTTGATGAAATAAAAAAGATGATCATAGGCCGAGTACATGGATACCAAACACGACATGCTTTAAAATTGCGCACAAACGCGCAGCGGCGACAAAACTACATTCATTTTTAAAAGCATTTAAAAGCCTTTACAGGTTACCACGTTAGATTTACAGAGGAGGTCTACTGCTAAAATGACTGCCCTCGATCTGACCTTCGCGGTGATACCTCACATGCATGATGCAATTGCTGTTTACATATGACGCTAGACCGACGCGTGCGTTCGCCTTTGCGCAATAGCAGGGGGGGACAGCGGTGCTTTTTTTTTTTTTTTTTTATTATTTATTTGGCTTTTTTATTTTATTTTTAAACTGTGCCTTCCATATTTTATTTTTTTACCATTTTTATCGTTATCTCAGGGAATGTAAATATCCCCTATGATAGCAATAGGTAGTGACAGGTACTCTTTTTTTGAAAAAAATTGGGGGGTTAGACCCTAGATCTTTCCTCTGCCCTCAAAGCATCTGACCACACCAAGATCGGTGTGATAAAATGCTTTCCCAATTTCCCAATGGCGCTTTTTATATCCGGGGGGGGGGACATTCCCTCCCACTGCTTGTAAAAGCAGTCTAGAGGCTAATTATCTGCTAGAATTGCTTTTACATGAAAGCCGGCTGCTGGCTGAAAAGAATGATACCAAGATGATACCTAAACCCACAGGCATCATTCTGGTATAAACATTCAAAGTCCAGCAACATACCAGTACGTTGCTGGTCCTTGTTGGACATGTATTGTAATCTTTTTTTTCATACAGCCCATTGGCTGAACGAAAAAAAGAGATTGATTGGTGGGTATGCCCACCATTAGAATACCTCCCTTCATCCACCCACTTCTAATGATGGGCATATATGCCGAAGCATGGGGGCATCCTCCCGCAAAAAAGTTATGCCGCGTACACACGGTCAAGCCTTCGTCGGAATTTCGACCGTATGTACGCGGCATAAAAGGTTATGCCGCGTACACACGGTCGGACTTTTCCACGGATAAGCCTCCGTTGGAATTTCGACCGTATATACGCGGCATTAGGAGCAAAATCGCTCCTCCGCCCCTGCTGCCCCCATGCTTCGGCATATATGCTCTTTTTTTTAACTGTGGTGGTGAAATCACCTCCTACAGCGTTGGAGTCACGGCTTTATGTATCGTGGGAGCAAACGCTGTTGCTGTCAAGATAAATAGATCCGCGCTGCAACTGAATGGCGTACCTGCTAAGCAAATGGTGGTTAACATTAAAACAAAGTAACATTACAGTACAACAGTAAGACCTTACCATGCCATACCTGCAAAGCAAATACCAAAACAAAACCTAGTAAAAAATAAAAAAATGTTTTAACGCAACCTGTGCCTAAAATATATATATGCCGAAGCATGGGGGCATCCTCCCGCAAAAAAGTTATGCCGCGTACACACGGTCGGAATTTCGACCGTATGTACGCGGCATTAGGAGCAAAATCGCTCCTCCGCCCCTGCTGCCCCCATGCTTCGGCATATATGCTCTTTTTTTTAACTGTGGTGGTGAAATCACCTCCTACAGCGTTGGAGTCACGGCTTTATGTATCGTGGGAGCAAACGCTGTTGCTGTCAAGATAAATAATTCCGCGCTGCAGTTGAATGGCGCACCTGAAAACAAAAAATTACATACCTGAAAAGCAAGCATGATAAAACATTGCAGAATAGAATACAGTAAAAAAAGAGCAGAACAATAGAGAGAAAATAGAGAGAGAGAGAACAATAAAACGACAACTATTTTTGGTTTTTTTATTTTATATTTTTTTTGTGTTTTGTTTTTTACGTATTTTTTTTCTTTTTTACACTTTTTTTTGTAACTTTACAACTGTAATGGTTCGGGTCTCTCAAAATGTAATGGCATCTTGGGAGACCCTGTGTAAGTGTGTCCTAGTCTGTGAAATGCTGTACCCTACGCTAAAACTTCACTTTTGAGTGGTAGCGTTCAAAACATTCACCTTGGCAAAGACCAGGCTTGTCAGGACAGAGTGGACAAAAACTACGGGTGTCACGCCTAAATCCGCGCTTGCTACAGACACGACATCTTTTTTGGGGGTGGCTTTGGGTAGGGGTACTCGGGAGGACATACGAATAATGCCTCTCATGCAGCCGGCTTACTGCATTTGGTTGGGGATGGTGAGGTGCAGAACCGCCTGGATACAGGAGTTCTGTGACTATCTCATTCTGGAATTTTAGAAGAGATAACGTCCCGCCTGAAGCTCTGTATAGCACATGAGCGTTCAGCAAAGCCAATTGGAATAATGATAGAGACACTTTTTTGTACCAGCGTCTCGCCTTACTGTCAATTAGATACGGCGCCATCAACTGGTCGTTGAGGTCCACCCCTCCCATATTTTGGTTATATTCGTGGACACAGAGGGGTTTCTCCACAACACCAGTCGCCGTACGAATTTGGACTGTCGTGTCTGCATGAAGGGAGGTAAGAAGGAAAACATTCTTATTGTCCCTCCACTTCATAGCGAGCAAGTTATTACACTTCAAGCAGGCTCTCTCCCCCAGCCTAAGACGGGCATCTACAAGCCGCTGGGGAAAGCCCCGGCGATTAGGTCGCACGGTGCCACATGCTCCAATCTTATGATCAAACAAGTGACTAAACAGTGGCACGCTCGTGTAATAATTGTCCACATACAAGTGGTACCCCTTTCCGAATAAGGGTGACACCAAGTTCCACACTATCTTGCCAGCGCTCCCTATGTAATCCGGGCAGTTGACCGACTCAATCTGACTGTCTTTTCCCTCATAAACCGTAAAGTTCACTACATAGCCTGTTGCCCTGTCACAGAACTTGTAGAGCTTGACCCCGTATCTGGCACGCTTGCTGGGAAGGTACTGCTTGAAAGACAAGCGGCCAGAAAATTTAATCAGGGACTCATCAATGCAGACAACTTGATCGGGAGTAAACAAGGCTGCAAAACGTTCGTTGAAGTGGTTTATGAGGGGCCGAATTTTATAGAGCCGGTCGTATTCAGGGTCCCCACGTGGACGACAAAGTTCATTGTCGTTGAAGTGCATGAACCGCAAAATCTGCTCGTATCGTGCCCTGGACATGGAGGCAGAGAACACGGGCATGTGGTCAATTGGGTGCGTGGACCAATAAGCACGCAATGACGGAAATTTATGTGTGCCCATGTTGAGGGAAAGGCCCAGAAAGGTCTTAAATTCGGAAACCGTAATTGGTTTCCAATTTCTGGCAATTTTAGGCAACTGGGGGTTAGCGGCGATAAATTGACCAGCATATAAATTACTCTGGTCCACAATAGATCTATAGAGATCTTCCGTGAAAAACAGCGAATAAAAATCGATTGGCATAAAATCAGCTGTTTCCACCTGAATACCGGGTTGGGCAGTGAATGGGGGAAGTACGGGTTCTGCAGAAGTGGTGGGGACCCAATCAGGATAGGCGAATTCTGCAGGAAGGGCAGTATGGGCACGACGGGCCTGCCTTTGTCTTCTTGGTGGCAGCGGGACACTACTTGTGCTTGCCACCTCGCCAGCTTGAACTGCACTTATGGGACTCGCCACGTCACCAAGTGTTACTGCAGTGCTGGATGTACGTCCAGGCTGTACTAGGCCGCTGGTGCTTGCCAGTTCACCAGAAGGAATAGCGGCGCTAGTACTACTCTGCTCCATGATACGAGAGACCTGCGGTTCTTGCTCCTCAACAACCTCAGAAGATCGGGATCGGGTACGCCTGACCTTAGCAGGGACCTCAACTTCGTCGTCAGAGCTATCTGACGTGGGACCGCTGACGTCACTGTCTTCTACGGGAAGATATTCTGAGCCTGAATCTGACAGATACGTGACCTCCTCTTCACTATCTGTCATGCTCAGAATCTCGTAGGCCTCTTTACTAGTGTACCTTCGACTTGCCATTTTGGGCTCTAAATTTAGGGGTACACTAGTAAGATTCACAGGAAAAAAAGCACCTGACTGTCGTCAGCAAATATATCAAACGCTACAAAAAAACTGTTAGCGATCGCAGGGATCAGGCCTGTCTCTGCGAACGCTGCAGTTATGTGTGTTGTGTTTGGTAAGTGACAGTGATCGATCGATACTGCACTTGGGTGGGCTGGGCTGGGCGGAGGGGCTAAACGCAGGTACTAGCAGGTATCTGGGCTGATCCCGCTAACACTGCGTTTTTGGGAACCCTAAACCGCTGGGGATGCTAGTATAGATCTGATCAGATACTATACCACTAAGGGGGGTGTATGCTTTGCGCGTGGGTGTTAGCGTTACTGGCACTAACCTAACACTGCCTGGGGCGACGCAGACCCTCTCTGGCGCTAAAACCTAATTGATCTCACCCGCCGGGCGATCAGGGGGGTTAAACCTTTATTGGGTTATATACGGCGGGTGCCCTGATGCTATAAAAAGCAAACTAATCAACCAGCGTCACCCGTAACCTTTATATGGTGATCACTGGTGAAAGGGTTAACTAGGGGCAATCAGGGGGTTAAAACCTTTATTAGGTTAAATATGGGGGTACCTGACACCAATAAAAACCTGCGGCGAACCTAAAAAAAAAATAACTGCCTATCTAAAACACCAGCGACACGAATACAGCGATCGGAAAAACAATCGCTTAGTGACGCTGAAGTTAGGGGGTGAAAGGGTTACCTGGGGGGTGATCAAGGGGTTAAACCTTTATTAGGGGGGGGGTTAGGGGGCTACCCTGGACCTAAAGGGGCCTAATCCTAACTGCCTTGCAACTTTTTACAATCACAGATGACACTAAATGCAGTGATCAGTAAAATAAATGATCACTGCAATCAGTGACACTGTGATTGGGGGCTTTGGGGTGACCTGGGGGGTGATTTGTGTGCCTATGTGTACCTACGTGTCAGTGGACTGTTGGAGCACTAACCTCTGTCTTCACTCCTCGGCGCCGGGAACGAAAAGACCGCGGCGAGGGAGATGACATCACTTCCTCCAGCCTGTGTTTACATCACATGGCGGAGGAAGCAATTTCATTGGTCGGGAGCGATCGCGAGGGGGGGGCGGAATCGAGCGGCCGCCCCCTCATGCCTGATTGCTCCCGAACACTTAACTGCCGCTCACTGCAGTGAAGGGGGGTCCGGATGGACCCCCCAACTGCACAAAGGCGATCACGTAGATCTACGTGATTCTGCCTGTCCGTGCCATTCTGCCGACGTAAATCGGCGGTGGGCGGTCGTTAAGTGGTTAAGGACTTTCTTTCAATACTCATATTCATTTGCACATTATTGTTGCTCAGTCTTTGGTAGTTAATCATATAACCTGATGGTCTGATTGGCCTTCAGCAATCAGTGTTTATTTCATGTTTGCACTTCTTCATTATATTTACACTTCACTGAGCAAAATATATGGTGGGACTATTTTTACAGGTATTATTTGATACTTATGGCTGCTCCTCCCTTCCCCCCAGCGTCCGATTGTCTCCTTGCTACCAGATTCTGCCTGATAACTTTCCTGAACCTTCCCTTGTCCTGACCCCTTCTGCCTTGTTCCCAGTCGTGTTTCCCCTCCTTGCATCCCTATTACCTTTATCCCGTGTGTTGTAGATATTGTATATAGATAGCAGTTAGGTCCATTAGTTATTCTTGTTCTTGTTTGCTGGAGTGGTTTATGCTTTCACTGGTTGCTGTGTATGTTTATTTGTGTGTTCACTGTAAATAAATATCACTTTAATGATGAATACTTTGGTCTCAGTTCCTTGGTGTAGCTACGTGTCTGGTGGTCTTAGCCGCTGACCCTGACACTGGGTCAAAATGCTTTATAGAGCACCAGAGGCCAGAGTAAAGGTGAATAATGAACAATCTGATAAATTTGAACTGGGGAGGGGGACGAGACAGTTGCAATTGAACCTCTGGCCATCGCTCTCAGATATTCTGATCAGGTGAGGGGCTTTAGAAGAGGTGATTGGGAGGAAACAGTTGCATTATATGCAGACGACTTTCTCTTATTTCTCGGAGATACGCAGGATTCCCTTCGGAAAGCTATGAATATTAACAGATTCGGTCAAATCTCCGGATTAAAGATAAATTGGGCGAAATCCAGTCTGTTACCTGTAGACCCTCTGGAAGGCCCCCTGCCCGAGGAGGTGGCCCAGATCCAAGTGGTCAATAAATTTAAATACCTGGGCATAAATATTTCTAGAGACCCTCAACATTATACCTCAGACAATATTGACCCGTTGCTGGCCAAATTTAGGGGAAAAAGAAAAGTGTGGAAACACCTGCCAATATCTGTGTTTCAGGTCGCTGTAATTTAATTAAAATGATTTGGATGCGGCAGCTCCTTTATGTATTACATAACTCCCCAATCTGGCTGTACAAGAAGTGGTTCCAAAGGATAGATACTCTGTTCAGGGAAATTATTTGGAAGGGCGGTCCTGCAAGAATTTGGTTAAGCACCCTGCAGCTTCAGAAACAGGAAGGAGGAGTAGCGCTTTCGCTCCCCTTGAGCTATTTTCTGGCATCACAACTCCAGTATATAGGGGGGTGTAACCTAGTAGGCCGAGAAGCAGGAAGAAAGATGCTCCTACAATATACCCCACATGATTCAATAGCTGAAGCCTTGGAGGCAGGATCCTTTCCCCCAGGACTCCCCACTCTGAATCTAATGATGAGAGTATGGGACACAGTGAAAGTAATATTGAAGTATAGAGGCCTCACGGAGTATATCCCCCCCCTGTGGGAGTATAGTAAACTGGGAGAACTGCAGAAGATGGGGGCAGAAAGGGAATGGGAGAGATGTGGAATAAAATCTATTACACAGCTATACCAAGAGGGCACTTTGAAAACTTTCCAGGAACTGAGAGATCAATATGCCCTACCGAACAAATCTTTCTTTAGATACTTGCAGGTCAGGCATGCATTGGAGGAACAGTTCAGAGGGAGGACTTTAGAATAGAGTACAATCCCAGTACTTCAAAAATTAATCAATGCAGAGTCAGGGAAAGGTCCAATCTCAAAAATATATCCACATATTAATAATGGGAGAATGGGAGGGTTAGAATCCCCTATGTATAAGAGAAAATGGGAAAAAGATGTGGGAGACATTTCCGAAATGCAGTGGAATAGAATTCTTGAACTGGCCCCATTGGTCTCACTGTCCCCCTCCCAGAGGATGTCTCATCTGTTTTTATTATATAGAACCTGCTATACCCCTCGTAGACTTTTCCAGTTCGGACGTCGGCTAGACCCTAGATGCCTCAGGTGTGGGGACCTAGAGGGGTATATATGCTCCATATGTTTTGGAGATGCCCAAGACTGTTCCGCTACTGGACGGAGGTGATGGGAACCATCGACCGGGTGTTTGGAACCTTCACAGAGTTGGAGGTGAAACACTGTCTCCTGGGACTAGTGGAGGGAGTGGGAAACCCAGGAAACATCCAAGTAGCAGTTATGAGATGCTTATTCCAAGCTAGGAATCTGATCGCCCGGAAATGGCAGTCGGCGTCACCTCTGTCTAGTGGGGAATGGCTAAATAGTATGAATGGGGTAATTCTTTTTTAAAAGATATTTTTATTGAAGTTTTTCAACAAACTTACAGAAAAAAAAAACAATACACACACAGAAAAAAAAAACAATTAACGTACCAGATAGACTGGTCCGAAACGGTAGGCAATATGTTCAGACATAGACAAATAAAGAGATATCAATACAATGGATATACAGTAGGCACACCGGGAAAAGGTGCATGTAGACCAATACGGGCACAGCAAAGGTGGGAGTCTAGACGTTAGAGATCCTTAGGGCACGGTCTACCACTGGTCAAACAAGTGTACTTCAGTTAGTGCTGAGAGAGAGTAAGTGGGCTAGCCAGCCACCTACCCCAAATTTTATGAAAGGTTTTGGTCCGTTTCCGCATTTCAAAAGTAAGCTTATATAGCGGGATGGAGTCATTAATAAATTTCAACCAAAGAGCTTTCAAAGAGGTCTGTGCACCCTTCCAGGACAGTAGAATGTTTTTTTTTGCATAAAAATATAGTATACGGAGCAGTCTCTTGGCATGCGTTGATAGGTGTAAGTCACCAAAAATGCCTAGTAGGCAGTTCTTGGGGTGAATTATATTTGGGAGGCCCAACGTAGAGGAGACAAAGGCACCCACCTCCCCCCAGAAGTCCTGAATCATTGGGCATGACCAAAAACAGTGTAAGAAATCAGCCTCCTGGCCGCAGCCGCGGAAGCAAGCGGCCGAGGACAGGAGACCCATCCTATGCAACCTCGTCGGAGTAAGGTGGGTCTGGTGGAAAATCTTATCTTGTATGACGCAATGACAGACGTTTTGTAGGTATCACTGAATTCCGACCAGTCCTTGGCCTCTAAGGAGATGTCCATAGAGGTCCATTTGTCCTAAGCTCTATGGAATCTGGGGTTAGAATCGGTCAGCAGGGTTGCGTAATAAGTGGAAATAAGTTTAGTGGGATCTGGTTGTCGGAGCAATTTTTCCAATGGTGGCAGGTCAATGGGGTCTTTCAGGGAACCAAACTGGGCCTGCATAGCATGCCGAAGCTGGTAGTAGTAAAATAAGTAAGAGTTTGGTAGGTCAAAGTCTAAGTGTAGTTGAGAGAACGTTTTAAAGCCCTGAGCATTGTATAAGTGACATAGGTATTTGACCCCCTTAGAGTACCAGCGATTGGGATCAGGAAGAGAGTACAGTTCCTACAGGTTAGGGTTGAACCACAGAGGGTTGTTAGGGGACTGCGACCAGGTATGCGTGGATACCTTCTTGACAATGTAACGGAAAGATGAAAGGGAGGTGGCCAATAGATAGGTTCCGGGGCGGTCAGGGACCCGTCCCTCTGTAGATGATATTATGCAGAGTCTCCAGAGAGGATGCTATAGCCCCCTCCGTGGAGGTACAAGCATTTGCTGGGACTGGACACAGCCAATCATGGATGTGCACCAACTGGGATGCTAAGTAATAGAGGAAGAAATTTGGAAATGCCAGGCCCGCCAAGTGTGCCGGTAATCTCAATGTTTCAAGTGCCACCCTGGGGGAGCCGCCTTTCCATAGGAAAGTTGTGCATATTGTGTCTATGTGTTTGAAGATAGCTTTAGGCACCTTGCAGGGGGAAGTTAAGCAAGGATATGAAGTAATCTTGGTAAGTAAATCATTTTTAAAACATTGGCCCTTCCCATGAGGTCCAATGGCAAGTCCATCCACTGCTTGGTCTGCTCCTGAAGGCAGGCCAATAGTGGATCTAGGTTATTGGTGATATATGAAGATAAAGGGGTTTGCATCACAATCCCAAGGTACCTAAAGGAGGACACCACCTGAAGTTTGGAATCCGGGTGAATAAGGGGGGGCACAGCCACTTCCAGAGGAAAAAGACTGGACTTATCCCAATTCACCCGGAAGCCTGAATAATCACCAAAGGCGGTAATCTATATCGATAAATCTGTATCAGCCATATACACCAATGTGTCATCCGCATATAGTGAAATGCGTTCTTCTATAGTGGCAATTGGGAGACCCCTGATGGAAGGGGAGGACCGGATACGTACTGCCAGTGGCTCCATGGCCAAGGCAAACAAGAGGGGTGACAACGGGCACCCCTTGTTGCGTGCCCCTAGTTATTGGAAAGCGTTCAGTGATAGAGGAGTTGACCCGCACCCGATCTACCGGGGAAGTGTAAAGAAGTTTTACCCATGCTATCACCCGTGGGTCAAAGCCATACATTTGTAGTAACTGAAAAAGCCATACATTTGTAGTAACTGAAAAAGATATGGCCATTCCACACTATCGAACGCCTTGCAGGTGTCCAAGAACAAAATGGCACGGCTGGGAGGACAGTCGTGTGGATACTGTAGGTTGTGGAACAGCCTGCGAATATTCATTCTGGTGGACCTGCCGGGAATAAAGCCCCCTTGATCACTGTGAACTAGGGACGTTACTACATAATTTAGGCAGTTAGCTAAAATTTTGGCCAGAATCTTAACGTCCACATTGATGAGAGAAATGGGACGGTAAGATTTGCATTTAAGTGGGTCCTTACAGGGTTTTAAAAGAAGCACAATCAGAGCCCCCCGCATTGTTGGGGAAGGACCCCGGCCTCTAGAGCTTTGTTATATGTCTGCAAAAAGAGGGGGCACAAAAGGTCTTTAAATTGTTTATACCATTCGGTCGGGAAACCATCTAGCAAAGGGGTCTTATGAGCAGGCATTTGTGAAATGGCTGCAGCAATCTCCTCCACCAAGATAGGTGCCTCCAATATATCCCGCCCCTCAGTAGATAAGGAGGGGAAAGATATGTCAGCCAGATAATCAGTCAGTTGGGTGTCGTCATAATCAACCCTAGAGGTATACAGGTCTTTATAGAAACATAAAAAGGAATCCAGGATATCTCATGGGTCGTCACTGATACGGCCTTGGGTAGTGAATGGGGTAATTCTTAAGGAGAAATCGATATACATAAAGCAAGGGGTGCTAAAGCAATATGACATAGTTTGGAAACCCTGGTGGGAAGCAAGAGGGATCAATATGTAAGCTTCAATAGCGTAGAAAAACACTCAAACGATGTGAAGTGACCTAAGAGAAACCAGACCATGAGAGAGTGGAAGACGAGGGAATGAGAAGAATGGATGGAGTTGTGAGGGTGAAGTGAATGGGTGAGAATTTTAGATCCAAATAGAATACTAGACTGATCCCCCGTAGGATGCCCACCACATCCAGGCAATACTCTAAATGTGTACATTATATCTATTGTACCTGGGAGGGGGGTTGGGCTCCGGAGGGGATGTCTGTTTTGTTATATTTTGTAAAACTAAGAAATACCCAATAAAGAAATAAAGTGTAAAAAAATAAAAAAATCATGACATTTTTCAAACTCTTTTTTTTAATTGATACATGTCCCCCAGGGCAGGACCTGGACCCCTATAACCAATTGTATGCCCAATTGCGTGCATATAAGCCTTCAAAATGGGCAATTTTGAAGTTTGGGTCCCATTGACTTAAATGGGGTTCGTTATTCGGGTCCGAACTTTTGCGGTGCGAACCAAACAGGTCCGTTCTGACTATCTTTACTCCTTAACCCTGCATTCTAAATGCAACACACTCCTGATCCCTGCATTCTGAATGGAAACGCACTCCTGATTCCTGCATTCTCCGCGTAACACACTCCTTGTGAACAAGCACGAGTTAGCCATGTGAAACCAATGTTCCTGTAACGTCCTGTCTACGTCTTTTGGCACTTTAACAATGAAGTAATTATTCAACAGAAGTTTTTACTTCCATGGTGTGCGACCAATTGTCCTTTTCTTCAATTAACACACTCCTTAACCCTGCATTCTGAATGTAACGCTCTCCTGATCCCTGCATTCTGAGGGTAACGCACTCCTGAACCCTGCATTCTGAGCTAAACGCACTCCTGAACCCTGCATTCTGAGCGTAACGCACTCCTGAACCCTGCATTCTGAGCGTAACGCACTCCTGAACCCTGCATTCTGAGCTAAACGCACTCCTGAACCCTGCATTCTGAGCACAACGCACTCCTGAACCCTGCATTCTGAGCACAACGCACTCCTGAACCCTGCATTCTGAGCTCAACGCACTCCTGAACCCTGCATTCTGAGAATAACGCACTCCTGAACCCTGCATTCTGAGAATAACGCACTCCTGAACCCTGCATTCTGAGAATAACGCACTCCTGAACCCTGCATTCTGAGAATAACGCACTCCTGAACCCTGCACTCTCGTAATATTTTTTTTGTGTCCACTGCATTTGGGATCTACATTCGTGGTTAGCTATGTATTATCACCCCCCAGTAGATCACAAAGGAAGTGCATTTGGAACACAGCGCAGGAAACACAAATGGAAGATGCCTTTCTGGCATCGGGTTGTGGTGTAAAACGACAATAACAACAGGACGCTACCCGGTGATCTTTGACTTCACCAGTGTTGTTCAACTAGATCTCCATCTCTCTAAGGTTGCCTACTCCTGTTGTATACTAATCCTTTCAAGCTTGTTACTATACCTCTTTCACGGAGTTGAGTACAATGATATATAGAGGGAAAAACAATCAAGTTTTGATATATTACATTGATGTGATTTTATTTTTATCAAACCATGGTACATGACATTTTGATTGTGTCCTATAGTACATACAGTATAATGTGCATTGTAATATACTGTACATTCTTGGTCTCATAATAAACAATACTAAAGAAAAGTTTAACCTATTAACATTAATAATGGAGAAACATCA
The DNA here is from genome assembly GCA_029206835.1 of Rana muscosa. Taxonomy (NCBI): domain Eukaryota; kingdom Metazoa; phylum Chordata; class Amphibia; order Anura; family Ranidae; genus Rana; species Rana muscosa. The sequence goes on along the minus strand of JARGYO010000198.1, from coordinate 13,967,283 downwards.
CTGCTCTAGTACATTGTCTGCCATTATTAAAGTTGACTATTCATTGGTAAATAAGTACTGCATAAATTACTTGGGCACTTGCGCAAACACCCTGAGGAAAAATTAATTAACAGCAACTATATTAAGAATACTAGGGGGCCCATTTATAAAGGATCTTCTGTATGATCCAGAGTGAATGCTTGCTGGACATTCGTCCGTCTGTATTTTACATCATTCAGCTACCCAAAAGAATTCACCCCATCCTTCACCAAGAGGATCCACCTATCAGCATACAGCATAATAGAGACATTCCAGTTACAAACAAAATCCACCCATCACATTTAAAGTCAAAAGCAAGATTTAGCGATCAGCACCATCATATAACAGAACATCAGTTTTCATTACATATCGTATTTTAGACCCAGAGATGTCATCAGCAGGCAGATCATCACTGGTGTGGAGGGACAGGCATGCTACTGAAAACAATGCAGCTTCCTAGAAACATCATATTATCTGCCTCAGTACTCCTCTTTAGAGTCCTCAGGCCTGATGCAAGCAATGGGCTGGCTCTTGGGAGTTATGCTCATATGAAAATACCTTGATGGATGGGTGCCAGTCTGAAAAATTGTGCGTTCCTAGACAGGCTGTATTTCCATGCAGACTGCCCTAGGAAATGCCCACATGTCATGCTGAAACCCCAAGGCTAAAATAACTAAAATCAAATAAGTGAACGGGGTGTCCTATGGCAGGGGCGGATCCAGGGGGGAGGGGCAATTGCCACCCCCGAGAAATTAGTTTTAGTTGTGGAACTTGTGGGCGCCTGAGAGTCTGAGCGGGCGGTAGTTGCGGAACGTGCGGGCGCCTGGGAATCTGAGTGGGCGGCTCCGCGTGCAAGTGACAGAGCAGGCGGCTCCACGGGTGGGTGACAGCGTGGGCTGCCGGGTGCCTCGGTGTGTGGGCGGGCGGCTCGGCGGCGAGTGAGAGTCAGAGAGTGGGCGGTCAGCTGGTCGGGTCTGTGGGTGAGCGGGCGGCTGGCCAATCAACAAGTCGGCGGCCGGGGGAGCAGAGAGATGACATCATCTCTCACCGCCCCGTGCCCGCATCCCTGCAGTAACTTCCGCCCTCACTTTGCAGGCAGCAGGGAGATTACATCATCTCTCTGCTGCCTGACTCTGACGAGCAAAACACCACGTTAGCAAGTGACAATCCGCAAGGTGTGGCAGGTGAGGTGGCAAGTAACAATCTGCATCTGGTGGCAGGCAAGTGACAATCCGCAACATGTGGCAAGTGACAATCTGCAACTTGTGGCAGGTGACGTGGCAAGTGACAATCCACAACATGTGGCAGGTGACGTGGCAAGTGACAATCCGCAACGTGTGGCAAGTGACAATCTGCAACGTGTGGCAAGTGACAATCTGCAACGTGTGGCAGGAAAGTGGCATTCCGCAACATGTGGCAAGTCACAATCTGCAACGTGTGGCAGGTGACGTGGCAAGGGACAATCCGCAACGTGTGGCAGGTGACGTGGCAAGTGACAAGCTGCATCTGGTGGCAGGTGACGTGGCAAGTGACACACTCGGGGCACCCACTGATTCTGCATTATGGTGAGTTGAACCATTTCATTTTATATTGCAATGTAATAATATAAATAATGCACTTCAATCATCCTGCCACCAGAACAACCATGGTGCCGTGATCATTGAAGCGCTAACACCAGTCATTTCCCTGATAAATTGCCCCCCAAAAAAAATATTTTCTGGTAGTGCCCCTCCCAAGACTAGACTCTGGATCCGCCCCTGTCCAAGAGTCAGTAGGGTTGGGGGAGAAAGATCTACATGATGCTAAATGTCCTCAAGCCAGGAAATAAGGTAGGCTCTGTCTGATTCCCTGCAGCCTGTAATGCACATTATGAGAACCTCACAGTAAGCAATTTCAGCACAGGAGAGAAACCTGTACAACTGCAGGACTGAAGGTAAGATGGGATTTTATCTTCAAAATCAAACAAGATTCATCATCATCAGCATACTAGAAAGGGTTCAGTTAACAAGATTCAACCGTCAGTTGCCACATTACACATAGTGGTTGATTTACTAAAACTGAACAGTGCAAAATCTGGTGCAGCTGTGCATGGTAGCCAATCAGCTTCTAAATTCAGCTTGTTTAAGCTTTGACAAAAAAAACCTGGAAGCGGATTGGTTTCTGTGCAGATAAACAAAAAAATAGGATTTTTCCTACAGCTTACCTGTAAAATCCTTTTCTTGGAGTACATCACGGGACACAGAGCAGCTATAGTAATTACTATCTAGGTTATACGCCACCTATAGGTGAATGGACACTGGCACACCCAAAAGACACCCTCTATATAACCCCTCCCATAAAGGAAGGACCTCAGTTTTGTAGCAAAGCAATGAATATCCCAGTGAAGAGGGGAGGAACCCCTGTGTCCCGTGATGTACTCCAAGAAAAGGATGTTACAGGTAAGCTGTAGGAAAAATAGGATTTTTATAACAGCTTACCTGTAAAATCCTTTTCTTGGAGTACATCACGGACACAGCGCTGCATAGTAATAACTATGTGGGTTATAGGCCTACCTTTAGGTGATGGACACTGGCACACCCAAGACAGGAAGTCCCCTCCCCTATATAACACCTTCCATACCGGGAGTACCTCAGTTTTCATAGCAAACCAATAAGTATCCCAAGAAGAGGGGCGGGAGCTCTGTGTCCCGTGATGTACTCCAAGAAAAGGATTTTACAGGTAAGCTGTTATTAAAATCATATTTTCTTTTTCGTACATCACTGGACACAGAGCTGCATAGTAATAACTATGTGGAATGTCCCAAACCAATGCCATTTGAGGGGAGGGAGACACCAAAATAAAGCAGGGCGCCATCAGACGCGAGGACCCATACTGCAGCCTGCAGCACACTGCGCCCAAAGGCGATATCCTCATGCCTTTTTACATCCAACTGATAGAATTTAGTGAATGTATGGACTGAAGATCTGAGTCATGGAGGCTTGGTGATGCACTGCCCATGAAGCACTAACTGCTCTGGTAGAGTCACTCTAATTTGGAAAGGTGGAACTCTCCATTTCAAACCATAAGCCTGAACAATAACTTGTCAAATCCACTTGGAAATAGTAGATTTCGATGCTGTTTGCCTCTTTCTGGGGCCTTCTGGCAGCACAAACAAAACATCCGTCTTCCGAATCTGAGCAGTTGCCTTCAGATAGACCTTAACTGCCCTCACTACATCCAAAGAATGTAATGACTTCTCTTCTGCAGAACGAGGTTCTGGAAAAAATGAAGGGAGAACCACATCTTGGTTCAAATGAAAACCTGACACTACTTTAGGTAGAAAGGTTGGATGAGGACGCAACACCACCTTATCCTTCTGAATAATCAAATATGGCTCTTTACATGAAAAAGCAGCCAATTCTGATACCCTTCTAGCAGAGGATATAGCCACCAGAAAAAACGATTTCCTAGTCAAAAGGACTATGGGCATATGGCGTAAAGGCTTAAAGGGCTGCTTTTGCAACGCCAACAGAACCAAATTCAAGTCCCATGGACACAAGGGTGACTTAACTGGCAAATTGATCCGCGTTACCCCCTGTTTAAAGGCCGAACCAAAGAATGCATAGCCAGCGGTCTTTGAAACAATACCGACAATGCCGAGACCTGACCTTTGATGGTACTTAAGGCCAGCTTAATTTCCACGCCCAATTGTAGAAAGGCAAGAATTCTACCTATGACATCGAGGATGCCAACCCTTGGTTTCGCATCAAGACACATATGCCTTCCAGACTCTATAATGTATGACTCTGGAAGCCGGCTTCCTTGCATTAACCATGGTAGATACTACCGACCCAGAAAGCCCCCGATTCCTTAGAATGTGGGATTCAATAGCCAAACCGTTAAACTTAGTTTGTAAGGAAGGGTGGAATATTGGACCCTGCGAGAGCAGGTCTGGACGTGGTGGAAGGGCCCAAGGGTCCCCCACAGCCATCTTTACGATTTCTGCATACCAGGACCTTCTGGGCCATGCCGGGGCTACAAGAACCACTGGCTTTCCTTCCACCTTGATCCTACGAAGAAGCCGTGGTAACAGCTGAGCTGGGGGGAATGCATAAATCAGTGAAAACTGATCCCAAGGAGTTACCAACGCATCCGTCCCGTATGCGAGTGGATCCCTTGTCCTTGACACAAAGTTGTTCACTTACTTGTTGAACCTGGACACCAACAGATCTACGTCCGGGGTCCCCCATCTTTGACATATGGTCATGCAACAACACCCCGAGCATGAAAGGGGTTAAAGTCATTTAGGACATTCCATTCCCGAACACAACGGCAGCTACCGAACACTCCAATCAGCCGAACAAGAAACCCACATGAATAAGTACAAGACGAGGCTCTGTGTTGAGGGTTAAGCAGGAATCAGCTTTTATTGAAAGGAATACAAGTGTTATATACAGTAAAAGAGGAGGTGTATACCTCCTGCTCATATTACTCTGAAAATACACCCGTGACCAGACCTAATTAACATGAGCTAATTACAAATCCTTTAGACAGCCTAGATGACTCAGAGACATGACCTTTAGGCCAGAATTGCCATCTTGTAGCTCAGAAGACACAATCAACATTATCACAAATCAACACAGAATTCCTTCACACAATAGCAGAGTTAATTAACACAAACAACAATGGGGATCTAATGACTCTTAGATCCCATACTAGACTTATTTACAATAAACACATTCTAGCAGACAACAGACAGACAGGTGGCTGGAGTTGATGACCTCAGCACCTTCTATGAGCCTCAACATTATGAAGCCATCACTATAATATGGCATATACAGGGCTCCCAGAGTCTGTGTGTTTTGGGGGGACATGGACTTGAATCCAAAGTAACATTACTTCAAGGTCCCCAGGCATACAACTCACAAAGAGTATTGTTCCCTTAAAATCCATGGCCCATAATCGGAAGGCAAAGGCTAGCATTCAGTCCTCTCCAAAAGCCTCTGTCCCGCTAGGTCTGTCACAGGTCAGTGTTGTAATCGGGCCTTCTCATGAATACACCATGTATTGTAGAATAAGACCTGGGAACATGTTCAGCCATTGCAGATCTAAGCTATTTTGTATACTGAAACTATCAGCTGATGTTTGGAAAGATGCTAGCATAGGTAATATATATAAATAAAGAATTGTGGGTTGATGTGTCTGGGACAGAATGAGTCATCGCCAGATGGCCTGTTGACTTGTGTTAACTCATGATGACGTAGGGATGATGAGGGTCACTGACTTGTTTAAATATATTAATGATATTACTGTATCCCTTTACTTACCACCCCCTCTTGTGATTGGTGTGTCACACCAAATATAACTGCCCCAGGGGTGGTCTGTCAGGTACTCGACGTACCATTTTGCGTTCTCTTCAATCAGGAAGATGTCGGGGTGAAGAGACCACTCCCCCGGGGACAACTGCTGGTGACTTAAGAAGTCCGTCTGCCAATTCTCTATCCCTGGAATGAAGATCGCAGATATGCAAGGAACATGCCCTCTCTGCCCAAGCCAGGATATGGTTCACCTCCCTCTGGGCTGCGTGACTCCTGGTGCCCCCTTGGTGATTGATATAGGCCACTGCTGTGGCATTGTCGGATTGAATCCTGACAGGACAATCCTATAACCTGAGCGTCCAGGCCCTCAGAGCCAGGCGCGCCACCCGAATTTCAAGGATGTTGATGGGCAAAGTCTTCTCGGTTTCGGACCACCTGCCCTGGACAGTCATCTCTCCCAGGACTGCTCCCCAACCTGAAAGGCTGGCATCTGTTGTTACCACCTTCCAGGTAACTGGAATGAAAGACTTCCCCTTCTGCAGATTTCTGGGCACCAACTGAGGCTCTGACGCACCCTTGGGGTCAGGTACATTGGGAAGTCCAGCGCTTGGATCTTCTTGTTCCAGATGGAGAGGATACTGTTTTGCAACAGTCTTGAATGAAATTAGGCATATGGAACGGCTTCCCTAACAACCTCATGCAAAGGCAAACGGAGGGATCTTTCTTCGTTTTGATCACGTGGACCAGTTCTCTTATAGAACTGATCTTTGCCTGGGGCAAAAACACTCTCCTCTGGTTTGTATCTATGACCAGACCCAAGTACTCCAGCCTTTTCACTGGTCATAGGGATGACTTCCCTAGATTGAGAATCCAACCCAAGTATTCCAGATACTTGACTGTGCGGAGCACACCCTGGTTCAAGCGGGCTACCGACTGATCTACCAGCAGCAGATCGTCCAGGTACGCTATTACTGTTATACCCTGAGCCCTTAGCCTGGCCAGGAGCGGGGCCAGCACTTTTGTAAACACCCGGGGTGCAGTAGCTAGACCGAAGGGCAAGGCTACAAACTGATAATGGTGCTCCTCTACTTCGAACCCCAGGAATCTCTGGTGAGCGGGGAAAATAGGCACATGCAGATATGCATCCTTGATGTCGATTGATGCTAGCAGTTCTCCCTCCCACAGGGTATAGACTACTGACTGGATTGATTCCATGCAAAAAGAGCAGATATTTAGGAACTGATTTAGACCTTTGAGATCTAGGATAGGTCTGACATCCCCGTTCAGCTTTGGCACCGTGAAGAGATTTGAATAAAATCCCAAACCGCGCTCCTCCGTGGGAATCTTTACGATCACCCTTTGAGACAACAACCGGTCTAGTGCCAGAAACAGAGACCTTCTCTTTACTGGATCTTTGGGAACGCTTGATCGCAGAAAACGAGGCGGTGGAAACTCTTGCAACTCTAGTTTGTAACCTAGAGATATAGTAGAGATGAATCATCTGTCTTGGATCTCCTCTCGCCAAGTTCCTGAGAATTGTAGAAGCCTTCTCTCACTCGATTGAGCGGGGGCGTCCCTTTATAAGGAGGCCTTGGGGCTCTGTTTAGTAGGTTTACACCCCCAGGACTTGTGTCCCTGGGCTTGACCTTGAGCTTTCCCTCTTGATGCTGACGGCGGAGGCCATCGTGACTGCCTAGAGGCCGACATCCCTGGCGCTAGAGAGGAAGCCTGTTTAAAAGAAGGATGCCTACACCTTCTTTTAACTGGTAAAAGAGTACTCTTTCCACTGGAAATCTTTTGGATGTATTTGTCCAAATCATCCCCAAACAACCGTTCCCCATGAAATGGAAAACCAGCCAAAAGCTTCTTGCATGGCGCCTCGGCTGACAAATTTTTCAACCACAGGATTCTACGCATATGCACCAACAGGAGAGAAAGGCGCGGTGCCTGATGAATAGAATCCTTAATAGCGTCAACTGCAAAACATAATGCCCTTGGCAGGTCGGCTAAGTCTCGGGCTTGCCGAGCAGGAACAACCCTGAGTACCTGCTTCACCTGATCCCTTAGGGATTGACAAATGCCTATAGCTGCCACTGCAGACTGAGCTACAGCACCTGCCATAGAAAAATAGGTTTTCAGTAAAGATTTAAGACTCTTATCTGTAGGATCCCTGAACATGAACATTGTCCACCGGACAAGTTAGACTTTTATTCACACAGGAGATAGCAGCATCAACTGCTGGCACACTCCACTTCTTGGTGAATTTGTCTTCCATGGGATAAAGTGCAGAAAATTTCTTAGGAGGAAGAAAATGCTTATCCGGATGATCCCAATTCTCATATATTAGCTGTTCCAACAAAGGATGGACAGGAAAGGCATGCATGGCCTGCGCGGCCTTTAAAGAACCCAAGGAACCGACCTTTCAGCTGGCTCTGTTAAGGGCAACTTAAATGCTGAACGAACCATCTCTGTAAGGGATTGCACTAGCAATTTTTCAGATTGCGAGGCTGAAAAGGGTTACCCTACAGTTGACTCCTTAGAAGAGGAATCATCAGTTTTGTCCCTCTTCTTTATGCCCTGAGGGCGACTCATCCTCCACCGGCCACTGTTGCTCTGCAGCCTGAGGACTCGGAGCGGGGGAGAGAGACCTACCGCGCTTCCTTCCACTCTGGGAAGAAAATGCGATTAAAGTCGTTAACCGCTCTTCCAAACCCACGAGAGCTGAGGAAAGACCTTCCTCAGTAGCATAGGCAGGGGCTGGTAGATTGGAGGCGGCTGCAATACCTGACAGTCCAGATGACTCACCCTGGTCAGCCACATCTGTTTTTTCTGGGAAGGATGGCACTGTGGAGGCATGACCTGGATCCTCAGAACCTAAAGGTGATGCCTTTGGAGCCTTTTTTTTGAGAAATTAGTCCCCGTTTTAGCATCCTTTGTCACCGAATTCCTGGAACGCATAGTCCTAAGCACAAAAGCAGAAGTACTAACAAAACACGCATCCACTGCTGAGCTATAGTCCAGCAAGAAATGCTGCTATCACAGTTCAGCCTGATGCTGAGCAAAATGTGTCCGTGGGAATGCCTGTATACACCAGCTATGCTAGCCCAAACGCTGCTGTGTCCCTCCGTCAGCCAGCTGCCTTGAACAGAGGCTTTTAAAAGATAGGACCGGCCTGCGCCTGCGCCGTGTAAAGCATTGTGGACGCTGAGGCACATACTAGCCATCACACTAAGCCACGCCCCTTCCTCTCTCACTTTGAAAACAAATATCCCGTGCGTGCACTAGCGCCGCTGCGGGATCTGCATGAGGGGAGAGGGAAAGAGGAGGAGGGTGAGAGCCATCATGACCCCCGATGGGAGAGGAAAGATGGCGAACAAGGATAGGAAGCCCTGGCCGTTCAGAACCAGCTTCGTGCTTCGTCCCCGCACAGCATGTCACCATACTCTGAGGGGCGGCCGCGGGGGACCCTCGATAGCGGACGGGCTCTTGTTTGCCATGGGGACACACCAGCGATCCCCCCTCACCATACCAGTGACTGTGACCATCCCTGGAGGAAGCTTAGCTAACAAGTCAGCTACACACAGAGCGATACATGAAGGAGGCATGGACCAGGTATGTATTTACACCTTCTAGTGGCGTTTTGTAGGCATGACAACATCTGCTCAAGGCAGAATCCATAAGAGAACTTAAAGTTCCTTAGGAATCTTATAACTAGAAGAGTGCCAGGCAAAAAAAGGAAAATTAATAAAATGATAAAAGTCCATATAAAGAGGCAGAAGTCCATACAGGGTGAATGTTGCACTATTGTAGCATGCGATGTGGATCACAACAAGTTTGACCAGAAAGAGAAATCCCTCCACCGCACACAGAGTGAAATGCTGCTATCACAGTTCAGCCTGATGCTGAGCAAAATGTGTCCGTGGGAATGCCTGTATACACCAGCTATGCTAGCCCAAACGCTGCTGTGTCCCTCCGTCAGCCAGCTGCCTTGAACAGAGGCTTTTAAAAGATAGGACCGGCCTGCGCATGCGCCGTGTAAAGCATTGTGGACGCTGAGGCACATACTAGCCATCACACTAAGCCACGCCCCTTCCTCTCTCACTTTGAAAACAAATATCCCGTGCGTGCACTAGCGCCGCTGCGGGATCTGCATGAGGGGAGAGGGAAAGAGGAGGAGGGTGAGAGCCATCATGACCCCCGATGGGAGAGGAAAGATGGCGAACAAGGATAGGAAGCCCTGGCCGTTCAGAACCAGCTTCGTGCTTCGTCCCCGCACAGCATGTCGCCATACTCTGAGGGGCGGCCGCGGGGGACCCTCGATAGCGGACGGGCTCTTGTTTGCCATGGGGACACACCAGCGATCCCCCCTCACCATACCAGTGACTGTGACCATCCCTGGAGGAAGCTTAGCTAACAAGTCAGCTACACACAGAGCGATACATGAAGGAGGCATGGACCAGGTATGTATTTACACCTTCTAGTGGCGTTTTGTAGGCATAACATCTGCTCAAGGCAGAATCCATAAGAGAACTTAAAGTTCCTTAGGAATCTTATAACTAGAAGAGTGCCAGGCAAAAAAAGGAAAATTAATAAAATGATAAAAGTCCATATAAAGAGGCAGAAGTCCATACAGGGTGAATGTTGCACTATTGTAGCATGCGATGTGGATCACAACAAGTTTGACCAGAAAGAGAAATCCCTCCACCGCACACAGAGTGGCCTCTCACCTCAGCAATTCGACCTACAAGAGGTCACAGGGCATAAAATGATAACAAAGTTGTCCTCCAATCATTAAGCCTCCGACATCCAAACGACCAGTAACAGTATGACACAGAACAGCCACCTCATTTGCTCCACTGATATCCAGTTATGCAAAAATAAACAAGAGGGAGACTTCCTAGTGCTCTCTGAATATAAGTCGTTTATTGTTCCAAAATATAAAATGAGGTACTCACATTTAAAAGCACTCCCTATGATTGCAACAGATCAGCATACAAACAATGATCTGAGACGATCGCAGCGGCGTCCAGCGTAGCTCCTCCCCCCCGTACGCGTTACGTCAATGGGCGTGACTTCATCAGCGTGGGGCGGGGCCAAGCTCAGACACGCCGCAGCTATTAAATATGCACAAAACGGAAACAAAGAACCAATCACCTAACCCTAAATAGACAGCCAATCATGACTAGTCTATAGAAAAGACCAGCTTCTCTAGAATCAAAAGGGGATGGGACAATGTCAGTTAAAACCAAGAAGCAGGAGAACCGCTGACTGCAGTCGGTCAAAAGACTACAGCATATAATTATATCATTACAGCAGAACCTCCTAATACTTAGAAGATATATATACTCATTGAAATTATAAGAGAATCGTTCCCAAATAAATGTTTATACACCGAACGCCTACTACGATCGTCTCAGAAATTCATACACAATACATGAATATATTAAAAAAAAAGAAATAAGAAATAATATACATACAAATATATGAATATGAAAGACTAAGATATAAAACATATATGGAAAAAAGGAAAAAACCGATAAAAACAAAAAACCACATAAAATTATCTATTGGAAATAAAGCAATTAAGATCAAAATCAACATTAAGGCCTGCAGGCGAGAAAACTTTTGTCTCGAAAATCCAAAAGGATTCTCGCTGACTCAGCTGGCGAATGTAATGTCCACCTCTCCAGTGCCTTGGCACTTTTTCTATGCCCCAAAATTTGAGGCCCTTAGGGTCACGCTGGTGGCATTTTCTAAAATGACGGGACACACTGTGGGTCTTAATCCCCCTTTTAATGTTGCTATGTTCCCCAACACACACATGTAATGCTCGAGATGTACGCCCCACATATTGGAGCCCACAGTCGCACTCCAACATGTAGACCACACCCTCTGTTGTGCATGTAATAAGTTGTTTAATCTTATACTCCATCTGTGTGACTGTAGAAGTAAATGTCTTACGCTTTTTTAAATTATTTCTAGCATGCCTGCAAGTCGCACAGCGACCACATGCATAGAAACCAGACAAACTCGAAAAGCTTAGGTTTTGCGACAATAGGCGGGTCAATAACACCTGGGGCTATGCTATCACGCAGACACGGTGCTTTCCGGTATATGAATTGGGGGCGTTCGGGCAACACTGGACCCAGGATGCGATCATATTTAAGGATAGGCCAATGCTTGGCAATAATCCTTTCACATTTCTTATACTGGATACTGAAATCCATAATGATCTTATAACTGGTCTCAGCACCCTGGGTAACAGAACCAATAGGTTTATCAGCCACAATGACACCCCTATCCATAGCCCTTACTCGTTCAATCTCCTTATCAATGTCTCCGGAAATATAGCCCTTTTGTTTAAACCTGGTTGCAAGGATTTGGGATTGAGCAAGAAAATCAGACTCCAGTGTACAATTACGGCGGAGTCTGACAAATTGCCCCCTTGGTATGTTATACAACCATAATCTATGATGACAACTAGACAATGGTATATAACCATTACGGTCCGTGGTTTTAAAATGATTTTTGGTGTGAAAGAACCCGTCTTGTTTGAAAATCTCCAGATCTAAAAAGGTTATATGATTACGGTCAACATTCCAGGTTAACAAGATGTTTTTGTTATTGCCATTCAGTTTATCCATAAATAACTGGAGACTAGGCATATCGCCCTCCCAAACCATGATCAGGTCATCAATATATCGTTTAAAACAGCGTAGCTGCGATGGGTGATCACGGAAAACCACCTCTTCCTCCCAGTGGGCCATAAACAGATTGGCCACACTGGGAGCAAAGCGAGCGCCCATCGCAACTCCGCATAGCTGTAAATAATAGTCCTTGTCAAACCAAAAGTAATTTCTGGAGAGACAGAACTTCAAACTATCCACCATAAATTCTACACGGTCAGGAGAAAAATCAGTTCCTGCCAATGCCCACCTAACGGAAGCAACAGCTGCATCATGATCTATAATGGTATACAATGATCCCACATCGGCAGTGATAAGGATAGAGTCAGGTGTACACGGTAGAGTATTCAATATCTGGATGATTTGTTTGGTGTCACGGAGGTAGGCCTCCGTTCTGCGCACCAAAGGCTGTAGAAAAAAATCCAGATACTGACCCAACCTGGAACTGACTGAATCAATGCCGTTAAGTGAACCCATATGTATTCCTTTCGTTTTTTTTTTTTTTAAACTTAGCATGCCCTCCGCAGGATACTGCTGGAATCTCTCAGCCAGATCCAATCTTCACCCATCATGCGGGTCAGGTCTCTTGTGGAGCTTCAAGGACCGAGTCCCCCTTGAACTTTGGGGGCCACACCCTTGGACCTGTACAGCACCCTGCCGGGACAGCCCTTGGCTTCTTTGTCTGGATCCCATGGTCCAGCGCCGAAATAGGGGCATTACAGGCAAAACCTTGCTTCTTCTTCCTCAAGGCTCGGGTAGCATTCATCTTGGCCTTCTTTGCCACATCGAATGGATCCAAATCCATAGCCCCTTGATCCTGACAGGACCTTCACCGGGAGCAAACATAGCATAGAGAACTAATCCACCGTGACCATCAACTTGTAGACATTGGCGAAACAACAGAGGTACTTCCTGTATGGGAGGGGGACTTCCTGTCTTTTGGGTGTGCCAGTGTCCATTCACCTATAGGTGGCATATAACCCAGATAGTAATTATTAGGGATGGGCTATCGGTTCAAGTCGAACATGAGTTCGACTCGAACATTGGCTGTTCGCCCGTTCGCCGAAAAGCGAGCAATTTGGGGTGTTCGCGGCAAATTCAAGAAATCTTAAGTGCTAATTTTAAAGGTTAATATGCAAGTTGTCGTCATAAAAAGTGTTATACATGTCCTACCCCAGGGGACATGTATCAATGCAAAAAAAAGGTTTTAGAAACGGCCGTTTTTTCGGGAGCAGTGATTTTAATAATGCTTAAAGTGAAACCATAAAAGTTAAATATTCCTTAAAATTTTGTACCTGGGGGGTGTCTATAGTATGCCTGTAAAGTAGCGCATGTTTCCCATGTTTATAACAGTCTCTGCACAAAATGAAATTTCTAAAGGAAAAAAAGTAATTTAACCACTTAAGCCCCGGACCAATACGCAGCATAAAGACCAGAGGTGTTTTTACAATTTGGCACTGCGCTGCTTTAACTGGAAATTGCGCGGACATGCAATGTTGTACTCAAACAAAATTTGCGTCCTTTTCTTCCCACAAATAGAGCTTTCTTTTAATGGCATTTGATTGCCTCTGCGATTTTTTATTTTTTTTTGCGATAAACGGAAAAAGACTGAAAATTTAGAAAAAAAAAACTATTTTCTAATTTTTGTTATACAAAAAATTGAATAAACTCAATTTTAGTCATACATTTAGGCCAAAATGTATTCAGCCACATGTCTTTAGTAAAAAAAAAATGTCAATAAGCGTATATTTATTGGTTTGCGCAAAAGTTATAGCGTCTACAAACTAGGGTACATTTTCTGGAATTTACACAGCTTTTAATTTATGACTGCCTATCTCATTTCTTGAGGTGCTAAAATGGCAGGGCAGTACAAACCCCCCCCAAATGACCCCATTTTGGAAAGTAGACACCCCAAGGAAATTGCTGAGAGGCATGTTGATCCCATTGAATATTTTATTTTGTGATTGAATAATGACAAAAAAAATAAAAAATTACAAAAAGTTACATGCCATGTGGAATTGCACCCCAAAATCAAATTTTCTGCTTCTCCTGAGTACGGGGATACCATGTGTGGGACTTTTTGGGAGCCTAGCCGCGTACGGGACCCCGAAAACCAAGCACTGTCTTCAGGATTTCTAAGGGCGCAAATTTTTGATTTCACTCTTCACTACCTATCACAGTTTCAAAGGCCATAAAATGCAAAAATAGCACAAACCCCCCCCCCCCCCCAAAATGACCCCATTTTGGAAAGTAGACACCCCAAGCTATTTGCTGAGAGGCATGGTGAGTATTTTACAGCTATCATTTGTTTTTGAAAATGAAGAAAGAAAATAAATTCTTTTTTTTTCAAAACTTTGCGACAAAAAGCGAGATCTGCAAAATACTCACCATACCTCTCAGCAAATAGCTTGGGTGTCTACTTTCCAAAATGGGGTCATTTGGGGGGGGGGGGGTTTGACATCTGGGCATTCCATGGCCTCCGAAACTGTGATAGGCAGTGAGGAGTGAAATCAAAAATTTACACCTTTAGGCTAGGCTCCCAAAAGGTCTCACACATGTGGTATCCCCGTACTCAGGAGAAGCAACAGAATGTATTTTGGGGTGTAATTCCACATATGCCCATGTGGCATATTTGAGCAATATATCATTTAGTGACAACTTTGTGCAAAAAAAAAAGAAATTGTAATTTTTTCCGCAACTTGTGTCAACATATAAAATATTCCATGGACTCAACATGCCTCTCAGCAAATAGCTTGGGGTGTCTACTTTCCAAAATTGGGTCATTTGGGAGGGTTTTGAACTGTCCTGGCACAACATTAGGAAGCTTATGTCACACATCATCCACTCTTCTAACCACTTGAAGACAAAGCCCTTTCTGACACTTTGTTTACATGAATTTTTTTTTTTGCAAGAAAATTACGTTGAACCCCCAAACATTATATATATTTTTTAAAGCAAAGGCCCTACAGATTAAAATGGTGCGTGTTGCATTTTTTTTTTTTCCACACAGCTTTTGCACAGCGATTTTTCAAACGCATTTTTGGGGGAAAAAATACATTTTTTTAATTTTAATGCACTAAAACACACTATATTGCCCAAATGTTTGATGAAATAAAAAAGATGATCTTGGGCCGAGTACATGGATACCAAACACGACATGCTTTAAAATTTTGCACAAACGCACAGTGGCGACAAACTACATAAATTTTTAAAAGCCTTTACAGATTACCACATTAGATTTACAGAGGAAGTCTACTGCTAAAATTACTGGCCTCGATCTGACCTTCGTGGTGATACCTCACATGCATGGTGCAATTTCTGTTTACATATGATGCCAGACCGACGCTTGCATTCGCCTTTGCGCAAGAGCAGGCGGGACAGGGGTGCTTTTTTTTTATTATTTATTTATTTTATTTTTTTAAACTGTTCCTTCCATTTTTTTTTATTTTTTATAATTTTTATTGTTATCTCAGGGAATGTAAATATCCCCTATGATAGCAATAGGTATTGACAGGTACTCTTTTTTTGAAAAAACTGGGATCTATTAGACCATGGATATGCAATTAGCGGACCTCCAGCTGTTGCAAAACTACAAGTCCCATCATGCCTCTGCCTCTGGGTGTCATGCTTGCTGCTGTCAGTCTCGCTATGGCTCATGGGACTTGTAGTTTAGCAACAGCTGGAGGCCCGCTAATTGCATATCCCTGTATTAGACCCTAGATCTTTCCTCTGCTCTCAAAGCATCTGACCACACCAAGATCGGTGTGATAAAATGCTTTCCCAATTTCCCAATGGCGCTTTTTATATCAGGGGGGGGGGGCATTCCTTCCCACTGCTTGTAAAAGCAGTCCAGAGGCTAATTAACCGCTAGGATTGCTTTTACATGAAAGCCGGCCGCTGGCTGAAAAGAATGATGCCAAGATGATACCTAAACCCGCAGGCATCATTCTGGTATAACCATTCAAAGTCAAGCAACATACCAGTACGTAGCTGGTCCTTGTTGGACATGTATTGTAATCTTTTTTTTCATGCAGCCTGTTGGCTGAACGAAAAAAGAGATTGATCGGTGGGTATGCCCAATTTATATATGCCGAAGCATGGGGGCATCCTCCCGCAAAAGTTATGCCCCGTACACACGTCTGACTTTTCCACGGGCAAGCCTCCATCCGAATTTTGACCGTATGTACGCGGCATTAGGAGCAAAATCGCTCCACCGCCCCTGCTGCCCCCATGCTTCGGCATATATGCTCTTTTTTTTAACTGTGGTAGTGATATCACCTCCTACAGCACTGGAGTCGCAGGGATCAGGCCGGTCTCTGCGAACGCTGCAGTTATGTGTGTTGTGTTTTGTAAGTGACAGTGATCGATCAATACTGCACTTGGGTGGGCTGGGCTGGACGGAGGGGCAAAACGCAGGTTCTAGCAGGTATCTGGGCAGATCCCGCTAACACTGCGTTTTTGGGAACCCTGAACTGCTGGGGACGCTAGTATAGATCTGATCAGATCAGATATTGATCTGTTCAGATATTATACCACTAAGGGAGGTGTATGCTTTGCGCGTGGGTGTTAGCGTTACTGGCACTAACCTGACGCTGCCTGGGGTGACGCAGACCCTCTCTGACGCTAAAACCTAATTGATATCACCCGCCGGGCGATCAGGGGGTAAAACCTTTATTGGGTTATATACGGCGGGTGCCCTGACACTATAAAAAGCAAACTAACTAACCAGCGTCACCCGTAACACTTATACGGTGATCACTGGTGAAAGGGTTAACTAGGGGCAATCAGGGGGTTAAAACCTTTATTAGGTAATATATGGGGGTACCTGACGCTATATAAAAACCTGACGAGGAACCCAAATAACTAACTGGCTAACCAGTGTCACCAGTGACACTTATACGGTGATCAGGGTTAACGCTAGGGGCAATCAGGGGGTTAAAACCTTTATTAGGTTGTATATGGGGGTACCTGGTGCTATAAAAACCTGGCGGCGAACCTAAAAAAATAACTGGCTACCTAGGGGCACCAGCGACACTAATACAGCGATCAGAAAAAAGATTGCTTAGTGACAGTGGTGATAGGGGGTGAAAGGGTTACCTGGGGGGCCATCAAGGGGTTAAACCTTTATTGGGGGGGTTAGGGGGCTACCCTGGACCTAAACCTAACTGCCCTGACACTTTTTACAGTCACAAATGACACTGATTGCAGTGATCAGTAAATAAATGATCACTGCAATCAGTAACACTGTGACTGGGGGTGCAGGGGATGACTGGGGGGGGGGTGAAAAGTGTGCCTATGTGTACCTGGTGTCAGTGTGGTGTTTGTGCACTAACCTGATGTCTTCTCCCCTCGAGCTCCGGTGAAAAACACTGCCTCAAGGAGAGATGACATTACTTCCTCCTGCCTGTGTATACATTACACAGGCAGGGGAAGCATTTCATTCGCCGGGAGCGATCGCGAGGGGGTGGCCAGAAACCAATGGCCGCCCCCTCATCCCGGATCGCTCCTGAAGCGATACCGACCGCTTCATGTACCGGGGGGTCCGATCGGACCCCCCCACCCGCACGAAGGCAGGCACGTACAGGTACGTGATTGCGCCTGTCCGTGCCATTCTGCCGACGCATATGTACATGGGGCGGACGTTAAGTGGTTAAAACTACTTGCGGCTATAATGAATTGTCGGGTCCCGGCAATACAGATAAAAGTCATTGAAAGTCATTGATAAATAAAAAAAAAAAAAAATTAGTGGTCTGGTATGGATATTAAGGGGAACCCTGCGCCAAATTTTTATTAAAAAAATGGCGTGGGGCTCCCCCCAAAAATCCATACCAGACCCTTCAGGTCTGGTATGGATTTTAAGGGGAACTCCCCACCAAAATAAAAAAAAATTGCCTCATCTCAACAACCCTTGCCCGGTGGTTTTCTGGGTCTGCGGGCGGGGGGGGGGGGGGGGCTTATCGGAATCTGGAAGCCCCCTTTAACAAAGGGGGCCTCCAGATCCCTGCTCCCCTATGTGAATTGGTAAGGGTTTTTCACAAAAAAAAAAGTGTCAAAATGTTAAAAACCACAGGAGATGGCTTGGGACAAGTCCTTTATTAAAAATAAAAAGATTCCAGCGATGTAATCCAATAAATCCATCCTCGATCTCCAGCGATGTAATCCAATTCTCGGTCTCCAGCGATGAATGATATCCAGCGACGAACACGCACACGATCCTGCCTCCACCGGAGGCAGGATTGGGGAATGATGCAGCGCCAGCCTGACAGCTCTTATGTAGCTGAGGGCGGGGCCACCCGTCACGTGATCCCGTCCCCCTCTGACGCAACGCAGGTTTCCCGTTGCATCAGAGGGGGGCGGAGTCACCCGTACACGTCACTGGGAAACCCTGGCGTTTCCCCTTGCGTCAGAGGGGGATGGGATCACGTGACGTGGCCCCACCCTCAGCTACATAAGAGCTGTCAGGCTGGCGCCACGTCCTTCCCCGATCCTGCCTCCGGTGGAGGCAGAATCGTGTGCGTGTTCCTCGCTGGAGATCATCCATCGCTGGAGAATTGGATTACATCGCTGGAGATCGAGGATGGATTTATGGGATTACATCGCTGGAATCTCTTTTTTATTTTTATTTTTAATAAAGGACTTGTCCCAAGCCGTCTCCTGTGGTTTTTAACATTTTGACACTTTTTTTGTGAAATGGTAGGGGTACAATGTACCCCTTACCAATTCACATAGGGAGGGGCCAGATCTGGGGGTCCCCTTTGTGAAAGAGGGCTTCCAGATTCCGATAAGCCCCCCGCCCGCAGACCCCCACAACCACAGGGTAAGGGTTGTGGGGATGAGGCCCTTGTCCCCATCAACATGGACACATCCTCCCCATGTTGAGGGATGTGGCCCGGTACGGTTCAGGAGGGGGGGGCACTCTCTCGCCCCCCCCTCTTTTCCTGCGGCCTGCCAGGTTGCGTGCTCGGATAAGGGTCTGGTATGGATTTTTGGGGGAACCCCACACCATTTTTTTTTTCAATTTTGGAGCGGAGTTCCCCTTAAAATCCATACCAGACCTGAAGGGTCTGGTATAGATTTTTGGGGGAACCCCACGCATTTTTATTTTTGGAGCGGAGTTCCCCTTAAAATCTATGTCTGGTATCGATTTTTGGGGGGAACCCCACGCCATTTTTTTTTATATGGCGCAGGGTTCCCCTTAATATCCATACCAGACCTGAAGACCTTCAATGACTTATCTGTATTGCCGGGATCCGACAATTCATTATAGCCGCAAGTAGTTTTAAATGACTTTTTCCTTCCTGTCATTTTGTGCAGAGACTGTTATAAACACAGGAAACATGCGCTACTTTACAGGCATACTATAGACATCCTCCAGGTACGAAATTTAAAGCACTAATTAAAATCACTGCTCCCGAAAAAACGGCCGTTTTTAAAACTTTTTTTTTGCATTGATGCATGTCCCCTGGGGCAGGACCCGGGTCCCCAAACACTTTTTATGACAATAACTTGCATATTAACCTTTAAAATTAGCACTTTTGATTTTTCATGTTCGTGTCCCATAGACTTTAACGGTGTTCGCACAAATTTTTTGCCTGTTCGCATGTTCTGGATGCGAACCGAACCGGGGGAGGTTCGGCCAATCCCTAGTAATTATTATAGCTGCTCTGTGTCCTGTGATGTACGATAAAGAAATGTATCTCTGCGCTGGTCTGATATTGAACTGCTGCAACCCAAATCCCAGACAGGAATAAAAAAGAAAAAACAAATGGTTCTTTTAAAAATGATATAAACACTTGTGCCCGTATACTGAGGTATAAAATGGGATAAGTGAATCAATCTGATAAATTATGTGCATGAATTTGCTCAGATCACAAATAAAAGTGTCCAAACAAACCTTAAATCATACAGGCTATAAACAGGTGCACGAATAATACCAATCAACGTGCCAAGTAAAAGCATAAATCAAGTCAACACACTTAAAGTGGATGTAAACTCTCACATATACCCAAAGAAGTTGTCAGAGAAACAACCAGTTCAGCCGCGCCAGCCGCGTCCCCCGCACGCATGGCGGAACGGCGCTTTGGCACATGCGCGTTCACTGCCCGATGGAACGGCGCGCGTGCATACGAGCTAGTGCACGCCCAATCAGCACACTGGCTGGCCTATATAAGGCTGCCCAGGTACTCTGACAGATTGCTGGTTTGTCTTCAGCTTCCTGTTTGAGCCTGCTTCCTGTTTCCTGTATCTGAACTCTTGTTGTGACACGGATTGACACTGACTACTCTGCTCTCCTCCTGGACCTGACCCTCGGCCTGCTTAACGGACTCTGCCTTGATATCTGTGCTTGACCCCCGGCCTGTGACTCGGATCTGCTACTTGTCTCCTGCCCCAGACCTTCTGCTTGTACCTTGGACTTGCTATTTGTCTGCAGTGCTTGACCCCCAGCCTGTAATCTGGGTTGGACTCCTGCCTCCTTGCCTGGATCTTCTACTTGTGCTCTGGACTCTTGTGTCTCCTGTCAGTGTTCTGTTAAGAGCTGCACCTGCCTGTGTTTGACCCTCAGCCTGTTCCTGTTGGAGAATCATCCTGCGACCATCCAGCTCTCCTGTCATCACACAGCTGTCCAGCTCTACCAAGATTATCTTGCTAGACCTATCCTTCCTGCTGGTAGCCAGTGCCTCTTCGTGCCACCCACCCCCCTGTATCACCTCCAGGGGGGGGGAGTGCGCCTAGTCGCAAGGGTGAACCGCTCTCGGCATCTCGGCCTCTGTAAGTACTCACCTGACAGAAGTGAACAGTTTCAGATGATACACAGAGATGAAACAAATCTCCCTACATAAGTTTTATATGTATATTTGCTATCTTCATCTTTATATACTGTCTAGAAAGTGCACGTCCTGTTAGATTTTTCACTTCCTCTTTCATCTGTAGTAGTGGATTATTGCTATACACTGTGAGATAGCCAATTGGAGGAAAGGCACACACCCCCTCCCCACACATGCAGAGCGTGTCTGTGAATAGTTTAGCAGTCTGCTAATCTATTTATAGCAACCTTCCCCCACACACACTTCTATTTAATCTCAGAGAGCTTGTCAAAAGTTATCAGAAGGGAGCAGGACAAAGCTACAGGACTTAGTGCTTTGAAAAGAGGATAAAAAAAAAAACACTACAGATATATGTGTCCAGCTCAAATTTCATGAATCAAGTTTACATCCACTTTAATGAAAGATGCATATAGCAATAACAAGTGTGTAAAATGTCAAATGTTCCACTCCATGTCCACCAGTGCTCAAATAATGAAAAAGGTGCGCCGTCCAAAAGAAAAAGGTTGGCCTCTTGCCAGACACAATGGATCCCTATTACAGAGATCAAGGTAGTTTGTGAATGAAAAATCACAGGTGTGGAAGTCTCAAATAGCGTGTCTTCATATGTTTGCAGGGATAAACTCCATATATCATATACAGAAAAGGGAGAAACCTCATAGTGTGAATTAGCCAAATTTTTTATTAAAAAGGATAAAGGTCACACTCACATTAAGGTTTAAAAATTTGAGCACGAACAATATCGCTAGCAGCGGTATCGCCTTTCCAGCTAGTTCATATGACTTTACACTTGCTCTCTGTTCGCGCGCGTTTCCACACAACTGTCTTTATTTCCAGTAGCTGCACCAGATTTTGCACTCTCCAGTTTTGGTAAATGAACCCCTTAGAGTATATCCTCATTTCAAATGATAGTCAAATGCTTAAAATACAGACAAGTCAAGGTCAAGCAAACATTTGTTGTGTGAATCACACACAATCATGTCTAAATAGACCTCTAAGAATAAAACCTAGATCATACTTAAAAGATTTTATTCATGTATTCAGAATCAACCAGCTTGTGAAATTAAAGCCTAAAGCCTAACTCCAGAAGAGAAAAAAATAGGGACTCTGTTCAGCCATTCACATTCAAACGGTGTATTTCTTTGATTGACTGAGGTGGAGAGGCAGGTGGATTACTTACAATCTCCACCTCAGCCAATCAGAGAAAGCCTTGTACTCATTGATAAAAAAAACAAGGCTTTATGTGAATGGCTGAGCAGGGATCAGCCCAATTATAGCTGATGCTATATAGGTTAATACAGCACGTACAGCAGACACATTTGTTAATTAGGTAAAAAGTTTGTTTGGAGCAGTTGGTCCAAACAAATTATTTTAAACTGACAGACAGCTGGCCATAAACTGTAATGCCCCGTACACACGGTCGGATTTTCCGCCAGCAAAAGTCTGATGTGAGCTTTTCGTCGAAAATTCCGACCGTGTGTATGCTCCATCGGACTTTTGCTGGCGGAATTTCCGCCAGCAAAAGATTGAGAGCAGGTTCTCTATTTTTACAACGGGAAAAATTCAGATCGGAAATTCCGATCGTCTGTAGCAATTCCGACACGCAAAATTCCGATGCATGCTCGGAAACAATTAGACGCATGCTCGGAAGCATTGAACTTCGTTTTCTCGGCTCGTCGTAGTGTTGTACGTCACTGCGTTCTTGACGATCTAAAGTTCAGAGAACTTTTGTGTGACCGTGTGTATGAGCGAAATTCCGTCGGAAAAAAAATCCAAGGTTTTTCCGACGGAAAATCCGATCGTGTGTACGGGACATAAGATTTTTCTCCCATTCAGCCCCACTAAGAATGGATGGAGAAATCTCACCTCCTGGCTACTGCTTTTTAACAGCCGACACCTGCAGCTTTCAGAATACTTGAACAGTGGCTGCATCTAAATGAATCCAGCCGCTTTTCAGCTGACAATTTTTTGCCCGGGTCCATCCATTTTCACATTGAAGGATGTTGAGTGGGAGGGTGTCAACAGAGTCACCCATGGCTCATTCATTAGGTACTAGATAACATTTGTTCCATGTATGGCCAACATTAGAGCCTGGTTACACTAGCAATAGAAATGTATAGCAGCATCTCTCTGTTTACTTTCTTTGGCCTTTTGTAGCTGATGATGGCACTTTGCACATGGACACAGTTTAAACATAAAAACTATATAAATCGCAGCATTCTCCATCATGTTGCAGGCAATTTTACACAGATCTCTCAAAAGACAAAAGTGATGGAAAAATTGTACATATCAACCATTCATTTGTAGATATACATTTATTGTGGATGATATAATGCAAGCTACCAATTTAAGGCAGATGCTTTCACAGATGAGCATAAGTGTCTTGTTTTTTTCGTCCTGGTCCAGCAATTGGATGGTCTCTTTCTTCCCAGATAGTAACTCCATCACACAAACACATTTTCTTTGTATTCTCAAAAAGACCAGCAGATCGGGCAATAATTCCACAGGCCAAGCTATTAAAAATTAAACTTTAGTTAGCAAGAGTGAACATAATTTTGGCTTAACTAGTTTACAAAAAAGTATTACAGGCGTAAAGAAAAAATGTGACTTAGGTCAATTTAGGTTTCTAAATTGACCATCAAGGAGATTTGTTTTCATTAAAAACTGCCTACTAGACAAGCCTCTGTTAGGTAATTCAAAAGTCAATTTACCCACAATTAAGATTCCATGCATAAAATGTACAGAAAATTTAAATATTTTTTTTTTAAATTCTTAAGAAAATGGGCTTCTATCCATCTCCAATCCATTTTTACATGGCATACCATATTTAGTCTGAACAGTAGAAGTCAAATGAAACACAGTTAGTACCACCAAAAGATTGAGTGGCGATTCTTCAAAATATAAATTATTCTTTCGAGACTGTACAGTCAACACATGATGTAACTAGAAATATTGGAAAAATTTTAGTCTAGGAAGGTTGAATTCCACTTGTAAATTGTGATGCATAATTAGAATGTTATGATATAAGGAGTATAGCATAATGGCATCTTGAGTCTGACAATACTCGAACCCCTGCAATTTAAGAAGTTCACAGAGGTATAAATTGTTCCATGTTGGAGTATATTGATCGAAGCCTACATATTGTAAGGTTTCATGGAATACCATATCGTAAATGTAACTAAAATCCCACTTTTTAAATCTAAGCAGGCAGGTTCTTTATTGCAGAAGAGACATGCAATAAAAGAAACCTACCTTCCTGTTGTCTTCTTTGGAATGCACACTGAGCTACTCAAGTGATTAAGTGGTAAATATGGTCTGTACTTTGGTGAATCATCCAGTCCTCTAAATACATTGTCACCATGTGGACAGGTTTTAAATGAATATGTAGTTTTAGATTAGGTAAGCAACAAACAAAAGTCAAACCCGGCTAATGCTTCTTAAGCCGTATTTGAAAAAAAAAAAAAAAACAGTAAACCAAATAAATAAAAGAAGACCGTTCTAAGCACTCCTGTCAATATTTAAATGTTGCTAAAGTCAAAACATAAAAAAAAAAAAAAAGATATACGTTATACTCACCTACTCTGTGCAGTGGTATTGCACAGAGCAGCTCCGACCCTCTTCTTCTCAGGTCCTCCAATGACACTCCTGGCTTCTCCTTTTCGTGTGTCCCCATAGCAAAGACGTTTGAAATGAAGGCACACAGTGTCTGCGTGCTCCTGAGTTGGGTGTCTATGGACTTATGGAGCTGTGCTCCACAGATTTACACAGTAGAACTTAGCCCCAGCCCCCACTTCCTCCTCACTGCATTTGATTGACTGCTGAGGGAAGAAGAGATGCAGCTGTGCAGTGCTGGATCTATTCTCTCCTCTCTTCCCCTTCACACAGAGAGGAGGGGGGGGTGGGGGGGGCATAGAAATAGAAAATGTTTTTTAACCTTCATGCAAGGAATGCATGAAGGTAAAAAAAAGTTTTTAACTTTAGTATCACTTTAAAAGTTTGACTTTTTGAAGCTTGATTTTGATACTAATAAATAATAGTGCACAAATGGCTAATAAATATCAATCAATATAAAATATAGATAAAAATAAAAATAAATAATAAATACAACTGATCTAATATAGTGATGTATAAATACTAAAACCATAAAATCAGTAGTAAAAATATATAAATATATAGACTGTAAAAGTATAAATAAATAAACCTGTAAATAAATACCCAGGTGCACGTTGCTGTGCAAATATGCTGTGAAAAATGAAATAAACGAAGGAAGACGCCTGCAAGGTGCAGTATAATAATAAGTGCACAAATGTGACTGCTAAATAAACAAAGTGCAGTACAGTGCTAAGGTAAAGCAAAAAAAAAATTTTAAGTAACGAAAGGTGAAAATTGTCCAATAAGCAAAGGAACACAAATTGAACTCCAAAAGTTCATAGAAGAAGAACAATAATAGGTGGTGCCCGTGCAGATCAATTTCTTATAGGTGACAATCCTGCAGCTTCCTATATGTAAAAAGTGCTGTGGTGATGGGGTGTGTGGATCTTCACTTCCGGTGTCACACACTATAGTAATGGGTGGCCTCTTACCTTGCGGTAATGAGGTAACCGCTTTTGTATAATGGGGGTCGGTGAACTCCTTTATCGCGATCCTAGCGTCCAATGGGAAAACCTTTGTGGCAGGATGCTGCTGTTCCTCATATATGGAATGACCTATACTGGTTCTTAAGGGTTTGTTTACATCTCCCAATGATGGCCGGGTTAAAAAGAGAAAGATGGGGTCTCGATCGTGAAGTACGTTTTAGCAAGGTGTGTACTTTAATTTTGCATAGGTGATACAAGTTGCTTACATAAACTCACAATTAAAATATTAAAAATATGAACTTATCCTAGACGAGCGGCGAGCTCGTATGCCTCCGTCTGACTGTCTGCCTCTCCGTCCCTACGCGTGGCGTCACGGTCACGTGACTTCATCAGGGGATGATGGGAAGGCAATACAATGGTCTTTAAATACTGTTTGTATTGGAATTGGTGCGGCGGCCATTTTCTCGGAGCCCAATGTTAATCTCCATTGGCGGCCATTTTCTTATAGATCCTGTCTCTAGTTATGGCGGCGGCCATCTTTTTGGTAGTTGAAAACAATAATAAGGAAGTGGCGATCGCAATACTTGCGCCGCCATTTTCCTTGTGATTTATTTAGAGATAGACTGGCGGCCATGTTTATGGAGTCCCTGCAATGGTATGTTATGATGACAAACCACAACATGGCAAGGACATGACCGCAAATCGCTTTTGCAGAGTTGAGGGGGCATCACAATCCAATTGTATATATTCACAAATGGACATAAAATATATTAAAAATCTATAGAAACAATTGTATAGATACAAATAATAAAACATAATTGGATATTTAAATGGGATATAAATATATTAATAATCTATTTAAAATACACTTGTCAGTGTATTAAAAACTATATTTATGAATAAAAGGATCTCTCAAATGGGTGTGGGGTGGGTACCAAATGCCAATCCCCTAGGGGTATAGCAGAGAAATGCTTTTGTGTGTTTTGTTTTAGGTCTGGTGGACATCAGGCAGACGTTTGCATAAAGGCTATGCTGGATGTATTTATTCCTACCAGATAATCTAAAATTAATTAATAGAAACTATATATATATATATATATATATATATATATATATATATATATATATATATATATATATATATATATACATATGAACATAATTCTAAAATATATATAAACATATAAAATTAAGACAGTGTCAGGGGAAAATTCTTATTCTGTTGTGTATAAGGGAAACTTAATTTAGAAGGAGGGGAAGTTTGAAACGGGGGTGACATATGCCCCATCGTGTAAATAAATATATACTGTCTTAATTTTATATGTTTATATATATTTTAGAATTATGTTCATATGTATATATATATATATATATATATATATATATAGTTTCTATTAATTAATTTTAGATTATCTGGTAGGAATAAATACATCCAGCATAGCCTTTATGCAAACGTCTGCCTGATGTCCACCAGACCTAAAACAAAACACACAAAAGCATTTCTCTGCTATACCCCTAGGGGATTGGCATTTGGTACCCACCCCACACCCATTTGAGAGATCCTTTTATTCATAAATATAGTTTTTAATACACTGACAAGTGTATTTTAAATAGATTATTAATATATTTATATCCCATTTAAATATCCAATTATGTTTTATTATTTGTATCTATACAATTGTTTCTATAGATTTTTAATATATTTTATGTCCATTTGTGAATATATACAATTGGATTGTGATGCCCCCTCAACTCTGCAAAAGCGATTTGCGGTCATGTCCTTGCCATGTTGTGGTTTGTCATCATAACATACCATTGCAGGGACTCCATAAACATGGCCGCCAGTCTATCTCTAAATAAATCACAAGGAAAATGGCGGCGCAAGTATTGCGATCGCCACTTCCTTATTATTGTTTTCAACTACCAAAAAGATGGCCGCCGCCATAACTAGAGACAGGATCTATAAGAAAATGGCCGCCAATGGAGATTAACATTGGGCTCCGAGAAAATGGCCGCCGCACCAATTCCAATACAAACAGTATTTAAAGACCATTGTATTGCCTTCCCATCATCCCCTGATGAAGTCACGTGACCGTGACGCCACGCGTAGGGACGGAGAGGCAGACAGTCAGACGGAGGCATACGAGCTCGCCGCTCGTCTAGGATAAGTTCATATTTTTAATATTTTAATTGTGAGTTTATGTAAGCAACTTGTATCACCTATGCAAAATTAAAGTACACACCTTGCTAAAACGTACTTCACGATCGAGACCCCATCTTTCTCTTTTTAACCCGGCCATCATTGGGAGATGTAAACAAACCCTTAAGAACCAGTATAGGTCATTCCATATATGAGGAACAGCAGCATCCTGCCACAAAGGTTTTCCCATTGGACGCTAGGATCGCGATAAAGGAGTTCACCGACCCCCATTATACAAAAGCGGTTACCTCATTACCGCAAGGTAAGAGGCCACCCATTACTATAGTGTGTGACACCGGAAGTGAAGATCCACACACCCCATCACCACAGCACTTTTTACATATAGGAAGCTGCAGGATTGTCACCTATAAGAAATTGATCTGCACGGGCACCACCTATTATTGTTCTTCTTCTATGAACTTTTGGAGTTCAATTTGTGTTCCTTTGCTTATTGGACAATTTTCACCTTTCGTTACTTACATTTTTTTTTTTGCTTTACCTTAGCACTGTACTGCACTTTGTTTATTTAGCAGTCACATTTGTGCACTTATTATTATACTGCACCTTGCAGGCGTCTTCCTTCGTTTATTTCATTTTTCACAGCATATTTGCACAGCAACGTGCACCTGGGTATTTATTTACAGGTTTATTTATTTATACTTTTACAGTCTATATATTTATATATTTTTACTACTGATTTTATGGTTTTAGTATTTATACATCACTATATTAGATCAGTTGTATTTATTATTTATTTTTATTTTTATCTATATTTTATATTGATTGATATTTATTAGCCATTTGTGCACTATTATTTATTACTATATACATACATTAGAAACAGCGCAGCACCACCCCCCCTTGATTTAGATCTTTACTTTACCAGGTTAGGATTAACCTGTTAGGTGCTTGCGATAGTTTCAGTCACCCCCACATTCCTCCAGATTGGTAGCGCAGGAGTACCCACTCTATAGATTGATTTTGATACTGTTAGGTCTCATTTACACTTGCTTCAAAATGTGGCATTGGACACGCTTTTTTAAAACACTCTGAATGCCAACCGAAGCACCTGTTACTAAATAAAACAGTAAGCTTACAGTCCTGTTCACACATTGCATTTGCTTTGCTTCAAAAATTATACCCCATGTCGCTTTCTTCGTGCTTCAAACCATCTCCAAATCCTCCATAGAAATCAATGACAACATTTGTAAACGGCACCTGCAGCTTTTGAGGGGCTTTTGTTCAGAGTTAGCTTTGCTTTGGAGGTATTGCAGGTATGAGATATGCAAGGATGCACTGAAAAACCAACAAGGAAACTGGAAAGATGTCATCAGCAGTCGCTTCTAGTTCATGTGTACATATTCTGGAAGTGTCTAGTGCAGACATCACATCTGGTGTGCAGCGTGGTGCATCAGGAAGGTAAGCAGGGTCTGGGCTTGAGCAGAGCAACTTGCAGACGTCACACGTCATATGCAACATGGGAACGCTTTATCAAAAGGTGAGCGGGGACCAAAGAAAGAAGACTGAGTGACAGAGGATCAGCAGAGCTGGGGGACCGGAGCAGGAGAAACTAGCAGATGTCACACGAGGTGCGCAGCGTGGGAGCAATATAGTGGGAACCAGAGGGAGACAAGGATCAGCAGAGATGGGGTTACCACTGAGTGGGGGATCAGCAGAGCTGGGGGTTACTATCAAGCAGGAGATCGGCAGAGCTGGGGGTTAC
This sequence comes from Rana muscosa, assembly GCA_029206835.1. Classification (NCBI taxonomy): domain Eukaryota; kingdom Metazoa; phylum Chordata; class Amphibia; order Anura; family Ranidae; genus Rana; species Rana muscosa. Next base: position 13,937,960 of record JARGYO010000198.1, on the reverse strand, counting down.
TATCAAGCAGGAGATCGGCAGAGCTGGGGGTTACTACTGAGCGGGGGATCAGTAGAGCTAGGGGTTACTAGTGAGTGAGGATCAGCAAAGGGGTACTACTGAGTGGTGCATCTGAAGAGCTGGGGGTATTACTGAGTAGGGGGATAGGCTAAACTAATAAGCTGGGGATGTGCTTTGTGGGGGTACTAATGAGCTGGCGATCTGCTGAATGGGGGTACTAGTAAGCTGGGGTTCTACTGGGCCCCTTTAAAACAAATAGAAAATCACTACACATAACTGGCATTTGCCAAGAAACATTACAGAAACATCACTGAAGCATCAAAAACACATCAAAAAGCATGTTGAAGCGGGAGGAGCTTTAATGTTAAATATCTTACCCTTTGCCTGAGTTGCCTGTAATTTTAGAAGGATGATTTCCACATCCAAGATCATCTTCACCTTCGTCTACTAATAAAGAACGTCCAATAACATCCCAAACCTATGATATAAAGGTAAAGAGAACATTTATGCAAAGGATTTATATTTCTCATCAAGTAAAAAATAGGATTTTTTCATCATACTTACCTGTAAAATCATTTTCTTTGAGTTTATCACAGGACACAGAGCCGGTTATTATAATAATAACTACTTGGGTTATACACCACCTATAGGTGAATGGACACTGGTAGATCAATCAGAACAAGCAGGTAAGTATGATGAAAAAATCCTATTTTTTTTATCGTACATTACAGGACACAGAGTCGGTTATTATAATAACTACTTGGGACATCCCAAAGCATTATTCTTGAAGGGAGGGAGACATCATCATAGAAACTGCCACCAGAGAAGGACCTACTCTGCTATTTGTAATACCCTGAGGCCAAAGGCAGTATAAATCTTCCATGTTATTGACATCCACCTGGTAAAAATCCTGTAGATGTATAAACCAAAGAGCAAAATAGTGGTCTTGCACACATGGGCCACTGGACACCTGATGAAAGATGGGCCAAGATACTCCTCCACACCTGGTAGAGAATCTCTCCCCAGAAAAAAATGGGATTTTGCCCTTTAAACCATAGGCATCATTGATAGACTGGCAGATCCACTGCTAAATATTAGACCTGGATGCAGCCTGCCCTTCTTGGGCTCTTCTGGCAGCACAAACCAGGATTCCTGACCTGCGCTGACAACTCAAGTAGATCCTGAGTGCCCGAACAACCTCTAGAGTATGTAGCGATGATTCTCCTGCCGACTGTGGATTAGGAGAAAAATAAAAGGCAAGACACCGTCCTGATTCAAGTGAAAACTAGTAACCAATTTAGGCAATAAAAATGGATGAGGACGCAACATCACCTTATGATGCGAGACCAAGAACAGCTCTCCTTGCATGAAAGAGCCGCCAACTCTGATACTTCACTTAGTGAAGTATAAATAGATGGGGTGTGGCGCTGCTCACTAGTCCTCGCTAGGACCAGTATTAAGAAAATGTGTCAGTTAAATATATGTGATATCCCTCAATTGGGGTGCAGGAAATAAACACAAATGATACCCCTCAAATTGGGGTGCTAGGAATTAAACACAGATGATACCTAGAATGTGGTGGTGTACAGTGTCAGTACCAATGATGGTTCATCTAGTACATAACGTAGTGCTACCAGCAGTGCAAAAAATAATAATAATAATAATAATAATAAATGATATATGGAATAAAAAGTGTGACTCATATAGTGGAAAGACCAAATAGAAATAAAAATAAAAGCGCCCAATATGCAATGCCTCCAGCAGGAGCACCAGTTAAATACCAGCAGTCTCCGTGACTGACCTCATAGGTAAATGGTTAGAACTTGGTAGTAAAGTCACAAATCCTTCTTCTTATATAGATGGCAAGGTTAAATTCAGTTCTTCAATTATGGCAGACAGTTCATCCCCCACATGTGTCCCCACTCACCAGCTCCCTTCACCCCCAAGGAGGTACACAGCATAGAAAGGTGTTCCGGGTCAGTATCCAGGGACTTCCAATAGTGCAGGGCGAGATATGTCAGCCGTTTCTTCCGGTTTGCCATCTCTTCAGCTGTTCCACAGGGTTCAGATACCATCAATTTGCTCTACACTTGCCTCAATGATAGAAAAAAAATACTTCCATAGTGTAGTAAAAAATGTGCTTTATTAAAAATACAAAACTACAAAAATGGCAGAAAGAAATAACAGCGCCTTAGACGCGTATGTACCGCAAACGGTACGAGCTGGTAACCGCAGCGTGCACTCCGGCTGCGTTCCAGCTAAGCTTCCGGGTAGAGTAGTGTGGTGTGTGTAGTGCGTAGCCCCGCCTTATGCGTTTCGTCATAGGACTATGTCTAGAGGCGGTACTACCATACGTCACCTCCACGCTTATGAGGAAGAGCGTCACACTAACCCCGCCCAGACCCTCCAGGCTGTCGAATCATAATAGAGAGAGGAAGGGGCAGGGAACCAGTGGCCGACCCTCATAGGGTGGTTGGATAGACTATACGAAGGGAGGATGATAATAGTATTTACGTCCCGGGGTATACATACTAACGTGGCACTCTAACTCCATATATAAACATACAGGTAACAACGAAGGGGCAAGGAACAAAAAATCATTGACATCAACAACAACAGAACACAGTATGCAAAAAAATGCCGTCTATAGTAATAAAATCCATCCTAGATTAATAACGTTCGCCCTCTAGAGTGAGGACGAGGTACTACACTGGGTACACATATGCAAACCCAGCTAGTATCTGGTAAAAGTGATCAAAAACCCAGTCCCGTATCTCACGAGACTGATATCACTATGCTTTAACGCCCATGTTGTAGGATGTTAATCACCCTATCTCAATTGTGGGTAGGGGAAAAACACTCACTAGAAAGATAAATATGTAAACTTATATTAAGTGATAAAAAATAAATGAAAATAGGGATTATGATGCCATCACTCCAGGTTATGGCTCATAAAACCCCACCCTCAAGATGGTAAATTCTGATAGGGAATAAGTACTTGTATATGTCCTTATATATTAATATATACCATTTAAGGAAAGATTAGAAAAAGGTATATAGGGAAGATGTGCCCATTACACGGGTCCAGTATGTATTCATAATCTTGATATGGTATACCTAGTAGAGTAAGGAAGAGTAACATACAGTGGTCTGCCACTACCTCACCGAGGGTGGTAGACTAGGGGTTGGCTATGAAGCAGTTTAAATCTATGTCTATGTTTAACCCTTTGGTGGCCAGGGATCCAAGTCGATATATCCAACTGGTTTCATTTTGGGAGACAAGGGTGGTTCTGTTGCCCCCCCCCCTCCAGTCCTCTTTTATAATGTCAATTCCATAAAATATGAGTCCAGTTGGATCTCTCTTGTGGAATTCGTCAAAGTGTCGTGAGAGGTTGTGTTTTGGAAACCCTTTCTTTATGTTGTTTATGTGCTCTCTAATACGTACATACAATGGCCGTGTAGTCCGACCTACATATTGTAGGTGGCACGGGCACTCGATGACGTAAGTGACGTGGGTGCTGTTACATGTTATCAGATCACGAATTTGGTATTCCTTATAATCTGTTCTGGACTTAAATGTTTCTTTCCTGCGTGGTTGTTTCTTGCTGACCCTGTAGGCCAAACATCTTTGGCATTTATAGAAACCCTTCAGTTCGGGATAGATGTTAACTGTTTTGGGGGCATTGGTCACATTGTGCACAATATGATTACGCAAGGTTGGGACCTTCCTATACACAAAAGCTGGTTTGTTTGGTATTTAGGATGGTGGCAGCTTGAAGTCGGGATGTATCCGTTACGGTCTGTGATTTTGAAGAAGGTTTTGGTGTGGAGGATGTCCCCCTGTTTGAAAATCTCCAGATCGTCTATTTTATGTTGGTCACATTTTCCTGTGAAGGTAAGGCCATACCTGTTGGTGTTTAGTTGTTTAAGAAAGTTGTGGAAGGTTTCCATTGGTCCATCCCATAGTATAATTAGGTCGTCAATATACCTCCGGTATAATTTGACTTGGGAGAGGTTCCTATGGTAAATATACTCCTCTTCCCACATTTTCATGAGAAGGTTGGCTACGCTAGGGGCATAGCGTGCCCCCATAGCTACCCCCTTAGTTTGGACAAAATAGGTCTTGTCATGCCAGAAATAGTTACATTCCATAGCCATTTTAAGGCCCTCTAAGATGTAGTCTATCTGTTGTTGTCTCATGTTGGTGTTTTCGTGTAATGCTTTTTCTACACCTTTTAGTCCGTCATCTTGAATGATACTAGTGTAAAGGGAGTTCACATCCACTGTTGCCAGTAGGTAGATTTGTGCCCCCCTAATATCTTGTATTTCTTGTATCAGTTGTAGACTGTCTCTTAGGTATGATTTGCCTTCCTTCACAAGTGGCTTAAAAAATGTGCCCAAGTATTCCCCTAGTCTCGAGAATATCGAGTTTATTCCACTTATCGGCCTTCCTGGTGGTTTAGTTAGCCTTTTATGTATTTGAGGCGTATAGTACATCACCGGTGTTTTGGTAGAATTGGATACCATGTATTCAGCTTCTTTCTTATTCAAAATTCCTATTGCTAGTCCTTTCTTTACAAATTCTTTAAGTTTGTTTTCAAATTTACCTTTGGGGTTCCCCTTTAGCTTTTTGTAGGTTTTTTCAGTGCTCAATAGATTTTGCATCTCCTCTTCATAGTCCTTCTTACTGAGAATCACCAGCCCCCCCCCCCCTTTGTCGGCTGGTCTAATCACAACTTCATTCCTCTTCCCAATGTCTTTAATTACTTTCCAGATATCCTTGGTTTTAGTGTGTTTTCTTCCTGGGGTTTTCAGGTTTTTCAGATTGTCTTCAACCATTCTCTTAAATGCTCCTATGCTTTGATTACCTGGGGTATTTGGATTGAAGATAGAGTTATTTTTTAGTCTTTTTTGTACATACTGTGTTTCCTCTATTTCCCCAACATCTTTATTCAAAGCAAAGTGTTTCTTCAAGTTCAGCTTCCTTAAAAAAAATTTGTAGGTCAATGAATACCTCGAATTTGTTAAGAGGTTTGTCGGGCGCATACTTGAGCCCTAGATCCAGCACTTTTATTTCTTCCTTTGTGAACTCTATATTACTGAGGTTATAGATACCCTTCCCTAGTGTTCTCTTGGGCATTTTCTTCTTCCCTCCCCTACATCCTCTAGCCTGTTTTCTCTTTCCGGATTTCTTTGCGGGGGGCACTGTATTTCTTTACGGATAGATGTCCCTGCCATTCCTCTGGTTGCCATGTTCTCCTTGTCTCCATTCTCCCTCGTTCCTCAGATTCTCCGGTCCTTGTCGTGGTCCCCCTCGATTTCCACTCCTACCTCTCCATCCAGGATTGCTGTAGGGGACTCGAGCCTTCCATCGCCCAGGTGGTCTGTCTTGGGGTCCTCTTCTCGGAAAATCCCAATTATCTCTGTATTCTCTTCTATAATGGGGACTGTGATCATATTGGCGACTTCTTCTTAGCGGGGAATATCTATTGTTTGTAGGTATATTATACCTAGATGGATAGGGACTACGGTATTCTTGAGGTTCCTGATAATTCACCCTCCTATTGTCTGGCCTATCATAATGCCGGTTAGAAAAATTTGGCCTTCCACGATTCCATGGTCTAAAATGGTTAGTAGCGGGTGTTTGGGGCACAGCGATAGGTAACCCCATGTCCGCTGAGCCCAGGGGTTCTACTGGGCTTTCGTCCATCATAGTGTCTTCAAAGTCATCATTAAGGTCAGAAATACAGTGCCCCTGCAAAGAAATCCGGAAAGAGAAAACAGGCTAGAGGATGTAGGGGAGGGAAGAAGAAAACGCTCAAGAGAACACTAGGGAAGGGTATCTATAACCTCAGTAATATAGAGTTCACCAAGGAAGAAATAAAAGTGCTGGATCTAGGGCTCAAGTATGCGCCCGACAAACCTCTTAACAAATTTGAGGTATTCATTGACCTACAATTTTTTTTAAGGAAGCTGAACTTGAAGAAACACTTTGCTTTGAATAAAGATGTTGGGGAAATAGAGGAAACACAGTATGTACAAACAAGTCTAAAAAATAACTCGATCTTCAATCCAAATACCCCAGGTAATCAATGCATAGGAGCATTTAAAAGAATGGTTGAAGACGATCTGAAAAACCTGAAAAACCCAGGAAGAAAACACACTAAAACCAAGGATATCTGGAAAGTAATTAAAGACATCGGGAAGAGGAATGAAGTTGTGATTAGACCAGCCGACAAAGGGGGGGGGGGGCTGGTGATTCTCAGTTAGGACTATGAAGAGGAGATGCAAAATCTATTGAGCACTGAAAACACCTACAAAAAGCTAAAGGGGAACCCCAAAAGTAAATTTGAAAACAAACTTAAAGAATTTGTAAAGAAAGGACTAGCAATAGGGATTTTGAATAAGAAAGAAGCTGAATACATGGTATCCAATTCTACCAAAACACCGGTGATGTACTATACGCCTAAAATACATAAAAGGCTAACTAAACCACCAGGAAGGCCGATAATAAGTGGAATAAACTCGATATTCTCGAGACTAGGGGAATACTTGGACACATTTTTGAAGCCACTTGTGAAGGAAGGCAAATCATACCTAAGAGACAGTCTACAACTGATACAAGAAATACAAGATATTAGGGGGGCACAAGACTACCTACTGGCAACAGTGGATGTGAACTCCCTTTACCCTAGTATCATTCAAGATGACGGACTAAAAGGTGTAGAAAAAGCATTACACGAAAACACCAACATGAGACAACAACAGATAGACTACATCTTAGAGGGCCTTAAAATGGCTATGGAATGTAACTATTTCTGGCATGACAAGACCTATTTTGTCCAAACTAAGGGGGTAGCTATGGGGGCACGCTATGCCCCTAGCGTAGCCAACCTTCTCATGAACATGTGGGAAGAGGAGTATATTTACCATAGGAACATCCCCCAAGTCAAATTATACCGGAGGTATATTGACGACCTAATTATACTATGGGATGGACCAATGGAAACCTTCCACAACTTTCTTAAACAACTAAACACCAACAGGTATGGCCTTACCTTCACGGGAAAATGTGACCAACATAAAATAGACTATCTGGATCTGGAGATTTTCAAACAGGGGGACATCCTCCACACCAAAACCTTCTTCAAAATCACAGACCGTAACGGATACATCCCGACTTCAAGCTGCCACCATCCTAAATGGAAAGGGAATATCCCTAAAGGACAAATGTTGAGGCTGCGTAGAAACTGCAGCTCTTTAGCAGACTTCAACCAGCAAGCAGACCTCATCATTAACAGATTCCAAGAAAAGGGTTATGGGATGGCATTTCTAACTAAAATGAAGGATGAAATCTCAAAGACGGATAGACCCAGCCTGCTGAATAAAAACACTACTAAAAAGAACAAAATGGAAATGGCGTTTATAACAGGGTACAACAACCAATATAGGGCCCTTGAGGGCATAATCAAGAAATACTGGCCTATTCTCAAGGAAGATAGAGTTCTGTCTACAATATTACCAAACAAACCAGCTTTTGTGTATAGGCAGGCCCCAACCTTGCGTAATCATATTGTGCACAATGTGACCAATGCCCCCAAAACAGTTAACATCTGTCCCGAACTGAAGGGTTTCTATAAATGCCAAAGATGTTTGGCCTGCAGGGTCAGCAAGAAACAACCACGCAGGAAAGAAACATTTAAGTCCAGAACAGATTATAAGGAATACCAAATTCGTGATCTGATAACATGTAACAGCACCCACGTCACTTACGACATCGAGTGCCCGTGCCACCTACAATATGTAGGTCGGACTACACGGCCATTGTATGTACGTATTAGAGAGCACATAAACAACATAAAGAAAGGGTTTCCAAAACACAACCTCTCACGACACTTTGACGAATTCCACAAGAGAGATCCAACTGGACTCATATTTTATGGAATTGACATTATAAAAGAGGACTGGAGGGGGGGGGGGCAACAGAACCACCCTTGTCTCCCAAAATGAAACCAGTTGGATATATTGACTTGGATCCCTGGCCACCAAAGGGTTAAACATAGACATAGATTTAAACTGCTTCATAGCCAACCCCTAGTCTACCACCCTCGGTGAGGTAGTGGCAGACCACTGTATGTTACTCTTCCTTACTCTACTAGGTATACCATATCAAGATTATGAATACATACTGGACCCGTGTAATGGGCACATCTTCCCTATATACCTTTTTCTAATCTTTCCTTAAATGGTATATATTAATATATAAGCACATATACAAGTACTTATTCCCTATCAGAATTTACCATCTTGAGGGTGGGGTTTTATGAGCCATAACCTGGAGTGATGGCATCATAATCCCTATTTTCATTTATTTTTTATCAATTTGTCACTTAATATAAGTTTACATGTTTATCTTTCTAGTAAGTGTTTTTCCCCTACCCACAATTGGCATTTTTTTGCATACTGTGTTCTGTTGTTGTTGATGTCAATGATTTTTTGTTCCTTGCCCCTTCGTTGTTACCTGTATGTTTATATATGGAGTTAGAGCGCCACGTTAGTATGTATACCCCGGGACGTAAATACTACTATCATCCTCCCTTCGTATAGTCTATCCAACCACCCTATGAGGGTCGGCCACTGGTTCCCTGCCCCTCCCTCTCTCTATTATGATTCGACAGCCTGGAGGGTCTGGGCGGGGTTAGTGTGACGCTCTTCCTCATAAGCGTGGAGGTGACATATGGTAGTACCGCCTCTAGACGAAGTCCTATGATGAAACACGTAAGGCGGGGCTACGCACTACGCACACCACGCTACTCTACCCGGAAGCTTAGCTGGAACGCAGCCGGAGTGCACACTGCGGTTACCAGCTCGTACCGTTTGCGGTACATACGCGTCTAACGCGCTGTTATTTCTTTCTGCCATTTTTGGAGTTTTGTATTTTTAATAAAGCCCATTTTTTACAACACTATGGAAGCATTTTTTTCTATCATTGAGGCAACTGTAGAGCAAATTGATGGTATCAGAACCCTGTGGAACAGCTGAAGAGATAGCAAACCGGAAGAAAACGGCTGACATATCTCGCCCTGCACTATTGGAAGTCCCTGGATACTGACCCGGAACACCTTTCTATGCTGTGTACCTCCTTGGGGGTGAAGGGAGCTGGTGAGAGGGGACTCACATGTGGGGATGAACTGTCTGCCATAATTGAAGAACTGAATTTAACCTTGCCATCTATATAAGAAGTATTTGTGACTTTACTACCAAGTTCTAATCATTTACCTGCCTGTATAGACTTTTACCTTATAGAAACCAGTGGGTCAGTCACGGAGACTGCTGGCATTTAACTGGTGCTCCTGCTGGAGGCATTGCATATTGGACGCTTTTATTTTTATTTCTATTTAGTCTTTCCACTATATGAGTCACACTTTTTATTCCATATATAATTTATTATTATTATTATTTGCACTGCTGGTAGCACTACGTTATGTACTAGATGAACCATCATTGGTACTGACACTAGGGGTGCAACGGATCAAAAAATTCACGGATCGGATCAATCCTCGGATCATAGCCATGGAACGGATCATTTTCGGATTGGCAAAAAAAATAAAAATAAAATTATGTTACACCCCCCGGAATTTTCGATTTCACAGTTATTTTCAACACAAAACGGAGCTTATAAGCTTAAATACAGTATTTGTAAATCCAACGGACTCTTTACATGTTAAATTTTAAAAGCAGCAGCAAACCTGCTGACCTTACATGGTTGCTAATGTGACAGAACACCTCTGATTTTCACATTTAACTAAATGTTAAATGTGAAAATCAGAGGTGTTCCGTCACATTAGCAATCATGTAAGGTTTGCTGCTGCTTTTAAAATTTAAAATGTAAACAGTCCGATGGATTTCCAAATAATGTATTAAAGCTGATAAGCTCCGTTTTGTGTTGAATCGTTGGGTGTAACAAGATGTCCGCTTGGCCCCTTCTCTCATTACTGTGCAGGAGTGTGGGGTAGAGCAAGATGGCGGTGAAACGTCATTACAGCGGCCGCCACCGGGTGTACCAAGATGGCCGCCGCTCCGGAGCTAGGCCGAAGCCGCGGCCTTTCCTACGGCCGAGGCTCCGGAGCGCTCCGCGGATCGCGTGGTGATCCGATCCGAACAGGATGACCCGTTCGGATCACGGATCCCTAAAAACCCTACTCTTCAGAGAAGCCTATCCCACCCACACCTAACAACTATATTTCCAATCTGTCCACCTGATCATCCCCCACAGCTAATACCCTTTGTTTCACGTGACCCTCCCTTCTAGACTGTAAGCTCTAATGAGCAGGGCCCTCTGATCCCTCTGTATTGAATTGTATTGTGATTGTACTGTCTTCCCTGATGTTGTAAATCACAGCGCAAACTGTTGGCGCTATATAAATGCTGTATAATAATAATAATAATAATATTTCTGTGGGTGCCACTTCCTGGCTTCACCCCAGGCAAAAAAATATTTTCAAGTCCTGTAATTGACGCACCCGAAGCTGGCTTCCAGGGCTCAAAAGTGTTGAGATACAGGACTCAAGACCATTAGGTCCCGCTGGACTGGGAGTGTCCAAGGAGCTATACCCCCAAGACTTGCTATGTCAGTGTACCAAGCCCTTCTGGGCCAATTCGGCCAACACTAATATCAGTGTTACCACCTCATGGATATTTCGCAAAAGATGTGGCAGAAGCCAAAACGGAGGAAAAACATCAAATAAGGGGGAACCGGTCCCTAAGGTGCTACCAGTACATCTACCCCTATTGGCAGTGGGACTCTCGTCCCGGACACACCTGTCCCAACTTGTTGTAGAACTTGGAATCTAGTAGATTCACCTGCAGAGTTCTCCCTGCCACTATTCTATCCCTGGAATATGTATTGGCGATTGGGACAGTATAAGTGCGGTCTCTGACAGAATGTGGTTCACCTCCCTGAGTCGCATGACCTCTGCTGCTGCCTTGGTGGTTGATATATATGCCTACAGAGGCATTTTCGGTTTGAACCTACAACTGGTTTGTCCCAAAATTCAGAACAAGGCGTACTGGCCAAAAGTTCCAAGATATTGATGGATAGTATTCTCTCCTGTGGAGACGAAAAACACTGAACTGTAGCCAACCTTAAAAAAACTTGGAGACAGGCATCAGTGGTTATTATTTTCCAAATTCCTGAAAAGGAAGAATATCAACCACCAATTTTTTCTGTCCTCCAATCGAGGGTCTGATGAGGGTATCAGTCGGGAGCAGCTGCTAAGCCCCGTGAGCCCGCAAAGCTCCCTCGGCATGCGATGATACTGGGATCGGATTCCCCCCCTGTGTAACCCCCCGTACAGACTACAGAGCGAGCCGGCAGGCTCTCCCCCTCTTGCTCGGATGAGTAAGGAGCCCTGGAAGTGACACGGGAAACGGCGAGAGTGTCAGGAGTGCCGGGACCAGGTGTGCGGCGTGCAGTGGTGGAGCGGTGAACGGCATGGAGGGAGGCTCTAAGGATACCAGCTGAGAAGGAGAGGAGCTTGGATTTCAACTGCAGTGTACAGCGTGTACAGAGCCAGCCAGAATGTGGAAATACACAGCCTCACCAAGCACCAAAGTAGCCCCACTAAGAGAGAGAGAGGACGTATTGAGTATAACCCCCGCACATAAACTGCTTTCAAAGGCTTCTGAGGAGCTGACCTGCAGACGGGTAATATCTGTTACTGAAGCGACAAGGGGGTGAGTCACTTATTTTTTTTGTACATACAGAAAAGCTATGCTGGATGGACTTTAATGGACTGTGACCACCCCTGTTTTGTTTGGTATACTGATATATATTGCTATACCCCTGAGGGACAATATTTAACAGAGCACTCAAGGACTGTGTAAAACACAGTAACTGTATATAAATAGCCTGGACGTTTTACCAGCAGAACAATATAGAAATGTGGATTTTGATATCTCTACATTGAAGTATCAGTGAAGTATCAGTGCATCATATATCTTTTTCTATCTGGTTTTCTTTTTTTTGAAACCGCTTATAAACGAACATGATGATGACGATGATGAAGAGGTGCTAAATTTACTAGACTTCCTTCTGGAGAGGAGGGAGTTACTAATAGTAACACTACTCCAATACCTCTAGGGGGAGAGGGAGCTACCCAAAGACCCCCGCAAGGGGTTAGGAGCAGTTACGGACTAAGAACAACCCCCCCTGTCCTTTTTCTTCATTTATTTTATTTATTAATTTTTCCTGCGTTTTTACGCAGAAGTAAGAGAAGCAAGAATGAGAGGTAGACCGGTAAGGGAAGCAGCAGTAAACCCCCCAAAAATAAGCGTCAGCCCGGGCTCTATTAAAAAATACATGACACAAGACAGAGCCAAAGACAGCCCAGGCAAATCACTAGGGGCCAAAAGTAAAGTATCTGAGGGCCTGCAGAAAAATGGGCAGAGAAGGCAATCAGGAAACGTAGAGACCGCAACTCCCACAATTGCCAAGATAGAAGACGAAGCCTGGACAAAAAGATCAACTTCCAATGAAAGGAGAGATAGCGGAGATGTTCTCTAGATTGGAAAGATCGATTTCTAGATTGGAAATATAGCTAAAAGGTGAAATGGCCATATTACACGAGGATATGAATCATATACCAAGAAGAGTAGAGCAAACAGAAGAAAAATTGGATTTGCAAGCAGCTGAAGTAATAGAGTTAAGAGATACAGAGAGAGCAAAGATACATGAGCTACCGAATAGAAGATCAGGAAAATCGTAATAGGAGAAAAAATCTGAAGATCCGAGGACTACCGGATCAGCAATGAGAAGATCTACAAGAAAAAATTGATAAATATTTGTGCATATATTGGGTAAAACAGAAACAGATAAAATAAAATTTGAAAGAATCCGCAGGATCAGAAAACCGGCAAGACAAAGAACAGATTTGGCTGAGCCTAAAATCTAATAAGCCAGCTAAATATGAAGATACTACCCTACAGATATTTCCTGATCTAGCTGAAGAGACTTTGACTAGGAGAAGAATATTAAAACCCCTACTCGAACATTTACAATCGCATAGTATTCAATATTTTTGGGGCTTCCCAGCCTGCCTAATCGGGCGGAAGGAGGGTCGGTCTGCCACCCTAAAATTTCCTGAAGATACGACAAAGTTTTGTAAAAGACCGGATATTCCACTGATGGAGATCTCTGGCTGGTGGGAACCACAGGAGAAGACGGACAATACAGTGGAACAACAGACATGGCATTTGAATTCAAGAAACAAAAGGGGGAAGTAAATAAGAATAATACATAGAAGAAAAAGAAATGGGGTATTGGACCGGGGGTGGGGGGGGAATAATGGGGGGGAAGGGAATGGATACCATGTCAAGAGAGCGGGGGAGTGGAGGGGGCACAGGGGATCCCCCAATCAGGGGGGTAGTTGTCCCGGCTGGGGTCCATAGTTAGAGCTCAACCTCCGGGGGGTGAACTGTAGGGCCGGATGGAGAAGGAAGGCCACGGATCTTTGGGCCATGGGGAGGCAGAAGTCCCCCATCTAGGGTTGAAGTGGGGACAGGGGGGTGGTAGGGGAGGGGAAAGGTGGGAGAGGGAGGGGGCATGGGTGGGAGAGGGAGGGGGCATGGGCGGGAAGGGTGGGGAAGTAAGGGGGGGTAGTAAGGGCACCTCTAAGATATGGCTTAAAGGTAAAAGTAGCAGCGTATTGTTTCCTGGAGGGTCAGCACGTAAAAGAAATGGATATTATTATTTAACGGTGTCAGTCGGGCAGAGCCAAGATGATAGGAGTTTGATGGGGGAATGTAAGGAATTAGGATGACAACAGTAAACATTATATCGTATAATGTAAGAGGATTAAATTGCCCCAAAAAAAGCGCCAACATAATAAGAGAATTAAAATATCTTAAAACAGATGTAGTTCTATTACAGGAGACACATTTTTCGTAGGACCAAACCGCAAAATAATGTCAAAGGATTACCCAGACTGGTACTATGAGGACTCTCCCATTAGTTGAGCAAATGTACGGGAAAAGGGGGGTTCCTCTTGGGGGACTTTAAAAGGAAGCTTTACTCTTGTAGTAAATACGTAGAACACAGATAGAAAATTAAGGGTTGTTTATTTTCAACAAGGTAGTGGTGGTGGGTAAGGATAATCTTACAGGGATAATTGGTATAAACATGGGAAGGATGCTAACACGATGACATACAATACATGAAATAATACAATCAGGGACACCATATAGTTACAGAAAAAACATATAATGGTGAGAACCGACGCGTTTCGAAAAATAAAATTTTTTTCTTCTTCAGGGAGATGATTGTGTCAACAAGGATATTTTAGTATGTCTAGAAAATGAGAAAAGACATTAATGAACAAAAATTATACATAAAAGAGTAGGTGTATAGTAACATGTGTTCATATTTATAAAGCTGCTGACCATATGTATAGACTTGGGGATCATAAGGTTGCATCCATAGGGGAGGGATTGAACATAAAATCAAAAGGCACCAGGGAAGAAAAACCTCTTATTCCAAACGAGCCATGTCCCACCGGCGTCCGTTGCTCGGGGTTCACCCGAGGGGCGCAGACACAATCCCCCGGCGGAGAAAAGGGCTCCCCAACAAGGTGCACGTATCGCTAAAGGAAAAGTCGGAGACCAGTGTGTAGGGTATAACTGCAGAACAGAAAACAAAATTGGTGCGAGCACATTATGCGTCTGCTGTACTAAAAGGGAAATACAATGTGATGTAAGGCCCTGTGTGTCCACAGAGGGTCCACACATGGGTCCATAGAATGGTGATTGCTGTACCTGTGGGCTGGTCCAATAATGGAAAGGCTTGCTGGCATGCGCTTAAATCCTGATGCTGTGAGGGTTGAGGAGGGCTAAGTTTGTTGGTCCCCTTCCGTTTCAGTAGTAATGGATGAACCGTTCGGGTGGGGGGAGGGGGTTTTTAAAGGGTAGGTATAAACCCCCTGCCGACGGTAATCATCAGTGATGTTGGAGGAGACGGGAACAAAAAGGGGGGGTTGTGTCCCCAAGTTGATCACCCTCTGGTTCTTGGCCTGTATGCAAATGATGGCAAAAGAATAGGGTTAAAAAAGGAGGACTGTCCAGACTATGTGGTGGACTAGTACTGTTGTTGTGGGTAATGGAAGTATGTATGAATATATGTGGGTAAACGTATCCCTGCCCCTCTTAGAAAGGGGGGTAAAAAAAATAAGCTTAAAAATGGTCATTGGGTTGTATTAAATGGTATTAGTAATCAGCAGGGATATGCTGGTAGTGGGTTGGAGTTTAGGAGTGAGCCATCATAAATGCCAAGACCTAACTGGGGTGTATAAAGAAAGACAAGTGCAGCTTAAAACAGACACTAGTGAAAGAAAAAGCGATTGTAGTCAGAGGAATACCTTTGAGCAGGATCAGGGAGGCAGCATGGAGCACAGCAGCGTGTGTTGTGGTGGATTCAGCTGGTGGTAGAGGACAGGCTAGTGGACATATCCATTTAAGGATTTGAATAAAAAGGGGGTGGGGGTCGCGCTGACCAATCAGGCACAGTCATCAGAGAGGGACTGCAGCCGTGCCTGATGAGCGCGCCCCTTGGGCCTTCGGTGCGCGCACCCGCCCCCCCCACGTCGGGCTGGTCACCAAGGAGATGGAAGGAACATAGTGCCAGTGCCGACATGCGTGCGCCCGATGCCGTGCTGACGTCAGACGCATAGAGGATGGGGGCGTGGACCCGCGCCGGTGACCCGCGGAGCAGAGGGCGGTGAGACGCAGCCAGAGAAACACAGGCCAGTCCCTCCCACCTCATCAGGGACGGCTGAAGTCCCTCTCTGATGACTGTGCCTGATTGGTCAGCGCGACCCCCAACCCCTTTTTATTCAAATCCTTAAATGGATACGTCCACTAGCCTGTCCTCTACCACCAGCTGAATCCACCACAACACACGCTGCTGTGCTCCATGCTGCCTCCCTGATCCTGCTCAAAGGTATTCCTCTGACTACAATTGCTTTTTCTTTCACTAGTGTCTGTTTTAAGCTGCACTTGTCTTTCTTTATACACCCCAGTTAGGTCTTGGCATTTATGATGGCTCACTCCTAAACTCCAACCCACTACCAGCATATCCCTGCTGATTACTAATACCATTTAATACAACCCAATGACCATTTTTAAGCTTATGTTTTTTACCCCCCTTTCTAAGAGGGGCAGGGATACGTTTACCCACATATATTCATACATACTTCCATTACCCACAACAACAGTACTAGTCCACCACATAGTCTGGACAGTCCTTTTTTAACCCTATTCTTTTGCCATCATTTGCATACAGACCAAGAACCAGAGGGTAATCAACTTGGGAACACAACCCCCCCTTTTTGTTCCCGTCTCCTCCAACATCACTGAGGATTACCGTCGGCAGGGGGTTTATACCTACCCTTTAAAAACCCCCTCCCCCCACCCGAACGGTTCATCCATTACTACTGAAACGGAAGGGGACCAACAAACTTAGCCCTCCTCAACCCTCACAGCATCAGGATTTAAGCGCATGCCAGCAAGCCTTTCCATTATTGGACCAGCCCACAGGTACAGCAATAACCATTCTATGGACCCATGTGTGGACTCTCTGTGGACACACAGGGCCTTACATCACATTGTATTTCCCTTTTAATACAGCAGAGGCATAATGTGCTCGCACCAATTTTGTTTTCTGTTCTGCAGTTATACCCTACACACTGGTCTCCGACTTTTCCTTTAGCGATACGTGCACCTTGTTGGGGAGCCCTTTTCTCCGCCGGGGGATTGTGTCTGCGCCCCTCGGGTGAACCCCGGGCAGGGGACGCCGGTGGGACATGGCTCGTTTGGAATAAGAGGTTTTTCTTCCCTGGTGCCTTTTGATTTTATGTTCAATCCCTCCCCTATGGATGCAACCTTATGATCCCCAAGTCTATACATATGGTCAGCAGCTTTATAAATATGAACACATGTTACTATACACCTACTCTTTTATGTATAATTTTTGTTCATTAATGTCTTTTCTCATTTTCTAGACATACTAAAATATCCTTGTTGACACAATCATCTCCCTGAAGAAGAAAACATTTTTATTTTTCGAAACGCGTCGGTTCTCACCATTATATGTTTTTTCTGTAACTATATGGTGTCCCTGATTGTATTATTTCATGTATTGTATGTCATTGTGTTAACATCCTTCCCATGTTTATACCAATTATCCCTGTAAGATTATCCTTACCCACCACCACTACCTTGTTGAAAATAAACAACCCTTAATTTTATATCTGTGTTCTACGTATTTACTACAAGAGTAAAGCTTCCTTTTACAGTCCCCCAAGAGGAACCCCCCTTTTCCTGTACATTTAGCCAATGGGATGCGGGAACCTTTACTCTATAGACCGTCCTCAGCACCTATCCCCCATTTTGCATTAGTTGAGCAAAGGGAGTGGCCATAGGGTTTGCCAGGGGAGTCTGATATGTATTAGATGAGAGAAAGGCTGACTCTGAGGGGCACTATCTATGCTTGAGGGGAAAATTAAAGTAGAGTTCCACTTTAAAAAAAAAAAAAATACACAAAAATCCTGCAAAAATAAATAAATAATTTACTCACCAGAAAAGGCGGTTGCTATGCGGATGTTCCTAATCTGCCTCTTCCTAGTCCTCGGTAGGTCTTCTTCCTCATCCTACTCGCGGTGTCTTCTGGGGAATGGGGCGCGCTGCCTTCTGGGAACTGTGTGTATCCCAGAGAGCAGCCGCTCATTCATACAGTGCCGCGAGACTCGCACATGCGCAGCAGGAAACCGGGCAGTGAAGCCGCAAGGCTTCACTGCCTGTTTCCCTTAGTGAGGATGGCGGCGCCGGGACCTGCCAGGATCGGGGGGTTGGCTTCAGGGGGGACAACATCGCGGGCGCCTAGGACAGGTAAATGCCCTTATTAAAAGTCAGCAGCTACAGTGTTTGTAGCTGCTGACTTTAAAAAAAAAAAAATCACGGGTGAAATCCCGCTTTGAATGATTCGGAGTACTCCCTGGCAAACATATATGGCCCCAATAAAAATCCCATTAAATATTTAACTGGGGTTATTGCAGAGTTTATGGAGTTTAAGAAAGGGAATGCTATTATGGCAGGTGATTACAACTTCTGTATAGAGCCAAAGGTTGACAGTACGAACCGTGTACAGGAGATTGGAATAGCATAAAGGAAGAAATTTAAAAAGAAAATGTACCAACACCAACTACAAGACGTATGGAGATTACAACATCCAAATGTACGAGATTATACATTCCACTCCCCTGTACATGGGACATATTCACAAATCTATTTTTTCTTAGTTGAGCATAGGATGCTGGAGGCAGTAGTTGGTACAAAAATTAAAATTACGACTTTCTCAGATCATGCGCCTGTGACACTGAAAATAAAGATAAAAGGGGTTCAAAATAGGGCCCATATCTGGAGATTAAATGAGGAGCTGTTACAAGACAAAACTGTAGAAAACAGGATAAAGGAAGAACTAGAACAATACTTTAAAATTAATGATACAGAGGAAGTAACAGAAGCCACAGTATGGGAGGCCCATAAGGCCTATATTAGAGGTATCCTGATTGCGATTGGATCGAAAAAAAAAAAAAAAGACTAGGGAGGAAAAAAAGAATACCATCTAAAGAAATCCTTGAGTTGGAATAACAACATAAGAAAACGGGAAAAAGGGAACTGATATTGGGGATCACAATAAAAAGGGAGGAGATGAATGAATTATTAGAACAGGAATCCCGAACGGCCTATAACAGAATAAAGAAAGAGAGGTACCAATGGGGCAATAAGCCCGGGAAATACTTAGCCAAATTACTAAAAAAGAAAATAACGGTAAATTGCTTTGAGGACGATTATGGGAAACTTTACTCAATTAACCAACAAGATACGCTACAAACTATAAAAGAGAGGAAAGCGAAAATCAAAGCGTTCTTAGATGAGGTCCCCCTAAGCAAAATCCTAGAGGGAAAATTTTTGTGTCCTAGAAGCCCCTATAACAGAAGGAGAGATAATAAATATCTTAAAAGACTCGCCAGGAGGGAAAAGTCCAGGCCCAGATGGGCTGATGACTCTTTATTATAAGAAATTCAAAGATATCTTAGTCCAGAAACTGTGCTCTTACATGCACGGGATAGGGACGCAATGGGGGATGCAGAGGGAGGCCCTAGAGGCCGCTATCACCATTATCCCAAAAGAAGATAAAGACTAGGCCTACAGTATCTCACTGCTTAACGCGGATACAAAGTTATTCGCGAAAGTACTCGCAGAGAGACTGAAAATAGTTATGAACAAGCTGGTCCATGCTGACCAGGTTGGGTTTATACCAGGAAGAGAAGGTAGGGACAATGGTATTAGAACGCTCCTGGTGGTAGAGAAAATTAAAGAAAGTAAGGCCCCAGGACTGCTCCTGTCAATTGACGCCGAAAAAGCGTTTGACAGGGTAGACTGGGGCTTTATGCAGAGTACATTAGAGGCAATGGGTTTAGGCCCAAGAATGTCCATCTGGATTAGAGCCCTATATAATCAGCCTACAGCGAGGGTGAAGGTAAATGGGACAGTCTCTGTACTTTTTTAGATGTATAACGGCACAAGACAGGGGAGTCCCTTATCCCCCCTATTGTTTTTCCTGGCTCTGGAACCATTGTTGGCGGGGATTAGACAGAATACAGATATTAGGGGGATTAAGGTAGGGGAAGAGGAAAACAAATTAGCGGCTTATGCCGATATCTTATTTTATATAACAAATCCCAGGATACCCCTCCCAAACCTAATGAAATCCCTAAAATTGTATGGAGAGATATCAAACTTCAAAATTAACCCGACCAAATCAGAAACCTTAAATATAAATGAAAACATATGGGAAGAGCTGACATATCAAAAAGACTTTCCTTTTCGTCTGGGGTAAAAAAAGAGTTAAAATACCTAGGAGTCAAAATAACAACATCAACTGAGTGAGTGAGTGATAATGCGAACTAAATGCGAACTAAATGCGAACCAAATGCGAACCAAATCGCCTCAAGGCGTTTAATGAGACATTGTACCAACAAAATTTTCTCCCGCTAATAAACAATATCAAATTAGAACTTAACAAAATAGCACCAAGTCAGCTGTCACGGATGGGAATATCTTTAAAATGGTAATTTTACCGAAGATTATGTACAAAATGCAAATGCTCCCAATCTCTCTCTCACAGGCATATTTTAAAAAGCTACAAACCCTGCTTTTAAGGGTTTATTTGGAGAATAAAGAAGCCACGTATTCGTTACGTGCTGCTGACAAAGTAAAGGGGCCAAGAAGGCCTAGGGGCACCTGACCTCAAAAATTATTATAATGCTATAGTACTCTCACGGGTGATAGAATGGGCAAAAAATAATAATGAAAAAAGGTGGTTCAAAATGTAAAGCACTATTAGTAAAGTCCCACTAGGCAAAATTATATGGATTCCTGCACACTTAAGAGAATTAGGTGATGTGACACATAGTATTACACATAAAGCTTTGGTGATTTGGGACACGATACACAAAAAGGGAAATTGGTTATATAATTCCCCTCTGACACCATGAAAAGATACAAAATACTTCACACCAGGGATCGCGGCATTATTTGGCAATTGGATTACACAAGAAAATGCACAATTAAAAGATGTAATGGAAAACGGTAAAATTTGCACTTATCAAGACTTAAACAAAAGAGAATTAATGGCGATTGATAAATGGCGGTATTTTCAACTGAAACATTTTATAGAGACCTTGCCCCAACCAATTAGAACTGCTGAAAACCTACTTCCCCTAGAGTAACTATGTACAACCACAGGAAAGAAGTGGGTGATCTCAAAGACATATAGAATACTAATGGGTATGAAGGGGCAGGAAATACCACCATTTATCAGTAAATGGGAAAAAAGAATTAGGATCACGGGTGAGGTGAGGTACATACTGAAGAGGGTGCATACTACGTCAGTAGACTGTATTATGACAGAACTAAACTATAAGTGTGTGGCTCGCTGGTATATAACCACAGATAAGGCACATAAATGCTAAAGTGAGATATCGCAGCTA
Source organism: Rana muscosa (assembly GCA_029206835.1). Classification (NCBI taxonomy): domain Eukaryota; kingdom Metazoa; phylum Chordata; class Amphibia; order Anura; family Ranidae; genus Rana; species Rana muscosa. Next base: position 13,916,856 of record JARGYO010000198.1, on the reverse strand, counting down.
TGTTGGCAGGGTTGTAAGGAGATAGGAACCATGACTCATATATGGTGGACCTGTCCCAAAATCCAAAAATACTGGGGAGAGGTAAGATGAGCAATTAAGGACATAACCAGCTTAAAAATCCCAGATGACCCGTGGGGTTAAAATACCAACTAAGATATATATGAGTTCTTTAGTCCCCCACTTACTAAATGCCGCTAAAAGTTTAATACCGAGACAGTGGCAAGACCCAGAGAGGCCCACAATGAAGAGTTGGTGTAATAGAGTAAATGAAATCTATAACTTAGAGTATTTACAGTTTAGTGGCGAGGAGGGAATTGTGGGGTTCGAAGAGAAGTGGAGAGACTGGATAAAATATAAGTATTCAATAAGATTTGCTGAACTGCTAGGAACATAAATGAGGGAGTAGAATAGGAAATACCATAGAGTGGTGGTAGAGAAAGCAATACAATTAAGCATCATAGAGGTGGGGGAGGGGTCTTGGGAGGGGGGTGAGGATTATGAATGTATTAGCTGTCTGTAATGGATGGAAAATTAGATGTTAGGCCTACAAAAGTTGTTCGGCTATTTGTGTAATCTTATAGTTTTAAAGAAAATTAATAAAGAAATTGAAACAAACAAACAAACAAAAAAACACCAATTTTTTCTCTGCAACACCCCGGAAACAGAGCCTTCCAGCAATCCAAGGCCTGGATCTTCAAGTTCCAGACAGAGAGAATGATCCTCTACCAAGTCCTGGAGTAGGACTGCATGTAGGAAACGTGTTTCAACCTAATAACAGCTGCCTCCTGTAGAAATATATCGAAGGAACACCCTGGAATCGACTACTTCCTGAGCAAAGATTATTGAGGTAATGTGTATTGAGGTGTCTTCAGCAAGCCCAGCACTGGGGCTAGATGCTTTGTGAACCCTCCGGAGCTGTGGCCAACCCAAAGGGAAGATTCACAAAAAAAAAAAAAAGAAAAAAAAAGACTTTCCACTGCAATTACAAAAATCTTTGATGAGCCTGAAAACAAACCGCCACATAAAGATGCGTGTTTACAGACGATTATAGACCCCGAAATCTACCTCTTACAGAGAGGTCATCACTGAACAGATCTAGCCTATCTGAAACAGAAGGATGCTCAGCGGCTTGAAATCTTAAGATAGACCTCAGGTCCCCATTTGGTTTTGGAACTGCTACCATTTAATTGTCTCACAATAATGAGCCCATAACTTCTGCTCCAAGAGCCAATGCAAGGCAAAAGACTGACTGATGACTGTGGCAGACCCAGACAGTCCCAAGAGGTTCACTTAACCTACCTGTCTTCTGCTGACTAAAAGGAGCAAAGCACCTCAGAGACTGCCCTAAAGATCTGTGGTCTGAGATACTCTCAAAACTCTGCAGCCTCAGATGCCTCTTTCACTTAAAAGGGGAAAAAAATAAAATAACTTACAGCCCCTGGTATTCCTGGGCAGTCTCCCATCCAAGTACTAACCCGGCTTGATCCGAGACTGGGCTCCACATTGGCTCAGATACCCCTGATGTCATTGGTCCGACAGGAGATGTGAACACCACCAGATCACTTGACTTGACCGGCCGTCTCTCCCTTCTAGAGTAATTTAACTAGTCTAACAGGTACATAATAAAGTTACTATATTAGACAAAAACTAATATGTAGTCCCACAAGGATGCACACCAAAATGGCGCCCAAACTTCAGCGAGGTGGACGAGAAGGACACTGCAGCGGAGGCTTCCAAGAAAAAAAACTACCCCCCCACAGAGAGCGGGCCAGGACACCCCCACAGCCCCCAGCTGGGACCTGGAGTCCCCCTATAGGTATACCCCGGTCGCAGCAAGCCCCGCAAGGGGAGGAGGAAAAAAGGGTGACAGAGGGAAAGGAAAGGGAGGGCAGGAGAACCCCCTAACGACCCCCCAAAGAATGCCCAGCTGTTCCATCCAGCCGAGGCAGGAGGAACTGCACTTACCTGTCCCTGCGAGGACCTGCTGGTGCATTCCTGACAGACCTACAACTGAGCAGTACGGAGTAGCCGTCGGCCCGGTCCACTTTGACTGAGACAGCAAGCAGCCCAATCATATGTGAACCCCGGAGCAATAGCTCACTGGCCACCCCTGGAGCCATGGGGTATGTCGTGGCCGACCCAGCGCGTAGCTAAGACCTGCTCACGCTCGATGGCCGGACTGGGGGGACTACAAGGATCTATAATATTCAGCCTGTCACCCAGCCGGCAGTTGATAGATCTCTTAAAATAAAATAAAAAAAAAATTAAATTTCTTCAGGACCCTTGGCCCAAAGGTCCTTCTCTACTAGGCAGAAAAAAACTGAGCTGCTGACTGCAGGGCGGAGGGTTAAGTCCGGAGGGTCCGCCCCCTGGGCGGGGCTGTTCAACTCTGTTAAAGTAACATGTATTAAATATCTAACATGTTCTGCCTAGTCCTCTCCTATAGAACAGGAACATAACCCAAATGTCAAGACTTGAGAAGGCTGTGTCCGTCCATGGATGAAAAGAGAAAAACACTTTTTGGAATTTTAATGCATTAACCACTTAAGGACCGAGCCTGTTTTTCAGACTCTGTGTTTACAAGTTAAAAACAAGTTTTTTTGCTCAAAAATTACTTAGAACCCCCAAACATTATACATTTTTTTTCTAACACCCTAGAAAATAAAATGGCGGTCATTGCAATACTTTTTGTCACACCGTATTTGCGCAGCGGTCTTACAAGCGCACTTTTTTTGCGAAAAAATAACTTTTTTTAATTCAAAAATAAGACAACAGTAAAGTTAGCCCAATTTTTTTTATATTGTGAAAGATACTGTTACGCCGAGTAAATTGATACCCAACATGTCACGCTTCAAAATTGCGGCAGCTCGTCGTGGAATGGCGTCAAACTTTTACCCTTAAAAATCTCCATAGGCGATGTTTAAAAAATTCTACAGGTTGCAAGTTTTGAGTTACAGAGGAGGTCTAGGGATATAATTATTGTTCTCACTCTGACGATCGCGGCAATACCTCACATGTGTGGTTTGAACACCATTTTCATATGCGGGCGCTGCTCACGTATGCGTTCGCTTCTGCGCGTGAGCTCGTCGGGACGGGGCGCTTTAAACTTTTTATTTTTTTTATTATTTATTTTACTGATTTTAAAACAGTTTTTTTAAAGAAAAAAAAATTGGGTGACTTTTATTCCTATTCGAAGGAATGTAAACATAATAGAAAAAAGCATGACAGGTCCTCTTAAATATGAGATCTGGGGTCAAAAAGACCTCAGATTTCATATTTGGTCTTAAATGCAATAAAAAAAAAAAATTATTTTGTCATTTGAAAAAATTACAACAAAAAAATGTGCCTTTAAAGAGGAAGTAAATCCTAATGGGTTTACTTCCCATTTGTTTACCTGCAAAGGTAAAGCATAATGGGCTACTATGCATCGCATAGTAGCCCATTATGTGTCACTTACCTGCAGGAGACGCCCGCGATGTCGCCGATTTCCTCGCTAGTAGCGAGCGGCCATCTTCACCCCTCTTCTTCCAGGGGCCGCAAACTCGGGCTCTGTGACTGGCCGGAGTCGCCTGACGTCACTCCCCGCGCATGTTTTTCTCCTCGTTTTTTTTCATGTTTCCTCTCAAGCCTGCCTTGCGTACACACCATCATTAAAAAAAACGATCAAGCAAAGCGCAGTGACGTTCAACACGTACGACGGCACTATAAAGGGGAAGTTCCGTTCGAATGACGCCACCCTTTGGGACGCTTTTGCTAATTCCGTGTTACCGCGTGTTAGTAAAAGTTTGGTGAGAGACGATTCGCGCTTTTCAGTCTTCGTGCTTTGAAGATCATTTTCGGGAGTTCAGTTTGCGCCTGTGGGTTCATATCTGTTTAGCACTGCTTGTAGTCAGTTCGTATCTGTTTATTCAGTGCGGCCTGCTCTGCACGTTCGTGTTTTTCAGCTTGTTCTTCATAGGCCTTGCTGTTCTTCCGTGCGTTCTTCTAGTTCGTTCTGTTCAGCCGACCATTATCTAGCCATGTTGCGGCTATGTACTCGTCGTAGAGTTCGTGCTGTAGTTGGTGCAGGGGTTCATGCTGTATCCCGACTCCATGCCATGAGCAGGGTCAGGAGTTGTTCATGGACCAAGAATTGGTTGCTCCAGCGGCACCAATTCTGTCACATGCCATTGTTGCGGGAGATCAGGGAGAATAATCCTGATGATTTCAGGAATTTTCTCAGGATGTCTGACCCCGTATTTCAGCAGCTGTTGGCTTTGGTGTCCCCCTATATTACCAGGCAGGGCACCGTTATGCGGGAAGCCATCAGTGCTGAGCAGAGGCTCATCGCCACGTTGCGATACCTGGCTACTGGGAGAAGCCTGCAGGACCTTAAGTTCTCCACAGGCATATCCCCCCAGGCTCTGGGGATCATTATACCAGAGACTTGTTCTGCCATCCTTCAAGTTTTGCAGGAGGACTATATTAAGGTAAGTGTTCTTCAAAAATTCACATTGTATGGTTTTTATTTTTGGATATTTTTAATTTGCTTTTTCTTTTTCGTACATCACGGGACACAGAGCGACTTAGTCATTACTAATGGGTTATATAGTTTACCTTCAGGTGTTGGCACTGGCCAATTCCAAACCGGAAGTACCCTCCCCTATATAAGCCCCTCCCACCCGGGAGCACCTCAGTTTTTTGCCAGTGTCTAAGGTGTTGGCCAAAGAGTAACATGTGTTTTCACTGGGCTTGCGTACAGGTTCTTTTGGGCCTTAGTAAGCTGTTCCGGATCCCACCAAAAAAGCTTCATAGCTAAACGGTCGGTACCCGGGCCTTGCAGCAGAAGAGCAAGGTTTTGCCTGTAATGCTTCTCTTAGGAGGGCTGGACCCTGGGATCCAGAGCTCTGGTCATACCCACGACCAAGACGCTGTCTGTGCAGGGTGCTATACAGGTCCAGGGGAGTGGAATCCTTGGGAACCCGGTCCCTGAAGGTTTAATTACAATGCCTGCCGTGATAGGTGAAGTTTGGACTTTTGTGGACCAAACAAAGTCCTGCGGCGGGGATCAGGTAAGTGGGGGCCCTCAGGAACTTGGTTCTATTGGGGGACCCCCAAGCCTAATTTGTCTTTCTGTCTGTTACCTAACGGTATTCCCGCTAAATATCTGTGTTTGCCTATAACTACTGAAAATGTAAAATTTTAATAGTAGTCAAGAAAAAAAAAAAAAAAAAAACAGGGACCGCGGTACCTGTGTTAAACCACTAGAGGCCGCTGTAGTCCATTTTTCTTGTAAATGTGGATCTTTGATTTTCTCAACTCAAAAGATCCAGGCAGCTGGTAAGTTTCTCTGAGGGAATCCACTTCCTCTGCCCTGTTGCTGCGTTCATCCACCGCACAGGCCCTCCGGCAAAAAGGGCCCTGGCTCCTAGTCCTCTGTTGGTTTTCGAAAAGGGCGCCATTGGCGCACGGGCGCGCGCGCGGGCGCGTGCACGCGCCTCCTATGAAAAAAAAGGGGCGGGGCGGGTGGATGACGCTCGATGCGCGCCGCGGCGCTTCTGCGCATGTGCGGGCGTCCCAGCATGGTTAAAAGACACAGTACAAGTGTCAGCTGCATGCAAACAGAGCTAGCAACAAACAGTGGCACACAGAGGCGGTTGATGCAGGCATCCCCATAGAAAGGCACTTTAGTGGACACCAGCTGGTATATAGCAGCACCTGTGTTAGACTATTACCAGCAAAAATTGGTGTATGACGACGGGAATACCTCAGCTTTGTGCTTAAAGGATATGTCGTCCAGACGCTCCGGAAATAGATCTTCCAGGAAGCCAAAGGGGTCTCCATCGGGCTCTGAGGATATTGGGCATGCTTGCACTGCACCAATCTCCCCTGAGAATGCAGAGGTCAGTAGCCGTAGAAACCCCGCAGGAATGCCTGGTGCTGCGGCTGTCCCCAGTCCACCAGCTCCTGTATATATAACAGAGGAGGTTTTATCCTCAACTCTGGGAGGATTGGAAGAGAGATTAACAGCATTGATCGCTGCTTCCCTGTCACAGGAAAAGCGCGTCCGATCTCCGTCTCCTCCTTCAGAGTGCCTGTTAGTGGAGGAACAGCCCCACACAGAGATCGACCTACCTGAAGGGGATCAGGATGAGGTTGATTCACTTATAGAGGAATCAACAGTGGAAGAACCTTTCTCAGCTTCTCAGGCTGAAAGATTATGGGTTCAGTCTCTGACTAACATGGTCCGATCAGCATTTAAAATGCCTCTGGCGGAACCACCATCCACTACGGTTTCCTCGCTGGGGTCGCTAAAAGCTCCCCAGGCGGTCTGTTCCTTCCCAATCCACCCTTTATTAGAAGGGCTTATTTACCAGGATTGGGAGCATCCTGATAAAATATTTGCTCCCCCCAAGAGATTTCCGGTGATCTATCCCATGGAGGATAAGTTCATAAGAAAATGGAGGGTCCCTATAGTGGACGCAGCCATCTCTTCTGTTAACAAATCACTGACATGTCCAGTAGATAATGTTCCAATGTTCAAAGACCCAATAGATAAAAAATTGGAGTCTTTACTAAAATCTGCTTTCTCTACAGCAAGTATGGTGACACAACCTGCGGTAGCAGCGATTGGAGTCTGCCAAGCAGTGAAAGATCAGTTGAAACAAGTCTTAAGGGACTTACCAGATCAGCAGGCTCATGCCCTAGCTGACCTGCCTAGAGCCTTGTGTTTTGCGGTGGACGCCATAAAGGATACAATCCAACAGGCCTCCCGCTTTACGCTGTCTATAGTACATATGCGTAGGCTTCTGTGGCTCAAAAACTGGTCTGCTGAAGCTCCCTGTAAAAAACTGCTGGTTAGCTTCCCATTTCATGGAGAACGCTTATTTGGAGAAGATCTGGACAAATATATCCAGAAAATTTCTGCCGGTAAAAGTTCACTCTTACCGGTTAAGAACAAGGGTAGAAGTCCTTCTTTTAAGAGGCCTACCTCTCCAGTCCCGGGCACATCGGCTGTGAAGCAGTTCCGACGGCCTCCGCGGTCAAATTCAGGGGGCAGAAATCAGGGACAATCACAGGGTAACAAGAAGCCCTGGATCAAGAGAGGTACAAAACCTCCCCCTAAGGCATGAAGTATTGCCCCCGCTCAATCGGGTGGGGGGAAGACTTCAGTTGTTCACAGAGACCTGGCGGGACACCATCAGAGACAGATGGGTGCTCTCCGCAGTAAGTCTGGGATACAAGCTGGAGTTAAAAGGCACTCCTCCTGCCCAATTTATGAGGTCAAACGTGCCAAGAGATCCCCAAAAGAGAGGATCCCTCCTTCTGGCACTAGAACAACTATTGCTCCAAGGGGTAATCATGAAGGTTCCCCTGGAAGAAAGCGGATTCGGGTTTTACTCGAACCTTTTCACAGTCCCCAAACCAAATGGGGACGTGAGGCCCATATTAAATCTAAAAGGGCTAAACAAGTTCCTAAATATCAGGACCTTTCGGATGGAGTCGATCCGATCAGTGGCCACCGCCCTACAAGGGCAGGAATGGCTAGCCTCGATCGACATAAGGGATGCTTATCTGCATATTCCCATCTTTCCGGCCCATCAGAAATTTCTACGCTTTGCAGTAGAAGGGCGCCATTTTCAGTTCAGAGCCTTACCTTTCGGTCTGGCCACAGCACCACGAGTGTTCACAAAAATTCTGGCCCCATTATTGGCCAATCTAAGAACACAGGGTGTAACGATAATGGCATATCTAGACGACCTGCTACTAATAGACCACTCAGTGGAAAAGCTGGAAGTAGCTATTCACAAGACAATCGAGTATCTGGAATATCACGGTTGGATTATCAACCGGGACAAGTCAGCTCTAAGACCAGTCAAAAGTCTGGAATACTTAGGGCTAAGGCTGGATTCAAATCAGAGAAAGATTTTCTTACCTCCAGAGAAGGTGTCGTCTTTAAGAAATTTGACCCACTTAGTGGGTACAAAAAGAAAACCATCCATACGTCTCTGCATGAGGCTGCTGGGAAAGATGGTGGCTTCATTCGAAGCGGTACCCTACGGTCAATTCCATTCAAGGAATTTGCAAAGGGCCATACTGTCAGCCTGGAACAAAAAAGTTCAGGCTTTAGACTTACCAATGTCCCTGTCCCCTTCCGTTCGCAAGAGCCTCCATTGGTGGTTGGTGCCCCAGAATCTGGAAAGAGGGAAACCCTTCAGTCCGGTTTCTTGGAAGGTGGTCACTACAGATGCCAGCCTCATCGGCTGGGGGGCAGTGCTGGAGCAATGGTCTCTCCAGGGCAGGTGGTCAGAAGCAGAAAAGGCCCTGCCCATCAATCTCTTAGAGATACGAGCAGCCCGGTATGCCCTAGTAGCATGGACATCCAAACTCCAGGGGTCCCCTGTCAGAATTCAATCAGACAATGCCACGGCAGTGGCATATATCAATCATCAGGGTGGCACCAAAAGTCGTGCAGCCCAGAAGGAAGCAAATTGCATCCTGGAGTGGGCAGAAAGATATGTCCCAGCCATATCCGCGGTTTTCATCCCAGGAGTGGAAAATTGGAGAGCGGACTTTCTAAGTCGCCAACAATTATGCCCGGGGGAATGGTCTCTTCACCCCGAGGTTTTCCAGGCAATATGCCAGCGGTGGGGAACACCGGATGTAGATCTGCTAGCATCCAGATTCAACGCAAAGGTGGACAGGTTTGTGTCTCGCACAAGGGATCCCCTAGCTTGCGGCTCGGATGCCCTAGTGTTCCCTTGGGATCGGTTCAAGCTGATATATGCATTCCCACCGCCACAATTGTTACCGCGATTACTCCGCAGAATCAGGGTAGAAAAGAAACCAGTGATTCTGGTGGCTCCAGCGTGGCCCCGAAGGGCATGGTACGCGGAGATTGTAAAAATGTCAGTGAGGAGTCCTTGGACCCTCCCACTTCGTCCGGACCTGCTGTCGCAAGGACCGATATACCACCCTTCCTTACCAGCCCTAGGTTTGACGGCCTGGCTATTGAAGCCCACATTCTGAAAAAGAGAGGGCTCTCTAATTCTGTGGTATCTACCATGATCAATGCCAGGAAACCGGTATCCAGGCAGATCTATTATAGGATCTGGAAAGCGTACATTACGTGGTGTGAGACCAAGAAATGGCATCCACGTAAGTACATGATAGGGAGGATTCTGGACTTCCTACAGTGGGCTGTAGATAGGAAGCTGGCCTTGAGTACTATCAAGGGTCAGATTTCGGCCTTGTCAATATTTTTTCAAAGGCCCTTGGCTTCGCATTCACTAGTCAAAGCCTTTATACAAGGAGTGATGCGTATTAGCCCTCCGGTTAGTATTCCCATATGTCCTTGGGACTTAAACCTGGTTCTGTCGGTTCTACAGAAACAACCGTTTGAACCATTACAACACATTTCCTTGGTTCTTCTCACCAGGAAATTGGTTTTCTTAGTAGCCATTTGTTCGGCTAAAAGAGTGTCGGAATTAGCAGCTATGTCCTGTAAGGAGCCATATCTGGTTGTCCATAAGGACAGAGTAGTATTACGTCCTCATCCAGCCTTTCTTCCTAAGGTGGTATCGAGGTTTCATTTGAACCAAGATGTGGTTCTTCCTTCTTTTTTCCCCAAACCTAGCTCAGTAGAGGAAAAGTTATTACATTCTTTGGATGTGGTAAGAGCAGTTAAGGCTTATCTAAAAGCCACTGCTCAGATTCGCAGAACGGATTCTTTGTTTGTTCTGCCGGAAGGCCCCAGAAGGGGTCAGGCAGCATCAAAATCTACTTTAGCCAAGTGGATTCGACAGGTCATAATACAAGCCTATGGCTTGAGAAAGAGACCGCCTCCGTTCAAAGTTAGGGCGCACTCCACAAGAGCGGTTGGAACTTCATGGGCAGTGCATCACCAGGCCTCCCTGGCTCAAGTATGTAAGGCCGCAACATGGTCTTCGGTACACACGTTTACTAGATTCTATCAGGTAGACGTTAGAAGTCAGGAGGATGTCGCCTTTGGGCGCAGTGTGTTGCAGGCCGCAAAAGATCCTCATGCCTGATGGCGCCCAGCTTATGTACCCCCCCCCTCATTTGGCATTGCTTTGGGACGTCCCATTAGTAATGACTAAGTCGCTCTGTGTCCCGTGATGTACGAAAAAGAAAAAGGGATTTTTATAACAGCTTACCTGTAAAATCCTTTTCTTGGAGTACATCACGGGACACAGAGCTCCCACCCCTCTTTTTGGGACACTTATTGCTTGGCTACAAAACTGAGGTGCTCCCGGGTGGGAGGGGCTTATATAGGGGAGGGTACTTCCGGTTTGGAATTGGCCAGTGCCAACACCTGAAGGTAAACTATATAACCCATTAGTAATGACTAAGTCGCTCTGTGTCCCGTGATGTACTCCAAGAAAAGGATTTTACAGGTAAGCTGTTATAAAAATCCCTTTATTTGCAGTCCCTAATACACATGATTCTTAGCTGCAGGGAATGTCCCCTTTCTCCCCATGTTTTATTATTTAAAGTTTGGGGTTTGAGGCCTACCTGTAAATTTGGCTTACCTAACCTCTCCAGCATGCTATCCTGGGGCCATACCTACCTTGCCTAGTCATTTCCATGTTTTTTATTCTATGTTCCATCGTAGTGCTTTACCCAAAACGCACCCTAAATTTTGCCTAGGAATGTTTCATTTGTTAACTTCAATACAGAGTGCTACAGCCTTCATGTGTGATATTCCCAACTCATCTTCAACCCCCCCCCCCCATAATTTTTTGTTTTGTTTGTTTTTTCTTGCTTCCAATTTTTTATGTTTTGAACAGTTTCTACCAATGTTGGCCATGAATGTGTGTATGAAATCAGCTTTCAATGTTTCTGGCTCCAAGTATTAATTTATTATTTCTTTAATTCCACAGTTCCCTTCTTCGCCACATGAATGGCAGAATGTGGCTTCCGAGTTTGCCCATCGATGGAACTTTCCGAACTGTGGAGGAGCCATCGACGGCAAACATGTTCGGGTCGTCCCACCACCCCATTCGGGATCCTTTTATTATAATTATAAGGGGTTCCACAGCGTCGTGATGATGGCAGTGGTGTCGGCCACCTACGAGTTCCTCTATGTGGACATTGGCAAGAATGGCAGGATGTCTGATGGAGGAGTTTTTGCCCAGACGGAGTTTGGAGAACGGCTCCTTTTGGATCTGCTGGCCTTGCCACCAGCGGAGCAGAATGTGGAGGGACTACCTTTTGTGTTTGTGGCGGATGAGGCGTTTGGCCTGGGACCCCATTTGAGGAGGCCATTCCCGCAACGCACCCTCACCCCTGAGAGGAGGGTGTTCAATTATCGGCTGGCCAGAGCCAGAAGGGTGGTGGAAAATGCGTTTGGGATCATGGCCAGCCGATTTCGCCTCTTCCTTACCTCCATCCACCTTGCCCCATACAAATGGAACCATGTGGTTATGACATGCTGTGTGCTGCATAATTTCCTAAGGGTGCATTCAACGAGTTATATATCTTTGAGTGGGCGCCTGAGGCCTCTTTAATCAATGCAGAAACTTTGGTGGCCCTGGAACCTGGCCGTCCTGGCTTGGCCCCCCCAACCGGACGTGAGGTCCGTAACCAATATGTGGACTATTTTATGGGTAGGGGGGCCATTGAAATGCCAGACAATCTTTAATAATTTTATACCAAAAAAATAAAACTTTTTCTTGAGTAAAGATTGGTTTGGATTTTTTATTGTATAATGTTTGATGTTTCTGGTAGGTTTACCTAGTGCACTTGTTTTGCCATGTGGATTAAACAATCTTTTAATTAGCCTTCATTGTCAGTGTAAACACCAAACATTGATTAGTTCACTCAGCACCACATTTACATAATGAAGCCACAATTATTTGTTATGTAAAAATACCTTTATTTCTTTTTTTAGGTGGGAAACTTCCTTAGAAATGTGGATGTTCCCTTAATTTCGGGTGTATTAAAACGCATGACCAGCCATGCATAAACAAACTATATTCGTCAAAATTTTGAAAAAGCTAAACATGTGCTAGTCATTAAAGGGTAAAATAACAAAAATACTTATAAAACTCTGCAAGTAAAACGTTATTTGGTGTAAAAACATTAGACACGCCCAAGCACAGCCATGATATTTTGGAGCCTTTCCTCCACCCGCTTTGTATTTGCCCTGATCTCTAGCAAGTCTCCCTTAATTTTTTCGAGGTCACGACAGCAGACCATCAGGTATTGGATCAGGATCTGGGCACTGTGATGTGTCAACTTATTGGGGTCTTCGGCCAGAACTGCACCTAAATGTAAAAAGAAATATGTAGGATAGAATATGTAGGCCTACATCTATTTAACATGCATGGGTCTGGTTTCTCTCTGACCTGTGGTGGTGCCACTTTCCACTTCCACAACATCACATTCCTCTCCATCCTGGGGTTCTGGGGCTATTGTTGTAGGTGTTGCAATTTTTGTCTCATCTGAGGTAGCTTTTTGAATCCCTAGGGAGATTGAAAAAAAGGAATCGTTTCATTAGTAGCGACTCAATTTTGCTAAAATAAGAAACATGAAAAAATACTTTGTAATCATTCTTTTGAAGCATGCTCCATTTTAAATTTTACCCCCTGTGCCAACCGGGACAAATGATTGGATACATAGCCCAAACCAGAGCATATACATTTTGAACACAAATTTGACACATTGTAACACCCCAAAGTATCTACACAGGATCACCTGTGTGTGACACCCTCAAGCTTTTTGGCTTTAGGCCCACACTTGTACTACTGCGTTCAGATGTTTCATCAGCTGCTGAGCATTCACTCCCTTAACATTACCATGCATATCGTTTTTTCAAACGAACAAATGTCCTTTGGATTAGCACCCAAAAAATAAGTGAGGCCCAAATTTACTCCCCCAAATAAACCAAAATACATGGGTGTTCACACTGGATGATCCTAAAACATCGTTTGAGGAACTGTACGGAGAAAGAGGTTTAATACGTCCGTTTACTGTGCGGACGAACCTGAAAGATGGTAAAAATACACGACAGAATACAAGAAAATAATATGTACCATGGAAACTAAAAAAAAATTACTTACTTTTTAATATAACTTTCTTGATTCTTTTATATTGGTCGGCCTCCCGCAACTTCAGATCTGACCATCGTTTTCTGAGCTGTTCCTTCGTTCTGCACACCCCGAATTTTTTGTGAAGACTTTTGACCACTTTGCCCATAATTCTGGACTTGACCAGATTAGGCCTTTTATACGGACCATGCTTGGCATCATAATCCTCCTTCTTTAAAATGGCGACAATCTCCACCATTTCCTCGAATGACATGTTGGATGCCTTATATCTCCTGGGTCTTGATTTGGGCTCCTCTGTAATTTCATCCTCTGTAGAGGTAATCTCAGCCACCTGTGTCTCTGTCATGTTTTGTTCAGCACTACGAGCGAGAAGGGGCGGGGAAAGTACAATATCGAACGTCAGGGGCGGGGAAAGCGTGCAGAGTTTCACGCATGCGCTGTGTATATCAAGTGAAGATCCATGTCTGGGAAATACGTTCATTTGTCGGGAGAGGGAGTTAGCAACGAACGTTGTGACGAAGGTACCTAACAATTTTACTTTTTGAGGTTCATCAGACGAGGAGATTTGTGTGCTCAAAATATGTAGACAATGCACAGTTGAGGAATGTTGCCTGAAATATATATTTTTTTTGGTTTCTCGCTTTTACAGATATCATGAATACTTTTAAAAACCCAGACTTCATGGGGGAGTTCATCGACAAATGGCAAGAGCTCCCTATATTATGGCAAACAAAAAGTGGCGGTAATAAAAATAAAGACGCCACAAAAGCAGCACTAGAGAGCCTGCTTGCATTTGTGCAAACAAAGATACCCACAACAACTCTCCAAGATGTCAAAAACAAAATTGCGACCATCAGAGGGACATACAGGACCCAGAGGACTATGGTCCTGAGGTCCCAGAGGTCAGGTGCACCAGCAGATAAGGTTTATAAACCCAGTCTGTGGTACTACAGTAAGCTTGCTTTTCTGGATGACCAGCTGGAAGTGCGGGAATCTCTCTCCACCCTTCCCCCCAGAGGTCAATCCAGCCTTCCTTGTACCCAACCCTCCAGCCTTCCCTGCAGCCAGTCCTCCAGCCTTCCTGTCAACCCTGCTCTGGCTTCCTCTGAGGATCAAGATCAGGGCCTTGAGGAGGCAGATTTGGAGATATGGAGCCAGGTAAAGTATTGATATCTATATTTATATCTTACAAAATTGTAGAATTTAAATAGATGTTAGTATTGTTAAAGGTATGTACACTTCTACCAATAAAGTTTGTGAAGAGCAAGATACAGTAGTGGCTTAATTTTATGTGCACAAGACAACAAAACCAGGATGTGGAATCAATGAAAATGACATAACTTTTGGCATTGATTTCAACAATGTCTAGAGGTGAACAATGTCTGTGAATGATGATGTGGCAAAATAAATAATGTCCCTTTCTTTTTTTACAGCCAGAGCAGAGCCAGGAAGAGGGTGATGTTGGGGATCAGGAGGAGGCAGGGCCCAGTGGCACCCAGGAGGAGGCTGGGCCCAGTGGCACCCAGGAGGAGGCTTGGCCCAGCACAAGAGCCCAGATGCCTCCCCTGGTAGTTAAACCACGAGGGCCAAGGAGAGGTAGGCAGGTGGAGGAGGAAACCAGGGCCTTCCTCAGAGAGGCAACAGCGGCCCTCAGAGAGGCACCCTCTGTTGATGAGGGATTTGCCGCAGTCCTCGCCCACAAACTAGGGCAAATGGAGTTGCAGCAAAAAAAATTCAGTGAGACCCTGCTATTGAAAGTCATCAATAAGGGCGTGCTGGGTGAATTCACTAGGTACACGGACATAACGGAGGTTGTCCCTACTCCTCCACCTCCTCCTCCTCCTCCTACTACTACTCCTCCTGCCACAACCTCTCCTCCTGATCCCCAGCCTCCAAGGAAGAAACCAACCAAGGCTGCAGAGAAGGCTGGAGAGAAGGCTACAAGGAAGAGGAGAAAATAATGCCTGCTGTAGTACCACAGACTGGGGACATATAGGACTTATCTGCTGTGGCTCCTGACCTCTGGGAGCTCAAGACAAGATTGGGATCTCATCTCTATTTTGGTTTGGACATCTTGGATGGTTGTTGTGGGGTCAAAGGGATGCACAAATGCAAGCAGGCTCTCCAGTGCTGCCTTCCACTTTAATTTGTTAATGTTCTGAAATAAAAACATTTTTAGTGCCCTTAAAATACTTGACTATGTGATTTGTATTTCAAAAGAGAGCTTGCTAGGGAGCAGGCAGGGACATCTCAAATTATATTATTGTTATTATCAGGGGACACAAACCTCCCTGAGGCCAAATGAGACACATTTGGAAGGTTGTTGTGGTAACTTTACACAAGAATAATTTAAGCCAAAATAATAAAAAAAAGGCCACAAAAAAAAACAACACAATAGTAAAATATAATTTAAAGAAAAAAGGAGAATTACATTATTTTATTATTATTAGTATTATTTAGGAGGGAGGTGCGGCTTATAAATAATATTTTACAATCATTACAGCAATTTGGAATTACTTTAGAAACAAGTTTGGCATAACTCTCAATGTCATTATCAAAAGAGGGTAATTTTAAAGCATTATCAAAAGAAGAACGGAATGCGCAGCATTAAAACGATGCTATTAATTCCACCGTGACGAATGTGCCATCTCCATTTCCAACATTAGCTTTACCAAAACGAGCGCTCCCGTCTCATAGTTGCTTCTGAGCATGCGCGTTTTTTTTTCACGTCGTGAAAGCATACACAATATCGTTTTTCACGTCGTTAAAAAAAACTACATGAAAAACGACGTGAAAAAAGAGAGCATGTCCGGAATTTTTAATGGCCGTTTTTCACGTCGTTAAAAATGCTCTGGAGCATACACACGATCATTTTTCAGGGCCATTTTTTAAAATGGCAGTTTTAACGGCATGAAAAACGATCGTGTGTACGGGGCATAAGGGTTTACAACCACTTTAAGACGTATGGGCGGAAGTAGCAGACCGCCCGCTGAAGAAGACGATACCGGGGATATGGTAGCTAGCTGCTACCATAACAATGGTATTCCTCTTCAAACAGAGGACGTAAAACTGCGGCGGGCGGTCCGTAAGTGGAAACACACTATATTGCCTAAATGATTGGTATCTATGTACTTGGCATAAGATCATTTTTTATATTTTACCAAACACAACATGCTTTAAAATTGTGCACAACTGTGCAGCGGCGACAAACTACATACATTTTTAAAAGCCTTTAGAGGTTACCACTTTAGATTTACAGAGGAGGTCTACAGCTAGAATTACTGCCCTCGATCGGACGTTCGCGGTAATACCTCACATGCATGGTGCAATTGCTGTTTACATACGACACGAGACCGACGCCTGCATTGGCCTCTGCGAGCGAGCCCGGGGGCACAGGGGTGCTTTATTTTATTATTTGTTTTGCTTTTAATTTTATTTTTACACTGTTCCTTTCAAATTTTTTTATTCTTTTTTTTTTGTTATTCTTTATTTCTGGAACTTTTCTTTTTCCTTTTTTCCCATACCCCATAGACAATAACAATAACATAATATTGCCCATCTCATAAAACATATTACATATTATACATCAGTAATATTTTCCTGATCCACATATGAAACAAAATATTAATTGTCTATTTCTCTACTTACTCTTCCCTCCCTCCCATTCTTTTACCCTAACCCCTTACACCCCGGAAACAATAACACAAAAAAAAGAAAAAAATTACATTCTCTCTCTCCAGTTCCCTCCCACTCTCTCTCCGACCGACGGACATGATTGACCTCTCCCCTAAGGGGCTTCAGAGCCCCAGTCTCTGTCTTCTCCCAATAATTTTTTACCCTCTTCCGACTTTACAAATTCTTCCCATGGTGTCCATATCTCATTAATTTGTTCCATTCTTTCTAGTGTGCTGGGCCATAGATTTTCCATTATCCACACTCATCTTATTTTTTCCAGCCACATAGAAATAGGGGGTGTTCGAGTTTCTTTCCAGCATAGAGATATGCAGCTTTTGGCTGCATTCACCATGTGGCATATTATTGAGTTCTTATACCTTTTTATTGGGATTTGAGAGCTCTGTAACAAAAAGAAGGCTGGGTCATCCGGAACTTGATATTCCGTGAACATTTGCGTTATTCTCTGCACCTCCAGCCAGAATCGTCTAATCACTGGACACTGCCAGAAGATATGAAAGATGGTCCCCCGTTCACCACAGTTCCTCCAACATCTATCTGATTCTTCTGGAAAAAAATTATTTAGAGCTGCTGGTGTATAGTACCATCGCATTAACAATTTATAATTAGATTCCTGTGTCTTGGTACATCTAGAACTACTCAGGGCCAGCTGTTCTATTTTCTTACTCTGTGTTGATGAAAAGCTTTGATTCATGTCCCTCTCCCATTTGCTCAGACTTTTTATTTTATACTCCTCTGGAGGTGTTACCAGAAGAGTGTATATTTTAGATATAACATGGGAGATCGGTTCCTTTTCTTCGCAGTATGTCTCAAACTTTGTACGTGATCTACAATATTTCTCCATTGGGCCAAGGGATACTAAAAAATGGGATTTTTGTACTCACCGTAAAATCCATTTCTCTGACATCCATGGACCGACACGGCGTCTCTTACACTTTACACGTGGGTATATGTCCCTGCTTGCAGGAGAAGACCTAGGCAGAATGTTAAATGTTAAAACATTCCAGAACAAACCAGAGCTGAACAGCCCCGCCCAGGGGGGCGGTCCCTCCGGACATTACCCTCACACCTGCAGCTAGCAGGCCTCAGTTCGTAACAAAGCAGCACAAACTAAAAGGAAGGGTGGGTGCCGTGTCGGTCCATGGATGTCAGAGAAATGGATTTTACGGTGAGTACAAAAATCCCATTTTCTCTTATCATCCATGGACCGACACGGCGTCTCTTACACTTTACACGTGGGATGTCCCAAAGCAGTGTCAAGAGGGATGGGAGCAGTATAAATGGAAAAACCAAAAAACTTCACTCCAAAACAAGGCAGAGCTCCCCAACGGAGGAGTTGCCACTTTAAACAGCGGCCTGCAACACCTTGCGGCCGAAGGAAGCATCCGGAGATGCAGCCTCATCAACCCTATAAAACATAGAAAAGGTATGAACAGACGACCAGGTCGCCGCCTTGCACACTTGTGCAACCGACGCTTGATGTCGGAAAACCCAGGAAGCACCAATTGCCCTGGTGGAATGCGCCGTAACCGGGAAGGAAGGCGCCCGCCCCATGAGAGTATAGGCTTGAAAGCCGGTTTGTCCGATCCACCTAGAAAAAGGTGGCAGACGAAGCCGCTTGACCCTGTATCTGACCAGAGACAGTCAAACAGAGAGTAGACTTCCGAATAGAAGCAGCAGACAGGCACACCTGCAAGGCACGGAGCACATTCAAAGTGTGCCGCGCGCACTCTGGGATGCGACGGGCGAGGACACTAGGACGGGAGGACAAATGTCCTCATTTTAGGTGAAAGGTGAAGATCACCCTTGACAAAAGAGAAAGTCGCGGATGCAACACCGCCTTATCCTTATGGATGACTAAATATGGCAACTTGCAGTACAAGGTCGCCAATTCAGATACTCGTCTAACAGAAGTGATTGCCACTAAAAAGAGCCACCCACTGAGACAAAGCGAAGAGGGGAATATCCCTGATATTCTCAAAAGGAGGTTCCTGGAGAACCGAGAGTACCAATTCCGATCCCACGGGGGGAAAGGAGACACGACAGGAGGGAGCCCATGGCGAACCCCCTGTACAAGGGTGCCAACCAAGGAATGACCCGCTAGTGGTCACCGAAAGAAGACGGCCAAGGCCGAAACTGACCCTAAATGATACTCAAAGCGAGCCTTTGGGCCACGCCATGCTGTAGGAAACGCAGGATTCTAAGGACGGAATACGTCCGAGGATGTCAGTCCAGCTCTTCGCACATGGCGATGTAAGCTATTCCAGGTACAGAGATAGTTCTGGAGGAAGACTTCCGTGTCCTTCATATGGACGAAATGACCGAGTCCGAGAGCCTCGGTCTCTCAACACCTGGCTTCTAACAGCCATGCCGTTAAGGCCCGAGACTGTAAAGGCAGGATGAAATAATAGGATTTTTATAACAGCTTACCTGTAAAATCCTTTTCTTGGAGTACATCACGGGACACAGAGCGACATAGTCATTACTAATGGGTTATATAGTTACCGTCAGGTGCTGGCACTGGCAACTTCCAAAACTGGAAGTACCCTCCCCTATATAAGCCCCTCCCATCCGGGAGCACCTCAGTTTTGTAGCAAAGCAATAAGTGTCCCCAAAGAGGGGTGGGAGCTCTGTGTCCCGTGATGTACTCCAAGAAAAGGATTTTACAGGTAAGCTGTTATAAAAATCCTATTTTCTTTTTCGTACATCACGGGACACAGAGCGACATAGTCATTACTAATGGGATGTCCTAAAGCAATGCCAAATGAGGGGGGGGATACACCATATATAAGCTGAGCGCTATCAGACATGAGGATCTTTTGCGGCCTGCAACACACTGCGCCCAAAGGCGACATCCTCCTGACTTCTAACGTCCACCTGGTAGAACCTAGTAAACGTGTGTACTGAAGACCATGTTGCGGCCTTACAGATTTGAGCCAGGGAGGCCTGGTGATGCACTGCCCATGAAGTTCCAACTGCTCTCGTGGAGTGCGCCCTAACTTTGAACGGAGGCGGTCTACTTCTCAAGCTATAGGCTTGTATTATGACCTGTCGAATCCACTTGGCTAAAGTAGATTTTGACGCTGCCTGACCCTTTCTGGGGCCTTCCGGCAGAATAAACAAAGTATCCGTTCTGCGAATCTGAGCAGTGGCTTTTAGATAAGGTTTAACTGCTCCTACTACATCCAAAGAATGCAATAACTTTTCCTCTACCGAAGTAGGCTTGGGGAAAAAAGAAGGAAGAACCACATCTTGGTTCAAATGAAAACTCGATACCACCTTAGGAAGAAAGGCTGGATGAGGACGTAACACTACTCTGTCCTTATGGATAACCAGATATGGCTCCTTACAGGACATAGCTGCTAATTCCGATACTCTTTTAGCCGAACAAATGGCTACTAGAAAAATCAATTTCCTGGTGAGAAGCACCAAGGAAATATGCTGTAATGGTTCAAATGGTTGTTTCTGTAGAACCGACAGAACCAAGTTTAGATCCCATGGACATATGGGAATATTAACCGGAGGACTAATACGCATCACTCCTTGTATAAAGGCTTTGACTAGTGAATGCGAAGCCAAGGGCCTTTGAAAAAATATTGACAAGGCCGAAATCTGACCCTTGATAGTACTCAAGGCAAGCTTCCTATCTACAGCCCACTGTAGGAAGTCCAGAAACCTACCTATTACGTACTTATGTGGATGCCATTTCTTGGCCTCACACCACGCGATGTACGCCTTCCAGATTCTATAGTAGATCTGCCTGGATACCGGCTTCCTGGCATTGATCATGGTAGATACCACAGCATTAGAGAGCCCTCTCTTTTTTAGAATGTGGGCTTCAATAGCCAGGCCGTCAAACCTAGGGCTGGTAAGGAAGGGTGGTATATCGGTCCTTGCGAAAGCCGGACGACGTGGGAGAGTCCAAGGACTCCCCACTGAAATTTTACAATCTCCGCGTACCACGCTCTTCGGGGCCACGCTGGAGCCACCGGAATCACTGGTTTCTTTTCTACCCTGATTCTGCGGAGTAATCGAGGTAACCATTGTGGCGGTGTGAATGCATATATCAGCTTGAACTGATCCCCAGGGAACACTAGGGCATCCGAGCCGCAAGCTAGGGGATCCCTTGTCCGAGAGACAAACCTATCCCCCTTTGCGTTGAATCTGGATGCTAGAAGATCTACATCCGATGTTCCCCACCGCTGACATATTGTCCAGAAAACCTCGGGGTGAAGGGACCCTTCCTCTGGGCCTAATTGCTGGCGACTTAGAAAGTCCGCCTTCCAATTCTCCACTCCTGGAATGAATACCGCAGATATGGCTGGGACATATTTTTCCTGCCCATTTCAGGATGTAATTTACTTCCCTCTGGGCTGCACGACTCCTGGTGCCCCCCTGATGATTGAATTCTGACAGGGGACCCTTGGAGTTTGGATGTCCATGCTACTAGGGCATACCGGGCTGCTCGTATCTCTAAGAGATTGATGGGCAGGGCCTTTTCTGCATCCGACCATCTGCCCTGGAGAGACTATTGCTCCAGTACTGCTCCCCAGCCTATAAGGCTGGCATCTGTAGTGACCACCTTCCAAGAAATCGGACTGAAGGATTTCCTTTTTTCCAGATTCTGGGGAACCCACCACCAACGGAGGCTCTTGCGAACGGAAGGGGACAAGGACATTGTAAGTCTAGGGCCTGAACTTTTTTGTTCCAGGCTGACAGTATGGCCCCTTGCAAATTCCTTGAATGGAATTGACCGTAGGGTACTGCTTCGAATGATGCCACCATTTTTCCCAGCAGCCTCATATACAGGCGTATGGACGGCTGTCTTTTTTGTACCCACTAAGTGGATCAAATCTTTCAAAGACAACACCTTTCCTCGAGGCAAGAATATTTTTCTCTGGCCTGAATCCAACCTTAGCCCCAAGTATTCCAGACTTTTGACTGGTTTTTAGGGCTGACTTGTCTCGGTTGATAATCCAACCGTGAGATTCCAGATACTTGATCGTCTTGTGAACGACCACGTCTAGTTTTTTCACTGAGTGGTCTATCAGCAACAAGTCATCCAGATATGCCATTATCATTACACCTTGTGTTCTTAGATTGGCCAATAAAGGGCCAGAATTTTTGTAAACACTCGTGGTGCTGTGGCCAAACCGAAGGGTAAGGCTCTGAACTGAAAATGGCGCCCTTCTACTGCAAAGCGTAGAAATTTTTGGTGGACTGGAAAGATGGGAATGTGCAAATAAGCATCTTTGATGTCGATCGTGGCTAACCAATCCTCCCCTTGTAGGGCAGTGGCCACCGATCGGATCGACTCCATCGGAAAGTCCTGATATACAGGAATTTGTATAGCCCTTTTTGAATTAATATGGGCCTCCCGTCCGCGTTTGCTTCGGGACTGTAAAGAGGTTTGAGTAAAACCCGAACCCTCATTCTTCCAGGGGAACTTCCATAATTACTCCTTGGAGCAATAGTTGTTCTAGTGCCAACAGGAGGGACTCTCTCTTCCGGGGATCCCTTGGCACGTTTGACCTTAAAAATGGGAAGGAGGAGAGTCTTTTAACTCCAAACTGTATCCCAAACCTACTGCGGAGAGCACCTATCTGTCTTGATCGTGTCCCGCCAGGTCTCCTTGCGAACAACTGGAGTCCTCCCCCCACCCGACTGAGTGGGGGCTTCAATGAATTTAACTTTGGGGGAGGTTTTGTACCTCCCCTGACCCAGGGTTTCTCATTACCCTGCTACTGTCCCTGTTTTTTACCCCCGGGATTTGACCGAGGAGGCCGTCGGAACTGTTACACAGCCGATGCCCCAGGGACTGGAGAAGCAGGCCCCTTAAAGAGGGACCTCTAACTCTGCTTTTAACCGGCAAGAGCGTATTTTTACCGCTGGAAATTTTCTGGATATATTTGTCCAGGTTTTCCCTGAATAAGCGTTCACCATGAAATGGGACGCTAACCAGCCATTCTTTACAGGGAGCTTCAGCAGACCAGTTTCTGAGCCATAGGAGCCTACGCATATGTCTATAGACAGCGTAAGGCGGGAGGCCTGATGGACTGAATCCTCTATGGCGTCAACCGCAAAGCCTAAGGCTCTAGGTAGATCAGCTAGGGCAAAGCCTGCTGATCTGTCAAGTCCCTCAAGACCTGTTTCAACTGATCCTTCACTGCTTAGCAGACCCCAATAGCTGCTACTGCTGGTTGTATCACCAAGCAGATTTTCATAAGGACTCCAATCTTTTATCTATTGGGTTCTTGAACATTTGGACATTATCCACTGGACATGTCAGTGATTTATACATACAAGAGATGGCTGCGTCCACTGTAGGGACCTTCCATTTTTTTTTTTTTTTTGATGAACTTATCCTCCATGGGATAGACCACCGGAAATCTCTTGGGGGAATAAATATTTTCTCAGGACGTTCCCAATCCTGGTAAATGAGCCCTTTCAGTAAAGGGTGAAGTGGAAAAGAACAAACAGTCTGGGGGCTTCTAGCGACCCCAACGAGGATACAGTAGTGGTTGATGGTTCCGCAAGGTGCATTTTTAAATGCTGATCGGACCATGTTAGTCAGAGACTGAACCCATAATCTTTCAGCTTGAGATGCTGAGAAAAGGTTCCCCCACTGTTGATTCCTCTATAACAGAATCAACCTTATCCTGATCCCCTTCAGGCAGGTCGATCCCTGTATGGGACTGTTGCTCTGCTAACAGGCACTCTGAAGGAGGAGACGGAGATCGGGCGTGCTTTCCCTGACAGGGAGGCAGCGATAAATTTTGACAATCTCTCTCTAATCCTCCTAGAGCTGAGGAAAAAACCTCCTCTGTTACATACACAGGAGCAGGTGAACTGAGGACAGCCACAGTACCAAGTACCCCTGCGGGGTCTCTACGGTCACTTACCTCTGAACTTCAGGGGAGACTGGTGCAGCAAGAGTATGCCCAAGATCCTCAGAGCCCGATGAGACCCCCTTCGCTTCCTGGAAGATTCAGTTCCGGAGCTACTGGACGGCATATTCCTAAGCCTAAAGCTGAGGTATTCCAGCCGTAATACACCACTTTTACTGAGAATAGTCTAGCACAATTGCTGCTATATCACAGTTGGTGTCTACTAATGTGCCCTTCTAGGGGATGCCTGTATCAACCGCTTGCTGTATGCCTTTAAATGTTGCCAGCTCTGTCTCTGTACTTCATAGCCAGCTTACTGCAATAATGTGGCTTTTTAAAAACCTGCTGGGACGCCCGCACATGCGCAGAAGCGCTGCGGCGCGCACAGAGCGTCATCCCCCAGGCCCCGCCCCTTTTTCCGGCCACCTCTATATATAGAGGCGCGTGCACGCGCACGCGCGCGGCCACGTGCGCCTCGGCGCTAATTTTCAAACATGGAAACCAGGGACAGGAGCCAGGGCCCCCTTTGCCGCAGGCCGGGGGATAGACGAACACTGCAACATGGCAGAGGAAACAGTTTCCTGTAGGAGAACTCACCAGCTGCCTGGACTTTGCTCTCTGAGAAGAAACTAGTCCATATGACAAGAAAAACATTCCACAGCGGCCTCTAGTGGACAAACACAGGTACCGCAGTTTAATATACTAAACATATATAAAAAAACATTCCTTTTTTTTTTTCTTGACCACCATTAAAAATTATTACATTTTTTTAGTAGTTACAGGCATGCACAGATATTAGCGGGAATACCGTTAGGTAACAGACAGAAAGACAAATTAGGCTTGGGGGTCCCCCAATAGAACCAAGTTCCTGGGGGCCCCCACTTACCTGTTCCCCGCCGCAGGACTTTGTTTGGTCCACAAAAGCCCAAACTTCACCTATCACGGCAGGCATTCCCAAGGATTCCACTCCCCTGGACCTGTATAGCACCCTGCACAGAAAACATCTTGGTCGTGGGTATGACCAGAGCTCTGGATCCCAGGGTCCAGCCCTCCTAAGAGAAGCATTACAGGCAGAACCTTGCTCTTCTCTGCAAGGCCCGGGTACCGACCGTTTAGCTATGAAGCTTTTTTGGTCGGATCCGGAATAGCTTACTGAGGCCCAAAAGAACCTGTACGCAAGCTCAGTGAAAAACACATGTTTCTTCTTGGCCAACACCTTAGACACTGGCAAAAAACTGAGGTGCTCCCGGATGGGAGGGGCTTATATAGGGGAGGGTACTTCCGGTTTTGGAAGTTGCCAGTGCCAGCACCTGACGGTAACTATATAACCCATTAGTAATGACTATGTCGCTCTGTGTCCCGTGATGTACGAAAAAGAAATATGACTTTGAGACAGAAAGTCCTCCCTATTGGCAACCATCAGGGAACGGCCTCGACGAGACGTACCAGATCGGCGTACCAGTGAAGCCGAGGTCGATCCGGAGCAATGAGGATCACCGGAATTCCCTCGGTCGCCACCCTGCGCAGCAGGTGAGGAAGCAACTGCAGCGGAGGATAAACGTGTATCAGGTGATCATGACCCCATGGGCCACTGACGCCTCCGCCCAAGGATACCTGGATCTGGCCACAAATCGACAACTTACAATTGAGTCGAGAAGCCATCGGGTCCACCTCCGGCGTGCCCCACCGTTTGTGTGGCAAAGGAGTTGAAATACCTCCGGGTGCAAGGACCACTCTCCCCGGTCCAACGTCTGGCAACTCAATAGTCCGCCAGTTCTATGCCCGGAATGTAAACGGCTGACAGAGCCGGCACGCTTCCTTTAGCCCACTTCAGGGTACGGGGGACCTCGGAAGCCTCAGCTGAGCTTCGAGGTGGTCGACATACGCCACCACCGTGACTTGTCCGACAGGATCCCAATGGAACGATCCTGCAATCTCTCAGACCACGAGGAGAGGCACAGTCTGATGGCCCGTAATTCCAGAATATTAATCGGCAAACGGGCTTCGTCCGGAGTCCAAGCCCTTGGGCCAACAGGACTCCCCAGATTACACCCCAGCCCTTCAGGCTGGCGTCTGTAGTGAACACCGTCCATTGGACGGGGAGGAACGACTTCCCGGACCGAAGAGCCGGGGACCCAAACTCCATGTCAGGGATGCCCTGACCAGGTGGCTCACCTGGATCGGAAAATCCAAAGACAACAGGGATTTGTCCCAAGGGAACAAGATCTCCTTCTTCAATGCCCTGGTGTGTGATTGGGCATACGGAATGGCCTCGAAAGAGGTCACCATGAGTCCCAGGATTCCCATGCAAAAACGGATTGACGACCATTTTTTGGGATGTCAGCATCCGTACTGCAGACTGAAGTGTCAGTAGCTTCCCCGGAGGTAGGAATACCTTTTGCCTCCAAGGAGTCCAGAATCAGACCGAGATACTCCAAATCTCGAGTCGGGACCCGGACTGACTCCTGAATGTTTAGGAGCCACCCGAAGTCCCTGAGGGTCTGACTGACGATAGTCACACTGTCTTCTAATACTGAGCCATTTCCTGCTCTGAGAAGAAGATCGTCCAGATAGCCCACGACAGCAATGCCTTGCTGTCTCAGCAAGCTAGAACCGGCACAAGCACCTTAGTGAACACCCTCGGCGCCGGGGCTAGGCCGAAAGGAAGAGCCACAAATTGATAGTGGACTTCGTCGATCGCAAGTGCAGATCGGAACATACAAGTAGGCGTCCTTGAATTCCAAGTTCGCCAGAAAATCCCCTTGACGGAGTGCACTGACCACCTTGCAAATGGATTCCATGCGGAACTTTTGCACCTTCACAAAGGCATTCAGGACCTGGAGGTCCAAGATAGGCCAGTAGAATCCCTGAAACCTCTCCTGTGACGGAACCGGCACAATCACTCCGGACCGCAAACCTGAATAGGCCCCATAGGGCCACCCGACGGGCAGGAAGGAGAGGAAGATTCGAGGGAAGAATCTGTCTGGTATTAGGAACGGAACCTATCCTGTAACCTGAGGGGATCACCTCGCACACCCACCAGTAGGAGATCCGGGAGGTCCATTGATCCGTGGACCTGCAAAGTCGTCCCCCCTACCCCAGAGTTGGGAGGGGGCAAGACTTCACGCGGAGGCGGGCTAGGGAGTCGGCTTGTTCGGCATACGCACCCAGGGGCGCTTGTGTCCACCAGCCGTACCGCTGTCAGTCTGGGGGGCCTCCCCGTTGACTGACGAAAATATCCCCTTTTTTCTGGAAAGGAAGGACCCTGCTTATAGCGGCCTCCTTGCCAGCCTGAGGAAGAACAGTGCTTTTACCTCCCGTGACATCCTTGATGATGTCATCCAGCGCAGCACCGAAAAAACCTACCACCTTTTAATGGTAAACCCTTCCGAGGCTTTTTAGAAGCTAGGTCAGCAGACCAGCATTTCAACCAGATCAGACCACGCAATACCCTGAGTCATAAGGGGCCGCGTCAAACGTGGTGTCGCCACATAAACCAGGCCCTGCACCATTTGTGGGCCAGAGCAATAGTGTCTGGAGGAAGAACATGCTCCTGTACAGTTGCCCATCCCGCAAGTGTTGGAGACACAAGGGTCGCCGCTACCACAAGCCGTAGGGCGGACCCCAACAAGGCAAACATGGCTCTACTCACCACTTCTGACCTCCTGTGAGTGGGGTCCTTAAATGAAGGAGTCCCCTCCACCGGGAGAATGGTGGCCTTGTTCAACCGGGCGACTGGAGGGTCGACCACTGGGGGAGAAGCCCACATTTTTAGTAGGGCATCCTTAAAAGGGGTATCTGATAGACAAACGCCGCGGGACCATAAAAGACTTCTGCGGCTTTTTCCCCAGACCTTGTCAGTGAGCTGGTCAAAGAAAGGTACATATTGAAAAAAACACTTTTTAGAAGGCCCGGCCCCAAGGAACCAGAGGAGACCGTCCGCCTGAGGTTCTGCATCCGCAGCATTTAGCTTGCGAGTGTCCCTCACTGCATCAATGAGTTCACAAAACAAGCACCCTGTCATTTACTGACACAGAACTGGAGTTTTCCTTGCAAGGAATGTCCTGTTCAAAACCATCAAATATGGGGGGGCGTGTCCGGGAGCCGACTGAGGAGGACGTGCAGACATTGAGCTCCGCAACTGCACCCTAAATCTATAGCCATCCTCGCTCCTAATCCACTGGAAATTGCTCCAACTCTACCCCTGTCGTTCCTGAGGATTCCCTACCTGCAACCCAGCCTGAATTGTGACTCCGGGCCGGCCGTACGGTAGCTACCAGGCCCGCTCCACACAGCCCAGGCCCGACGCCATCTTGGGGCCCACGAAGCCTCCAACGCCTCCCGGAGGGTCTCCGGATACCCTACGGACATCCTGCATCTCCATCCAGGCTTGGATGGAGGTGTTTGACTAATAGGGAACCCCCTCGGTCTTCTTCTCGGCCCGTGGTTGACTCCGGGGCCTGGCCGCCATCTTGCGGCCTGCGGGACCAGCAGCATCCTCCGGCCTAAAGTGCTGCGGTCGGCGGAGTGTGCGGCGGGCGGCTCGGCCGCAAGTGTGCCTACACTGGACTGGTCTGTATACCTGAGGGTTCCCGGGACGTTCGGCCTGACACACCCGCGGCGGCCAATTCTAGGAAAGTCCGCGGCTTCGGCCTACTCCTGGAAGTCGGCGGCCATCTTGCTGCTCCCAATACACCCAGAGCAACATCCAGCACAAAGCACCATCTCGCACGGGGTAAGCGGGGCGGGGGAAGAGTAAAAGGCACCAGAAGTAGGCTGATCCCTCCCCGGCTGGCAGTCAGAAAGGAGCACTCGGTGGGAGCCCTGACCCCATAGGTTCAAGGGGCGGCCATCTTGCTACACCCGACCATAGGACTGCTGGGTCCCCCCTTGCCCGTTTGATACCGCTTCGCCCTACACATCAAGGTCTGATTACTCTGGTATACAGGGCGGCTGGGCCTCCACCTCATTCATCTTGCCCTCCCCGTAACCCTCCAGTCACAGACTAGCAAGAAGTGTAGCGGCCATCTTGCGCCACCCGGACTCCGTGCTCCCCCTTGCCACTAGCCTTGCTCTGCCCCCTCCTCAGCCGCCAGTGCTGCCCAGGCTGCCGTACCGCTGTCCTGTAACACAAACACCGGCACTCCCCTGCGCCTGCTCCAATACGACAGTAGCAACAAAGCAAGCGTCTATTCCCATGTACGACACAGGTCGCACTTTCTGTTCTTCCACTCCACCTATGGGGATGCGTGGCTGAGGATGGACGGCTGAAGACATGTACTGCTGAGCATTGTGCTCTCCCGACGACCGCAGGCTGCGTTCCCAACCAATCACGCCCAATCTGCTGATGGCGGCTTCCAGCTCTACCTCTACTGATTCCGCTGCACTGCAACCAGGTAATATCCAACGGTACCTGCTACGCACAGCCTCACAGGACTCCCGTACAGGGAAAGACAGGGCTTCGTCAGCCCGAACCCCAGGCAAACCAACACCTCCTCCCCCGACTGCAACAGCTTTCTCTGTCGGTGGGACCGGCCCGGGTGTACACCCGGCCCCTCCGATGGATCCCGCTACTCTTAGCGTGAACACGGCCTCAGCAGAGATGCTCTCCCAGGGCTCCACATCCGCTGCCGTACTTTCTGCTTTCCGAGCTGACTTTGATTCCTGGGCTTCCAAAATGGAAACTTCTCTCCATGTTGAACTAAATGCCCTCAAACAACGGGTTTCCGCGTCGGAGGTCACGGTTTCTGCTATGGCCACCACCCAGGAGGACCATTCAGCCCGCATAACGGCGCTTGAAAATGCATCTACGGCTCACCTTTCCCGTCTACGGCAACACCAGCTCCGGATAGAAGATAGTGAGAACCGGAGCCGCAGGAACAACATCCGGCTGCAGGGGGTCCCGGAGGCTACATCAGGTGCCGATCTCAAACCCACTGTCATCGCTATCCTCAATCAGGTCCTGGGCAGGGAAGTTACATCTCCCATTGAATTGGACAGAGTGCATAGAGTGGGAGGCATGGGGGGTGACCGCAGAGACCGCCCTCGTGACGTACTTTGCCGGGTGCACTACTATACCCTGAAGGAAGAAATCTTGCGCAAGGCCTGGCGCCTGGGGCCACTGGACTTTCACGGATCACCTATACACCTCTACCCGGACCTCTCCCGCAACACGCTGTACATGCGGCGAGCGGTCCGTCCTCTGCTGGACTTGATTCGCCAAGTAGGCGCCACGTACACTTGGGGCCACCC
The DNA here is from genome assembly GCA_029206835.1 of Rana muscosa. Classification (NCBI taxonomy): domain Eukaryota; kingdom Metazoa; phylum Chordata; class Amphibia; order Anura; family Ranidae; genus Rana; species Rana muscosa. The sequence goes on along the minus strand of JARGYO010000198.1, from coordinate 13,886,972 downwards.
CTTCAGCATCAAAGTGACCCGAGAAGATAACCACAAATTTGTGCTGTCAGACCCGGACCAGCTTCCTGCCTTCTTCCTGTTCCTCGACCGGGACCCTATTGTCGTCCCGAACTGGTTGGACGCCCCAGATGACCGCCAGCGGCTACCGGGCCCTCCTCTACAGCGTCGAGGACGCCCACAGTCTAGATCGGTACCTTCCGGTCCTAGAGTACGGCGAGCCTCGTCACCAGAAGACTGATCCAGACTCTGTCGTCTGAGACCTGAAATGGTTCTTTTTGCTATGTCCTTTTGTCCACCAGGTGACTACAGTTCCTCTATGAGACTCCGGCCAGGTTTGCCTACTGTTCTCTCTATTTTGTTTTGCACTCACGGTTTTACTTGCGTATCCACCCCACTGACTCTTGCTCACTTTGTTATCTAAGTGCTGCTAACGGTTTAGTTGTCTCACTTGGCACGGAGAATGTTTCCTTGCCCTCAGCTGGTGCGGTTGTGCTTGCTGGGGCTTTGGAAAGGCGGTCGGTGGTGTTGATATGTTCTTTCACGGCATTGGCTCTACTGGCTGGCTTGGTGTTTCCCGGGCATAGCCCTTTGGCTTGTCCGGGGACCTCCGGGTCTTCCCTCGGGCTCTGGACATCTATGTCCCTGGAGCTTGGGACTGGCTGGCCTTATCACTGACACCTTCTGTGCGTTTACACAGATATCTGAGCTAAGCCGTGACAACTATCATAGTTAATGCTGCTATAAATGTAGTACTTGGTGCTTCCAACCCTCGCATGCTTACGCGGGAATACCTGTGCCTTTATTCTGTCACCAGTTTGTGTACACCTTGTTCTACGTTGATGTTATTTTTCTATGTAATTTTAGATTGTTTATTACACTCAAGCGTACCAATGGTATTAGTCTGACACTCTGCCCTTTAGTGACTAGGCAGTTGAGCATTAGATGCCACGGTCATTGGGTGTGTTACATTTACAGTTATGTTATATATGCCTGTTAGGTTGTCGGGATCACAACTCAGCTGTTCTAACCCCGTTCTCTCCCCCTAAATAGGATTGGCACAGTTCGTGCCTACTACGTGATATTTCACGAAGTGTTAAGTTTTTGCGCACACTTTAGTATTTTTGAGCCACCTTCCCCAGGTGCTCTCTATGTTCGATCTCTTCCCCGCCTCGCTCTACCTTCTCTCTTCCTCCCCTGCTGTGTTTCCCCCTTTTTTTTTCCCGCTTTTCTTTTTTTTTCTTCTTCTCTCTCTCCGTCCCCCCCTCCCCCCCCATCACTCCATCATGGCCCACACAGTGACCTCTCACCCTAGGTTACAATTCTGTTCCTACAATGTCAATGGGCTCAATATTGCCTCCAAAAGAGGACAAATCCTGTATCAAATGCACAAACGCCAAGTCAATGTGCTTCTTCTCCAAGAGACACATTTTCACTCTGCCTCCACCCCTTCCTGTTCCAGCAGATACTTCAACAGGTGGTTCCACAGCACTAGCCCAACCCAGAAAGCCAAGGGAGTGTCTGTGGCCTTCCATAAGACGCTCCCTATAGAGGTGCTTGACCATCTCTCGGACCCCCAGGGGAGGTATGTTTTTGTGAAATTCGTGTTATGGGGTACCAAATTTACAGTAGCTAACATTTACCTTCCTAATGTTAATCAAGTATCGGCCGCGTTACAATACTTGAGGATTCTGTCAGGATTCAGGGAGGGTAAGCTCGTATTGGGGGGAGATTTTAACACCCCTCTTGAACCACTTTTAGATTCCTCCACCTCGCGATCGTGTATCTCCTTCCCCAAACTGAGGGCTCTGAAACGGGCATTCTACGATCTGCGTCTGGTGGACGTTTGGAGAGTGCTGCACCCCACGGCCCGTAACTATACCCACTTCTCCCATGTTCATCACACCTATAGTCGCATAGATTACCTAATGAGTGACCATAGCTGCCTGGACTGGTCCCCGGAATGCACCATAGACCCAATGGTCTGGTCTGACCATTCTCCTATACACGTGACATTCTCGCTCCCTTCCACTCCGATTAGGGAATGGTCATGGCGCTTGAACGATTCGCTGCTTACGAACCCGGAATGTGTGACAAGGGTTTCAGATACAATCTCTAACTTTTTTGCGGACCACGCTTTGGATACGACATCGTTGCCCTTTCAATGGGAGGCACTTAAGGCTGTCCTACGGGGTACCTTTATCCAAATGGGTACGCGTCTTAAAAAGGAGCGCTCAGCCGCCATAGAGGCAGCAAATAAAACGCTTAGAAACTTAGAAACTGAGCACAAACGATCCCCGACAGTGACAATGCTGGCGGACGTTTCTAGGGCACGATTACAACTTAGAGAACTTTATGAAGCCTCTGCACGCACATATGCAGATAAGCTCACTTTCCATCAATATACGTTTCGAGATAAATGTGGTAGGCCACTGGCTCGCTCCCTGCACCCAAAAACAACCTCCGCCTTTGTGCCCCATATTCGGGGGGCACAGGGAGAAATGGTATCCTCACCCACTAAGATGGCGGGGGAATTCAGGGACTTCTATCAGTCCCTGTACAATATCCCTAAGACTCAAGGGACAAGTTCCCCTTCTTTCGGGGTGGAGGACCAGATGTCATATGTATTGGAAACCGCGCTCCCTACATTAGACGATGACGTCATCGCTGATCTGGAAACCTCAATCACAGAAGACGAAGTTGCCAAAGCCATAGCGGGTACACCGAGTGGAAAGAGCCCGGGCCCAGACGGCTTCACTCCTAAGTTCTACAAACTTTTTGCCGCCCTCCTCACGCCCTTTCTGATTAAGGTGTTCAACTCTTTGTCGGAGGGTTCATTGTTCCCTCCACAAACACTTGAGGCTCACATATCCCTCATCCCAAAGCCAGGCAAAGACCCCACTCTTTGTGCAAGCTATAGGCCGATCTCCTTGATTGGGGTCGATTTGAAAGTCTTTGCTAAAATCCTAGCCAATAGATTACAACCATTGTTGCCTGGGATAATACACCTAGACCAGGTCGGCTTTGTGAGTGGCCGTGAGGCTAGGGACAATACCCTGAAGACCCTTCTTTTAACCAACTATGCCCGGTCCCACGATATCCCACTATGCCTCTTAACAGTCGATGCCGAGAAGGCATTCGACCGAGTAGACTGGCAGTTCCTTCGACTATCCCTGCAACAAATAGGCGTGGGAACCAATATGATGGCGAGAATAATGTCCCTTTACTCCTCTCCATATGCTAGGATTAGACTAAATGGCTCGCTATCTCCAGCCTTCTCTGTATCTAACGGGACGCGACAGGGATGCCCACTGTCCCCCCTCCTCTATGTTCTCACTATGGAACATCTAGCTATTGCTCTACGTAACAATCCTTCTATCCAAGGCATAACAGTCGGGCCCACACATACTAAACTTGCCCTCTTTGCAGATGATCTGCTCCTGTTCGTGACACACCCTCACACATCCTTGCCCTTGGTATTACAGGAGTTTCGGAAATTTGGAGAAGTTAGCAACTTCAAGGTCAACTACAATAAATCGGAAATCCTCAACATATCTCTGCCTACGTCGGCCCTACGAAGACTATCGTCTTCTCTCCCCTTCAAAACTGGTTCCCCCTCCATAAGGTATCTCGGAATTCAAATACCGGCGGATGCTTCCCAACTTTTTTCCTTGAACTTTGCCCCCCTACTTCTTAGGACCCAGGCAGATTTAATCAATTATGCGTCCAAACAGCTCTCATGGCTAGGTAGAGTGAATGCCCTGAAAATGGATGTTCTCCCTAGGTTCCTGTATTTGTTTCAGACCATCCCTATTCACATACCTAATTCGTACTTTAAGAAAATACGCCAACTGTTTTCCAAATTTATCTGGAATGCGGCCCGTCCCAGGATACGGTATGAAACACTTTCTCTTCCAAAGGCTCGGGGGGGGGGGGGGGGCTGGAGCCCCAGATGCCTCCCTATACCATAAAGCAGCGGTGCTCACCCGCATACTAGATTGGTTCCATCATTCTTCAACCAAGCTTTGGGTTCAATTGGAAAGCCACATGAACCCAATTGAACTCTCCGCTCTCCCCTGGACCTTGCCTACGGTACGGGGGGGTTCGGGCCCTCTTAATGACCTTACCCATCAAACGATCCAGATTTGGGATCGCATGCTGTCCAGAAGGGGCTTATCAAACCGCATGGGGCCTATGACTCCCTTCTTTGGGACCCCGGCCTTTCCGCCAACTATGTCGGTAGCAAGATTCGGACCATGGCGAAGAGAGGATCATAGGCGACTTGCCCAGGTCCTTCGTGCAGACCCCACTTTGAGGTCAGATACCTCTACCGGTCTGACCTCCCGTCACCCCATGCAGTGGCTTCGGAGGCAACAGACTGCCTCCTACATCCGGACTTTCCCATCTATTACAGACATTCTTGCTGAACCGACGGGATTCGAGGAACTGCTCCTGCAGGTGGAACCTCCAACGCATGTTGTATCTCAATTATACTCCCTTCTGCTCGATGTTTACTCCCCTGGCCTCCCACCGTATACGGTGGCCTGGGAGACAGACCTCCGTCACACTATCTCCCCTATTGACTGGCAAAAATGTTTTACCCTGACGCATAAATTGTCCATAGCCACCAAGACCCAGGAGAAGGGGTTTAAACTGTTAACAAGATGGTACAGATGTCCATCATCTCTTCACCACTTCAATCCGGAGGTGTCGGATGCCTGCTGGCGGTGCCTCAGCTCCCGAGGAACCATGCTCCACATCTGGTGGGAGTGCCCTCCTGTGCGGAGGTACTGGCAGCGGATTTTCACACTCTACTGCAAATTGATGGCGACCTCTATCCACCCTTCATCTGAGGTGGCTCTCTTGTCTATTCTCCCTGGATCATTTAAATCCATCAGAAATGATGTCTTGCGACACTTTCTGGCGGCGGTCAGGGTAGTGATTCCCCGTCATTGGAGAACGGCAACCGTGCCTTCCCTGGGGGATTGGGCTGTTGAGGTGGACCGCATTAGGGACCTTGAACGCCTGGTGGCGGAGGAAAATGACAAAAGTGAACAGTTCTCTCTCACATGGACTTCGTGGTCCGTGTTTCGGTACTCCTCGGAGTTTATCTCTTGGGCGGAGTGTGCCCTGGACGAGACCACTCTCGGACCTTGATGGAGTGATTCTGATCTCTGATCCCTGTCCCCTATCTGTGTACCCCTACTATTTGCCCCTGACTCTGACTCTTTCTCTTTTCTCTACACATAAATACACCTCTAAGAACCCAGTAGGATAACGTACCAGGGCTTCAATTTACCTACTACCTATAACCCATTGAGTGACCCTACTTCATACTCTCCAAATAGGTTTGTGTATACTTTCATCTGATGGTACTTAGCCCTGCTCTGTTCTGACACACATGATGCCTGTTGAGGATGTATCCTATCAATGTTTGTAATGTTTAAGACAATGTATGTCTTTTTCTGTCGTTTCCTTGCATAAACAAATAAAATAAGATTGAATTAAAACCATCAAATATATATTCAGAGCTAGGGTCCTGAGCGGTAATGGCTAGGCCCATATCTGAATCAGCGCATTACCCCCCTTTTTTTTTTGTGGTAAAAAGGTGGGGATAGGGGCTTTTTTTGCTCCCTTGCGCTCACACACTGCTTTCTCCTGGTCAGATTAATGATTCCAGGAATGCCGACAACTGGTCCCTAAGGACCGCAGGTGCAGAAGCACTGTCAGTTGTCTCTAACAATGTGAAGAAAACAGGTGAACCAGACTCCAATATTGCCACCCTCTGAGACCTTATTCACCATTATAGTGAATAATACAGCCCACCCACAGGCCGTGCTGGGGCTGAGGAGGGGATACCTGGAGTACTCACCACCCCTAGGGACCGCTGTATGAGCCGCGCTGTAGCGCTGTATGAGTTGTGCTGTAGCGCTGTATGAGTCGTGCTGTAGCGCTGTATGAGTCGCGCTGGTGCAGCCTGAGGTGAAGAATCTGTCGGGATGTGTGTATTCCGCGCCGTACAGCAGCGCTGCTAGAGGCCGAAAACGAAAATGCAAGTGCCGCGGCTACAAGAAAATGGCCGCCGGGCACCAGTTTAACTATGCATTAAGCCTCAGCCAAAATGGCCGCCAATGGCGCATTTTTTAAAAATAAAACACCGCGCCAATGGCGCCCAGAAAACACCACAGCCAGTCCCCCAGAACACTTCCCAATAAAAATAACAGTCATGAAGCGGCCCCCCCAAGGCAGAGTGACCCCCCAAGTATCCCCACACAGCACAACAGGGTGCAGAGAGCAGCATACAGGGGGGAGACAGGGAGAACCCCCCACACACAGAAACACAGCCAGCATGTACTCACCTTGCAGCAGGAGAGACTACCGTATTTATCGGCGTATAACACGCACTTTTTTCCCCTTAAAATCAGGGGAAAATCGTGGGTGCGTGTTATACGCCGATACTCCGTCGAATTCCCCTGCTGAAAACGAGCGAGAGGAGCGAGCGGAGCCGAAGCCGAAGTACAATCGGCTTTACTCGGCTCCTCTCGCAGTCCCGCCCATCTCTGACTGCGCCGCTGACATAGAGAAAGCCGAGTGTACTTCGCCTAGTCTCGGCTCCTCTCGCAGTCCTGCCTGTGAGCAGACACGAGTCTAGCCGAAGTACACTCGGCTTTCTCCGTCAGCGGCGCAGTCAGTGGAGATGGGCGGAACTGCGAGAGGAGCCGAGTCCAGCCGAAGTACACTCGGCCCCGCTCGCTCCTCTCCACAGAAATCGGCGCCAAATTTTAAAAACCGCCGGGACTGACACGATCGCAAAGGCACTGGGCAAGGCTGCAGATGGACAGATGAACACTGGGCACGGCTGCAGATGGATAGATGGACACTGGGCACGGCTGCAGATGGACAGATGGACACTGGGCACGGCTGCAGATGGACAGATGGACACTGGGCAAGGCTGCATGCTGCATTTAAATGTAAGTTTTTTTTTCCTTGAATTTCCCTCCTAAACTTGGGGTGCGTGTTATACGCCGGTGCGTGTTATACGCCGATAAATACGGTACTTACCCGTCCCGCAAGCACCTTGGAGAACACCCCCAGTGCCAATAGAGGGACTCACTGGCTTGTTTCAGACAGGCCTATCACAGAGTTGTACTGCGTAGCTGTCGGCCCGGTCCACCGCGAAAGATACAGTAGGTACTGTTCGATCTTGAGAGGACCGCGGGAGCATGAAAGCAACCCGGCCACCCCTGGAGCCATGGGGTATGTCGTGAACTGAGTCTCACGCACACAAGGCGAGGATCAGCACGCTCGATGGTCGGACAGGGAAGACTACGAGGATACTAGTGTACCCAACCTGTTGCCCAGCCGACAGTTGATTGAAGGTCTCAAAAATAAAATAATAAAATTCCCAAAGGAATAAAAATTAAAAGTAAAATCTTCCAGGAGACTGGCTCCTGAGAGAGCCACGTCTTCTCCTTCTGCTAGGCAGAAAAAAACTGAGGCCTGCTAGCTGCAGGTGTGAGGGTAATGTCCGGAGGGACCGCCCCCCTGGGCGGGGCTGTTCAGCTCTGGTTTGTTCTGGAATGTTTTAACATTTAACATTCTGCCTAGGTCTTCTCCTGCAAGCAGGGACATATACCCACGTGTAAAGTGTAAGAGACGCCGTGTCGGTCCATGGATGATAAGAGAAAGTGTCTCACTTGTGGTGCCTGCCAAGCTGTCATTTCAAATTGGCCTCCTTGTTGAGTCATATTTTGTATTGTTGGCCAGTTCTCAAGATTCGTAAAGTGTGACACTTGACATAATCCTCTATCTCTAAGTCCCTGAAAGCATCTTGCCTCCAGCCCTGGTGGAAACGCTGGGTTCCCCAGGACTGGTGTCAAGGGTGATTGTTCTGTAGTAATACTATGGTTTTGGCTTATCTTATATCCCATTTGAAGTGTAGGCCCTATTATAGGATTCTTTTTCAGTTGGGAAGGTAAAGATGCATAACACCAAATGGCTCTGTCCAAAGGAATAGTACTTATCTGTTGTTCAATTCTGGTCCATAGTTTATATTTTGAGTGCCTACACTAATCAATGATCCTGCCTAGTTGTGCTGCCTGATAATACTTGTACATATCTGGGGCTGCAATTCCACCCCGCTCCTTCGGTATTGTTAATAATCTTCTATTAACTCTAGGTCGTCTGCAGGCCCAGATAAATTTTGTTAACTCTATCCCTATCTGATTAAAATAAGACCTAGGGATATATATATAGGTAGCCCCTGAAACAGATATAGGAACCTAGGAACTATATTCATCTTTAAGATATTGCACCTCCCAAACCAGGAGTGCATACCCTTATTCCATTTCTTTAGCAATATTCTGACCGACACTAGTAATGGTCGAAAATTCAAATCAAAGATTTTCGTTAAATTTGATGGGATCTTTGTCCCCAGATAATTCAGTGCCGTTGTTGTCCATCTAAATTTAAAATTCTGTTGGAGAACTCTGCTTAGGTGTCCCTGCATCGCCACTCCCATGGCCTCCGATTTACCATAGTTTATCCTGAAGACAGACAGAACACCATACTGTTCTACTTCCTTCAGTAGGTTAGGCAATGATATTTGCAGAGAAGCTAATGAAAATAGTAAGTCATCATCAGCGTACGCCGAAACCTTATACTCTTCTCCTCCTATTCTTATTCCTACGATGTCTGTGTTCTGTCTGATCTTATTCAGGAAAGGTTCTAATGTTAGTGCAAATAGGAGTGGTGACAAGGGACACCCCTGACGGGTCCCGTTTGATATCGAAAATATTTTAGAGTATACTCCATTTACCTTTACCATTGCTTGTGGTTTTGTGTATAGCTCAGTTATCCACTGCAGCATCCGACCCCCTAGCCCCATGTGTCTCAGTACTCCAAGCATGAATTTCCAATTTACCCTATCAAAGGCTTTTTCCGCATCCGTATTTATGAATACGCTAGGGTTTTTTAATTGGTTTGCTTGTTGGATTAGATTTAGCACTTTAATAGTACTATCTCTTGCTTCACATTTGGGAATGAATCCCACTTGATCTAGATGTACTAACTGAGACACATGGGGTTGTAGTCGAGTGGCTAGAGTCTTCGTAAATATCTTTAAGTCTGTATTTAATAATGATATCGGACGGTAGCCACTACAGCATGTCGGATCTTTACCTTCCTTTGGTAGGATTGTAATGTGTGCTCTTAATGTGTCTGGTGTAAAGGTAGTTTCCTGACCTATGGCATTAAATAGTTTAGTCATGTGTGGACTTAATAAGGGAAAAAAACTTTTAAAATATTGTATCGAGAAACCATCTGGTCCGGGAGCCTTCCCATGTTTTATCCGATCGTGTGTACAGGGCTTTAGTCAAGTCAGATAAATCCGAGTATGATGAGATTAGAAGTGAGGAGGCCAGAGAGAACATGAACATGATTTTTTTCATCGGACAAACCGATCGTGTATGGGACCCATCGGTCTTTTTTCCATCGGTTTTAAAAAATAGAACATGTTTTACATTTTTCCGATGGATCAAAAACCGATAGCAAATTCCGATCGTCTATGGGCAAGTCCATCGGATAAAAACCCACACATGCGCAGAATCAAGTCGACGCATGCTCAGAAGCATTAAACTTAATTTTTCTCGGCTCATCGGAGTGTTTTACGTCACGGCGTTTGGAACGGTCGGTTTTTTGACTGATGGTGTGTAGGCAAGACTGATAGAAGTCAGCTTCATTGGTTTTCCGATGGAAAAATCCATCGGTTAAAAAAGCATAGGAAATCCGATCGTGTGTACAGGGCTTTACTCTTCGGCTTGTGATGCATTTTTACTTGATCCACCTTCAGATTCTAATAAACATGTAGCAGGTGCAGGGGACTCCATGGAAGGTGTCGAACAACTTGTTCCAGGCTTTTTAAAGAGGGTCATGAAGAACTTGCTTGACTTCTTGTCTTCCTCCGCCTCCAACTTTAGTCTCTTCCGTCCTTCAGCTCCACATTCCTTCTTCTTCGTCAAGAAAGGTTTCATGGTTTTGCAATACACCTGAAGATTGATAGAAGTGGGCCGTCAGGGCTGGTGCTCTCCACTTCTGTCACTGGGCTCTCCAATTTTTTCTTTAGTAATTTTAAAGAACAACACACACATATATATATATATATATATATATATATATATATATATATATATATATATATATATATATACACACATACACACACATATATATATATATATGTGTAATTAATATACTCAAAGACATACATTTTCACTGACAATGCCCCATACACATGCTGTCAGATACACATGCTGACTGGCACACACACAATGGCCCGCGGGCACACACTGATACAAAAATCACTGATGATGCCAACTCAGACTCATTAAAATACATTGGTGCACACAGTAACTAATACAAAAACAATGACACACACTAACACACAATCAAGGGACAGGGAGGGACACTGGGGACAGACGGAGAGGGACGCAGTGTGATGAGGAGAGGATTGTTGACGTCCTAGGTAAAACCTAATTTTGCCGACCCCCCTGGCTCCAGTAACATCAGCACCCATAAATGCAGTAACATCAGCACCCATAAATGCAGTAACATCAGCACCCATAAATGCGGCCTTACCAGCACCCATAAATGCGGCCTTACCAGCACTCATAAATGCAGTAACATCAGCACCCATAAATGCAGCAACATCAGCACCCATAAATGCAGTAACATCAGCACCCATAAATGCAGTAACATCAGCACCCATAAATGCAGTAACATCAGCACCCATAAATGCGGCCTTACCAGCACCCATAAATGCGGCCTTACCAGCACCCATAAATGCGGCCTTACCAGCACCCATAAATGAGGCCTTACCAGCACCCATAAATGAGGCCTTACCAGCACCCATAAATGAGGCCTTACCAGCACCCATAAATGCGGCCTTACCAGCACCCATAAATGCGGCCTTACCAGCACCCATAAATGCGGCCTGACCAGCACCCATAAATGCAGTCACATCAGCACCCATAAATGCGGCCTTACCAGCACCCATAAATGCGGCCTTACCAGCACCCATAAATGCGGCCTTACCAGCACCCATAAATGCGGCCTTACCAGCTCCCATAAATGCGGCCTTACCAGCTCCCATAAATGCGGCCTTACCAGCTCCCATAAAATGCGGCCTTACCAGCACCCATAAAATGCGGCCTTACCAGCACCCATAAAATGCGGCCTTACCAGCACCCATAAAATGCGGCCTTACCAGCACCCATAAAATGCGGCCTTACCAGCACCCATAAAATGCGGCCTTACCAGCACCCATAAAATGCGGCCTTACCAGCACCCATAAAATGCGGCCTTACCAGCACCCATAAAATGCGGCCTTACCAGCACCCATAAAATGCGGCCTTACCAGCACCCATAAAATGCGGCCTTACCAGCACCCATAAAATGCGGCCTTACCAGCACCCATAAATGCGGCCTGACCAGCACCCATAAATGCGGCCTGACCAGCACCCATAAATGCGGCCTGACCAGCACCCATAAATGCAGTAACATCAGCACCCATAATTGCAGTAATATCAGCACCCATAATTGCAGTAATATCAGCACCCATAAAAGCGGCCTTACCAGAACCCATAAATGCAGTAACATCAGCACTCATAACTGCAGTAATATCAGCACCCATAAATGCAGTAATATCAGCACCCATAAATGCAGTAATATCAGCACCCATAAATGCAGTAATATCAGCACCCATAAATGCGGTAATATCAGCACCCATAAATGCGGTAATATCAGCACCCATAAATGCGGCCTTACCAGCACCCATAAATGCAGTAACATCAGCACCCATAAAAGCGGCCTTACCAGCACCCATAAATGCAGTAACATCAGCACCCATAATTGCAGTAATATCAGCACCCATAAATGCGGCCTTACCAGCACCTATAAATGCAGCCTTACCAGCACTAGGGTTGCCACCTTTTCTTCAAGCCAAACCCGAACACTTTAGAGGTGCATGGCAAAAGATTTTGGAAAAAAAGCTGCATGGCAAATATTAGCACAACACATTTTGGAATGGATTTACACCTCTATTCATACATTATATGTGTATGGCGATTGCACAGTATATGTTTAAATAAGATTGGAGTGTATTAATACTTGGATTATCCTTTGCGGTTTCCACCATCATTCACAATTGTTTTTTCACATTTAAATTAATATACACTATAGAATTGTAAGGACCCGAGACACCTTTGGGTGCACTAAGGAGAGCAATAATGCAGGATGCTTTATTGGTCAGTGTTACCCCCCATAATACAGGGGTCAGTGTATAATTTAGGGGCCCCCCATAGAGGACCCCCATAAAATCAGAGTCCCCTTATATCAGTGCTCCTTTTAGAGACCCCAAAATTTTTTAATGCAGCACAACCTCCCCCTATAATTATATTCATATAAAAAAATAGTTGTGAATGATTGTGGAAACCCCCAAGGATAATTCAAGTACTAATACACTCCAATCTTATTTAAACAAAATGGAGATTGCACAGCATATGTTTAAATAAGATTGGAGTGTATTAGTACTTGGATTACCCTTGGGGGTTTCCACCATCATTCAGAATGTTTTTTTCACATTTAAAGTAATATAATTATAGGGGGAGGTTGCACTGCATTTTAATTTATTTTTAAGTAATATAAGGGCACACTGATCTAATGTGGGTGCTGATATAAGGAGAGTTTCCCTTATTTAGTAGAGGTCTCTAGGGAAAGGGGGGGCTGATCCCCTCCTATCAGCACCCCCCTTAGAGATCTCTATTAGATCAGGGAACCCCCCATCAGTGTCCCCTTCCCCTAAAGACCCCCATTAGACTGTCTTACCGAGAGCCGTTTCGAGCCAGGAAGTGTTGGAGCCGGAGTTTGGGGGCGGAACGAAGCTGCTCTTCTGTAGTATCATTTTCCTTCCTTCCTTCCATTGTGTGGGGGAGGCTTGGGGATAAAGCAAAGTAGAGGCAGATGCTGCATCGCTGTGCCCAGTGTGACGGCAAGACACATCTGAACTGGTACACCCACAGGGCCGCTGTTAGGAATCATGGGGCCTCCACCACCTGAGGGGGGAAAAGAGGTGGCGGAGGGAGGTGAGAAAGGGGGAGGTGAGAGAAAGGGGGGAGGAGGCAGGAGAGAGAGGGGGTGGGCTGACAGAGAGGGGGTGGGCTGACAGAGGAGGGGGGTGTTGACAGAGGAGGGGGGTGTTGACAGAGAAGGGGGGTGTTGACAGAGAAGGGGGGTGTTGACAGAGAAGGGGGGTGTTGACAGAGGAGGGGGGTGTTGACAGAGGAGGGGGGTGTTGACAGAGGAGGGGGGTGTTGACAGAGGAGGGGGGGGTGCTGTCACAGAGGGGGGGGGGTGCTGACAGAGAGGGGGTGGGCTGACAGAGGGAGGGTGGGCTGACAGAGAGGGGTGCTGACAGAGGGAGGCTGCTGACAAAAAGGTGGTGGGCTGACACAGAGGGGGTGGGCTGACACAGAGGTGGGGGTGCTAACAGAGAAGAAGAGGAATGAAAGAGGGGTGTTCTGACAGAGGGGGTGCTGATTGAGAGGGGGTGGGCTGACAGAAGGGGGGTGCTGACAGATGGGGGGCTGACAGAGGTGGGGGTGCCAACAGAGAAGAAGAGGAATGAAAGAGGGGGTTCTGACAGAGGGGGGTGCTTACTGAGAGGGGGTGGGCTGACAGAGGGGGGTGGGCTGACAGAGAGGGGGTGCTGACAGAGGGGGGTGGGCTGACAGATGGGGGGCTGACAGAGAGGGGTGCTGACAGAAGGGGGGGCTGACAGAAGGGGGGCTGACAGAAGGGGGGGCTGACAGAGAGGGGTTGCTTACAGAAAGGTGGCGGGATGACAGAGGGGGTGGCTTACAGAGGGGCTTGCTTACAGAGAGCGGCATGCTGACAGACAGGCTGGTGGAAGGGCAAATGACAGAGAGAGACCTCAGGAGAAGACACAGCGCGCGCCAGGCAGGGAGGCGGGACTCCGGGCGGCCGCGATCACCCACAGTCCAGCCCCGCCCCACCTCCACATGTGACCGGTCACCAGCTCCACCGGGCCAATCACAGAGCCATATGTCACATAACCCATTCAGCCAATCACAGGGCGCCCGCTGCCCAGTGCTCGCACAGGCTGTATGTGACAGTGAGTGTAACACTGATGGCGGCGGGCACGGGAATCGGGATGCGCCGCTCTAGATGTTGCAGCTGGGGCCACTGGTCACAGGACGGCTAAACAGTTCTGTGCCCGGGTTTCAGGCGGCTTGAAAACAGGGCACGTGTCAACCCTAACCAGCACCCATAAATGCGGCCTTTACCAGCACCCATAAAAATGCAGCCTTACCAGCACCCATAATTGCGGCCTTACCAGCACCTATAAAAATGAAGCCTTACCAGCACCTATAAATGCAGCCTTACCAGCACCTATAAATGCAGCCTTACCAGAACCCATAGATGCAGTAATATCAGCACCTATAAATGTGGAGGAATCGTGCAGTGTATGGGCACTTAGCAGGAGGGAGAGAGAGCGGCCTCCATGGGGGCGGATCATGCGGTGGACGGGCACAGCACTGGGCAGAAAGGCAGAGTGGAACGGAACATCAGAGACAGTGACTACGCGCAGTGGTACACAGACAGGTCACACTCACTGGCAGTGGCACGGTGATGATCAGGGACACGCAGCGGTGCAGGGGATGTTTCCCCATAATGGATACAGTCCTCCGCCACTGCTGCTCCAGCGCCTCTGACACTGTACAGAGGGCGTAGGATAACCAGCGGCCCTGTCTGCTTAGCACACACGCACATGATGACTTTTAAGGCCTCTTTCACACTGGGGGGGTGGGGGCATCGGCGGTAAAGTGCCGCTATTTTTAGCGCCGCTTTACCGTAGTATTCGCTGCGCTATTCAGCCGCTAGCGGGGCGCTTTTAACCCCGGCTAGCGGCCGAGAAAGGGTTAAAAAACCGCCTGCAAAGCGCCGCTTTGATTTCAATGGGCAGGGGCGCTTTAAGAGCCACTCCTACAGCGCCTTAAAGATGCTGCTTTTTTTCAGGGCGCTGTGCAGGCGCTATTTTTAGCGTTATAGTGCCTGTAAAGCGCCTCAGTGTGAAAGGGGTCTTAGGCTACAAAATAGCGCCTGCAAAGTACCCTGAAAGAGACTCTTTTCTCACTCCAATCTGAAAGCCCGAGGGCTTTCACACTGGAGCGGTGCGCTGGCAGGATGCTCAAAAAAGTCCTGCTAGCCACATCTTTGAGGCACTGTAGGAGCGGTGTACACACTGCTTCTAAAGCGCCCCTGCCCATTGAAATCAATGGGCAGCGCCGCCGAGCCGCCAGCAAAGCACTGCTGCAGCGGCGCTTTGCGGATGGTTTTAACCCTTTTTGGGCCGCTAGTGGTGCGCTGGCAGGACGCTCAAAAAAGTCCTGCCAGCCGCTTCTTTGAGACGCCCTGCTAGCGCCGCAAAAAACCACAGCAGGTACTACTTGCACAAATCACTTTATTTATGATATCTATGGCTATGCATAATTATATGTAGCACACACAGACCCCTCTTCCTTAACTTTGGCTCACTTGTAGTAAAAGGGGCACACCATGCCACATGCCTGTACCCTCCTGTGTGAAGAGGTTGAGTGGTGTAATGTACCTGGGTCATTATGGTCAGGTTCTCCTGAGAACGAAACAAACATTAAACAAGAAAAAAACTGCGCCAAAAATAACTCTCAAATGAAAACTCCCAAATCGCATCTGGATAATGTCCAAATTATGGCCCACATGAGGGGAGGAGTCCAATATCACAGGGAATTCAAACTAGCAGTGTATAAAAAATGAAAGATTCCACCCTTTGAACCACCATCTAGCGAAATGGCTCCTTACCACAAACAGGCGAATTTGTGCAGGTGGCTTTAACCCAGCTAAGGCCTTTATCTCTGAAGAAAGGTCAAAACGGGGTCCCCCGACGATCCGCCAGTGCTGATAACAGAGCTCTTGATGGCTCGGAAGCAGAAAAAATAAACAAATATACCATAGGGTGATAACGTATTCACAGGGCAACTAATGAACACCACCACCGTGAAGGAATTTGTAAAAAGTGACCACCACCTATGTAAAAAATGCCTCCTCACCAAATAAAAGAAAAAGGCATGCAATTCAGCCATGGTCTTTATCCTGTACCCCAGACTCACACACAGATCCTAGGAAGATCTTCAATGTAAGGCGCTTCCGCTTCTACCACCGCAAACTGCAAAAGCCGGTAGAAGCGGAAGCACCTTACATAAAGAAAACCTAGTGGAAGTGCTACCGTCATAACATTGTCCCAACATTTGAAAATTACATCTTCTCCATTTCTTCTTCTGTGGCCCTAACTGTACCTACTCCCCAAAGTCTCTGTCTTTGTGGCGCTGTGAGCGGAGAGAAACAGCAACAGCTCTCCAAGGTCTCCAGCGGAGTAGATTACCCCAATTCACAAGGGCAAAGTCCCTGGACTCCAGGAGAGTATACTCCGGAAAGCAACAGAACACATTAGAGCCCAATCTTTTCAGAGGTAAAACTTTGGATCGGGTAAAACAAGGAGCTTCCAATTCTTGTCAAAAGTCTCAATACGGCATCCTCCCGCTCCTTCCGACACACAACCACCCAATCTGCGTGTATGTGCCGACCCAGCACCCAGTCCAACTTACATCCCTTGTACCTCTCAGCAACAGCTGCAGAACAGGAGAGAAACCTGCGGGCATTAGGCACTTTCAAATAGTCCCACAGAAAGTCAGTGTACTGTGGCCTGTAGGCCTCCACCTCAAAAAGCAAGTCTTTTGAGAGATACGGGTACTCCCATCCGTAATCAGCGGCCACCCTTTGATTGAATAGCCGTTGCATCCTGGAAAGCGGAGGAAGAGTAGCGCGGTCTCCTGCACCCGGTAGGACAATGGCATCCGGGTGTCTAGGCACTTTCACTGACTTGAGACCCAACATAGCAGCCCGCAATGGCGCATACTCAGCCACAGCGGTTGGCACCGGCAATACAGGTCTGGGTGATGTAGGCCTGGGGTCAGATACCTCCTCAAGCACATGGGCCTCCACCCGGGGTGCGATTCCCCAGGAACTTTGGGTGTATCCCTTCTACTTCTGGCGGAGGATAGGGGTATCTTATCCCAGCCCTTCTTGACAAACAGCTCGTCTATCTCGGCATCGTCTCCCACCTCGGACGACGACTCCAGGTCAGAGGTATTGTACTCCTCTGCCGGCAAATCATTTTTGGTGGTGGAGGAATAACTGTCCTTAACAAGTTCTTTAGGGTCGGGAACCCAAACGATACTTCTGACACTAGCTCTTGTCCCTTTCCCCGGCTTACCTCGGCCTGTAGCTGTCTCGGATCGTCTGGAGGTCCCTCCGACTAAACAATCCAATTCAGGCAAGCGCTGGGGTGTAGCTTGACCACTGCTGCAGGAGGCTTTCACATAGCTCACCTTTCGCTTGGGTGGTGGGAGCGAAGACTCTGTAGCGATACAGGCAGCATCCGTCGGCCTCTCCGTCTCCGGTTCCTCTTCCACCGGAACATCCACAACGACTTCCTCCGAAGTCACGACAGTGCACGTGGGGGTGGCTGTAGAAGCACTGGTTTCCTCCTCAAGAGTAGTAGCGCCCATAAGGCAATTCAAACGGTAGGCCCAAGGTTTTTCTGTAGGTTGCTCCACCTCAAAGATAAACTACTTGTACTTTTCACATCTTCCAAAAGGGCCGAAGGTGCACCACCAGTCTCTGGCAACCGGGAAAAAACACTCCAAGGGCCTCCGCGTCTCTGCAGACGTAGAGAGCGAAGCGAACCCGAGGCTTCAGCCGAATCCCCTTATCCATCAAGGGAGCAGCGAAAGAGGCAACGTTCATGGTTGAAGGAACTGGAATCCATGGGGCATTAGTCGCCATGTTGCTCACTCGCCGATCCATCACGCACTATCCATTTGACGCCAAAGCCACCATGCACATCTCACCACATGGCGAGGCTCCTCCCATTTTGCTGCAATGTTCGCGGGCTTTTTCCTTCTTTGACACGCCCACAAAATACGCAGCTTGGGCTCTCCTCGTGGCGCAGCCAAAATTCTTCCAAAGATGGTCAACCTCCACGGAGCCTCACAAAGGGAATAAAGTCCAAACTTTGGGGTTTGCGACCACAAAACTCCCGGACTCGAGCCCCCACGTGTAGCACACTCAGACCCCTCTTCCTTACCTTTGGCTCACTTGTAGGAAAAGGGGCACACCATGCCACATGCCCATACCCTCCTGTGTGAAGAGGTTGAGCGGTGTAATGTACCTGGGTCTTTATGGTCAGGTTCTCCCGAGAATGGTTCCCGTCTTCACTGTAATGAAGACAAGTCTCTATTCCCCAATAACTCCAAGGTCCACACCAATTGCAACTCCAACGTAGAGTTTATTTTCTCTTATGCATAGTAGGAAAGGTTGGAGGAAGATCAGGACAGCAAGAGGTGTTGGAGTAGGTCCAGGCACAAACGAATACTTATTCACTACCCATATTCTCAGGTAGTCTCAGCTCATCCGGATAGTCTCCCATTAGAGTGGATCCTAGCAGCCGGAGTGATGCTCGAATTAGATTACACACAGCCTCTGCACAAACTCTGCCACAGAACCGGAGGACATTAGGTCTCTGCCACAGACCTGGTGAACAATGGTTCTGGTAGTAGGCCTCTAACAGGAAGATGACATCCCTCCAGAGAGTTACCGGGCCCCTTCCTTCACTGTGATTTCTCACCAGGCCCTCGAAACGGTCCTCCCCCGGCCTCCTCTTCTAGATACGGGTCTCCTCGCAAGGCAGCACCCTGAGATTCCTCCTCCCTCTGTGGGCTCCAGCCAAAGGTGCTTGACCCAAGGCCTCCAGTTGCAGCCCCAGGGCTAAAGGTGCCTGGGACTGATCCTTCGAATGTACCGGACCAGGAACTCCACCCCAGGGCTAAAGGTGCCTGGGGTGGCCACGAACAGAATCACACGCTCCCGGGGTCGGACCCCCGGGAACTCACCCCCTTACAGACAGGGTCTGCCCCTTTTATATCCTCTCCCCAGGATGCACAGCAGGCCGACACGCCCACCATACCACCGCCGAGAGGGGACATCCAAAGCACAGCACTGTACCAGCGGTTCAACCCTAGCCTCCGATGGCAGTGCCATCAACAGGCCACAGGGAACTATACACCAGCATCCCACCTGTAGTAAAATAATGGTTTTACAGAACCCTATCAAATAGCATGTTTGAGTACAACTACCACTCAAACATTCCCTTAAATTTAAAACCCCGCTACATATCATTTATTTATTCCATATATTAAGCACTATACTTGGCAGTTGGCACACATCATCATACTGTACACATGATGATGATGATAACATACTGTACACATGATGATGATGATAACAGTAGACGTGTGACTATATAGAATATAGTACCGTACCTGCTGCAGTGCTGACTGCCTGGCTGGGGGTTCCAGAGACTAGAGTCCAAGTCTCATCTCTCAGTCAAGAGATAAAAAAACAAAGGCAGGCGCCGCTGAAGTAAAACTGTGTGATTTTAATATAGCAGTAACATTAAAACACTCACATTAAGGTGTCTTTAGATCGGCATGTGGGGGTCCTGTGGGATGTGCACCTCCGCTCATGCCAGCAATGTTCAAGCCCAGTGCAGTGGAGCCGGTGTTCAATCCTGTGGAGAGTTTTCCGGGTCTCGTGCGGCAGCCGAATGGAGGCCTGGAGCGCAAGCTGCTCGTCTGTGCTGAGTGCTGAGACGCAGCTTGGGGCGGGATGGCGTCACAGGACCAAGATGCAATGCATTTTGGTGCATGCGCAGTGAGAGGAGGGACACACTATGCTCACCTTTTTCAAGCTGGCTTGTGTTAGCTATGCACAGCCTTTTTATATGCCGGGGTGGTGTTGCCACCTAGTGGAGCTAGATGTAAGCACACTTCATGTGATAGGAGTGACTTACACTAGTGTTGGCAAGATCTGTATTGGACAGCTAAAATACATTTTCTACAAATATGTAATATAACTAAAAATAGAAGACTCATATAATACAAGAAGTAAAACCCGTAAGACATAATATGGTACTACTAACAGTAGAACAATTAGAAATAGCTTTAAAAGAGACATTTTATCCATAAGCATTTAAAAACAAAAATCATGTGGGATACACTGAAGAGCTGTATGTGAATATATTTATGTGGAGTGGGTCTGTGATTCTTGCAAGACAGCCATTAAAAGGTATTAATCAAAAGAATGCTTGCAAGAAAGAACAAACAAATGATGTTTTTACCAATATGTAAAGGAATATGGGTATATAACATATGATAAAATTGCATATTCTTATTTAAGGGATAAATATGTGTATATCTATGTGTGAAAACATAAAATGAAATTTACATCAGGTCATATCCACCAGGTTGGTCAATGTTAAATATATGTGCGGCACAGTGGTGTAGTGGGTAGCACTCTCGCCTAGCAGTAAAATCGAATCGAATCCCAACCACGACACTACCCGCCTGGAGTTTGCATGTTCTCCCTGTGCCTGCATGGGTTTCCTCCGGGTAATCCGGTTTCCTCCCACACTCCAAATTGATACTTACTAGATCAGTAGGTGACCCAAAACGATTAGATTTATAGGAGTGTCTGATAGACACATGAACAACAACACCTGATGGGGGAGACATAATTAGTAAGGATTTATAATATGGTGGATATTTCTAGCTCCTCATTGATACCTCCTGGATTGAGAGTATCTAATGAGTATATCCAGAAAGTCTCTCTTTCACATAGCTTTTGGAATCTGTCTGCTTCAGACAATGCATTAGGGATCTGTTCGATTACCCAAACATTTAGGCCATCAGTAGACTTCTGATGGTGCTCCGCAAAATGGCAGGGGACACTGTGCTTGTCCTTGCCTCCCTCTATTTTCCTCCTATGTTCACCAAATCTTTGCCGGAGGGGACGGATGGTGCGTCCGAAGTATAGGAGGTGACAAGGACAAGTTAGGCCATAACCACAAATTCCGAACCACAGTTGGAGAAATTTCCCAAAGTGTAAGTTTTTCCCTTTGTGGTAAAAAGTTTTTTGAGGTTTGCCGCTCTTCTATAGGTGATCTTGGGGATACTGGGTAGGATGGGTTTGAGGTGGGGGTCCTCAAGTAGTAAGGGCCAATGCGGTCACAAAATTGATTCAATTTTTTGGAAATCTGTATGAAATTTTGTGATGAAACGTGAGGATGGGTCAAAATTGTATTGTTTTGGAAGAGAGTGTGTCATGGTCTAAATAATGCTGATAAGCCTGATTGACCAAAGAAGCAGGGTGTTCTTTATCATACATTATGATAAATAATACCCTGCTTCTTTGGTCAATCAGGCTTATCAGCATTATTTAGATCATGACACAATCCCTATTCCAAAAAAATACCATTTTGACCCATCCTCACGTTTCATCCCAAAATTTCATACAGATTCCAAAAAAATGTAATCAATTTTTAGACAGCATTGGCCCTTACTACTTGAGGTCCCCCACTTCGAACCCATCCTACCCAATATCCCCAAGATCACCTATAGAAGAGCGGAAAACCTCAAAAACAAAGTAGCACCCAGCAATACTACAAGCCACCCCTTCACCACATACCCAGATGATCCCTCTGAAAGGTATGTTTCAGTGTAAAAAATCCCTTTGCAAAACATGTGCTTTTGTGAACCATGGTAGAAAACATTTTACCACAAAGGGAAAAACTTACACTTTGGGAAATTTCTCCAACTGTGGTTCGGAATTTGTGGTTTATGGCCTAACTTGTCCTTGTGACCTCCTATACGTCGGACGCACCATCCGTCCCCTCTGGCAAAGATTTGGTTAACATAGGTGGAAAATAGAGGGAGGCAAGGACAAGCACAGTGTCCCCTGCCATTTTGCGGAGCACCATCAGAAGTCTACTGATGGCCTAAATGTTTGGGGAATCGAACAGATCCCTAATACATTGTCTGAAGCAGAGATACTCCAAAAGCTATGTGAAAGAGAGACTTTCTGGATATACTCATTAGATACTCTCAATCCAGGAGGTATCAATGAGGAGTTAGAAATATCCACCATATTATAAATCCTTACTAATTATGTCTCCCCCCATCAGGTGTTGTTGTTCATGTGTCTATCAGACACTCCTACAAATCTAATCATTTTGGGTCACCTTCTGATCTAGTAAGTATCAATTTGGAGTGTGGGAGGAAACCCACACAGGCACAGGGAGAACATGCAAACACCAGGCGGGTAGTGTCGTGGTTGGGATTCGAACCAGCGACCCCCTTTTTACTGCTAGGCAAGAGTGCTACCCACTACACCACTGTGCCGCACATATATTTAATATTGACCAACCTGGTGGATATGACCTGATGTAAATTTCATTTTATGTTTTCACACATAGATATACACATATTTATCCCTTAAATAAGAATATGCAATTTTATCATATGTTATATACCCATATTCCTTTACATATTGGTAAAAACATCATTTGTTTGTTCTTTCTTGCAAGCATTCTTTTGATTAATACCTTTTTTTTTTCACAAAATTTTATTAGGATGTATGAAAAATAACAGAAGTTACAAGACATGTTATAAAGTAATTTTCAATTTTTCAAATAGAGAAAGAGAGAAGGAGAGAGAGAGAAAGAAAAAAGAAAAACATACCAAAGGGAGGCATATTAAGGGCAAGAATAAGCGTAATGTATACGCAGCTTAATCTCGGAATCTTATAGGATAGAATCAGCGTGGTATATCATTGAAAAACATATAGAGAAAGCAGAGGATCAAAAGACCTACGTACTTTATCTGTTGTCTACTAGAGGGTAACTGGATGGATCAAATAGAGTATCTACAGTACCTAGAGTCACAAGTATTACAACAGAATAACCAACCAAAAAAATAAAAATAAAAATGTCTGGGAACAACACAGGGGAGTAGGGAGGGAGGGAGGAGGAAGGGTGGGAGGGCATTAGCCAAGTCCAGAGAGAAGTAAGTATGAGTAAGCTTATTTCGGGTAACAGTTAGAGATCGTTGGTGGCGGATTGACCGTCAGGGGAGATTTCCTCTCCTGGGCTTGAAGAAAGGGGGGTAGATTTGAGGTATGAGAAAGAGTACTGATCAAAGCTGGCTATATCCTCCGGAGATAAAGCTGAGCGCATGAAGGGTTCCCAAACGGAGTAGAAACGGCTCTTAGAGACTGCACATGTGAAGTCTGCATTAGCTCTTTCTTTAAATAGGAGAAGAAGGAGGTCCCGTTTGATTTGAGTGGTAGCAGGGCAGTGGGAAGAAATCCATTGCTTTAGTATGGTTCTCCGTGCGATCAGGAGGCAGATCAAGGACCAATCTTTGTGAGTGTGACCAAGGTTTGGGTGAACAGTGTTAGTTGAGTTCGTCACTCGGGACCAAGGCAGTAGTTGGGGGTCCCAGTAACCAAAGATGAGGAGGAGCGGATCCTTCGGAAGCTTCAGTAGAGTTATTTCGAAAATGTAGTTTAGAACCTGATCCCAAAAGGAGGAGATGAAAGAGCACGCCCAAAAACGGTGGGTTAGGGAGGGTCTCATATGGTGGCAGAGGGGGCATTTAGCACAGTTTTGATCCGTATCGGAGTAAATAAGGGTATATGTGCACGGTGGACTATTTTCAGTTGAGATTCTCTCCAAATTTCATTGGGCGTTAGTCGTTGCACTTTGTTGAGTCCAATTAGAATTTTGTCTATCAGGTCATCGTCTGGGAAGTCTTTTCCCCAATTGGCTGCAGATGAGAATGCCAGCGGAGGGGTGGTCTTTTGAAGTAATGGTTTGTATATGTCCGATATCGTATATGATCTTTCCAGGAGTAGCAGGTCTGTGAAATTTGGTGTGAACCGCTTATAGTCCTCTTTGCATGCAGTTCTTAAGTAGCTGGTACATTGCCAAAAGTTAAAGACATGTGATCGTGGGAGTGAATAGATTTCAGCAACGGTTGAAAAGGATAAAGGACGACCCGTTTTAGTGTCGCATAAAGATGCAAATTTTGTGAGGCCGTTTTCTTGCCAAATCTTGAAAGGTTTATGTTCCAAGCCAGGTGGAAAGTTTGGGTTTCCTTGTATTGGCAGATGGCTTGACATGAAAGGGGAGAGCTTGAGGCTCTTTCTGGTTTCTCTCCAGGCGATGGCCGTGTCTCTCAGTAGTAAGTTGTGTTGATACAAAGGTGGGACCGATTTCCACTTGCAGTGAAGAAGAGCTGCTAGCGAGAAGGGATGTGCCATTGCGGATTCCAAGGAGTAGTTGGAATACCTCGAGGACTGTGAAATCCAGTCTAGACTAGTTCTTAATAAACATGCTAGGTTATAGGTTCTGACATTCGGGAGACTTATACCCCCTTCGCTTCTGGGAAGATATAGTTTCTTTAAAGCTATGCGTGGTCTTTTGCCATGCCATAAAAATTTTGAGATGGCCGTATTGATGAGTTTAACATCTTTGTGGTGAAGTAGCAAGGGGATAGTTTGTAGTGGATATAGTAGTCTGGCAAAACTGACCATTTTTATCAAGTGGCATCTTCCCAGGAATGAGAGGGGCAGATCCATGCAGTTAACCATTTCCTGAGAGAGCCTAGAGAGCAAGGGAGGATAATTGAGGTGATACAGGGAGGAAGGCAGTTTGCCTATTTTGATGCCAAGATAGGTGATATGGGACCTAGCAACAGAAAAAATGGAGTGTTGGACCCAGGTAGGGTTGGATAGAGTACCTATGGGGAGGATTTCGCTTTTGCCGTAATTTATGCGGAGGCCAGAACAGGATCTAAAATCATCAAATACCTCTTTGATGGTGGACATGTCTGAGGAGAGGTTCGCTGAAAAGATAAGTACATCATCGGCAAAGAGGGATGTGCGGAGATCGTGATTTCCTATTTTTATGCCATGCAAGGGGGCTTTTTGGGTAAGGTGTCTGGATAAGGGTTCTAGAGCAATGTTGAAGAGGAGGGGGGATAGGGGGCAGCCTTGTCGTGTACCTTTGTGGAGGCGGAAGTCATCTGAGAGTAGGCCCGCTGCCACCAGCTTAGCTGAGGGGGTTGTGTACATGGCGTTTATTAGATGGCAGAAGGGGCCTGTAAAGCCCATCTTTGTCATGGTCATGGAGAGCCAATCGAAGCTGACATTATCGAAGGCTTTCTCCGCATCTAACGTAATGATGGCAAAATCGCCGCCGGGATTTTGTTTGGCATGTTCCAAGGCCAACATGACCTTACGAATGTTTAGGGTGGCCGTTCTGCCTTTCACAAAACCAGATTGCGCTGGATGTATCAGAGATGGGATGATGGCAGCAAGCCTAGAGGCGACAATCTTGGATAGGATTTTGACATCCAGGTTTAAAAGGGAGATGGGCCTATAAGATCCTGGTTCCTGGGGGTCCTTGCCTTTTTTTGCGAGTAATTTAATAGTGGCCTGGTTTCCCGAGGGTAGGTAGGGGCCGCCAGTCCATATGCCGTTATAGACCTTGTGGAGGGTGGGTTCTATTATGTTTTGGAGGGTCTTGTAGAATTCGCTAGTGAATCCGTCGGGGCCCGGGGCCTTAGAGGGGGTCAACTTTCGTATGGTGTTTGAGACTTCGGAAAGGGAGATGGGAGCATTAAGGTACTCAAGTTGTGAGGGAGTGACTTTGGGAATGGCTAAGTTCTCTAGGAAAGAGCCGGCTGCCTGTTTGTTTATAGGGTCTGGGGCATAAAGCGTAGCGTAGTATTGAAGCATAGCTTTATTTATCGTTTGCGGTGTGGTGTTCACCTTGCCTTTAGCATCTTTTAGAGATGTAATGTGAGTTGGGCGAAAGGGCCCCTTGCAGAGCCTGGCTAGTAATTTGCCTGATTTATTTCCGAATTTATGGAAGGTGGCATCTGAGTGTGCTTTCTTAGTTAGTTCAAGTGTGTCTGCCCAAGTATCAAAAGATCTCTTGGCTGCATGCCATTCGTTTCTATTATCAGTGGAGTCCATGGTGTATAAAGATCTTTGCGCCTGGTGGAGCCGGGAGCTAGCCAACTTGTACTTTGATAAGGTATTCCTCTTGAAAGAGGTCGCATAAGAGATGATCCGACCCCTGAGGAACGCTTTACCGGCGTCCCAGAAGAGGTTCGGGACATCAGAGTGTGGAGCATTGGCCGTGGAATATTCTGTCCATGACCTTGCCATGAATTGCTGGAAATCAGAGTTGTTGTAGAGGTATGAGGGAAAGCGCCAAATCTTGGGATGGGGAGGTAGGTCGAGGTTGTCAAATTGGGCCGAGATTGGTGCGTGGTCAGATATGGCAATGTCGAGGATGTCTACATCAGTTAACATGGGGACTAGGTTGTCAGAGCCAAAAAAATAATCTAATCTATTCTGGTGAATACGTTATGTGGGTTGGAGTAGAAGGTAAATTCCCTGTCCGCTGGATGTTTTAAACGCCAGAGGTCCTGGAAGTGAAGGGATTCCATGGTGGATGCAAAGAGTGTGGGGGAGACAGGGTCAAGGCCTGGCGAGGGGCGTCTAGGGGATGATCTGTCATCAGTTTGGTGTATAACGTCGTTGAAGTCACCTCCTATTAAGTGGGGGAGGTGGGTGTTATGAAGCAACCATGCCGACAGTTCACTATAAAAGGTTGTGCCAGGGCTGTTGGGGGCGTATATGTTGGAAATTACCAATTCCGTGGAACCTAGTTGGACATGAGCTGTGACAAGCCGTCCGTGATCGTCTGAATTTACCGATAGGACCGTGCAGGGAAGGTTCTTATGAATCAGGAGAAGGACTCCAGCTTTACGGCCGCAGGCCCCCGAGCCTAGGACCGTGCCTACCCAGAGTTTTTTCATGCGATGAAAATCAAGAGCTGATAAGTGAGTTTCCTGGAGTAGGGCGATATCAGTGTTGAGTCGTTTTAGATGACGGAGGATCTTCATTCTTTTATTGGGGGACCTAAGCCCTTTCACGTTCCAAGAAACTATTTTCATGTTGGGGATATTGGGAAAGGGAATTGTGAGGAAGTTATAGCTAATCTACCGTGTAAGCGGCGTTTTAAGGTAAATACCGGATGAAGAGGAAAGGTGTTATACCTGTCTTGGGAGACAGGTGACAGGAGGACTGTTACCACAGATGTTCCTAGGCTAAAGGGGGGAAGGGAGGGGGAGGAGATAAGAGGTGGGACCTGAAAGAAAAGCAAAAATAACAAACAACATAAGCAATCGCAAGAACTTCACTTCTTTCCGCAAGGAGTCACTGTGTAAGACGGTTCCCAAAGCACGACTCTGATGTAGGGCAGCCGAGAGCCCGCATTAGGAGAGGGGTTTTTTATGCGATCGGCGAGGGACGCAAACGGAGGGGGGGGGATGTTGCGGCTATACACAGTGAGGCCGGGAAGGGTACACATAAAATAATGAACACCGTTTGGAGAGCATCCAAAAGAAAGCTGATCCTATCTGGGCAAGGATATCGTAGAAAACATAACTAGTTGAGCAGTCATCTGTAGGGTACAAATGTATATAACTGTGTAAAACTGCCACTGCGTTGTAAGCAGCATCGAGGATTTGAGGAATAAGTGCAAGAGTCACTTCAACCATTTTAACGCTGGGTTAGCCTGAATTGGACTGGGGCAGAAGCTCTGAAACGTTTGGGAGAGTCCTTTCGTGGGCTTCTTTGGTCCAGAGGACGGATGAGTGGTGCGGCTTTCGATGGAGTGTGAGGGTGCGAGTCGTGCTGGGAGGCCCGCAGGTAGGCTTCCGCCTTGGAGGGGTCATGGAAAGTCAGTTGTTCGCCGGTAGAGGCTTTGAGGCAGAGAACTGCTGGAAAAGCCAGAGTGAATTTGATTTGCTGATTATAGAGTTCCGTGCAGACCTGCTGAAAAGCTTTCCTTTTTTTTGAGACCTCTATGGAGTAATCAGCAAATATGAGGACTCTTATTCCATCAATTTGAAGTGAGCGGGTTTGTCTGAACTTTTGTAGAATGAGGGCCTTGTCAGAGTAGTTGAGGTATTTGGCAATCATTGGCTGGGGATTTTTGCGGTCAGAATTGAAAGCTCCCACGCGATGTGCCCTTTCCACTGTGCAGGGGCCCGAGAGGCCTAGGGCTTCCGGAATGCGCACAGCGCAGAAATCTGAAATGGCAGAGGCCTGCAGCGATTCCGGGATACCTACGAATCGCAGGTTACTCCTCCTGGCCCTGTTCTCTAAATCATCCAACTTTTGCATGATGTATTGATTAGTCTTATCCTGGGCTTGCTCTGTGGCCTGTGCCTGGTATAACTCCTCTTCCACGCTGGATAGGCGGTGCTCCAGCTCATTGAGTCTGGTGCTGTGTTCCCCTAACTGGGACTTGATCTGGGCCATCCCTGCATTCACTGCCTTCTCCACAGATGCTGCTATCATGGGGGACAAGAGAGCAGCCACAGCCTGTGCTATGCGTTCTGTTGTGTTGTCACAGGGTGGCTGGGATGCTGAGGCATGAGGGGAGGTAGGAGGACTAGGGCAGCTGCTTACCTCCATCCCCGTCGGCGGTGGTGGTGGAGAAGGAGCCATGTAGGCCAAGACCGGGGCCTCGATTTGCGGCTGGGCCGTCGGCGCCGTTTGCGACCGAGCGCCGGATTTTTCCACGAATCGGTCCATATAGAAGGCGGGGAGTGCCCTGAGGTGTAGGGGTGACCGTAGGGCGTCTCAGGCCGGTTTTATAGGCCGTTTTGTTGCCGTGATGCGGGAGCCGAGGGGAGAAGCAGTCACTCCATGCGGCACCGGAACCGGAAGTGATTAATACCTTTTAATGGCTGTCTTGCAAGAATCACAGACCCACTCCACATAAATATATTCACATACAGCTCTTCAGTGTATCCCACATGATTTTTGTTTTTATTTTTGCTTATGGATAAAATGTCTCTTTTAAAGCTATTTCTAATTGTTCTACTGTTAGTAGTACCATATTATGTCTTATGGGTTTTACTTCTTGTATTATATGAGTCTTCTATTTTTAGTTATATTACATATTTGTAGAAAATGTATTTTAGCTGTCCAATACAGATCTTGCCAACACTAGTGTAAGTCACTCCTATCACATGAAGTGTGCTTACATCTAGCTCCACTAGGTGGCAACACCACCCCGGCATATAAAAAGGCTGTGCATAGCTAACACAAGCCAGCTTGAAAAAGGTGAGCGTAGTGTGTCCCTCCTCTCACTGCGCATGCACCGAAATGCATTGCACCTTGGTCCTGTGACGCCATCCCACCCCACGCTGCGTCTCAGCACTCAGCACAGACGAGCAGCTTGCGCTCCAGGCCTCCATTTGGCCGCCACACGAGACCCGGAAACCTCTCCACAGGATTGAACACCGGATCCACTGCACTGGGCTTGAACATTGCTGGCACGAGCGGAGGTGCACATCCCACAGGACCCCCACATGCCGATCTAAAGACACCTTAATGTGAGTGTTTTAATGTTACTGCTATATTAAAATCACACAGTTTTACTTCAGCGGCGCCTGCCTTTGTTTTTTATCTCTTTACATGCTCTGGAGTACAGCTTCTGCTCTCCCTTTTTTGCAAGGCAGCCTAGAAGTGCAAAAAGACTGTTACCTCACCACAAAGCAAACTGCTTAAAGGACTTCTTTGGACCTAGTTTCCCATGCTATATTTCAGTGAGTGCCACTAACCATGTACCTTTTTTCCTCTCTCAGTCAGACTAGCCAGTTCTTCTCCTCAGTAACCACACGATTGACGACGGTGACGTCACCTACCCGCTCGCGGAGAAGATGAAGCTGCAATGCGCAGAGAACTGGAGGGTAGGCGGAGCCTCCGCAAGTTAGCCGAATGACGGTCTGGGCGAACCCACTCATAGACAAGCATGGGGGCGCCCGCAGCCCGCGCCTGTCACTCTCCTACATGCCAGTCAGCCAGGAAACAGTACTTATAAGTGAATTGCCGTGCCGCTGCCGGCACTAGGGCTATAGTGCAGGATGTGGCCGCAGAACGGGTGGGAATTTTTTTTCCGCGCGGGGAGCGTTTTTTTTTTTGCCACCCCCCCCCCCACACACAGCACCCATGGCACTTGCCATGGCTACCATACCTTGGATACGCTACTGCTCTGGAGGGATTTTGTCCCACTCCTCTTTGCAGATCCTCTTCAAGTCAGTAAAGGCCAAGTTCACCTTTTTTTTTTTTCTAAATTCCAGCTCCCCTGTGTACCAATGTAACATTTAGGTATTTTTTTGCAAAATATCAAAGCTTTCTATAAAATCTACAGACACCTACCTTACTGTCCCTCATCCATGTAGTGATGTCCAGTTCATGAACGAATCGTTCTTTTGAATCGATTCTTTTCAGTGAACTGGATGAATCGATCCGTTTGAAACAGTTCACTATGCACTAAATACAGTGCCTTGCGAAAGTATTCGGCCCCCTTGAACTTTTCATCATTTTGCCACATTTCAGGCTTCAAACATAAAGATATAAAATTTTAATTTTTTGTGAAGAATCACCAACAAGTGGGACACAATTGTGAAGTGGAACGAAATCTATTGGATATTTTAAACTTTTTTAGCAAATAAAAAACTGAAAAGTGGTGCGTGCAAAATTATTCGGCCCCTTTACTTTCAGTGCAGCAAACTCACTCCAGAAGTTCAGCGAGGATCTCTTAATGATCCAATGTTGTCCTAAATGACTGATGGTGATAAATAGAATCCACCTGTGTGTAATCAAGTCTCTGTATAAATGCACCTGCTCTGTGATAGTCTCAGGGTTCTGTTGAAAGCGCAGAGAGCATCATGAAGACCAAGGAACACACCAGGCAGGTCCGTAATACTGTTGTGGAGAAGTTTAAAGCCGGATTTGGATACAAAAAGATTTCCCAAGCTTTAAACATCCCAAGGAGCACTGTGCAAGCGATCATTTTGAAATGGAAGGAGTATCAGACCACTGCAAATCTACCAAGACCTGGCTGTCCCTCTAAACTTTCAGCTCAGACAAGGAGAAGACTGATCAGAGATGCAGCCAAGAGGCCCATGATCACTCTGGATGAACTGCAGAGAACTACAGCTGAGGTGGGAGAGTCTGTCCACAGGACAACAATCAGTCGTACACTGCACAAATCTGGCCTTTATGGAAGAGTGGCAAGAAGAAAGCCATTTCTCAAAGATATCCATAAAAAGTCTTGTCTAAAGTTTGCCACAAGCCACCTGGGAGACACACCAAACATGTGGAAGAAGGTGCTCTGGTCCGATGAAACCAAAATCAAACTTTATGGCCACAATTCAAAACGATATGTTTGGCGTAAAAGCAACAAAGCTCATCACCCTCAACACACCATCCCCACTGTCAAACATGGTGGTGGCAGCATCATAGGTTGGGCCTGCTTTTCTTCAGCAGGGACAGGGAAGATGGTTAAAATTGAGGGGAAGATGGATGCAGCCAAATACAGGACCATTCTGGATGAAAACCTGTTGGAGTCTGCAAAAGACCTGAGACTGGGACAGAGATTTATCTTCCAACAAGACAATGATCCCAAACATACAGCAAAATCTACAAAGGAATGGTTCACAAATAAACGTATCCAGGTGTTAGAATGGCCAAGTCAAAGTCCAGACCTGATTCCAATCGAGAATCTGTGGAAAGAGCTGAAAACTGCTGTTCACAAACGCTCTTCATCCAACCTCACTGAGCTCGAGCTGTTTTGCAAGGAAAAATGGGCAAGAAATTCAGTCTCTCGATGTGCAAAACTGATAGAGACATACCCCAAGCGACTTGCAGCTGTAATCGCAGCAAAAGGTGGCTCTACAAAGTATTAACGCAAGGGGGCCGAATAATTTTGCACGCCCCACTTTTCATTTTTTTCTTAGTTAAAAAAGTTTCAAACAAACAATAGATTTCGTTCCTCTTCACAATTGTGTCCCACTTGTTGGTGATTCTTCACAAAAAATTAAAATTTTATATCTTTATGTTTGAAGCCTGAAATGTGGCAAAAGGATAAAAAGTTCAAGGGGGCCGAATACTTTCGCAAGGCACTGTAGCATAGCAGAGCAGGCCTGGTAATATGATCCTAGAGTGAGAGAGCTCAGCCCCTCCCTGCAACCAATCAGACGGCTCACAGCACACTGACACTCAAGCACTGGATATAAACTTAAAACAGTTCTGAATGAGGAGTATCCAGTACACCGAGTTTAAGAATCATACGAGTTACTGAGTCCTAGAATAATATAACGAATTACTGAGTTACTTAAGGACTGTATATATACGTCCTGACTTTGAAGTGGGATATCTCGGTAACGGCTGAAGCTGCTGCTACAACCGAGATATCCATCTCTTCAGGCGGCGGTCCTGTAAACGATAATGGTGGTCTCCGCGGCGGATTCGCCGCGAGATCACCGTTATTGGCGGTGGGAGAGGGCCCCCCCTCCGGCCGCTCTCCCGTGCCCTCCGCCGCTTACCGGAGCCGTCGGTAGCGGCGGAGGCGATCGGGTCCTCTTCCTAGCTGGGTATGGAGACGAGTGACGGGAAGATGGCCCCCACCCGTCTCCATACCATAGCAGGGCAGAAGCGATGTCAAAACGTCACTTCCGCCCATACGTCTTAAAGGCAATTTTTTTTTATCATTTTTTCAAATGACAATTTTTTTTTTTTCTATCGCATTTTTGTCTAAATATGAGGTCTGAGGTCTTTTTGACCCCGGATCTCATATTTAAGAGGACCTGTCATGCTTTTTTCTTTTACAATGGATGTTTACATTCCTTGAAATAGGAATAAAAGTGACCCATTTATTTATTTTTTTAAACAATGTAAAAATAAATAAAATCAAGTAAAATAAATAAGAAAACAAAATGTTTTTTTTTTTTAAAGCGCCCCGCCCCGACGAGCTCGCGCGCAGAAGCGAACGCATACGTGAGTAGCAGCCGCATATTAAAACGGTGTTCAAACCACACAAGTGAGGTATCGCCGCAATCGTTAGAGCAATAATTCTAGCCCAGACTTCCTCTGCAACTCAAAAGATGCAACCTATAGAATTTTTTAAGGGTAAAAGTTTGACGCCACTCCACGAGCGGGCGCAATTTTGAAGCGTGACATATTGGGTATCAATTTACTCGGCGTAACATTATCTTTCACAATATAAAAAAAAAATTGGGCTAACTTTACTGTTGTCTTATTTTTAAATTAAAAAAAGTGAATTTTTTCCAAAAAAAGTGCACTCGTAAGACCGCTGCGCAAATACAGTGTGAAAAAAAAGTATTGTAATGACCACCATTTTATTCTCTAGGGTGTTAGAAAAAAAACAATGTATAATGTTTGGGGGTTCCAAGTAATTTTCTAGCAAAAAAAAATTGTTTTTAACTTGTAAACACTGAGTCTGAAAAACAGGCTCGGGTTAAAGAATCATATGAGTTGTTAACCACTTAAGCCCCGAACAATTTGGTAGCTAGAGGACCAGAGGTGAATTCAGAATTTTGCACTGCGCTGCTTTAACTGTAAATTGTGCGGCCATGCAATGTTGTACCCAAACAAAATTTGCGTCCTTTTCTTCCCACAAATAGAGCTTTCTTTTAATGGTAGTTGATTGCCTCTGCGATTTTTATTTTTTGCGATATAAACAGAAAAAGACCAAAAATTTTGAAAAAAAATGATATTTTCTACTTTTTGTTATAAGAAAAATCGAATAAACTCAATTTTAGTCATACATTTAGGCCAAAATGTATTCAGCCACATGTCTTTAGTAAAAAAAAGTCAATAAGTGTATATTTATCAGTATGCGCAAAAGTTATAGCGTTTACAAACTAGGGTACATTTTCTGGAATTTACACAGCTTTAAATTTATGACTGCCTATCTCATTTCTTGAGGTGCTAAAATGGCAGGGCAGTACAAAACCCCCCCAAATGACCCCATTTTGGAAAGTAGACACCCCAAGGAAATTGCTGAGAGGCATGTTGAGCCCATTGAATATTTTTTTTTTTTGTCCCAAGTGATTGAATAATGACAAAAAAAATAAAAAATAAAAATAAATTACAAAAAGTTGTCACTAAATGATATATTGCTCACACATGCCATGGTTATATGTGGAATTGCACCCCAAAATACATTCTGCTGCTTCTCCTGAGTACGGGAATACCACATGTGTGGGACTTTTTAGGAGCCTAGCCACGTACAGGACCCTGGAAACCAAGCACCGCCTTCAGGATTTCTAAGGGCGCAAATTTTTGATTTCACTCCTCACTACCTATCACAGTTTTGAAGGCCATAAAATGCCAAAATAGCACAAAACCCCCCCAAATGACCCCATTTTGGAAAGTAGACACCCCAAGCTGTTTGCTGAGAGGCATGGTGAGTATTTTACAGCTCTCATTTGTTTTTGAAAATGAAGAAAGAATTTTTTTTTTTCTTTTTTTTTTTTTCAATTTTCAAAACTTTGTGACAAAAAGCGAGATCTGCAAAATACTCACAATACCTCTCAGCAAATAGCTTGGGGTGTCTACTTTCCAAAATGGGGTCATTTGGGGGGGTTTTGTGCCATCTGGGCATTCCATGGCCTCCGAAACTGTGATAGGCAGTGAGAAGTGAAATCAAAAATTTACACCCTTAGAAAGCCTGAAGGCGGTGATTGGTTTTTGGGGTCCCGTACGCGGCTAGGCTCCCAAAAAGTCTCACACATGTGGTATCCCCGTACTCAGGAGAAGCAACAGAATGTATTTTGGGGTGTAATTCCACATATGCCCATGGCATGTTTGAGCAATATATCATTTAGTGACAACTTTGTGCAAAAAAAAAAAAAAAAATTGTCTTTTTTCCGCAACTTGTGTCAACATATAAAATATTCCATGGACTCGACATGCCTCTCAGTATATAGCTTGGGGTGTCTACTTTCCAAAATGGGGTAATTTGGGGGGGTTTTGAACTGTTCTGGCATTTTATACACAACATTAGGAAGCTTACATCCACTCTTCTAATCACTTGAAGACAAAGCCCTTTCTGACACTTTTTGTTTACATGAAAACATATTTTTTTTTGCAGGAAAATTATGTTGAACCCCCAAACATTATATATATTTTTAAAGCAAAGGCCCTACAGAATAAAATGGTGGGTGTTGCATTTTTTTTTCTACACAGTATTTGCGCAGCGATTTTTCAAACGCATTTTTTGGGGAAAAAATACACTTTTTTTTATTTTAATGCACTAAAACACACTATATTGCCCAAATGTTTGATGAAATAAAAAAGATGATCTTAGGCCGAGTACATAGATACCAAACACGACATGCTTTAAAATTTCGCACAAACGCGCATTGGCGACAAACTACATACATTTTTAAAAGCCTTTAAAAGCATTTACAGGTTACCCCGTTAGATTTACAGAGGAGGTCTACTGCTAAAATTACTGCCCTCGATCTGACCTTCGCGGTGATACCTCACATGCATGGTGCAATTGCTGTTTACATATGACGCCAGACCGACGCTTGCGTTCGCCATTGGGCAAGAGCAGGGCAGGACAGGGGTGCTTTTTTTTTTTTTTTTTTTATTATTATTAATTTTGCTTTTTTATTTTATTTTTAAATTGTTCCTTCCATGTTTTTTTTTTTTTTATCATTTTTATTGTTATCTCAGGGAATGTAAATATCCCCTATGATAGTAATAGGTAGTGACAGGTACTCTTTTTTTGAAAAAACTGGGGTCTAGACCCTAGATCTTTCCTCTGCCCTCAAAGCATCTGACCACACCAAGATCAGTGTGATAAAATGCTTTCCCAATTTCCCAATGGCGCTTTTTATATCCGGGGGGGGGGGGGGACATTCCCTCCCACTGCTTGTAAAAGCAGTCCAGAGGCTAATTAGCCACTAGGGTTGCTTTTACATTAAAGCCGGCCGCTGGCTGAAAAGAATGATACCAAGATGATACCTAAACCCGCAGGCATCAATCTGGTATAACCATTCAAAGTCCAGCAACATACCAGTACGTTGCTGGTCCTTGTTGGACATGTATTGTAATCTTTTTTTTTCATGCAGCCAGGTGGCTGAACGAAAAAAGAGATTGATCGGTGGGTATGCCCACCATTAGAATACCGCCCTTCATCCACCCACTTCTAATGATGGGCATACATGCACCATTTATATATGCCGAAGCATGGGGGCATCCTCCCGCAAAAAAGTTATGCCGCACACACATGGTCGGACTTTTCCACGGGCAAGCCTCCGTCGGAATTTCGACCGTATGTACGCGGCATTAGGAGCAAAATCGCTCCTCCGCCCCTGCTGCCCCAATGCTTCGGCATATTTGCTTCTTTTTTTTTTTAACTGTGGTGGTGAAATCACCTCCTACAGCACTGGAGTCGCAGGGATCAGGCCTGTCTCTGCGAACGCTGCAGTTATGTGTGTTGTGTTTTGTAAGTGACAGTGATCGATCGATACTGCACTTGGGTGGCCTGGGCTGGACGGAGGGGCAAAACGCAGGTGCTAGCAGGTATCTGGGCTGATCCCGCTAACACTGCGTTTTTGGGAACCCTAAACTGCTGGGGACGCTAGTATAGATCTGATCAGATCAGATATTGATCTGTTCAGATACTATACCACTAAGGGAGGTGTATGCTTCACGCGTGGGTGTTAGCGTTACTGGCACTAACCTGACGCTGCCTGGGGTGTGACGCAGACCCTCTCTGACGCTAAAACCTAATTGATATCACCCGCCGGGCGATCAGGGGGTTAAACCTTTATTGGGTTATATACGGCGGGTGCCCTGACACTATAAAAAGCAAACTAACTAACCAGCGTCACCCGTAACACTTATATGATGATTACTGGTGAAAGGGTTAACTAGGGGCAATTAGGGGGTTAAAACCTTTATTAGATAATATATGGGGGTACCTGACGCTATAAAAACCTGCGGCGAACCTAAAAAAAATTACTGGCTACCGATCTGCATCACCGACGCTAAGACATCGATCAGAAAAATGATCGCTTAGCGACAGTGGTGATAGGGGGTGAAAGGGTTACCTGGGGGGCGATCAAGGGGGTTAAACCTTTATTAGATAATTTATGGGGGGTACCCGACGCTATAAAAACCTGCGGCGAGCCTAAAAAAATTACTGGGTACCGATCTGCATCACCGACGCCAAGACAGCGATCAGAAAAATGATCGCTTAGTGACAGTGGTGATAGGGGGTGAAAGGGTTACCTGGGGGGCGATCAAGGGGGTTAAACCTTTATTAGATAATTTATGGGGGTACCCGACGCTATAAAAACCTGCGGCGAACCTAAAAAAAATTACTGGGTACCGATCTGCATCACCGACGCCAAGACAGCGATCAGAAAAATGATCGCCAAGCGACGGCGGTGCTAGGGGGTGAAAGGGTTATCTGGGGGGTGATCAAGGGGTTAAACCTTTATTAGGGGGGTTAGGGGGCTACACTGGACCTAAAACTAAATGTAGTGACACTTTTACAGTCACAAATGTCACTGATTGCAGTGATCAGTAAATAAATGGTCACTGCAATCAGTGACACTGTGACTGGGGGCTGGGGGGTGATCTGGGGGGGCGATTTATGTGCCTATGTGTGCTGGTGTTTGTGTAGTGTTAGTGCACTGACCTGTGTGTCTTCTCTTGTACGACGCTCGGTATATGTGAGCGCCGCACAGGAGATGACATCACTTCCTCCTGCTTTCTCTATCTGTGTAAACAGTACACAGATAGAGGGGGCATTTCTATTCGCC
The DNA here is from genome assembly GCA_029206835.1 of Rana muscosa. Taxonomy (NCBI): domain Eukaryota; kingdom Metazoa; phylum Chordata; class Amphibia; order Anura; family Ranidae; genus Rana; species Rana muscosa. Next base: position 13,849,227 of record JARGYO010000198.1, on the reverse strand, counting down.
GGGAGCGATCGCGGGGGGGTGGTCGGAATCGAACGGCCGCCCCCCCATTTCGGAACGCTCCCAGACGAATTCCGACCGCTCACTGTACAGAAGGGGGGTCCGATCGGACCCCCCAACTGTACAAAGGCAATCACGTATGCTCTACGTGATTGTGCCTGTCGGTGCCATTGTGCCGACGTATATATACAGTGAGCGGTCGTTAAGTGGTTAAAACACAGTACACTGAAAGAATCGTGAGTCACCACCAGTAGAACAATACACTAAATCAATGATCAGGTAGCAGCAGTGATAAGGTACAAACACCCTGAGGCCCCTTTCACACTTTGTGCAACTTTTCCTGCGACTCGGGACTGCAAAGTGGCATGACAAGTTTTCCTCCATGATTTCCAATGAGTTCCATTCATTTCTGTGTGACTTCAAGTTGCAGCGACTTCAAAAGTAGTCCCTGTACTACTTTTGTCTGACTATGATGTGACTTGAGGCAGAGACCTCAAAGTTACACAGACATTGCTTCAAGTTGTGGCAAAATCACGTGATTTTTCAAGTCGCACAAGTGTGAAAGGAGCCTTAACGATTGTATTTTATTACTGTGGGTATTTTACATCAGAATGCAGCTCACATGCACAAAAACACGCTTTTCATTTTGGCTCCATTTCCACTTGTGCAAATTGTCCTGCGACTTGGGACTGCAAAGTTGCATGACAAGTCATACCCCATGATTTCCAATGAGTACCGTTCATATCTGTGCAACTTCAAGTCTCGGCGACTTCAAAGTAGTCTCTGCACTACTTTGGTCCCACTTTGATGCGACTTGAGGTCCATAGACCTCAAGAATACACAGTCATTGCTTTAAGTCGCATCAAAATCGCAGTAGAATTGTGTGACTTTTTAGGCTGCGTTAGCCTGAAAAGCCTGAAAGTTGCACGATTCTGCCGCAATTTTGACACAACTTGAAGCAATGCCTGTGTATTCTTCAGGTCTATAGACCTCAAGTCGCATCAAACTGGGACCAAAGTAGTGCAGGGACTTTGAAGTCGCTGTGACTTGAAGTCGCACAGATATGAATGGTACTCAATCAAAATCATGGGGTATGCCTTGTCATGCAACTTCGCAGTCCCAAGTCGCAGGACAAGTTGCACAAGTGAAAACGGAGCCAAAATGAACAGCGGATTTTTGTGGATGTGAGCTGCATTCTGATGGGCCAGTTAACATTGCTAGCCATCAGATTTGTGGAAACCTAGGCTAACACAATAGGCTTGTGCTCTGAGCCATGGAACAAAATCAAAGTAAACGTCCCCAGGACCTTCCAACCTTCTGTGAATCAGTATTCTGATTCTAATCATATAATAGGGTTGAATCAGAGCTTTGGTTCACTTGCTTGTCAGGAGACTCAGCAAGTGAACCGAAGAATCGATTAATTGAATCGGTTAATTTCAGTGAGTAGTTCAAAATGAACAGATTCATTTTAAAGATCCGAACTTCCCATCACTACATCCATGTTTCCAAACGTATCTATTGCTTCTGTCTTACTTCCTTACAGAGGTCTTGACACAGGAAGGAGTTGACTAGCTGACCTAATTGGCACACACCCTGCATCATTCACCCTCCCATTCCCAGCTGCACGTTTTTTTAACCACTTGACCACTGGGCACTTAAACCCCCTTAATAACCAGACCAATTTTCAGCTTTCGGTGCTCTCACATTTTGAATGACAATTACTCAGTCATACAACATTGTACCAATATGAAATTTTTGTCATTTTTTTTAACACAAATAGAGCTTTCTTTTGGTGGTATTAAATCACAGTTGGGTTTTTTATTTTTTGCGCTATAAGAGAAAAAAAAGACTGAAATTTCTGTAAAAAAAATGAAATTTTCTTTGTTTCGGTTATAAAATTTAGCAAATTAGTAATCTTTCTTCATAAATTTTGGCCAAAACTTATACTGCTACATATCTTTGGTAAAAATAAGTACAAATTGGCACATATTATTTGGTCTTTGTGAAAGTTAGAGTCCACAAGCTATGGTGCCAATATCTGAAAATTTATCACACCTGAAGTACTGACGGCCTATCTCATTTCTTGAGACCCTGAGGCCGGGTTCACACTGGGGCGACAAACGCTCCGACATTGGGAGCTCATGTCGCATGACGTGTGAAAATCAATGTTTCCCTATGGGAGCCGTCTTAACTGGTCTGACACATGTTGGTCCGACTTTGAAAATGCTCCCTTGTACTACATTGGTCCGACTTTGATCCGACTTCAGCCCATTGACTATCATTGAAGTCGGATCAAAGTCGGACCGCAGTCTTGCATGATCCGACTTTGGCATGCGACTTGTGCTCTGCTGCTCTTGAGGGGGAACTCCACGCCAAATTTTAAATAAAAAAACGGCATGGGTTCCCCTCCAAGAGCATACCAGGCCCTTGGGTCTGGTATGGATTTTAAGGGGAACCCCTACGCCAAAAAAATGGCTTGGGGGTCCCCCCCAAAATCCAAACCAGACCCTTATCCGAGCACGAAACCTGGCAGGCCGGAGGGGAAGAGGGGGGGACGAGAGAGCGCCCCCCTCCCTTTTGAACCATACCAGGCCGCATGCCCTCAACATGGGGGGTTTGGTGCTCTGGGGCAGGGGGGCGACCTGCGCCCCCCCCACCCCAAATCACCCTGCCCCCATGTTGATGAGGACAGGGCCTCTTCCCGACAACCCTGGCCGTTGGTTGTCGGGGTCTGCGGGCGGGGGGGCTTATCGGAATCCGGGAGCCCCCCTTTAATAAGGGGGCCCCCAGATCCCGGCCCCCCACCCTATGTGAATGAGTATGGGGTACATCGTACCCCTACCCATTCACCTGGTGGAAAAAAAATGTCAATAAAAAACACACACAGCTTTTTAACCACTTCCATACAGGGCTTTTTATACCACTTCAATACCGGGCCTATTCTGGCACTTCTCTCCTACATGTACAAATCATCATTCTTTTGCTAGAAAATTACTCAGCACCCCGAAACATTATATATGTTTTTTTTAGCAGACACCCTAGGGAATAAAATGACGGTCGTTGCAACTTTTTATCTTGCACGGTATTTGCGCAATAATTTTTCAAACGCCTTTTTTTGGGGAAAAAAATGGTTTCATGAATTAAAAAATAACAAAACAGTAAAGTTAGCCCAATTTTTTTGTAAAATATGAAAGCTTATGTTACGCCGAGTAAAAAGATACCTAACATGTCACGGTTTAAAATTGCGCACACTCATGGAATGGCACCAAACTTCGGTACTTAAAAATCTCCATAGGCGACGCTTTGAAATTTTTTACAGGTTACCAGGTTAGAGTTACAGGGTAGGTCTAGTGCTAGAATTGTGCACGCACTCTAACGCACGCAGTGATACCTCACGTGTGGTTTGAACGGCGTTTACATATGCGGGCTGGACGTGTGTGTTCGCTTCTAAGCGCAAGCTATTGGGGACGGGCGTTTTAAAAAAAAAATTATTATTTTTTATTTTTATTTTACTTATTTATTTTTTTACACTTTTTTTTTTTGGATCACTTTTATTCCTATTACAAGGAATGTAAACATCCCTTGTAATAGGAATGTGTGTGACAGGTCCTCTTTATGGAGAGATGCGGGGTCAATAAGACCCCACATCTCTCCTCCAGGCTGGAAAGCATGAGATCAGTGAAATTTTTTTCACGATCTCATACTTACAGCCGCAATGGCGGCTTTGTTTACATTTGAGGACCCGGGCGTGACGTCATCACATCGCGCCTGGGCCTCCGACGATCATAGAGATGACTGGTGACCATCTGGTCACCAGTCATCTCTATGCTCATCACGTGACCCACCACCGGCGCCGACGATTCTCTCCGGGTCCCCGATCGCACGGGAGAGCCCGGAGAAGCACCGGATGGCGGGCGGGAGATGTCCCCTCCCGCCGCCTATAAGAACGAACAAGTGGCGGAACCGCAGCCTGCAAACAAGGATATCTGAATGATGCCTCTAGCTGCAGGCATCTTTCAGATATCCCCCCTCAAACCCAGGACGTCATATGACGTCCACCCGGAGGGAGATAGGGTTCCTGCCGGCGTAATTTTGCTATGGCCCGGTATGGAAGGGGTTAAAGTAATTTATTGCACAGCTCCGGGGGTCTCCGGCGTCGTCTCCGCGCTCTCCGGTTCTTTCTTCTGCCGGGCCTCCGCTATCTTCTTCCAGCTCTTTTGCTAGCAGAGAGGCCCGGTCTTCCCGTCGTCTCGTCCGGCTCTCTGTTGTCCTTCTGCCGGCCCCTCCACTATCTTCTTCCAGCTCTTTTGCTAGTGGAGGGGCCAGTCTTCCCGTCGCCGTCTTCTTCTCTCTTCTCCTCCTCGATGTTGACTCGTCGCTTCCTCCCGCTGTAATACTGGCTTTTCGCTCCGCTCCGAATTAATATAGGCTTCTCATGACGTCACAGTCACATGCTCCCATGACGTCACAGTCACATGCTCCGGGGCCACCCGGAGTATGTGACTGACGTCATGAGAAGCCTATATTAATTCGGAGCGGAGCGAACAGCCAGTATTACAGTGAGAGGAAGCGACGAGTCAACATCGAGGAGAAGAGAGAAGAAGAGAGAAGAAGACGGCGACCGGCCCCTCCACTAGCAAAAGAGCTGGAAGAAGATAGTGGAGGGGCCGGCAGAAGGACAACGGAGAGCCGGACGAGACGATGAGAAGACCGGGCCTCTCCGCTAGCAAAAGAGCTGGAAGAAGATAGCGGAGGCCCGGCGGAAGAAAGAACCGGAGAGCGGGAGAAGAAGGCGACGGAGAAGACCGGGCCCCCCTAGCAAAAGAGCTGGAAGAAGATAGCGGAGGCCCGACAGAAGAAAGAACCGGAGAGCGCGGAGACGATCCTGGAGACCCCCGGAGCTGTGCAATAAATTACTTTAAAAAGCTGTGTGTGTTTTTTGACATTTTTTTTCCACCAGGTGAATGGGTAGGGGTATGATGTACCCCATACTCATTCACATAGGGTGGGGGGGCCGGGATCTGGGGGCCCCCTTATTAAAGGGGGATCCCGGATTCCGATAAGCCTGCCGCCCACAGACCCCGACAACCAACGGCCAGGGTTGTCGGGAAGAGGCCCTGTCCTCATCAACATGGGAACAGGGTGCTTTGGGGTGGGGGGCCGCAGGTCGCCCCCCTGCCCCAGAGCACCAAACCCCCCATGTTGAGGGCATGCGGCCTGGTACGGTTCAGGAGGGAGGGGGGCGCTCTCTCGTCCCCCCTTCCCCTGCGGCCTGCCAGGTTGCGTGCTCGGATAAGGGTCTGGTTTGGACCTTGGGGGGACCCCCACGCCGTTTTTTTGGCGTAGGGGTTCCCCTTCAAATCCAGACCAGACCCAAGGGCCTGGTATGCTCCTGGAGGGGGAATCCATCCCGGTTTTTTATTTAAAATTTGGCGTGGAGTTCCCCCTCAAGATTCATACCAAACACAGTGCCTGGTATTGGCGGGGATCCAAGTCGGATCCCCGTTCATTGAAAGTCGGGCATATGTCGGCTTCATGTCGCGGGGCAAAGTCGGATCCAAAGTAGGACGGCTGTTGTGTCGCACTAGTGTGAACCCAGCGTTAGTGTGAACCCAGCCTAAGGCTGGGTTCACACTGGTACGACACGACAGTCATACAACTTTCATCCTACTTTGCTCTGCGACATCAGTCCTACATTGATCCTACATTGGTCCGACATCCATCTGACTTTCATGAACAGGATACTACTTTGATCCGACTTTGTGCTAGTCTGACTTGTCCTTTGACCAATCAAAACAATCCCAGGGTGAGATAAATTCCTTTTACTGCTGCTGTAATCACCATGTCGGATGTCAAAAGTCGGATGGTTAGGACAAGGATGCTACTTTGATCTGACTTCAATGATATTCAATGGGCTGAAGTAGGATCAAAGTCCGACCAAAGTAGTGCAGGGAGCATTTTCAAAGTCGGACCGACTTGTGTCGGACCAGTTAAGACTGCTCTCATAGGGAAACATTGATTTTCACACGTCATGCGACATGAGCTCCCAATGTCGGAGTGTTTGTCGGACCAGTGTGAACCCAGCCTCAGGCCCCTTTCACACGGGACGGACCCGTGAAGATCCGCCCCGTGAACCTCTGCTTGCTCAGTGGGGATCGCTCCGCTGATCCCCGCTGAGCCGGCGGATGACAGGGCGGTCCCCGCACACTGTGCAGGGACCGCCCTGTCAGATCTCCGCTCTCCCCTATGGGGGGATCGGATGAACACAGACCGTCTGTCCGTGTTCATCCGATCCGCTCTGCAGACGGATTGAAAAATAGGATTTTCCTCCGTCTGCAGAATCGGAGGATTGCAGAGCCGGATGAGATCGGGTGTCGGCGGATGTTCATCCGCTGACACCCGCGATCTCATAGGGACCAATGTATGTCCCTTTTTCATCCGTAAACGGACAGATGAAAAAGCGGACATACGGTCGGCTGGTGTGAAAGGGGCCTTACATGCCAGAAAAGTACAAATACCCCCCAAATGACCCCTTCTTGGAAAGTAGACATTCCAAGGTATTTAGAAAGAGGCATTGTGAGTTTAAGTTGTAATTTTTTCCCACAATTCTTTGCAAAATCAAGATTTTTTTTTTCTTTTATTTAAAAAAAAAAAAAAATTGTCATATTAGCAGGTTATTTGTCACACACAGCATATGCATACCACAAATTACACCCCGAAACACATTCTGCTATTACTCCTGAGTATGGCGATACCACATGTGTGAGACTTTTACACAGCATGGCAACATACAGAGGCCCAACATGCAGGGAGCCCCTTCAGGCGTTCTGGAGCACCCAGGCCAATTCTGACATTTCCCTCCTACATGTAAAAATCATCATTTGTTTGCTAGAAAATTACATAGAACCCCAAAACATTATATATGTTTTTTTAACAACGACCTTAGAAAATACAATGGTGGTCGTTGCAACTTTTTATCTTGCACGGTATTTGCGCAGCAATTGTACTAACGCGTTTTGTACAGAAAAAAACCCAAAAAAACAGTAAAGTTAGCCCAATGTTTTTCCATAATTTGAAAGGTGAAGTTACGCCGAGTAAATAGATACCCAACATGTCACCCTTCATAATTGCACATGCTCGTGGAATGGCTCGTGGAATGGCGCCAAACTTCGCTACTTAAAAATCCCCATAGGCGACGCTTTAAATATTTTTACTGGTTACATGTTTTGAACTACAGAGGAGGTCTAGGACCCAAATTATTGCTCTCGCTCTAACGTTCGCAGAGATACCTCACATGTGTGGTTTGAACACCATTTTCATATGTGGACGGGACTTGCGTATGCGTTCGCTTCTGTATGCAAGCTCACAGGGACAGGGGCGCTTTAACCACTTCAGCCCTGGAAGAATTTACCCCCTTCCTGACCAGAGCACTTTTTGCGATGCAGCACTGCGTCGCTTTAACTGACAATTGCGCGGTCGTGCGACGTTGAACCTAACCAAAATTGACGTCCTTTTTCCCCCACAAATAGAGCTTTCTTTTGGTGGTATTTGATCACCTCTGCGGTTTTTATTTTTTGTGCTATAAACAAAAGAAGAGCGACATATTTGAAAAAAATGCAATATTTTTTACTTTTTGATTTAATAAATATCACAATTTTTTTTTTTTAAAACAATTTTTTTTCTAGGTTTAGACCGATACGTATTCTACATATTTTTGGTAATTTTTTTTTGCAATAAGCGTATATTGATTGGTCTGCGCAAAAGTTATAGCGTCTACATAATAGGGGATAGATTTATGGCATTTTTATTTTTTTTATTTTTTTTACTAGTAATAGCGGCGATCTGCGATTTTTATTGTGACCGTGACATTGCGGCAGACACATCGGACACTATTGGCGCGTTTTTGGGACCATTCACATTTATACAGCGATTAGTGCTATAAAACTGCACTAATTACTGTGTAAATGTGTTGGCAGGGAAAGGGTTAACACTAGGGGGCGATCAAGGGGTTAATATGTTCCCTATTGAGTGATTGTAACTGTAGGGGGAGGGGACTCACAAGGGGAGGAGACCGATCTGTGTTCCTCTGTACTGGGAACACACATCGGTCTCCTCACCTCTGACAGGAGGTGGATCTGTGTGTTTACACACACAGATCCACACTTCTGCCGTGATCGTGGGCAATCGCGGGTGCCCAGCGGACATCGCGACCGCCGGGCACACTCACCGGGTCACGAGCGTTGCCGCGCGCGCGCCCCATAGACGGCCGGGAAAAAAGGACGTCATATGACGTCCGCCCGGAGGGAGGGAGGGAGGGTTCCTGCCGGCGTCATATGTCTATGACCCGGTAGGAAGTGGTTAAAAAAAAAAAAAAATTTTATTGTTCATTTTACTTTATTTATTTTAGTTTGACGTGTTTTTCCGCAAAAATAATTTTTTTGATCACTTTTATTCCTGTTACAAGGAATGTAAACATCCCTTGTAATAGGAATATGGCATGACAGGTCCTCTTTACAGTGAGATATGGGGGTCAATAAGACCCCACATCTCACCTCTAGGCTGGAAAGCCTGAAATAAAAATAATAAAAAAAAAACAATCCTGGCTTCGATCATAGCGGTGAGTCATTAGAAATACCGGAGGGGGGGACGTCCCCTCTCGCCTCCCATAAGAATGATCAAGCGGTGGAACAGCCGATATAATTGTTCTTATGGCGTTGGGAATCGCTGGCTGAAAAAGTTGATATCTAAATGATGCCTGTAGCTGCACCCATCATTCAGATATCCCGCACAAAGTCAAGTACATCATATGACGGCCGGCGGGCGGGAAGTGGTTATTGCAGAGTATTGCAGGGTATTTCAGAGTATTGCAGGGTATTGCAGAGTATTTCAGAATATTGCAGGGTATTGCAGAGTATTTCAGGGTATTGCAGGGTATTGCGGAGTATTGCGGAGTATTGCAGGTAGGGCTGGGCGATTTTCCCCCAAAAAAAAAATCTGTGATTTTTTTTTATAAAAAACTTGATTTACGATTCGATTTTTTTTTTTATTATATTAAAGTGCATTAACAAACAAAATTGCAAAGGCAAGCCCTTTTTCTAACTGCAAAGTCAGTGTGCAACAAAGATTGTTAAACATCCAAATTATTAATACTGTATTTGGATTTAGCTAATAAAACAACAAAAAATCCTGAGGTTACTCTTAGTTGATATGAACTGTGCCCATGCCGAACTGTGCCCGTGCCGAACTGTGCCCGTGCCGAACTGTGCCCATTCTTCACTGTGTCCATGCTTCACTGTGCCCATGGCCTCACTGTGCCCGTGCATCAATCACTGTGCCCGTACCTGATGCAGATTTTCATGGGATACGGATTTTACTGCTACACCGGCGGCCATTCCAGTATTCAAAAGCCGCGCCTCCTCCTCGTCTGTGATAGGCGGAACACTCAATTTCCCAGCATTCAGTGTTCCGCCTATCATGGACATCCGCTCATCATGGACATCCGCTCATCCTCATAACACAGACGAGGATGAGAGGATGTCCGTGATAGGCTGAACACTTCCTGCTGTGAAATTGAGTGTTCCGCCTATCACAGACGACGAGGACTCAAGAGGCGTGGCTTTTGAACACTGCAATGTCCGCCGTCTGTCTGCATGACACACTGATCAGGCGGACGGCGGCTTGCGGTTAGTTAGTGTTACATTACATCTACTCACGGCGGCTACGGCGTGTAGATGTAATTGGGGTAACGCCGTCTAGTGCCAGTCCAGATACGCCCCCTGCATAGGGTGACCACGTGTCCCGAAATGCCCGGGACAGTCCCGCATTTTGCAGGTCTGTCCCGGGCACCTTCATTCCAGGACAATACAGTGTCCCGGAATGAAACTGACACAGCCACCCCCCCCGGGCCAATCTGATGCCCCCAAAAAAGGCTGCCACATCACCGCTTTACTCACTGACAGTACTTGTCCTGGCCGGGAATGCCTGGAGGAGCACAATCCCCGCCCCCTGCTTGTTTTTTTATTTATTTATTTATTTATTTTGTTTTATCAAGATTTCAATTGTGTTACATCAATACATTTCCATTGATCCAGCCAAGATAATGAACATACAAAAATAATACTGCGTACTAAGAGATTCCTGGCTCTTCTCCTTATACTCACATTTCTAAAATCTCGATTTCATCCCCCCCCCTTTCCCCTTTATATCCCCCTCCCCCCCTTCTACCTCTTATTTTCTACCATTTCTCTACTACTTTCTCAGATTTTCTACATAGCTCCATGTTTTCTTAAAATCTTTCCAACATTCCCACTTGTTTTTAAATCTTTTTTTTTCCTCCTCTACGCCGTACTTCAGTCCCTCCATACTGTATGTTTCTTCCACGGAATCTACCCACTCCCATATAGATGGACTTTCCACTTTTCGCCATTTTTTTGGGATCAACCTTTTGGCCGCGTTTAATAAATGTGGGATCAGTGACTCTTTATACTGTTTCATTCCTCCATCCCCTCCATGGAATAAAACTATCCAAGGATCTTTTTTAATCTCCTTCTCTGTAATTATTTTTATCATTTCCAGTATCTTTTCCCAGTAAGTTTGAATTTTAGGGCATTGCCACCATATGTGGGTCATTGTACCCCTCCCCCCACATTCTCTCCAGCATTCTGCCTTCTGTTCTACTTGAAATTTACTCAATTTATCTGGTGTGGCATACCAGCCTGTAATACATTTATAGTTCATCTCTGCGGTCCTGCTGTCCATGGCAGACGAGTGGGCCAATTTTATTATTTTCTCTATAGTCCTTTTATTCCTACATGTTCCCAATTCTCTTTCCCATTTCTTTATAAACGGGGGCATCGCCAGTTCATCCACTGTCATCAGTAATTTGTAGAGTTTTGATATAGTTCCTGTTAAGTTATCGGCCATACAAAGCCGTTCCAACGTCGTAAGTTCCTCCCCAGACCTAATTGGCTGGGGAAGGCTTTGTACAAAGTGGGTCAACTGGCGGTACCTCCATTCATCTACTATCATTAATTCCCTATTGTGTCTCAATTCTTGAAGTGGTATAATTTTCCCTTTTTTTATTATATCTCTTAACTGTGCTCTCTCTTTTTTAATCCAATTTCCTCCCACTATTTTTTTTCCCGGTGCAAAATATTCGTTTTCTTTTAATTCTATAAGGGGAGAGTTATATTCCCTATTTGTTTATGTAATCTATCCCAAATTTTCAGTGCTATTTGTGTCATGACATGAGTGTTTTCTCCTAGTGCTCTAAACTGGGGGGGGGGGGTTCCATATTACACCTCCTAATTGTGTTTTTGCCATTGCCTTTTCAATATTTACCCACCTTTTTTCGTGCCTATCTTTGGCCCACTCCACTACCCGGGACAACACCACCGCATCATAATATTTTTTAATGTCTGGCACTGCCAGCCCTCCATGCTTTTTTTCCTGTTTTAATACAGAGAAGGAGATTCTATGTTTTTTATTATTCCATACAAAGTTCATTAGCATCTTTTTTAACACTCTGAAGTACGGTTGAGGTATTGCAACTGGTAGCATCTGGAATTTATACAAGATTTTCGGCAACAGAACCATCTTTAAGATGTTAATTCTTCCTATCCATGATATCGGGCGGTTTATCATTTTTCTAATTTCGCTTTTTATTTCATTTAACAGAGGGATATAATTTATCTTGTATATTTTTTTTATTGAGTTGGCCAGTTTTACCCCTAAGTACTTAAGTTCCTTCTGCCAAGGGAAGTTGTACTCTTTTCTTAAGCTCTGTTCTTCTGCCTTTCCAATAGTGACATTTAGAATCTCAGTTTTAGCTATATTGATTTTAAAATTTGATATTTCTCCATATTGTTTAAGTGTTTTGAGTAAGTTTGGTAATGTGGTCCTGGGATTGTTAATAAAGAACAAGACATCGTCCGCAAAAGCTGCGAGTTTGTGTTCATCTTCCTCCAATCTAATCCCTTTAATGTCTGGATTATTCCGTACCGTCGCAAGTAAGGGTTCTAGGGACAGGACAAATAAGAGGGGGGACAGGGGGCATCCCTGCCTTGTCCCATTTTTCATCTCAAAAGCTTGAGACAGTGTGCCATTTATTTTAACCCTACCCATAGGATGTTGGTACAATGTTTTAATCCACTGTATTATCCTGGCTCCTAGGCCCATAGTTTCCAGGGTTTGTATCATGAGTCCCCAGTCTACCCTGTCGAATGCCTTCTCTGCATCTACCGACAGGAGTAGACTTGGGGACTCATTCTCTTTTATTTTCTGGAGAAGGAACAATGCTCTCACACCATTGTCCCTCCCCTCCCTACCTGGGATGAATCCCACCTGATCCGGATGTACCAGTGATGGCATCCATCCCTTCATTCTTTCTGCCAAGACTTTTGCATATAATTTTACATCCGCATTTAATAGCGAGATTGGTCTATATCCGGAACATAAGCTTTCATCTTTCCCCTCTTTTGGTATGACCGTTATTATGGTCACTAAGGCTTCCCTTCCCATTTCATAGTCCGTCCCTAATCCATTCATGTAGTTGCATATCCTGGGTACCAGTATCTCCTTACATTTTTTGAAGTATAGAGCTGTAAACCCGTCAGGGCCAGGACTTTTCCCTAGGGCTGAGTCTTTTAGTGCCTTACTTATTTCTTCTTCCGTTATGGGTTTGTCTAATGCTGTTCTTTCCTCTTCATTAATCCTATGCAATCCTGCCTTGTTTAAAAATTCTTTAATTTTCAGTTGTTTCTCTCCTACTCCCCATCTATTCTGCTCCACTGAATACAGCCCCTCATAGTAGTTTTTAAATGCATCTGCTATATCCTTAGTTCTATATACTTCCTCTCCGTTCTTTTTTTTAATCTTTTCTATGAAATTTCTAGTCTTTTTATTTTGTATCATTCTTGCAAGGTGTTTACTAGACTTATTCCCCCACTTATATCTTTCTTTTGCTATGCAATGTAGTTTTATTTTTGTCTCTTGTTCCATTAGTTCTTTAAGTTCATCCCTTTTCATCACTAGTTCATGGTATAACTCTTGTTGTTGTCCCTGTTGTTTTTTGTGTTCTTGCTCAATTTTGAATATTTCTTCTATTAACACATGAAATTTTCTGTTTCTCTCTTTTTTTTTTCTTGCCCCTTCCGAGACCAAAATCCCCCTGATATAGGCTTTATGTGCCTCCCATAGAGTTGCCCCCGATATCCCTTCCGTATCGTTTACCTGGAAGTAGTGCTCTAATTCCTCTTTCACCCTCTTTAATCCTCCCTCATCCCGGAGCAATTCCTCGTTTAAACGCCAAGTGTAGGGTTGTCTATGATATTCGGGTACTTTAAGTTTCATGCTTACTGGGGCATGGTCTGAGAGTGAGGCAATTCCTATATTTGATTCCATGACCATATCTAGCATTCTATGTTCGACCATTATGTGGTCTATCCTCGAGTACGTCCCGTGCACAGGGGAGGAAAACATATAATCCATTGATTTTGGATGCATAATCCTCCATATATCAACCATCTGACTGCTATGCATTTTTTGTTTTATCCTTGTTAATTGTACGTTATTTGTCCCCTGTGTCCGGGACGTACTATCCACGGCCGGATCCAAACAAAAGTTCATATCTCCCATCAATATTGTATATCCCTCCCCAAAATCCTTCAGTTTCCCCAGAGTCTCAATAAGGTAATTAATGGGGTTCACATTAGGGGCGTATATATTTGCCAGGGTACATTTAATTTCCCCCAACTTCCCTTTTAGAAAAATATATCTACCATCTTTATCCATCATTCTTTCCTCCAATGTGAACCTCATTTCCCTTGAAAACCCTATTGCGACCCCCCTTGCCCTTCTTGAGATAGTATCTCCATAGAACCAATTCGGAAAATTGGGTGAGTGTAGTCTAATATTTGATTCTAGGGTCAGATGGGTCTCCTGTAGGAAAACTACATCTGCTCTATGATATTTAAGCTCTCTTAAGACCTTATGTCTTTTGGTAGGTATATTGAGCCCTCTCACATTATAGGACAGGAAATTTATTGCTGTCATATCTGTCTTTCATCCCCTTTTCCCTTTCTTTTTTGTAGAGTCAAAAAGGTAGAATCCCCTCCTTTCTCCCCATTACAAAACCCCTCTCCCTCCCCCCCCTAATCCCTCCCTCCCCCGCCTTTCCCATTGCTAATCCCTTCCCTCCTCCCACCATTTCCCTTTTGGGCCATTATTGGCCTTAGAACCATCAATGATCTTTTCTCCTGGTTCTCCCATTTTAGAGGTGCCACTCTAACCCTGCCGCTCAGCCCCCCTCCTCCTCCCTTTAAATTTAGGGAGGATGAGGGAGGTCCGGAGGCGCTGCATGGTGGGCCGGTCTACCCTTTCCCACCTCCTACACCTCTCCTCCCCCCACCAACCCCCGCCCCCTCCAAAGGACCCCCCATATCCCCCCCTTCCTGAGCCTCTTATGTTAATTTTAATTATCTTTCTCTATCCATCCAGGTAAGTCTGGGACCTGCAAGTCTAATTTATTACAGAATCCCACAAGTTCCTCGGGGAACCTTAATCTTGCTGATTTTCCTTCTTTCTGGCCTATAAGACAGGCCGGGAATCCCCAGTTATATTTGATATTCTGTGTCTTCATTTGCTCCAGGAGTGGCTTCAATAATCGCCTCCTTGCCAATGTCTCGGGTGCTAGATCTGTGAAGATCTGGAGCTCCTTTCCTTGGAATTGAATAGGGGGTTTTCCTCTTGCTTTCATTAAGATTTCTGCTTTTTCTTCATAATACCGGAACCTTACAATAATGTCTCTTGGCCAGTCGTTTTCTCCATTTCTTGGTTTACCGATACGATGCACTCGCTCTATATTAAGGGGGTCTTCTACTCCCATATCTAATATGGGCTTGAATATTATGTTCATAATTTTCTTCAGATCTTCTCCTTTTTCCTCTGATAAAGAGCGAATTCTTATATTCTGTCTTCTGTTTCTGTTCTCTTGGTCTTCTAATCGATAAAGGATCATTTTCTGATTATATTGTAGTATTTTATTCTGTTCCCTTAATTTACTTAGTTCCTGGTCCTGTTTATCCGCTCTTTCTTCCGTCTCCTCCACTCTTGACAAGAGATGTCCGAAGTCTGTTCTTAAAGTATTGATTTCTACTTTTTTGCGTTTTCCAGTTTCATCAGCATCTCAGTCATTTCTCCTTTTGTAGGGATTTGTGCATCTGCCCATTGTTCTTCCGCTCTACTTGTTTCACTTTCTGTTGTTTGATCTCCTTTAGATCGGTCTGTTGTTCCTCCTCCCTTCTTCTCCGTACTCCTTGACCCCCTTTCTGTTTTTTTATCACCTTTATCCTGTTTTTGTACTCCTATTACTGGGCTCTTTGAGCTTGCCTCCTGGGTCATGTACTGTTTGATTGTACTATTTGCTGTGCTATTCCTAGGAGTCTTGGGGGCCGTCCCCCTTGTGTTTCTGCTCATCTTGTTTTTAGTAGCCGGCCTTATTCGTTTCCCCAGTTTTACTTTTTAATTAAATGTTATACCCTTCTTCTTTTCGGGGTAGATCTGTTGTACTCACCCCTAGGGTTACAACCTTACCCAAAAAGGGCCTGTGTACATCAGGTTTTATTCCAGACCCCAGGGTTCCTTTTTAAGAAAAGGGAGCAGGAAAGAAGTTTAGGCAAGAGGGGGTGTAGTAAAGGTCTTCAGTATATATATGTATATTCCCGTTTAACCACTTCGCGCCTGGGCCATATGAAAAAGACGTCCGCAAAGCGGTCGTCAATTGCTGATAGGACGTCTATGGACGTCCTCCCATTTACTTCCGCGATGCGCGCCACCGCGGGCGTGCATCGGGGAAAAGCTGTGCCCGCCGTGTCAGGCGGGTGCCGATGCGCGTGTCTGGCGGCCGCGATGTCCGCCAGGTACGAGCGATCGGCTGTCACAGAGCCAGGGACGTGGATCTCTGTGTGTAAACACAGAGATCCACGTCCTGTCAGGGAGAGGAGACCGATAGTGTGTCCCTTGTACATAGGGACAACGATCAGTCACCTCCCCCAGTCAGTCCCCTCCCCCCACAGTAAGAACATCTAGCAGGGAACATAACCCCTTGATCGCCCCCTAGTGGTTAACCCCTTCCCTGCCAGTCACATTTATACAGTAATCAGTGCATATTTATAGCACTGTTCGCTGTATAAATGTGAATGGTCCCAAAAATGTGTCAAAAGTGTCCGATGTGTCCGCCATAATGTCACAGTCACAAAAAAAAAATAAAAAATCACAGATCGACGCCATTACTAGTAAAAAAAGAAATAAAAAATTAATTTAAAAAGAAATCATAATTCTATTCCCTATTTTGTAGGCGCTATAACTTTTGAGCAAACCAATCACCATACGCTTATTGCGTTTGTTTTTTTTACCTAAAATATGTAGAATACGTATCGGCCTAAACTGAGGAAAAAAATATTTATTTTTTTTTAAATTGGGATATTAATTATAGCAAAAATTTAAAAATATTGTGTTTTTTTCAAAATTGTTGCTCTATTTTTGTTTATAGCGCAAAAAATAAAAACCGCAGAAATGATCAAATACCACCAAAAGAAAGCTCTATTTGTGGGGAAAAAAAGGACGTCAATTTTGTTTGGGAGCCACGTCACACGACCGCGCAATTGTCATTCAAAGCGTGACAGTGCTGAAACCTGAAATTTCGCCTGGGCAGGAAGGGGGTTATGTGCCCAGTAAGCAAGTGGTTAAAGGAGGGAGAGAGGAGAAGATGGAAAAGAGAGCATCTTACTAACATAGACCCGAAAAAAGAGAGAGAAAAAAAAATCAAGGTCAATCCCCTCTGTGCAGGTGTTTAATCGAATTGGTATAAGGTCTATT
Source organism: Rana muscosa (assembly GCA_029206835.1). Classification (NCBI taxonomy): domain Eukaryota; kingdom Metazoa; phylum Chordata; class Amphibia; order Anura; family Ranidae; genus Rana; species Rana muscosa. The sequence goes on along the minus strand of JARGYO010000198.1, from coordinate 13,832,355 downwards.
CTTTATTTGACCCAGAGTCTCTAGACATTCATGCGCACCTTCCAGTGCTTTTGGGTTCATTCAGAGTCCTTTTCAGAGTCCCTTCAAATATTTCATTTGTTATTCAATGTATGTGCCAGATACTTTCTGAGTTATTTGATCTCCCGTCTCTTCCCCTCTCTGGGTGGTTTAGATATTTTCTACCAACAGTATCAGACAACGTCAGACCTCGAATTAATCCATAAGCGCTAAACTGCGTTTTAGATATACTTTATTTCCAAGCGGAGGCTTACTTCAGTTTCTTTTTCGTCCTATATAGCTGGATATCCAAATGTATCGCCTCTTTCACCTCCCCCTCTGTGTGTGTTTTTCAATACATGCCTATTTATTTCATATGTAGTCCATTAGTTTTATCTACTTCCATGTGTCTCAGGCAAACATTTATCATATTAACAGAAGAAAACCAGTGGATATGGACAGATCTCTCAGTACAATGTTCACATTTCCTGTTATACACACATTTCTGGTTTCACCTGATTCCCTTCATCTATACCATAGATAGAAATCAATTGTTCATTATTGACACTTAAATTGGCTTATAGAGTAAGCCCTGGAAATATGTAAATGTAAATAGGTGTTACTTTGTTCCTTTAGCATTGACATACATTGGCAGGTCCACTTGTTCCCTTTTACTTCAGTCTTCTATTAAACAGAGGCACAGGTCTATTTATTTTTAAACGATTTTACCTTGTCTTCTCTGTAAAATCTGGGAGGATTTCTCACCTATCCCGTGCACTGTCCTGTGGTTCCTATGTTTCTGCCTATTATCAGGCTTCCGACAGCTGTATGCAATGCTCAGAGGGGAGGAGGTGAAGGCGATGAAGGCAATAAAGATAGGGGAAGGGGTACTGTAGGGGGTTCCATGAAGTACGACGGCGTTGGATCCAAGCTACTGCTGTGCCTGCTTATGTTCGAGAGGGAGAGGGAGAGGGAGAGGGAGGGGGGGGGGGGGGAGATCAGAGCTCAGAATTACATCCACGCAGCGGCAGCCTCTCACACTGCATGCTGCAAGATCTCCACGATTCCATCCGAGCTCTTCCTGCACGTCTCAACCAGCTGCAAGGTCAGGCCACTCCCTCACGTCTCTCACGTTCTCACATCCATCTGATCAGGGACAGGCGCCCGCCCCCTGCTTGTGATTGGAGAAATCATAAATCCCGCCTCTTGTGTCCAATCACTGTTCTGTGATTCGTTACAGCACAAGCAGATTTTTGGGAAGGGGGGGTGTCCCTGAATGGTAGTTTAAAAATGTGGTCACCCTACCCAGGCAGCCCTGCTACAGAAACTTTGATGGAAAATAAATAAATTAAAAAAATAAAAAAATCTAAAAAAAAATCGATTTAAACTCAAAACTCGATTCAAGATTAAAATCGATTTTTTTCCCAGCCCTAATTGCAGGGTATTGCAGAGTGTTGCAGGGTATTGCGGAGTATGGCAGGGTAGTGCAGAGTATTGTACAGTATGGGCAGAGTATTGGCAGAGCATTGGCAGGGTATTGCACAGTATGGGCAGGGATGGCTGAGCATGGGTGGATGGATGGCTGGATCTGTGACTGCAATTGTCACAGATCCAGCCCACAGTGCTGCTGCCATCCGCCCTCTCCCTGTCTCCTCTCACAATGTACCGATTGGTACAGAGAGGGGAGAGAGGAACTGGTGTCCTCACATGATGCCGGTCTGTTTACAAGTGATCGCTCCGTCATTTGACGGAGCGATCACGTGGTAAACGGCCGCTATCAGCGGCGATTTACCGTGATGTGCCGGGTCCTCTGGACCCGGCGGTCACGGAGACTCCCGTGTGCGCGCCCCAGGGGGTGCGATTCTGGGAGGACGTTATATAACGTCCTCCCAGAGTTAAGGAACCACCCTGTCGCTATTTGGCGATGGGCGGTGGTTAAGTGGTTAAATGAGATGCAATCAATCAGTGATCACCCTCCTCACTAAATACATAATATACAATCAGATTGCATAGTGTATGGCCATCTTTATACAAGTACATAGGAGGGAGTAGACAGAAACACTCAGCTGTCGAGCCCCGTTCACATCTCTGCATAGCGGGAACTCACATTGCCACATGGAGGTTTTTTTTAAGTGAGGGGGAGGCGTTTTGGAGTATTTTCACTCATCACACATAGGGCAGCCCATCCACCTGAATGGGCTGCCCTACACACAATCGCCCCAAAGAAGCTACATGACTTTTTTTTTAGAGCGCAGCTTGGTGCGTTTTTTACTGCGATTTTTAGTGCAGAGCATATCTGAAATGCAAGGAAACACACAGATGTGAATGGAGCCTCATTGTTATTGTGTAAATGCACCAATTTCACTTTCAGGACCCATTCACATCTAGCATAGTGGGAGCGAACGTTTTGTGGCTCGTTTTTCCTGTGACACACAGAGGGCAGCACGTTGATTTCAATTGGCTGCATTACATGTGGCTTATGGAACATTTTGGTGTGTTTTGAAGCATTTGCCACTCGTTTTTTCACATGGCAAAATGTGTGTTTGCATCTGTGCTTGGTGTGCCATTAACAATTAATGGTACTGAAAGCACAACTAGTAATTTTAGGTGTATAAAGATGGCCATACACTATACAATCTGATTGTACAATCTCCTTTAGATCTGCCATCAATTATGTAGTGCAAGGGGCTGCCTAGTTGGATACAGAGTGATTGGCTAGATAGGCGTTTCCTCCTATTATATAAATTTGGTAAATTTAAAGGAGATTGTGCAATCAGATTGTATAGTGTATGGCCCTCTTCATACACCAAAAATTACTAGTTGCACTTTCAGCTGTGAGTATACCTTCTTTGAAACGATTGCTGTGGGTAGGGCGGCCCATTCAGTTGGGCTTCCCTATGTGTGATGAGTAAAAAAAACAAAACAAAATGCATGCGAGAATGCGAGTTCCCGCTATGCAGAGATGTGAACGGGGCTCGACAGCTGAGTGTTTGTCTACTCCCTCCTATGTACTTGTATAAAGATGGCCATACACTATGCAATCTGATTGTATATTGTGTATTTAGTGAGAAGGGTGATCACTGATTGATTGCATTTCATTTAAAAATGTGCAGCTAGGAATGGGAGGGTGGATTATGCAGGGTATGTGCTAATGAGGTCAGCTAGTCAACTCCTTTCTGTGTCATGATCTCTAGTCTGAAAGGAAGTAAGACGGAAGCAATAGATACGTTTGGAAACATGGATGAGGGACAGTAAGCTGGAAATGAGGAAATAAAAAAAGTGAACTTAGCCTTTAAGGGTTGGAGGCTGACGTTTGGCAACTCAAACCTTCAGCTCCCTTCACATATTTTCTATGGGATTAAAGTGTATGTAAACCCAAAAAAAGTTTTTTTAATTAAGACTTGCACTTTGTACAGTATAAGATTTTCGTGCCCAGCCTTGCCACGAAAAGTTAATCCAGCTCTGAGCAATCCTCTTATCCTTTTTCAGTAAGATAAAAACTGACACACAGAGATATAGGAGTCAGTTCTTCCCCCTTGCTGTGAGTGACGGGTGATTTACATATCTCATGCAAAAGCCTGAGAGAGGCATTCTGTGTACTTCAGATCCCCTCCTCCTTTCTTCTCCAGCTATCCCAGGATTGGCTGTTCCACACCTCAGCATGATTGGGCATGTGGTGACTTTTCTGGGTTTTGACGGGATGTTAGTTATCATGGCAGAAGTTCAGTGTAAGAAATACAGTACACAGGAGAAAATGCATGTTGACAAGGGGAGTGTAAAGGTGGGCAGGGAGTCTACTGACATCACGACTCCACACACCGATCTCCGCACAACAGACCCACCCACAGAATCTGCAGTTTTTTGTGTCTCATAACAGACAGAGGGGAAAAATTTGACAGGTAAGGATACATGCAGGAGGCATGTGTATCCTTATAGATAACCACTATGGCAGTAGTTTGGAAGGGATGAGAGTGGGTTTACATCCACTTTAAGGTCTGGTGACTGGCTAGGCCACTCCAGGAGCTTAATGTGCTTCTACTTGAGCCACTCCTTTGTTGCCTTGGCTGTGTGTTTTGGGTCATTGTCATGCTGGAATACCCATCCACGACCCATTTTCAATGCCCTGGCTGAGAGAAGGAGGTTATCACCCAAGATTTGATGGTACATGGCCCTGTCCATCGTTCCTTTTGATGCAGTGAAGTTGTCCTCTACCCTTAGCAGAAAAACACCGCCAAAGCATAATGTTTCAACCTCCATGTTTGACGGTGGGGATGGTGTTCTTGAGGTCATAGGCAGCATTCCTCCTCCTCCAAACACGGCGAGTTGAGTTGATGCCAAAGAGCTTGATTTTGGTCTCATCTGACCAAGAACACTTTCACCCAGTTCTCCTCTGAATCATTCAGATGTTCATTAGCAACTTCAGACTGGCCTGTACATGTGCTTTCTTCAGCAGGGGGACTTTGCAGGCGCTGCAGGATTTCAGTCCTTGACGGTGTATTGTGTTACCAATTATTACCAATTATTTTCTTGGTGACTATGGTCCCAGCTGCTTTGAGATCATTGAAAAGATTCTCCTGTGTAGTTCTGGGCTGATTCCTCACTGTTTTCATGATCATTGAAGCTCCACCAAATGAGATCTTGCATAGAGCCCCAGACCAAGGGAGACAGTTATTTTGTGTTTCTTCCATTTGCGAATAATCGCACCAACTGTTGTCACCCTCTCAACAAGCTGCTTGGTGATGGTCTTGTAGCCCATTCCAGCCTTGTGTAGGTCTACAATCTTGTCCCTGATATCCTTGCACAGCTCTTTGGTCTTGCCCATGGTGGAGAGATTGGAATCTGATTGATTGCATCTGTGGACAGGTGTCTTTTATACAGGTAACTAGCTGAGATTAGGAGCACTCCCTTTAAGGGAGTGCTCCTAATCTCAGCTAGTTACCTGTATAGAAAACACCTGGGAGCTAGAAATCTTTCTGATTGATAGGGGGTCAAATACTTAGTTCACTCATTAAAATGAAAATCAATTTATTACTTTTTTTAAATGCATTTTTCTGGATATTTTAGTGGTTATTCCGTTTCTCACTTATAAAATAAACATACTATTAAAATTATAGACTAAGAATTTATTTGTCAGTCTATACAAAATCAGCAGGGGATCAAATACCTTTTTCCCCTCACTGTATTGTAATGTAATGTAATGTAATGTAAAAAAAAAAGATTGATCGGTGGTGTGCCCACCATTAGAATACCGCCCTGCATCCACCCACTTCTAATGATGGGCATACATGCACCGTTTATTTTTTTTTAACTGTGGTGGTAAAATCACCTCCTACAGCGATGGAGACGCTGATTTACGTATCGTGAGAGCAAACCCCGTTGCTGTCAAAATAAATAACTCTGTGATGCAGCTGAATGGCGTATCTGAAAAGCAAACAAAGGTAACAATAAAACATTAACTCATTAAAACAAGTTTTTTGTTGTTGCAATCTGTGCCAAAAACACTAATTGGTCCATGCATCCCGGATTGTCAGGGATCCAGATTTAATGAATGTCAGATTGGATGAGATGGAAGCAGGGGAGGGCTGGCAGCCTGGGGGGCAAGTCCAGTCAAGTGGCCCATAGACCCGGTGGAGGCAAAGTGATGGATTGTGAAAACAGTCTCTAAGGTTTTTCATGATCACAAAGGTGGGGGGGGGGGCAGGGAGGACAATGTGGCCCTCCAGGGCCTGTGGGGGACTTGTAGTACCATGGCCTCCAGGAACTAAACTGCAAGCAAGTCCCTGTATGAATCCCTCAGAGCTGAGGACCTGACCCTCCCCTCCGCAACTAGTGAAGAACTACAAGTCCAAGCATTAATGCCTGAGATCTAAGGATGTGACCCACCCAACAACTGACGAACTACAAATCCCAGCATGAACCCCTGAGATCTAAGGATGTGTCCCCTTAGATCCCACAGGTTCATGCTGTGCCCTGTAGTCCTTCACTAATTGGGGGGGACACACATCCTCAGCTCTAAGGGGTTTAAGCTGGGACAGTGGGACCTGTAGTCTTTCACTAGTTGGGGGGCAGGGGTGTGTGACACACCCTGAGCTCTGAGGGGTTCATGCGGGGACCTTTAGTCCTGCACTTTTGGGGTGTCACATCCCCAAAAGTAAAGGACTACAAGTCCCAGCATGAACCCTGGCTGAGATTTAAGGATGTGATCTCCTCCTCTGCTGCCGGCTCATGCTCCCATGACACACACATATGTTCTAATTAATTCACTGCTCCCAAACTTACCTCAGGCAGCTTGACTCTGGAGAGGCATTTCTGGCACAGTCAGTCAGTGACAGTTCCCTTCCCTCAGGCAGGCTCCAATTCCACATTATTGCACAGAGAGAGACCCCACTCCACATGTCACTGTACAGAGAGAGACCCCGCTCCACATGTCACTGTACAGAGAGAGACCCGCTCCACATGTCACTGCACAGAGAGAGACCCCGCTCCACATGTCCCTGCACAGAGAGAGACCCCGCTCCACATGTCCCTGCACAGAGAGAGACCCCGCTCCACATGTCCCTGCACAGAGAGAGACCCCGCTCCACATGTCCCTGCACAGAGAGAGACCCCGCTCCACATGTCCCTGCACAGAGAGAGACCCCGCTCCACATGTCACTGTACAGAGAGAGACCCCGCTCCACATGTCACTGTACAGAGAGAGACCCCGCCCCACATGTCACTGTACAGAGAGAGACCCCGCTCCACATCGCCCTGCAGAGAGAGACCCCGTTCCACATGTCCCTGCACAGAGAGAGACCCCGCTCCACATGTCCCTGCACAGAGAGAGACCCCGCTCCACATGTCCCTGCACAGAGAGAGACCCCGCTCCACATGTCACTGTACAGAGAGAGACCCCGCTCCACATGTCACTGTACAGAGAGAGACCCCGCCCCACATGTCACTGTACAGAGAGAGACCCCGCTCCACATCGCCCTGCAGAGAGACCCCGCTCCACATGTCCCTGCACAGAGAGAGACCCCGCTCCACATTTCCCTGCAGAAAAAGCAGGGGCGGCCTGTTTATTAGGGGCGCCGCCCCCTTGTCCAGGCCACTCTCTATATGCTTAATGGATAGATTAATGCACAGCATGAATCTATCTATGACCGCTGCAGCCATCCCCTATTCAGGTGTCTTTTAGGATGCCAGGTGCCTGAATAACAACAGCATTGGTGTTTTTTTTAAGCACCTGATTGAAGCCATAGGCTACATAGTTACATAGTTAGTCAGGCTGAAAAAAGACAAAGTCCATCCAGTTCAACCATAAAAAAATAAATAAAAATAAAAAATATCGTACAATCCCATATACCCAATTCTATACTCACAGTTGATCCAGAGGAAGGCAAAAAAAACCCCAGCAGAGCATGATCCAATTTGCTACAGCAGGGGAAAAAATTCCTTCCTGATCCCCCGAGAGGCAATCGGATTTACCCTGGATCAACTATACCTATAACTGTTAGTACTCAGTTATATTATGTACATTTAGGAAAGTATCCAGGCCTTTCTTAAAGCAATCTACTGAGCTGGCCAGAACCACCTCTGCAGGGAGTCTGTTCCACATTTTCACAGCTCTTACTGTGAAGAAACCTTTCCGTATTTGGAGATGAAATCTTTTTTCTTCTAGACGTAAAGAGTGCCCCCTTGTTCTCTGTGTTGACCGTAAAGTGAATAACTCATCACCAAGTTCACTATATGGACCCCTTATATATTTGTACATGTTAATCATATCCCCCCTTATTCTCCTCTTCTCAAGAGTGAATAAATTCAGTTCCTCTAATCTTTCTTCATAGCTGAGCTCCTCCATGCCTCTTATCAGTTTGGTTGCCCTTCTCTGCACTTTCTCCAGTTCCCCGATATGCTTTTTGAGAACTGGTGCCCAAAACTGAACTGCATATTCCAGATGAGGTCTTACTAATGATTTGTACAGGGGCAAAATGATATCTCTCTCTCTGGAGTCCATACCTCTCTTAATACATGCTCGCTTTGGAAACCACAGCTTGGCATTGCATGCCATTATTGAGCTTATGATCTACCAAAACCCCCAGATCCTTCTCCACTATAGACCCCCCCAGTTGTACTCCCCCTAGTATGTATGATGCATTCATATTCTTAGCCCCCAAGTGCATAACTTTACATTTATCAACATTAAACCTCATCTGCCACATAGTCGCCCAATTAGACAGAGCATCGAGGTCGGCTTGTAATTTGGAGACATCTTGTAAGGACGTTATTCCACTGCATAGCTTAGTGTCATCTGCAAAGACAGAAATTTTACTTTTGATCTCAGACCCAATATCATTTATAAAGATATTAAAAAGGCTCTAATAGGCTTTAAAATAGGATGGACTCAGAGCGCCCCCAGGTGTGTTAGAAAAGCAAACTAATATTTGCTTTTATAACACTGAACTGCCTCTCCGCCATTTAGGAAGAGCGAGTCTGATACCTGTCACCTGATTGGCTGAAAGGACAGGCTATCCTATTGGATGTCTAGCAGGAGGAAAAGCATGGAGGAAGCATAGAGAACACAGGAGCCGCTGCCTGACCCGCTGCCCATCCCACAGCTCACCGCCGTCACCCGCCACCAAGATGGGGTAAGTGTCATCAGACAGCAAGCGGGCGGGGTGCTGGTTAAATGTCGATGGGGGGGTAACATTGGCTGCATTTGATGGGCCACAGTGAGGCTGCAATAGATGGGCCACAGTGAGGCTGCAATAGATGGGCCACAGTGAGGCTGCAATAGATGGGCCACAGTGAGGCTGCAATAGATGGGCCACAGTGAGGCTGCAATAGATGGGCCACAGTGAGGCTGCAATAGATGGGCCACAGTGAGGCTGCAATAGATGGGCCACAGTGAGGCTGCAATAGATGGGCCACAGTGAGGCTGCAATAGATGGGACACAGTGAGGCTGCAATAGATGGGACACAGTGAGGCTGCAATTGATCTGCACAGTGGCTGCAATGGATGGCACAGTGGCTGCATTTAATGGCAGAGTGAGGCTGCAATTGATGGGGGGGTTTTTTCATAATTTTATAGTTTGCACCCCCCCCCCCAATAAAATTTGAGCACCAGCCACCACTGACAGAGAGAGACATCGCTCCAAATTGTCTGCACAGAGAGACCACTCCTCAAGAAAATAGCTTGATTCCTTTATCAACATAGTAAAGCCTTGTACACACCATTAAGGATTAGCTCTGGCGTGTTCGCACAGCCCACGTGCAGAGCCCGCCAGGAAGTCGGCACTGCGCTGCGCTAATCACAGACAGTAAGACATTTCCCGATCTCTGCAGCCACACTTCGGGAAATGTCTGCCTGCCTGTGATTAGCGCAGTGCCGACTTCCTGGCGGGCTCTGCACGTGGGCTTTGCGAACACGCCGGAGCTCATCCTTACACAGCACTAGTTTTTTTTTTGCTCAATCCAGTGAGTTGAAAAAAAAAAACTGACAGCTCTGGTTAGAGCCGTTGAGCATGAGCAAAACTGGCAGTGCCTGCTGCAAGTGTGTACAAGCCTTTGGGCGCAAACTAGTGTGCTGCGGTTTGGCTGCAGTGCTTATGTACACAGTTTTCCTTAGCCGCAGTCCCATAGTTTTTTTTTTTAGGTTGTGCATTTTTGCTGCAGTTTTTTATAGCGCACCAAAGATGCAGCAGTTTTTGTGCACTTTCAGAAAATGCAGCAAAAATTTGCAAACTAAATAGAAGTATATGGGACTGGGGGGGGGGGGGTGTAACATGCAGATCACCAACACTGCAGCCAAACTGCAGCAGACCAGTGTGAGCCCAAATCATAGCACACAGGACCAGGTGTTACACAAGGCTGCTGAAAGAACCCTCCTTATCTGCAGAGAGGGGGGGAGAAGAATTTGGGAGAGAGAGGGGGGAGAGGAATTTGGGAGAGAGAGGGGGAGAGGCCGGTCACAGCTCACTCACTTGGAACTTGGAAGGAAGGACCCAGCAGACAGAAGACTCACTAGCTTCCAGAGCGTCCCATACAGAGCAGTGAGCAGCGTCGGATCTCAGTTTAAACGTTCCCGCCCACAGTGAGAGAGGGGGCTGGAGGAGGCACAGCGGATCCACCCCCTTCCATTCGGCTGTTCTCTGCACACAGTCAGCTCAGAAGCAGCCGGGAACAGCACTGTGACAGGACAGATGTCCGCTCACAGAACGCACGTTCCTGCAAGATTCTGGGCTGTTATCCAGCCCTGCCAGCCTCCCTCCGGAGTCACCCGCAGCAGTAACACTCGGCCAACTGCACATGCTCAGTTCTCAGCTGCCACACATCAGCCTTTTTATGGGGAATAAGAGCGGCCCGGGGGGAAAATGCATGCCTGCCCCCTGCCCCAGCCCGCCCCTGGATGGAAGGGAAATTACAACGAGGTTATCCCAAAAAAATTATCAAAGAGGAACGTGATGATCTGTTTCGTCACAGATCTGTAAATAGTAACACTCAACGTTTCCCCTTCATCTCACAATTCCATCCTTATTCCACCAGGGTTTACAATATAGTAAAGAAACACTGGTCCATCCTGTATGACGGTTATCCGTCAGTGCAGGAATTTCAGTGTCCTTCTTACCACCGAGGTCGGACGATATATGACAGATTGGTCAAATCTGAGCAGTATCGTCCTCCCTCACCTCTTACAACCTTTTTGGGACCACGTAACTTTGGCTCATTTCCCTGTCTGTGTTGCATCCACATAGAGGGTATAATATTGACATCAAAAATCATTACACTTGCCAATCATCTCATGTTGTATACATAATAAAGTGTCCGTGTGGAAGAAACCACCCATAAGGTTAAAGATAGGATTGCTAGACACAAGTACTCCATCAGGAAAAAAATTGCCAATTTACCGCTAGCCCGACATTTTTTAACTACTTGCCGACCGCCTCATGTACATATACGTCCGCACAATGGCACGGGCAGGCAGATTAACGTATATATATATATATATATATATATATATATATATATATATATATATGTTACTCTCCTCTCGCGGGTGGGGGGCACGATCGTGCCCCCCCCTGTGCCCGAGGCGATGATTCATGGCCACCCCCTCACGATCGCTCCTGACGAATGGAATGCTTCCTCTGCTTCTGTAACTGTAAACAAAAGCAGAGGAAGTGATGTCACTCTCCTCGTGTCGGTCTTTTGGTCCGGCACTGAGGAGAGAAGACATCTCACAGTAAGTTGAACCAACAGTACACTGACACTAGTACACGTAGGCGCTCTCTTTTCACCCCCCAGATCCCCCCCAGTCACAGTGTCACCGTTTGCTTTGTTCATTTATTTACTGATCACTGCATGCAGTGTCATTTGTGACTGTAAAAAGTGTTATACCTCGTACACACGACCGGTTTTCCCGTGGGGAAAACTGCCATGACCGCTTTTGGCCGGGAAAACCGGCTGTGTGTATGCTCCATCGCAGTTTTCCCTCCAAGAAAACTGCGGGAAAAAAAGAACAGCTCTCTTTTTTCCCGTCAGGAAAAAATCCTGCAGAGAAAACCGGTCTTCTGTATGCTTTCCCAAGGGGAAATGCTCGTAAACAAGTCAACGTATGCGCGGAAGCATAGAACGTAATTTTGTCGGCTCGTCGTAGTCTTTGATGTCACCGTGTTCTTGCAGTCAAAAGTTCAGCGGTCTTTTGTGTGACCGTGTGTATGCAAGGCAGGCTTGAGAGGAATCCCGTCGGCAAAAGCGTTGTTTTTTTTCCTGCCGGGAAAACCGGTCGTGTGTACGAGGCATTAGGGCAGTTAGTGGTAGGCCCCTTTAGGTGTAGGGTACCCCCTAACCCCCCCTACTAAAGGTTTAACCCCTTGATCGCCCCCCAGGTAACCCTTTCACCCCATCGCCAGTGTCACTAAGCGATCGTTTTTTCTGATCGCCGTATTAGTGTCACGGGTGACGCTAGTTAGCCTGTTATTTACGTTCACGTCAGGTTTTTATAGTGTCAGGTACCCCCATATACTACCTAATAAAAGGTTTTAACCCCCTGATTGCCCCCTAGTTAACCCTTTCGCCAGTGATCACCGTAAAAGTGTTACGGGTGCCGCTGGTTAGTAAGTTTGTTTTTATAGTGTCAGGGCACCCGCCGTTTATTACCCAATAAAGGTTTAACCCCCTGATCACCCGGCGGGTGATATCAGTTAGGTTTTAGGGTCAGTTAGGGTCTGCGTCGCCCCAGGCAGTGTCAGATTAGTGTCAGTAGCGCTAACACCCACGCACGCAGCATACACCTCCCTTAGTGGTATAGTATCTTAACAGGTCAATATCTGATCAGATCTATACTAGCGTCCCCAGCAGTTTAGGGTTCCCAAAAACGCATTGTTAGCGGGATCAGCCCAGATACCGGCTAGCACCTGCGTTTTGCCCCTCCGCCCACCCCAGCCCAGCCCAGCCCACACAAGTGCAGCATCGATCGAACACTGTCACTTACAAAACACTAAACACATAACTGCAGCGATTGCGGAGTCAGGCCTGATCCCTGCGATCGCTAACAGTTTTTTTGTTAGCATTTGACTCAATTGCTGAGAGCCTAGGTGTTTTTTTTTTCCTGTGAATCTCACTAGTTGTACCAGTAAATTTAGAGCCCAAAATGGCAAATCGAAGGTACACTAGTGAAGAGGCCCACACGTTTCTGAGCATGACAGATAGTGAAGAGGAAGTCACTCATCTGTCAGATTCAGGCTTAGAATATGATCCTGTAGACGAAGGCGGCTCCATGACAGATAGCACTAACAAAGAAGTTGAGGTCCCTGCCAAGGTCAGGCATACCCAACCCCATTCTTTTTCTTTTGTTGTTGAGGTGCAAGAACCGCAGGGCTCTCGCATGGAGCAGAGAAGTACTAGTGCCGCTCATCCTTCTGGCGAACTGGCAAGCACCAGCGGCATAGTACACCCGTGGCGAGTCCCATAAGTGCAGTTCCAGCTGGCGAGGTGGCAAGCACAAGTAGTGTCCCACTGCCACCAAGAAGACGAAGACAGGCCCGTCGTGCCCATAGTGTCCTTCCTGCAGAATTCGCCAATCCTAATTGGGAGCCCACCAGTTCTGCAGCACCCGTACTTCCCCCATTCAATGGCCAACTCGGAATTCAGGTGGAAACAGTTGATTTTACGGCACTTGATTTTTATTTACTGTTTTTCACGGAAGATCTCTATAGATCTATTGTGGACCAAAGTAATTTGTATGCTGATCAATACATCACCGCTAATCCCCAGTCCTTCCTTGCCAGAGAATGGAAACAAATTACGGTTTCCGAATTTAAGACCTTTCTGGGCCTATCCCTCGACATGGGCATAGTTAAATTGAGTGAGCTGTGGTCATATTGGTCCATTGACCCAGTTTACTATTTGCCCGTGTTCTCTGCCTCCATGGCAAGGCCACGATACGAGCAGATCTTGCGGTTCATGCACTTCAACAACAATGAACTTTGTCGTCCTCGTTGGAGACCCTGAATTCGATCGGCTCTACAAAATTCAGCCCCTCGTAAACCACTTCAACAAACGTTTTGCAGCCTTGTATACTCCCCATCAAGTTGTCTGCGTTGACGAGTCCCTCATTAAATTTTCTGTCCGCTTGTCTTTCAAACAGTACCTTCCCAGAAAGCGTGCCAGATATGGGGTCAAGATGTATAAGCTCTGTGACAGGGCCACAGGCTATACATGTAGTTTTATGGTTTACAAGGGAAGAGATAGTCACGTAGAGCCGGAGAACTGCCCAGATTACATAGGGAGCGCTGGCAAGATAGTGTGGAACTTGGTGTCACCCTTATTCGGAAAGGGGTACCACTTGTATGTGGACAATTATTACACGAGCGTGCCACTTTTTAGTCACTTGTTTGATCATCAGATTGGCGCATGTGGCACCATGCGACCTAATCGCCGGGGCTTACCCCAGAGGCATGTAGATTCCCGTCTTATGAAAAAAGGGGGGGTGGTAGATGTGGCGCTGTCCAGATATGCAATGTAATAGACAAGGAAATTTTAGGTAATGGTATACCTATGACGGTATCCACTTTAGAATACAAGAAAAATAAATATAAAAATAGAAATAAAATTAGAAAAAATATGAATTGGCTCAGCCGGGTGTTTGTTAAGAAGAATTTTTGTTAAATTGAAATATTTTGATTGGGTGTCTTTCCAACAAGACGTGTCCCTCATGTGTGAAGCGAAAATTTTATTTGAAAAAGTGAAAAAAAGTGAATAAAATACTTTTTTAATGGAAAAGCATTAGTAAGACCGATGGTCGGCCGGGTGTTTGCTAAACAAAAATTTTTTCTTTAAATTTTGTCCAAAATGTGTTAAAGATGTGTTCATAAAGAGATGTGTGATAATGGACTATGCTAGTAAAGGGGTAGATAAGCTGATATGGTCTCAGCCGGGTGTTTACTGTTCCTAATATGTTCAGAAAAAAGTGCTGCCTTATAGCATTCAAATGAAGCTTAAAACTATATAAAACATGCGATATACATAGTATAGTGATGACAGAAAAGTCCAATAATTAGGTGGCAGTGAAAAAATGTGACTTTTTCTTGGTATGCTTTATGTTCCTTCAGTTTTCTTATGAGTGAGACAATCCGTAGGAGTTTAAATATATGCACTCACCAGATCCTTCATACCCTCCAGGGGTATGCTGCAGCCACAGTATGTGCCACTGTGTAGCAATCAGGGGATGGTTCCAGGGGTTCCTTGCGGTTCTCCGGGGTGCAGATTCCTGTGCACTGCTTGTCTCCTTTTCTTTATGGTTAGACTGTGGAATGCTTGGAAAGTATGCAAGATCGTTGCCAGGTTTTTGTTTGGAGAGTTACTTGGTCTTCGTGGCAGTGTTTGGTTAGTGGTGCCTCTTGCTTAGGTGTTGCAACACCTAAGCAAGAGGCACCACTAACCAAACACTGCCACGAAGACCAAGTAACTCTCCAAACAAAAACCTGGCAACGATCTTGCATACTTTCCAAGCATTCCACAGTCTAACCATAAAGAAAAGGAGACAAGCAGTGCACAGGAATCTGCACCCCGGAGAACCGCAAGGAACCCCTGGAACCATCCCCTGATTGCTACACAGTGGCACATACTGTGGCTGCAGCATACCCCTGGAGGGTATGAAGGATCTGGTGAGTGCATATATTTAAACTCCTACGGATTGTCTCACTCATAAGAAAACTGAAGGAACATAAAGCATACCAAGAAAAAGTCACATTTTTTCACTGCCACCTAATTATTGGACTTTTCTGTCATCACTATACTATGTATATCGCATGTTTTATATAGTTTTAAGCTTCATTTGAATGCTATAAGGCAGCACTTTTTTCTGAACATATTAGGAACAGTAAACACCCGGCTGAGACCATATCAGCTTATCTACCCCTTTACTAGCATAGTCCATTATCACACATCTCTTTATGAACACATCTTTAACACATTTTGGACAAAATTTAAAGAAAAAATTTTTGTTTAGCAAACACCCGGCCGACCATCGGTCTTACTAATGCTTTTCCATTAAAAAAGTATTTTATTCACTTTTTTTCACTTTTTCAAATAAAATTTTCGCTTCACACATGAGGGACACGTCTTGTTGGAAAGACACCCAATCAAAATAATAGGATTTTTATAACAGCTTACCTGTAAAATCCTTTTCTTGGAGTACATCACGGGACACAGAGCGACATAGTCATTACTAATGGGTTATATAGTTACCGTCAGGTGCTGGCACTGGCAACTTCCAAAACCGGAAGTACCCTCCCCTATATAAGCCCCTCCCATCCGGGAGCACCTCAGTTTTGTAGCAAAGCAATAAGTGTCCCCAAAGAGGGGCGGGAGCTCTGTGTCCCGTGATGTACTCCAAGAAAAGGATTTTACAGGTAAGCTGTTATAAAAATCCTATTTTCTTTTTCGTACATCACGGGACACAGAGCGACATAGTCATTACTAATGGGATGTCCTAAAGCAATGCCAAATGAGGGGGGGGATACACCATATATAAGCTGAGCGCTATCAGACATGAGGATCTTTTGCGGCCTGCAACACACTGCGCCCAAAGGCGACATCCTCCTGACTTCTAACGTCCACCTGGTAGAACCTAGTAAACGTGTGTACTGAAGACCATGTTGCGGCCTTACAGATTTGAGCCAGGGAGGCCTGGTGATGCACTGCCCATGAAGTTCCAACTGCTCTCGTGGAGTGCGCTCTAACTTCGAACGGAGGCGGTCTCCTTCTCAAGCCATAAGCTTGCATAATGACCTGTCGAATCCACTTGGCTAAAGTAGATTTTGACGCTGCCTGACCCTTTCTGGGGCCTTCCGGCAGTATAAACAAAGTATCCGTTCTGCGAATCTGAGCAGTGGCTTTTAGATAAGCTTTAACTGCTCTTACTACATCCAAAGAATGCAATAACTTTTCCTCTACCGAAGTAGGTTTGGGGAAAAAAGAAGGAAGAACCACATCTTGGTTCAAATGAAACCTCGATACCACCTTAGGAAGAAAGGCTGGATGAGGACGTAACACTACTCTGTCCTTATGGATAACCAGATATGGCTCCTTACAGGACATAGCTGCTAATTCCGATACTCTTTTAGCCGAACAAATGGCTACTAGAAAAATCAATTTCCTGGTGAGAAGCACCAAGGAAATATGCTGTAATGGTTCAAATGGTTGTTTCTGTAGAACCGACAGAACCAAGTTTAGATCCCATGGACATATGGGAATATTAACCGGAGGACTAATACGCATCACTCCTTGTATAAAGGCTTTGACTAGTGAATGCGAAGCCAAGGGCCTTTGAAAAAATATTGACAAGGCCGAAATCTGACCTTTGATAGTACTCAAGGCAAGCTTCCTATCTACAGCCCATTGTAGGAAGTCCAGAATTCTACCTATTACGTATTTACGTGGATGCCATTTCTTGGCTTCACACCAGGCGATGTACGCCTTCCAGATTCTATAGTAGATCTGCCTGGATACCGGTTTCCTGGCATTGATCATGGTAGACACCACAGCATTAGAGAGCCCTCTCTTTTTTAGAATGTGGGCTTCAATAGCCAGGCCGTCAAACCTAGGGCTGGTAAGGAAGGGTGGTATATTGGTCCCTGCGAAAGCAGGTCCGGACGATGTGGGAGGGTCCAAGGACTCCCCACAGACATTTTTACGATCTCCGCGTACCATGCTCTTCGGGGCCACGCTGGAGCCACCAGAATCACTGGTTTCTTTTCTACCCTGATTCTGCGGAGTAATCGAGGTAACAATTGTGGCGGTGGGAATGCATATATCAGCTTGAACTGATCCCAAGGGAACACTAGGGCATCCGAGCCGCACGCTAGGGGATCCCTTGTCCAAGAGACAAACCTGTCCACTTTCGTGTTGAACCTGGATGCTAGCAGATCTACATCCGGTGTTCCCCACCGCTGACATATTGTCCGGAAAACCTCGGGATGAAGGGACCATTCCCCTGGGCATAATTGTTGGCGACTTAGAAAGTCCGCCTTCCAATTCTCCACCCCTGGAATGAATACCGCAGATATGGCTGGGACATATCTTTCTGCCCATCTCAGGATGTAATTTACTTCCCTTTGGGCTGCACGACTCCTGGTGCCCCCCTGACGATTGATATATGCCACTGCTGTGGCATTGTCTGACTGAACTCTGACAGGGGACCCTTGGAGTTTGGATGTCCATGCTACTAGGGCATACCGGGCTGCTCGTATCTCTAAGAGATTGATGGGCAGGGCCTTTTCCGCATCCGACCATCTGCCCTGGAGAGACCATTGCTCCAGTACTGCTCCCCAGCCTAAAAGGCTGGCATCTGTAGTGACCACCTTCCAGGAAATCGGACTGAAGGATTTCCCTCTTTCCAGATTCCGGGGAACCAACCACCAACGGAGGCTTCTGCGAACGGAAGGGGACAAGGACATTGGTACGTCCAGAGCCTGAACTTTTTTGTTCCAGGCTGACAGTATGGCCCTTTGCAACTTCCTTGAATGGAATTGACCGTAGGGTACTGCTTCGAATGATGCCACCATTTTTCCCAGCAGCCTCATGCACAGGCGTATGGATGGCTGTCTTTTTGAACCCACTAAGTGGATCAAATCTCTCAAAGACGACCCCTTTTCTTGAGGCAAGAAAATTTTTCTCTGGTCTGAATCCAGCCTTAGCCCCAAGTATTCCAGACTTTTGACTGGTTCTAGGGCTGACTTGTCTCGGTTGATAATCCAACCGTGATATTCCAGATACTTGATTGTCTCGTGAACAACCACTTCTAGTTTTTCCACTGAGTGGTCTATCAGCAACAAGTCGTCTAGATATGCCATTATCGTTACACCTCGTGTTCTTAGATTGGCCAATAATGGGGCCAGAATTTTTGTGAACACTCTTGGTGCTGTGGCCAGACCGAAGGGTAAGGCTCTGAACTGAAAATGGCGCCCTTCTATCGCAAAGCGTAGAAATTTTTGGTGGGCTGGAAAGATGGGGATGTGCAAATACGCATCTTTGATGTCGATCGAGGCTAACCATTCCTCCCCTTGTAGGGCAGTGGCTACCGATCGGATCGACTCCATCCGGAAAGTCCTGATATGCAGGAATTTGTTTAGCCCTTTTAGATTTAATATGGGCCTCACGTCCCCGTTTGGCTTCGGAACTGTAAAGAGGTTTGAGTAAAACCCGAACCCCCATTCTTCCAGGGGGACCTCTATAATTACTGCTTGAAGCAATAATTGTTCCAGTGCCAACAGGAGGGATCCTCTCTTCTGGGGATCCCTTGGCACGTTCGACCTTATAAAGCGGGAAGGAGGGGAGTTTTTTAACTCCAATTTGTATCCCAGATTTACTGCGGAGAGCACCCATCTGTCTCGGATCGTGTCCCGCCAGGTTTCTGTGAACAACTGAAGTCTTCCCCCCACCCGATTGGGTGGGGGCAACCCTTCATGCATTTGACTTTGGGGGAGGTTTTGTACCTCTCCTGCTCCAGGGCTTCTTGTTACCCTGCAACTGTCCCTGATTTTTACCTCCGGGATTTGACCGGGGAGGCCGTCGGAACTGTTTCACAGCCGATGTCCTAGGGACTGGAGAAGCCGGCCTCTTAAAAGAGGGACCTCTAACTCTATTTTTGACCGGCAAGAGTGTACTTTTACCGCTGGAAATTCTCTGGATATACTTGTCCAGGTCTTCCCCGAATAAACGCTCCCCATGAAATGGGAAGCTGACCAGCAATTTTTTACAGGGAGCTTCAGCAGACCAGTTTTTGAGCCATAGAAGCCTGCGCATATGTACTACAGACAGCGTAAGGCGGGAGGCCTGATGGATTGAATCCTTTATAGCGTCCACCGCAAAGCATAAGGCTCTAGGTAGATCAGCTAGAGCAAGCGCCTGCTGATCTGGCACGTCCCTTAAGACCTGTTTCAACTGATCCTTCACTGCTTGGCAGACCCCTATAGCTGCCACTGCTGGTTGTGTCACCAATCCTGCTGTAGAAAAAGCAGATTTCAATAAGGACTCCAATTTTTTATCTATTGGGTCCTTGAACATTTGGACAATTTTCCACCGGACATGTCAGTGATTTATTCACACAAGAGATGGCTGCGTCCACTGTAGGGACCTTCCATTTTCTGACGAACTTATCCTCCATAGGATAGACCACCGGAAATCTCTTGGGGGGAGTAAATATTTTGTCAGGATGCTCCCAATCCTGGTAAATGAGCCCCTCCAATAAAGGATGGATCGGGAAAGAACAAACAGTCTGGGGAGCTTTTAGCGACCCCAACGAGGAGACAGAAGAGGAGGATGGCTCCGCAAGTGGCATTTTAAATGCTGATCGGACCATATTAGTCAGGGACTGAACCCATAACCTCTCAGCATGTGATGCTGAGAACGGCTCCTCCACTGTTGATTCCTCTACAACTGAATCAACCTCATCCTGATCCCCCTCAGGTAGGTCGACCTCTGTATGGGACTGTTGCTCTGTTAACAGGCACTCTGAGGGAGGAGACGGAGATCGAGCACTTTTCTCCTGTGACAGGGAAGCAGCAATTAGTGCTGACAATCTCTCTTCCAGCCCTCCCAGAGCTGAGGAAAAAACCTCCTCTGTTACATACACAGGAGCAGGTGAACTGGGGACAGCCACAGTACCAGGTACTCCTGGGGGTGCCCTACGGTCACTAACCTCTGATTCTTCAGGGGAGACTGGTGCAGCCAAAGCATGCCCAAGATCCTCAGAGCCCGATGGAGACCCCCTATTCCTCCTGGAATTTCTAGTCCCGGAGTTTTTAGACGGCATATTCCTAAGCCACAAAGCTGAGGTATTCCAGCCGAAAATACACCAGTTACTGATAATAGTCTAGCATAAATGCTGCTATAATAAACAGTTGGTGTCTACTAATGTGCCTTTCTAGGGGATGCCTGTATCAACCGCTTGCTGTATGCCTTTAAATGTTGTCAGCTCTGTCTCTGTACTTCATAGCCAGCTTACTGCAATAATGTGGCTTTTTAAAACCTGCTGGGACGCCCGCACATGCGCAGAAGCGCTGCGGCGCGCACAGAGCGTCATCCCCCAGGCCCCGCCCCTTTTTCCGGCCACCTCTATATATAGAGGCACGCGCACGCGCGCGGCCACGTGCGCCTCGGCGCTAATTTTCAAACATGGAAACCAGGGACAGGAGCCAGGGCCCCTTTTGCCGCAGGCCGGGGGATAGACGAACACTGCAACATGGCAGAGGAAACAGTTTCCTGTAGGAGAACTCACCAGCTGCCTGGACTTTGCTCTCTGAGAAGAAACTAGTCCATATGACAAGAAAAACATTCCACAGCGGCCTCTAGTGGACAAACACAGGCACCGCAGTTTAATATACTAAACATATATAAAAAAACATTCTTTTTTTTTTTTTTTTTTTTCTTGACCACTATTAAAAATTATTACATTTTTTTAGTAGTTACAGGCATGCACAGATATTAGCGGGAATACCATTAGGTAACAGACAGAAAGACAAATTAGGCTTGGGGGTCCCCCAATAGAACCAAGTTCCTGGGGGCCCCCACTTACCTGTTCCCCGCCGCAGGACTTTGTTTGGTCCACAAAAGCCCAAACTTCACCTATCACGGCAGGCATTGTAATCAAACCTTCAGGGACCGGGTTCCCAAGGATTCCACTCCCCTGGACCTGTATAGCACCCTGCACAGAAAACATCTTGGTCGTGGGTATGACCAGAGCTCTGGATCCCAGGGTCCAGCTCTCCTAAGAGAAGCATTACAGGCAGAACCTTGCTCTTCTCTGCAAGGCCCGGGTACCGACCGTTTAGCTATGAAGCTTTTTTGGTCGGATCCGGAATAGCTTACTGAGGCCCAAAAGAACCTGTACGCAAGCTCAGTGAAAAACACATGTTTCTTCTTGGCCAACACCTTAGACACTGGCAAAAAACTGAGGTGCTCCCGGATGGGAGGGGCTTATATAGGGGAGGGTACTTCCGGTTTTGGAAGTTGCCAGTGCCAGCACCTGACGGTAACTATATAACCCATTAGTAATGACTATGTCGCTCTGTGTCCCGTGATGTACGAAAAAGAAATTTCAATTTAACAAAAATTCTTCTTAACAAACACCCGGCTGAGCCAATTCATATTTTTTCTAATTTTATTTCTATTTTTATATTTATTTTTCTTGTATTCTAAAGTGGATACCGTCATAGGTATACCATTACCTAAAATTTCCTTGTCTATTACATTGCATATCTGGACAGCGCCACATCTACCACCCCCCCTTTTTTCATATTTTTGCTTTACCCATTGTGATATAGCAATCGAGTAGAGGCAGCAGTTCAGTCTACTGTGTTTTGATTTGATTTCCTTTGCGCGGAGACACCCCATCCATTTTCCAGATTCCCGTCTTAGGCTGGGGGAGAGAGCCTGCTCCAAGTGTAATAATTTTCTCGCTGTGAAGTGGAGGGATAATGAGAATGTTTTCGTTCTGTCCTCCCTTCACGCAGACACGACTGTCCAAATTCATACGGTGACTGGTGTTGTGGAGAAACCCCTCTGTGTCCCCGAATATAACCAAAATATGGGAGGGGTGGACCTCAACGACCAGTTGTTGGCGCCGTATATAGTTGCCTGGTACAAAAAAGTGTCTGTATACTTATTTCAATTGGCTTTGCTGAACGCTCATGTACTATACAGAGCTTCAGGACGGACTGGATCTTTCCTTAAATTCCAGGAAGATATCGTCCGAGTCCTCCTGTATCCAGGCGGTGCTGCACCTCACCATCCCCAAACAAATTCAGTAAGCCGGCTGCATGAGAGGCATTTTCCGTATGTCCTCCCTGGTACCCCTACCCAACAAGCCCCTCAAAGAAGATATCGTGCCTGTAGCAAGCGCGGATAAAGGCGTGACATCCGTTATTGTGCACGCTGTCCTGACAATCCTGGTCTTTGCATTGGTGAATGTTTTGAATGCTACCATACACTAGTGGAGTATTGTAGTAGGGTACAGCATTTCACAGAATAGGACACACTTACACAAGGTCTTACACAGGGTCTCCCAAGATGCCATTGCATTTTGAGAGACCCGAACCTGGAACCGAACCGTCCCAGTTACAAAAAAAGTGTAAAGAAAAAAAAAAGAAAAAAAAAATAGTTGTCGTTTTATTGTTCTCTCTCTCTCTCTCTCTCTCTCTCTATTGTTCTGCTCTTTTTTACTGTATTCTATTCTGCAATGTTTTATTGTTATTATGTTTTATCATGTTTGCTTTTCAGGTATGTAATTTTTTTTATACTTTACTGTTTACTGTGTTTTATTGTTAACCATTCATTTGTTTTCAGGTACGCCATTCAGCTGCAGCACGGATTTATTTATCTTGACAGCAACAGCGTTTGCTCCCACGATACATAAAGCCACGACTCCAACGCTGTAGGAGGTGATTTCACCACCACAGTTAAAAAAAAGAGCATATATGCCGAAGCATGGGGGCAGCAGGGGCGGAGGAGCGATTTGCTCTTAACTTTTGCGGGAGGATGCCCCCATGCTTCGGCATATAAATATTTTAGGCACAGGTTGCGTTAAAACATTTTTTATTTTTTACTATGTTTTTTTTGTATTTGCTTTGCAGGTGTGGTATGGCAAGGTCTTACTGTTATACTGTAATGTTACTTTGTTTTAATGTTCACCATCATTTTCTTAGCAGGTACGTACTAGTATGTTGCTGGACTTTGAGTGGTTATACCAGAATGATGCCTGTGGGTTTGGGTATCATCTTGGTATCATTCTTTTCAGCCAGCGGTCGGCTTTCATGTAAAAGCAATCCTAGAGGCCAATTCGCCTCTAGACTGCTTTTACAAGCAGTGGGAGGGAATGCCCCCCCTGCCACCATCTTCCATGGTTTTCTCTGGCTCTCCTGTCCCAACAGGGAACCTGAGAATGCAGCCGGTGGTTCCGCCAGCTGACCATAGAGCTGATCAGAGACCAGAACGGCTCCAATCATCTCTATGGCCTCAGAACCTGGAAGCTACAAGTATTTCGTAACTTAGACTTCGCCGGATATAAACAGCGCCATTGGGAAATAGGGAAAGCATTTTATCACACCGATCTTGGTGTGGTCAGATGCTTTGAGGGCAGAGGAGAGATCTAGGGTCTAATAGACCCCAATTTTTTTTTTAAAAGAGTACCTGTCACTACCTATTGCTATCATAGGGGATATTTACATTCCCCTGAGATAACAATAAAAATGTAAAAAAAAATAAAAAATGGGATGAACAGTTTAACCACTTCAATACCATGCACTTATACACTTTCCTGCCCAAGCCAATTTTGAGCTTTCAGCGCTGTCGCAATTTGAATGACAATTGCGCGGTCATGCAACACTGTACCCAAACAATTTTTTTATCATTTTGTTCCCACAAATAGAGCTTTCTTTCGGTGGTATTTGATCGCCGCTGCGAATTTTATTTTTTGCACAACAAATAAAAAAAGAGCGAACATTTTGAAAAAAGCTACGTTTTTCTTTGTTTCTGTCAATTTTTTTTGTAAATAAGTACCTTTTCTACTTCAATGACGGGCACTGATAAGGAGGCACTGATTAGGCGACACTGATGGGCACCAATGAGGTGGCACTGATATGTGGCACTGGTATGCGGCACTGATGGGCACTCATAGGTGGCACTGATGGGCAGTCATAGGCGGCAGTGATGGGCACTCATAGGCGGCACTGATGGGCACTTATGGGTGGCACAGACGGGCACTGATAGGTGGGCACTTATGGGCACAGATGGGCACTGATAGGTGGCACTGATGGACACTGGTAGGTGGCACTGTTGACACTTGTAGGTGGCACTGTTGACACTGGTAGGTGGCACTGTTGACACTGGTAGGTGGCATTGCTGGGCATTGCACATTGTGGTGTGCCAGTCAGTGCCCATTTGTGGGCACTGATTGGCATATGTTTTTTGAGAAAATTTACATGTGGATGGCCATGGGGTACTTACCTGGCCATCCACATGCTTTGGGGTTCCCTGGTGGTCCTGGGGGGCTTCCCTGGTGGTCCAGTGTGGGTATCCGAGGGGGGGCTGCGCTGATAAACAATCAGCGAGAACCCCCCCTGTCAGGAGAGCCGCCGATCGGCTCTCCTCTACTCGCGTCTGTCAGACGTGAGTGAGGACGAGCCGATCAACGGCTCTTCCTGTTTACATCCTGATCAGCCGTTATTGGACACGGCTGATCACGTGGTAAAAAGCCTCCGCCGGAGGCTTTTTACCGAGATCAGTGTAGCGGTGTGTCAGACTGACACACCGCTCCACCGATCGCCGCAATGCGCGCCCCCCCCCGGGCGCGCGGCGGCTGTTATCCTGCAGGACGTCATATGATGTCCAGTGTGGATAACACAACCACTTCCTGGACGTCAATATGCTATTGACTGGACGGGAAGTGGTTAAAAAAAAAAAAGCACCCCTGTCCCCCCCTGGTCTCGCGCAAAGGCAAACGCAAGCGTAGCTCTGGCATCATATGTAAACAGCAATTGCACCATGCAGGTGAGGTCAGATCGAGGGCATTAACCTCCTCTGTAAATCTAAAGTGGTAACCTGTAAAGGCTTTTAAAAAGTATGTAATTTGTCGCCACTGCGAGTTTGTGCGCAATTTTAAAGCATGTCGTGTTAGGTAACCATGTACTTGGCTTAAGATCATCTTTTTTATTTGATCAAACATTTGGGCAATATAGTGTGTTTTAGTGCATTAAAATTAAAAAAAGTGTGTTTTTTCCCCAAAAAAAATGCGTTTGAAAAAATAGGATTTTTTGTACTCACCGTAAAATCCTTTTCTCTGTCGTCCATGGACGGACACACAGCCTTCTTAAGTCTTGACATTTGGGTTATGTTCCTGTTCTATAGGAGAGGACTAGGCAGAACATGTTAGATATTTAATACATGTTACTTTAACAGAGTTGAACAGCCCTGCCCAGGGGGCGGTCTCTCCGGACATAACCCTCCGCCCTGCAGTCAGCAGCTCAGTTTGTAAAACACAGTACAAACTAAAAAAGGAGGGGTGGGTGCTGTGTCCGTCCATGGACGACAGAGAAAAGGATTTTACGGTGAGTACAAAAAATCCTATTTTCTCTTTTCCTCCATGGACGGACACAGTCTTCTTAAGTCTTGACATTTGGGTTGTCCCCAAGCACTGTCAAAAAAACGAGGGGTGGGAACAGCAATTAAAAAACTAACTTCACCCCAAATAAGCAGAGCTCCTTAACAGAGGAGTTGCAACCTCAAACAGCCGCCTGTAAAACCTTGCGGCTGAAGGAGAAAACCGAAGATGCTTGTAAAATTTGGAGAAAGTGTGAACGGATGACCAGGTCACCGCCTTACACACCTGTGAGACAGACGCTTGATGTGAGAAAGCCCACGAGGCATCAATAGCCCTGGTCGAATTCCCCCGTGACAGGAAAGGGAGGCGCCCGCCCCTTAAGGGCATAGGCCTGGATGACGGTCTGCCTGATCCACCGAGAAATGGTGGCCGACGAGACCGCCAGGCCCTTCTGCGGACCAGACACTGACACAAAAAGTGTGTCAGACCTCCGGAAAGGAGCCATAGCAGACAGGTACACCCGCAGAGCCCGTACCACATCTAAGGTATGTAGCGCAGCCTCTCTGGGATGCGACGGCCGAGGACACAGGGATGGAAGTACAATGTCCTCATTTGGGTGCAAAGCCGAAACCACCTTTGGAAGGAAGGAAGGCTGCACGGACCACAAGAAAATGGTCGCCCGCAATGCAGACCTGCGTCACAGCGCGGCCACGGCAAAATGGCCGCCAATGGAAATTACAATGTAAATAGCAGGCAACAGAAAAATGGCGCTGGCGCTACCAAAATGGCGCCCAAACATCAGCGAGGTGGACGAGAAGGCCGCAGCAGAGGTTTCCAAGAAAAAAACTACCCCCCCACAGAGAGCAGCCTGGACACCTCCACAGCCCCCAGCCGGGACCTGGAGTCCCCCTACAGGTATACCCCGGTCGCAGTGAGCCCCGCAAGGGGAGGAGGAAAAAAGGGTGACAGAGGGAAAGGAAGGGAAGGGCAGAAGAACCCCCTAACGACCCCCTAGGAATGCCCAGCTGTTCCATCCTGCCGAGGCAGGAGGAACTGTACTTACTCGTCCCTGCGAGGACCTGCTGGTGCGTTCCTGACAGACCTACAACCGAGCAGTACGGAGTAGCTGTCGGCCCGGTCCATTGTGACTGAGACAGCAGGCAGCCCAGTCATATGTGAACCCCGGAGCAAATAGCTCACCAGCCGCCCCTGGAGCCATGGGGTATGACGTGGCTGACCCAGCGCGTAGCTAATGCCTGCTCACGCTCGATGGCCGAACTAGGGATACTACAAGGATCTATATTATCCAGCCTGTCACCCAGCCGGCAGTTGATAGAAGATTCCTTAAAATAAAATCATAAAATAATAAAAAAATAAAAATTTCTTCAGGACCCTGGGCCCAAAGGGAGCCAGGTCCTTCTCCTCTACTAGGCAGAAAAAAACTGAGCTGCTGACTGCAGGGTTATGTCCGGAGGGACCGCCCCCTGGGTGGGGCTGTTCAACTCTGTTAAAGTAACATGTATTAAATATCTAACAGGTTCTGCCTAGTCCTCTCCTATAGAACAGGAACATAACCCAAATGTCAAGACTTAAGAAGGCCGTGTCCGTCCATGGACAAAAAAAAAATAAAAAATCGCTGTGCAAATACTGTGTGGAAAAAAAAAATGCAACACCCACCATTTTAATCTGTAGGGCCTTTGCTTTAAAAAAATCTATATTGTTTGGGGGTTCAATTTAATTTAAAAAAATGTTTTCATGTAAACAAAAAGTGTCAGAAAGGGCTTTGGCTTCAAGTGGTTAGAAGAGTGGGTGATGTGTGACATAAGCTTCAAAATGTTGTGCATAAAATGCAAGGACAGTTCAAAACCCCCCCAAATGACCCCATTTTGGAAAGTAGACACCCCAAGCTATTTGCTGAGAAGCATGTCGAGTCCATGGAATATTTTATATTTTGACACAAGTTGTGGGAAAAATAATTTTTTTTTTTTTTTTGCACAAAGTTGTGACTTTGATATATTGCTCAAACATGCCATGGGCATATGTGGAATTACACCCCAAAATACATTCTGCTGCATCTCCTGAGTATGGGGATACCACATGTGTGAGACTTTTTGGGAGCCTAGCCGCGTACGGGACCCCGAAAACCAAGCACAGCCTTCAGGCTTTCTAAGGGTGTAAATTTTTGATTTCACTCCTCACTGCCTATCACAGTTTCAGAGGCCATGGAATGCCCAGATGGCACAACCCCCCCCAAATGACCCCATTTTGGAAAGTAGACACCCCAAGCTATTTGCTGAGAGGTATGGCGAGTATTTTGAAGATCTCGCTTTTTGTCAAAGTTTTGAAAATTGAAAAAAAAAATATTTTTCTTTCTTCATTTTCAAAAACAAATGAGAGCTGCAATTTACTCACCATGCCTCTCAGCAAATAGCTTGGGGTGTATACTTTACAAAATGGGGTCATTTGGGGGGTTTTGTGCTGTTTTGGCATTTTATGGCCTTCAAAACTGTGATTGGTAGTGAGGAGTGAAATCAAAAATTTGCGCCCTTAGAAATCCTGAAGGCGGTGCTTGGTTTTCAGGGCCCCGTACGCGGCTAGGCTCCCAAAAAGTCTTGCATGTGGTATCCCCGTACTCAGGAGAAGCAGCAAAATGTATTTTGGGGTGCAATTCCACATATAACCATGGCATGTGTGAGCAATATATAATTTAGTGACAACTTTTTGTAAATTAAAAAAAAAAATTCTTGTCATTATTCAATCACTTGGGACGAAAAAATGTAATATTCAATGGGCTCAACATGCCTCTCAGCAATTTCCTTGGGGTGTCTACTTTCCAAAATGGGGTCATTTGGAGGGGGGTTTGTACTACCCTGCCATTTTAGAACCTCAAGAAATGAGATAGGCAGTCAAACTAAAAGCTGTGTAAATTCCAGAAAATGTACCCTAGTTTGTAGACGTTATAACTTTTGCGCAAACCAATAAATATACGCTTATTGATTTTTTTTTTTTACCAAAGACATGTGGCTAAATACATTTTGGCCTAAATGTATGACTCAAATTGAGTTTATTGGATTTTTCTTAAAACGAAAATTAGAAAATATAATTATTTTTTCTAAATTTTCGGTATTTTCCGCTTATAATCGCAAAAAAAAAATATTGCAGAGGCAATCAAATACCATCAAAAGAAAGCTCTATTTGTGGGAAAAAAAAGTATGCAAATTTAGTTTGGGTACAACATTGCATGACCGCGCAATTACCAGTTAAAGCAGTGCAGTGCCAAATCGCAAAAAATCCTCTGGTCTTTAGGCAGCCTAATGGTCCGGGGCTGAAGCTGTTAACCACTTAACGACCGCTCACTGTATATATACACGTCGGCAAAATGGCACGGACAGGCACAATCACGTACCTGTACGCGCCTGCCTTCGTATGGGTGGGGGGGACCCCCCTCCGGGAAAAGTGAGCAGTCGGTATCGTTCCGGGAGCGATCTGTGATGAGGGGGCGGCCATTGGTTTCTGGCCACCCCCTCGCGATCGCTCCCGGCGAATCGAATGCTTCCTCTGCCTGTGTAATGTATACACAGGCAGGAGGAAGCGATGTCATCTCTCCTGCGGCGCTCACATAGACCGGAGCGACGTGGAGAGAATACATCAAGTAAGTGCACAAACAGTACACTGACACGTAGGTACACATCGGCACACAATCGCCCCCCCCCCCCAGTCACCCCCAGATCACCCCCCCAGTCACAGTGTCACTGATTGCAGTGATCATTTATTTACTGATCACTGCAAACAGTGACATTTGTAACTGTAAAAGTGTCAGGGCAGTTAGTTTTAGGTCCAGGGTAGCCCCCTAACCCCCCCTAATAAAGGTTTAACCCCTTGATCGCCCCCCAGGTAACTCTTTCACCCGCTTTTGCCAGTGTCACTAAGCGATCGTTTTTCTGATCGCTGTATTTGTTATGCTGGTGCCGCAAGGTAGTCAGTTATTTTTTTAGGTTCGCCACCAGGTTTTTATAGCGTCAGGTACTCCCATATATTATCCAATAAAGGTTTTAACCCTCTGATTGCCCCTAGAGTTAACCCTTTCACCAGTGATCACCGTATAAGTGTCACTGGTGACACTGGTTAGCCAGTTAGTTATTTTGTTATTTAGGTTCCCCATCAGGTTTTTATATAGCGTCAGGTACCCCCATGTATTACCTAATAAAGGTTTTAACCCCCTGATTGCCCCTAGTTAACCCTTTCACCAGTGATCACCATATAAGTGTTACGGGTGACACTGGTTAGTTAGTTTGCTTTTTATAGTGTCAGGGCACCCGCCGTATATAACCCAATAAAGGTTTAACCCCCTTGTAACGACAGGGGTTAACGTCGTTTAGATATATTCCATTTCTGAACACACAGCAGCTACCAGACACTCCACAGTCAGGCGACCGCTTCCCATTGGAATAATCCCTTCCAGATATACGAGACAAACACTCTGTATGAAGTTTCCAGCAGGTCTGACAATCTTTAATGAGAGCAGGCTCTTTTTATACACCCAAATAATACTGCATTAATCTAAATGAACAATGGTCCAACTCCACCCACAACATCACACAATGGTTACATAACGAGCTCCCAATACACATATTCTGACATCTCTTAGCTAATCCCTTTACATCTTAAATGACTATGCATGACCTTTATATTCACCAGACTGTCTGTCTGCTTTACAATACACACAAGTACAGAGTTAATTATCACTATTCACAATGAAAGTCTTCAGAAGCCATCCTAGATTCATTTACATCACAACAGGCAGGTGGGTGATTGAAATTGAACACATCAGCCCTTTCAATTAACCTGTTGAGTTCAGGATCAACAAACAGTAAATATTGTGGGATTAATATTACTATCCCATTTTAGGTAGTCCAAGATATATGTCCTCAGTCACCCTATGCCCAAAGTGACCCCTGTCACACATCTCCCCTTTCGGCAGGAGACTAACACAGGAGGAGACCCCAGACGGGTTGACTCCGAAGTTAGTCCATAGTTCCATTCCTCTAATGCCTGGACAACCCATCAGCATTGCCATTTTGCTTACCGGGTCAGTAGCTGATGGTGAAGTTGTAAGGTTGCAGGGCTAAGGTCCACCGCAGCAACCTGCCATTGTCTCCTGAGACCCGGTTAAGCCAGACCAATGGGTTGTGGTCGGTGACTAGTGAAAATTCCTGTCCATACAAGTAAGGGTTCAACTTTTTAAGGGCCCAGACCAGGGCCAAACACTCCTTCTCCACTGCCGCATAGCTCACTTCCCGGGGTAATAGCTTTCTGCTCAGGTATGCGACAGGGTGTTCTCCTCCATCCTCCCCAACTTGGGTTTAGCACAGCCCCAAGTCCAAACATGGAAGCATCTGAGTCTCAGCAGCAAGCGGGCCGGTTCCAGCAGCACGTGTCTGGGCACGGGTAGTCACTGGGTTGACTTCATCGGGGCCCATCGGGGCGTAAGCAGAAATGAGGGGGGCCAAATCATTCCCCAGTAGTACATCCGCTGGCAAATCCTTCATCACCCCCACATTCACGTGTCCCGAACCAACCCCCCAATCCAGGTGAACACGGGCAACGGGTAGCCGGAAGATGGTACTTCCCGCTACTCTTACGACTACCGTGTCTCCGGTATGTTGGCTCTCTAGGATGAGGTTCTTCTGTAGTAGGGTCATGGTGGCGCCAGTATCACGTAGGCCATTGGCTACCTTTCCATTGACCCAGACAGTCTGCCTGTGTTGCTGCCGGTTGTCCCGGTTAGCTGCTTGTATTGGATCAGCCTCGTGCAGGACGCCCCAATGTTCTTCCTCCTCAACGCAGTGCGCCACAGGCATGGATGTGCGGGGGCTCCCCCTTGCTGGCTGTCTCCATGACTGGGACTGCCTGGCTGGATTCAACGGACAATCTGGCTTTTTGTGCCCTAGCTGTTTACACCAAAAACACCTGATGGGTTGTGAGTAGTCCTGGGAGTTGAACCTGGGCTGCTGAGAATAAGTGGCCGCTGGAGGTGGTGCTGAAGTTGGGTTAGAGGCTGGTAGACTGGGCCGAGATAGTGGATAGCGCTCGCTTTCGCCTGACCTTCGAGAGTCCAGATATTCATCGGCCAAAGTAGCCTCTTGCTGTACAGTCCGTGGTCGCTTATCTCGCACCCAATCCCGTAATACCGGAGGGGTGTGGTTAAAGAACTGTTCTAAGAGTACTAGCTGGGTGATGTCCTCTATGGTATGAGCGTGGCTTCCCTGGAACCAGCCCTTAAGGTTTCGCTGCAGACGATGTGCCCACTCCACGTATGTTATGTTGGTTTGTTTCCGGGATTCTTGAAACTTAATCCAGCTGGCTTCGGGTGTAATGGCAAATCGGGCTAGCAGAGCTTCTTTTACCCGGTCATAGTCTTTAGCGTCCTCATCCTCCAGGGCCCGATACGCATCCGCTGCTCTGCCAGTTAAATTACTCGCCAGTAAGGGGAACCGATCTTGGGGCCGTACTTCATGTATCTGGCATAGCCTCTCAAAGTCCTGCAGGAACGCTTCAATTTCCTCCTCTCCTTCCTTAAATAGTTTGAACGCCCGAAAGGGCAACTTACGGAAAGGCGCTGCATCTTTAGGTGTTGTCTCCGATTTCCGTATTTCCGCCATTCTCCGCTCATGTTGCCGCTCTAGTTCTCTCTCTTATCGCTCATCCTGCAGCTGGATGTCTCTAATGGCATTCTGTATGGCGGTCTCTAATGGGTTAGCACCATATAATGTCAACCGCTCTCAAACTCGTTGCTGAAACAAGTCTTCAACTGACCGGGGTCCTGCATCAGCATCCCTCTGATCCATCTCGGCTAGCTCACTGATCAGGGTGGCCTTGTTCTTTGTCCCACCGGTCCCTCCACGGCTCTCAAGTAGGTCTTTTAGCGTGGCTTTGCTGCAGGCTGCATAGCTGGTCATTCACTGTGGTGGCTTGGAGTGTCTTCCTGTAGCTGTCCTTTCGGCTGTGGGAATCAATCCGCTGCTTGCCACCAATGTAACGACAGGGGTTAACGTCGTTTAGATATATTCCATTTCTGAACACACAGCAGCTACCAGACACTCCACAGTCAGGCGACCGCTTCCCATAGGAATAATCCTTCCAGATATACGAGACAAACACTCTGTATGAAGTTTCCAGCAGGTCTGACAATCTTTAATGAGAGCAGGCTCTTTTTATACACCCAAATAATACTGCATTAATCTAAATGAACAATGGTCCAACTCCACCCACAACATTACACAATGGTTACATAACGAGCTCCCAATACACATATTCTGACATCTCTTAGCTAATCCCTTTACATCTTAAATGACTATGCATGACCTTTATATTCACCAGACAGTCTGTCTGCTTTACAATACACACAAGTACAGAGTTAATTATCACTATTCACAATGAAAGGGTCTTCAGAAGCCATCCTAGATTCATTTACATCACAACAGGCAGGTGGGTGATTGAAGTTGAACACATCAGCCCTTTCAAATAACCTGTTGAGTTCAGGATCAACAAACAGTAAATATTGTGGATTAATATTACTATCCCATTTTAGGTAGTCCAAGATATATGTCCTCAGTCACCCTATGCCCAAAGTGACCCCTGTCACACCCCTGATCGCCCGGCGGGTGATATCAATTAGGTTTTAGCGTCAGAGAGGGTCTGCGTCACAACCCAGGCAGCGTCAGATTAGTGCCAGTAACGCTAACACCCACACGTGAAGCATACACCTCCCTTAGTGGTATAGCATCTGAACAGATCAATATCTGATTTGATCAGATCTATACAAGCGTCCCCAGCAGTTTAGGGTTCCCAAAAACGCAGTGTTAGCGGGATCAGCCCAGATACCTGCTAGCACCTGCGTTTTGCCCCTCTGTCCAGCGCCCAGGCCACCCAAGTGCAGTATCGATCGATCACTGTCACTTACAAAACACAACACACATAACTGCAGCGTTCGCAGAGACAGGCCTGATCCCTGCAACTCCAGTGCTGTAAGAGGTGATTTCACCACCACAGTTAAAAAAAAAGAGCATATATGCCGAAGCATGGGGGCAGCAGGGGCGGAGGAGCGATTTTGCTCCCAATGCCGCATGCATACGGTCGAAATTCCGACGGAGGCTTGCCCGTGGAAAAGTCTGACCGTGTGTACACGGCATAACTTTTGCGGGAGGATGCCCCCATGCTTCGGCATAAATAAATGGTGCATGTATGCCCATCATTAGAAGTGGGTGAATGAAGGGAGGTATTCTAATGGTGGGCATACCCACCGATCAATCTCTTTTTTTTCATTCAGCCAACAGGCTGCATGAAAAAAAAGATTACAGTACATGTCCAACAAGGATCAGCATGGTCCAGCATGTTGCTGGACTTTGAATGGTTATACCAGAATGATGCCTGCGGGTTTAGGTATCATCTTAATATCATTCTTTTCAGCCAGCGACCGGCTTTCATGTAAAAGCAATCCTAGCGGCTAATTAGCCTCTGGACTGCTTTTACAAGCAGTGGGAGGGAATGTACCCCCCCCCGATATAAAAAGCGCCATTGGGAAATTGGGAAAGCATTTTATCGCACCGATCTTGGTGTGGTCAGATGCTTTGAGGGGGCAGAGGAAAGATCTGGGGTCTAATAGACCCCAGTTTAAAAAGAAAACAAAAAAAAAAAAAAGAGTACCTGTCACTACCTATTGCTATCATAGGGGATATTTACATTCCCTGAGATAACAATAAAAATGATAAAAAAAATAAATAAAATATGGAAGGAACAGTTTAAAAATAAAATAAAAAAGCAAAATTAATAATAATAAAAAAAAAAAACACCCCTGTCCCGCCCTGCTCCTGCGCAAAGGCGAACGCAAGCGTCGGTCTGGCGTCATATGTAAATGGCGATTGCATCATGCATGTGAGGTATCACCGTGAAGGTCAGATCGAGGGCAGTAATTCTAGCAGTAGACTTCCTCTGTAAATCTAATGTGGTAACCTGTAAAAGCTTTTAAAGGCTTTTAAAAATGTATGTAGTTTGTCGCCACTGCGCATTTGTGCAAAATTTGAAAGCATGTCGTGCTTGGTATCCATGTACTCAGCCTAAGATCATCTTTTTTATTTCATCAAACATTTGGGCAATATAGTGTGTTTTAGTGCATTAAAATAAAAAAAAGTGTATTTTTTCCCCCAAAAATGCGTTTGAAAAAATCGCTGCGCAAATACTGTGTGGAAAAAAAAATGCAACACCCACCATTTTAATCTGTAGGGCCTTTGCTTTAAAAAAATATATAATGTTTGGGGGTTCAGCATAATTTTCTTGCAAAAAAAAATAAAAAATGTTTTCATGTAAACAAAAAGTGTCAGAAAGGGCTTTGTCTTCAAGTGGTTAGAAGAGTGGATGATGTGTGACATAAGCTTCCTAATGTTGTGTATAAAATGCCAGGACAGTTCAAAACCCCCCCAAATGACCCCATTTTGTAAAGTAGACACCCCAAGCTATTTGCTGAGAGGTATGGTGAGTATTTTGCAGATTTCGCTTTTTGTCACAAAGTTTTGAAAATTGAAAAAAAATAAAAATAAAAATAATTTTCTTTCTTCATTTTCAAAAACAAATGAGAGCTGTAAAATACTCACCATGCCTCTCAGCAAATAGCTTGGGGTGTCTACTTTCCAAAATGGGGTCATTTGGGGGGGGGGGGGGGTTGTGCTATTTTGGCATTTTATGGCCTTCGAAACTGTGATAGGTAGTGAGGAGTGAAATCAAAAATTTGCGCCCTTAGAAATACTGAAGGCGGTGCTTGGTTTTCGGGGTCCCGTACGCGGCTAGGCTCCTATAAAGTCCCACACATGTGGTATCCCTGTATTCAGAAGCAGCAAAATGTATTTTGGGGTGCAATTCCACATACAACCATGGCATGTGTGAGAAATATATCATTTTGTCATTCAATCACTTGGGACACAAAAAAAATATTCAAAGGGCTCAACATGCCTCTCAGCAATTTCCTTGGGGTGTCTACTTTCCAAAATGGGGTCATTTGGGGGGGTTTTGTACTGCCCTGCCATTTTAGCACCTCAAGAAATGAGATAGGCAGTCATAAATTAAAAGCTGTGTAAATTCCAGAAAATGTACCCTAGTTTGTAGACGCTATAACTTTTGCGTAAACCAATAAATATATGCTTATTGACATTTTTTTTTGACATGTGGCTGAATACATTTTGGCCTAAATGTATGACTAAAATTTAGTTTATTTGATTTTTCTTATAACAAAAAGTAGAAAATATAATTTTTCTTCCAAATTTTCGGTCTTTTTCCGTTTATATCGCAAAAGAAAAAAAAAATCGCAGAGGCAATCAAATACCATTAAAAGAAAACTCTATTTGTGGGAAGAAAAGGACGCACATTTCGTTTGGGTACAACATTGCATGTCCGTACAATTTCCAGTTTGAGGCTGGGTTCACACTAGTGCGACACGACAGCCATCCTACTTTGGATCCGACTTTGCCCTGCGACATGAAGCCGACATATGTCCGACTTTCAATGAACGGGGATCCGACTTGGATCCTCGCCAATAGCAGGCACTGTGTTTGGTATGAATCTTGAGGGGGAACTCCAGGCCAAATTTTAAATAAAAAACCGGCATGGGTTCCCCCTCCAGGGGCATACCAGGCCCTTGGGTCTGGTCTGGATTTGAAGGGGAACCCCTACGCCGAAAAAACGGCGTGGGAGTCCCCCCCAAAATCCAAACCAGACCCTTATCCGAGCACGCAACCTGGCAGACCGCAGGGGAAGAGGGGGGGACGAGAGAGCGGCCCCCCTCCCTCCTGAACCGTACCAGGCCACATGCCCTCAACATGGGGGGGGGGTTTGGTGCTCTGGGGCAGGGGGGGCGACCTGCGGCCCCCCCCACCCCAAAGCACCCTGCCCCCATGTTGATGAGGACAGGGCCTCTTCCCGACAACCCTGGCCGTTGGTTGTCGGGGTCTGCGGGCGGGGGGCTTATCGGAATCCGGGAGCCCCCTTTAATAAGGGGGCCCCCAGATCCCGGCACCCTACCCTACGTGAATGAGTATGGGATGGGGTACATCGTACCCCTACCCATTCACCTGGTGGAAAAAAGTGTCAATAAAAAAAACACACACAGCTTTTTAAATTAATTTATTGCACAGCTCCGGGGTCTCCGCGCTCTCCGGTTCTTTCTTCCGCCGGGCCTCCGCTAACTTCTTTTAGCTCTTTTGCTAGCGGAGGCCCGGTCTTCCCCGTCGTCTCGTCCCGCTCTCCGTTGTCCTTCTGCCGGCCCCTCCACTAACTTCTTACAGCTCTTTTACTAGTGGAGGGGCCGGTCTTCCCATCGTCGTCGTCGTCTTCTCTCTTCTCCTCCTCGATGTTGACGCGTCGCTTCCTCCCGCTGTAATACTGGCTGTTCACTCCGCTCCGAATTAATATAGGCTTCTCATGACGTCAGTGTCACATGCTCCCATGATGTCACAGTCACATGCTCCGGAGCCACCCGGAGCATGTGACTGTGACGTCATGAGAAGCCTATATTAATGCGGAGCGAACAGCCAGTATTACAGTGGGAGGAAGCGACGCGTCAACATCGAGGAGGAGAAGAGAGAAGAAGACGGCGACGGGAAGACCGGCCCCTCCACTAGCAAAAGAGCTGTAAGAAGTTAGTGGAGGGGGCGGCAAAAGGACAACGGAGAGCGGGACGAGACAACGGGGAAGACCGGGCCTCCGCTAGCAAAAGAGCTAAAAGTTAGCGGAGGCCCGGCGGAAGAAAGAACCGGAGAGCGAGAGAAGAACCGGAGAGCGGGAGAAGAAGAAGGCGACGGAGAAGACCGGGCCCCGCTAGCAAAAGAGCTGGAAGAAGATAGCGGAGGCCCGGCGGAAGAAAGAACCGGAGAGCGCGGAGACCCCGGAGCTGTGCAATAAATTAATTTAAAAAGCTGTGTGTGTTTTTTTATTGACATTTTTTTCCACCAGGTGAATGGGTAGGGGTACGATGTACCCCATACTCATTCACATAGGGTGGGGGGGCCGGGATCTGGGGGCCCCCTTATTAAAGGGGGCTCCCAGATTCCGATAAGCCCCTCGCCCACAGACCCCGACAATCAACGGCCAGGGTTGTCGGGAAGAGGCCCTGTCTTCATCAACATGGGGGCAGGGTGCTTTGGGGTGGGGGGGCCCAGGTCGCCCCCTGCCCCAGAGAACCAAACCCCCCCATGTTGAGGGCATGTGGCCTGGTACGGTTCAGGAGAGAGGGGGGGCGCTCTCTCGTCCCCCCTCTTCCCCTGCGGCCTGCCAGGTTGCGTGCTCGGATAAGGGTCTGGTTTGGATTTTGGGGGGACCCCCACGCAGTTTTTTCGGCGTAGGGGTTCCCCTTCAAATCCAGACCAGACCCAAGGGCCTGGTATGCTCCTGGAGGGGGAACCCATGCCGGTTTTTTAGTTAAAATTTGGCCTGGAGTTCCCCCTCAAGAGCAGCACAACACAAGTCGCATGCCAAAGTCGGATCATGCAAGACTGCGGTCCGACTTTGATCCGACTTCAATGATAGTCAATGGGCTGAAGTCGGACCGAAGTAGTACAGGGAGCATTTTCAAAGTCGGACCAGTTAAGACGGCTCCCATAGAGAAACATTGATTTTCACACGTCATGCGACATGAGCTCCCAATGTCGGAGCGTTTGTCGGACCAGTGTGAACCCGGCCTAAGCAGCGCAGTGCCAAATTGTAAAATCAGCTCTGGTCTTTATGCTGCGTATTGGTCCGGGGCTTAAGTGGTTAAAGAAGGGACACACTGTTTCTCAATTAAGATTTATGGTTATAGATGGCATACCCAAGAACAGACGTGGAGTGAATAGGGAATTAACCCTTAAGCCTCGTACATATGATCGGATTTTCCGCGGACAAAGTGTAGGACTTTTGTCCGAAGGGCGTTGGCCATGAACTTGTCTTGCATACAAGTTGGCAAAGAATTGTCGATCAACAAACACGAAACTACGTGGTTTTTCAGCTCTTTAGCGCCACCCTTTGGGCAACTTCTGCTAATGTTGTCTTATGTTTAGCATTGCTTCTGAGCATGCGCGTTTGTACTTTGGATTTTTTTTCAACGGACTTGTGCACACACGATCGGAAAATCATATTTGTGGTCGGAAAATTTTAAAGCATACTATCCCACATTTGTTGTCGGAAATTCCGACAACAATTGTCCGATGGAGCATACAAACGGTCGGATTATCCGACAACATCCTGCTATCACACTTTTCCCATCTGAAAATCCGATCGTGTGTACGAGGCTTTAGAAAGCAGGAGGTTAGAAAACGGAGGGCAGGCTCCGCGAGGCTGCAAACATCCACACAACTTTACTACAGTACCAGACAACTCAGATTACACGTAGGGAAAACCTCTTTAAAGCCTCCACATTTGAGCGTAAGTTCACACAGTGCCCCAATCACAACACATTCTATCTACACTCAGCAGAAGGCAAGACACTATACCCTGTTATAACACGTGTTACTAACCCATTATTCAAGTGCACAGGGAAATGTTCATGGAAACTAGTCGGATGTACATCCATGTTTTCTGTTGGTTGATCACTGATTGTACTGTATGTTATATTTCTTTGTAACCTGTTGGTCCTTGCGGACCCTGTTCCTATGATGAATAAAATTTAATAAAAGAAAGCAGGAGGTTCAATGGATACACTGTTTAAATACATTATTGCCTAATGGATTGAATTCTGATTTTGATTTATATTTATTGCTTTAATTTATTCCTTACTTGTATTTTTATTTTATTTTTTAAAACAGCGATGTTTGTTTATATTTATTTTTAATCCTTTAGCTGGTTATATACATGAATTCACTATATGTATTTTGTTCTTCCTTAGTGCATACCGAATGTAATAAGAAAAGTGATAGCACCTGATGACCCATGATTCCATATATGTCTACATGTTTTCTTCATTTGTTAATTATCCTCATTGGTACTAAATGACTGATTAATTGATTGATCCCATATGAGAAAGGAGTGTATAAATATGCTTGTAAATATCATTATCATTGTATGTGTCTTGCTCTGAAGAAAGGCGCTATCTGTATAGCCCGAAACCGTCATGCATTTGACACTCAATGGAATTTGAATTTTCCTAAAAAAAATTAAGTGCAGCAATCCCATCTGATCGTTATATATATATACATATACACACACATATATATATATATATATATATATACTGTATTTATCGGCGTACAACACGCACTTTTTTCCCCTTAAAATCAGGGGAAAATCGTGGGTGCGTGTTATACGCCGATACCCACTGATCCCGGCGATCTCCGCTGACTGAGCGGAGCGCAGCGATCGCCGCCGAGATACACATAGCCGAGTGTACTCGGCTATACTCGGCTTTTCTCGGCTCTGCTCACAGTCACGCCCAGTGACTGTGAGCGAAGCCGAGAAAAGCCGAGTACACTCGGCTATGTGTATCTCGGCTCCGCCCAGTCCCTGCGTTCTCGGCGGCGTTCGTCCCGCTCCGCCCAGTCTCTGCGGCGATCTCGGCGGCGCCAATTTTGAAAACTGGGGCAAGGCTGCACTGGACACTGGGCAAAGGCTGCACTTGGCAAAGGCTGCACTGGACACTGGGCAAAGCTGCACTGGACACTGGGCAAAGGCTGCACTGGACAAAGCTGCACTGGACACTGGGCAAAGGCTGCACTGGGCAAAGGCTGCACTGGACACTGGGTAAAGCTGCACTGGGCACTGGGCAAAGCTACACTGGGCAAAGGCTGCACTGGGCAAAGGCTGCACTGGACACTGGGTAAAGCTGCACTGGACACTGGGCAAAGCTACACTGGGCAAAGGCTGCACTGGACACTTGGTAAAGCTGCACTGGGCAAAGGCTGCACTGGACACTGGGCAAAGGCTGCACTGGACACTGGGCAAAGGCTGCACTGGACACTGCTGGCAAGGCTGCACTGACAAGGCTGCAACAGACACTGGTAAGGCTGCATTTAAATGTAAGTTTTTTTTTTCCTTAAACTTCCCTCCTAAAAGTTTTTTTCCCTAAAATTCCCTCCTAAACTTGGGGTGCGTGTTATACGCTGGTGCGTGTTATACGCCGATAAATACGGTATATATAAAATAAATATTTTACACTTTTATTTGTAACTGTAACGGTTCCAGGTTAGGGTCTCTCAAGATGCAATACCATCTTTCAAGACCCTGTGTTAGTGTGCCCTAGGACTGTGCAGTGCTGTACCCTATGCTAATACTCCACTAGTGTGTGGTAGCAACGGAAACATTAACTAATGCAAAAACCAGGTTGGTCAGAACAGGAGGGACAATAATAGCGGGTGTCACGCCTATATCCGTGTTTCCTTCAGACATGATATCTTCTTTGGGGTGCTCGTTGGGTAGGTGTACCAGGGAGGATATCCGGAAAATGCCTCTCATGCAGCCGGCTCACTGCATTTACATTGTGAATTTGGGGCACAGTACCATCTGAAAACAGAAGGGCTGTGATGATCTCTTCCTGGAACTTAAGGATCCAGTTCATCCTGACGCTTTGTATAGCACATAAGCATTCAGCAGAGCCAATTGAAATAGATATACAGACACTTTTTTATACCAGCGGCTGGCCTTGCGGGCAATTAAGCACGGCGCCATCAACTAGTCGTTGAATTCAACCCCTCCCATTTTAAGGTTCTAATCGTGGACACGAGAGGGGGTTCTCAACACCAGTTGCCATTGCAATTTGGACTGTCATATCTGTGTGATGGGAGGACAGAACGAAAACCAACATTGCGTGTGTCCCTCCACTTCACTGCAAGAAAATTATTACATCTCAAGCAGGCTCTCTCCCCCTGTCCAAGTCGGGAATCAGGACACAGAGTCTTAGTAATAACTAGATGGGAAGTCCCAAAGCAATGTCCCTTGAGGGGAGGGAGACACCAAATAAAGCAGGGCTCCACCAGAGGTGAGGACCTATACCGCTGCCTGCAGCACACTGTGCCCAAAGGCAATATCCTCATGCCTTTTTACATTCAGCTGATAAAATTTAGTGAATGTGGGTACCGAAGACCAGGTTGCGGCCTTGCAGATCTGAGTCAAAGAGGCTTGATGATGCACTGCCCATGAAGCACTAACTGCCCTGGTAGAGCGTGCTCTAACTTGAAAGGGCGGAATTCTCCCTTTCAAACCATAAGCCTGAAGAATAACTTGTCAAATCCACTTGGAAATAGTCAATTTCAACGCTGCCTGCCCCTTCCTGGGGCCCTCCGGCAGAACAAACAAAACATCAGTTTTTCGAATCTGAGCAGTAGCCTTTAGATAGACCTTAACTGCTCTCACTACATCCAAAGAATGTAATGATTTTTCTT
Source organism: Rana muscosa (assembly GCA_029206835.1). NCBI lineage: Eukaryota > Metazoa > Chordata > Amphibia > Anura > Ranidae > Rana > Rana muscosa. The sequence continues at coordinate 13,790,385 of JARGYO010000198.1, read as the reverse complement.
CAGCAAAACTAGGTTCTGGAAAAAAAAGAAGGGAGAACTACATCTTGGTTCAGATGAAAACCTGACACCACCTTCGGGAGAAAGGTTGGGTGAGGACATAATACTACCTTGTCCTTATGAACAATCAGATATGGCTCTTTACAAGAAAGAGCGGCCAATTCTGATACTGTTCTAGCAGATGATATGGCTACCAGAAAAAACTATTTCCTTGTTAAAAGGACTAAGGGAATGTGGCGAAAAGGTTCAAAAGGGCCGTTTCTGCAATACCGATAGAACCAAATTCAAATCCCATGGACACAATGGTGTCTTAACTGGCAAGTTTATCCGTGTAACCCCTTGTATGAAAGCACGGACCAAAGAGTGCGTAGCCAGTGGTCTTTGAAACAACACTGACAAGGCAGAGATCTGACCTTTGATAGTGCGCTTAGAGACAGCTTCATCTCTACGCCCAACTGAAGAAAGGCAAGAATCCTACTTATGACAAACTTCCAAGGATGCCAACCTTTAGATTCGCATCAAGTCACATACGCCTTCCAGACTCTATAATATATGACTCTGGAGGCCGGCTTCCTTGAGGGTAGATAGTACAGAACCAGAAAGCCCTTGATTCTTTAAAATGTGGGATTCAACAGCCAAACCATTAAATTTAGCGTTCATAAGGAAGGGTGGAATATTGGCCCCTGCGAGAGCAGGTACGAACGTAATGGAAGCGTCCATGCGTCCCCACTGCCATTTTTACAATCTCCGTGTACCAGGACCTTCTGGGCCATGCCGGAGCTACAAGAACCACAGGCCTCCCTTCCCCCTTGATCCTGCGGAGAAGCCGCGGAAGCAGCTGAACTGGAGGAAACGCATAAATCAGTGAGAACTGATCCCAAGGGATTACCAAAGCATCCATCCCGCAAGCGAGAGGATCCTTTGCCCTTGATACTAAGTTGTCCACCTTCTTGTTGAACCTGGATGCCAACAGATCTACATCCGGGGTTCCCCATCTCTGACATATAGCCAAGAAGATGTGGGGGTGAAGAGACCACTCCCCTGGAGACAACTGCTGGCGCCTGCAAATTTTCTATTCCCGGAATGAAAACTGCCGATATGCAAGGAACATGTTTCTCTGCCAAAACTAGAATACGGTTTACCTCCCTCTGGGCTGCGTGACTCCTGGTGCCCCCTTGTGGTTGATATAGGCCACTGCAGTGGCATCGTCGGACTGAATTCTTACAGGACAATCCTGTAACCTGAGAGACCAAGCCTTTAGAGCCAGGTGTGCCGCCCGAATTTCCAGAATGTTGATGGGAAAATACTTTTCGGCTTCGGACCACCTGCCCTGGATAGACATCTGTCCCAAGACTGCTCCCTAACCTGAAAGGCTGGCATCTGTAGTTACCACCTCCCAGGCCACAGGAACAAAAGATTTCCCCTTCTGCAGATTTCTGGACACTAACCAACTGAGGCTCTGACGCACCCCCTGGGTGAGGCACATTGGCACATCCAGAGCCTGGATACTCTTGTTCCATGTGGAAAGGATACCGTTTTGAAACAGCCTTGAATGAAATTGGGTATATGGAATGGCCTTGAATGAAGCCACCATCTTCCCTAGTACCCTCATGCACAGACGAATAGAGGGACTTCTCTTTGACAAGATTACCTGGACCAGCTCCCTTATAGAGCTGACCTTTGCCTGGGGCAAAAAAACTCTCCTTTAGTCTGTATCTATGACCAGACCTAGATACTCCAGCCTTCTTACTGGATGCTGGGATGACTTCTCCAAATTGAGAATCCAACCCAAGTATCTCAGAAATTTGACCGTGCTGTCCACAGACTGGTTCAGACGGTCTATCGACCAACAGTAGATCGTCCAGGTAAGCTACAACTGTTATGCCCTGAGCCCTTAGCCTGGCCAGGAGCGGAGCTAGAACTTTTATGAACATTCGGGGTGCAGTTGCCAGACCGAAGGGTAGGGCTACGAACTCATAATGACGTTGTTCTACTTCGAATCTCCAAAATTTTTGGTGAGTGGGAAAAATAGGCACATGCAGATAAGCGTCCTTGATGTCTATTGATGCAAGCAGTTCTCCTCCCTGGAGGGTGGAAACTACCATCCGAATTGATTCCATGCAAAAAGAGCGAATCCTTAGGAAGCGATTCAGACCCTTGAGATCTAAGATGGGTCTGACATCTCCGTTTGGTTTTGGCACTGTAAAAAGATTTGAATAAAAACCCAAACCGTGCTCTCCCGTGGGAATCTTTACGATCACCCCCTGAACTAGCAACCGTTCTAGTGCCAAAAATAGGGATCTTCTCTTTAGCGGATCTTTGGAAACGCTTGATCTCAGAAAACGAGGTGGAGGAAACTCTTGCAACTCTAGCTTGTAACCTAGAGATACGGTAGAGATGACCCATCTGTTCTGGATCTCCTTTTGCCAAGTTCCTCAGAACTGCAGAAGCCTTCCCCCCACCCGATAGAGTGGGGGCACCCCTTCATAAGGAGGCCTTAGGACTTTGTTTAACAGGTTTCCGTCCCCAGGGCCTCTTATGTCCTTGGGTTTGAGCTTGAATTTTTCCCCTTGACGGCGGAGGCCGTCGTGACTGCCTAGAGACTGATTTTCACGGCACCGGAGAGGAAGCTCGTTTAAAGGAAGGACGTCTACTCCTTCTTTTAACAGGTAAAAGAGTACTCTTTCCACTAGAAATTCTTTGAATGTATTTGTCCAAATCATTCACTGTGCAATGGAAAACCAGCTAAAAGCTTCTTGCATGGTGCCTTGGCTGACCAATTCTTCAACCACAGGATTCTACGCATATGTACTAACAGGAGCGTCAGACGAGAGGTCTGGTGAATAGAATCCTTAATAGCGTCTACCGCAAAGCATAGAGCCTTTGGTAGATTGGCTAAGTCTCAAGCTTGCTGAGCAGGGACCACCCTGAGGAGCGGTTTCACCTGATCCTTCAGGGATTGACAAATGCCAATTGCTGCCACTGCAGGCTGAGCTACAGCACCTGCCATAAAAAAAGAAGGTCTTTAATAAAGATTCCAATCTTTTATCTGTTGGGTCTCTAAACATCTGAACATTAACTACTGGACAAGTTAGACTCTTATTCACACAAGAGATAGCAGCGTCAACTCCTGCCACACTCCATTTCTTGGTGAATTTTTCCTCCATAGGATAAAGTACAGAGAACTTTTTGGGAGGAGAAAGTGTTTATCTAGATGACCCCAATCCTCATAAATGAGCTGCTCTAGCAAGGGATGGACAGGAAATGCATGCAGGGCCTGCGGAGCCTTTAAGGAACCCAAGGAAGACAAAGGTTGTCCAGTTGGCTCTGTTAAAGGCAACTTAAATGCAAACCTTACCATTTCTGTAAGAGATTGCACCAGCAATTTTTCAGACTGAGAAGCTGAAGGCTCCTCTGTGGTAGATTCTTCAGAAGAGGAACCATCAAACTGACCCTCTTCTTTATCCCCTGAGGGAGACTCATCCCCTACCAGCCATTGCTGGTCCATAGGCTGAGGACACGGAGTGGGGAGGGAGACCTAGCCCACTTTGTCCCACCCTGGGAAGAAAAATCAATTAGAGACGCTAAACGCTCCTCCAAACCTATGAGGGCTGAAGAGAGCACATCCTCCGTAATATAGGCAGGGGTCTGGAGGCTGGGGAGGGCTGCAGCCCCTGACAGCCCTGATGACTCACCCTGATCAGCCGGGCCTGGCCCCTCTGGAGAAGCTGGCATAGCGGAGGCATGACCAGGACACTCAGAGCCTGATGGAATTTGTTCCCGTTTTAGGAGTTTTAGGCCCTGAACTCCTGGAAGACATAGTCCTAAGCACAAAGCTGAGGCACTGAAACAATTGTATCAACTGTTTAGTAGTAATAAGAAATTCAATTTTCAGTTAAGGTAAAAAAAATTCAATATTTTAATAAGCTTAATTTAAAAAGTACATATAATACCACATGCAAGTGGTTGATTAATAGAAGACAATAAACACAGCTGGATGGTCAGGAAAAGGAGGAAGTGAGACTGGTTTTCAATAATACAAAGTTACTCGTGACGTCCCGACATGTTTCGCATTTGTAGCTTCATCGGGGGACATACAGGTATAGGAAAAGACTTGTACAATACTAAACATAAATAAAGAAATATACAAATTAGAAATATTGCATAATAAAGTATAAAAAAGATAAACAAAAATATGTCATTATTGCAAGGAAGCATATTGTGCCAATCTTTTAGCAACATCCGCCCCCACCCCCCCAAAACCATGTAGCCCCCACACACATAGGGGGATAGGCACATACCCAGCCGAGAAAACCTCCAGGGAGAGACCAAAATCCAGCGTAGGGAACCTGGGGGTCCCCTAAGGGTGCTAATGGGCAGCCAAAGGGAGTATGTATAGGCCCAGCTAAAAAAGAAATAAAATAAAGGAAAAAAAAAAAATATTAAAATAATATAAACATATAGAAATGGAAAGCTGAACAGCAGCTCAATCGGTATATAAGCGTATGAGCATACCAATATTGTATTGTATAGTATGGCAATAAGTTTATCGTAAGTAAGTAGAATTGTACCTATTAAAAATCAAGATGGAAAAACGCTTGAAACGAGTAATGACTGGACCACAATCATGCAGCACTGCTAGCTGATAACAAAGCAAAAAACAAAAATGAATAAATAATAAAAAGAGTTCTGAGAAGTCTTATATAAGTCTGGGTTAAGTTTTTAACAAGGAAAACAGAGAAGCAGCTGCAGACTCAGAATCGAGTCTGATGAGGACTATGTCTCAATATAGATTAGATTGGTTAGTGTGTATAGGTGGGTATCATGTCAGTCATAGTAAAAAAGAGGAAAGTTAAACCTAAAGATGGACTTTAAAAAGTAGCTGAAGCGGGGTACAGATGGCAGAAAGTAGCCAAATGAATTAAACAAATAGAAACAAACAGCTAGAAGATAATTAGTACTTACTATATTGAAGCATGAAGCATCGCTCAGGTCAGCCTATTCATTCGAGACAGACAGCCAGAGTGAGAGGCTGGCCTATAAATACTACCCAATCAGCCGAGGTCCGGCGTCCTCGACTGAAGGCGGGCGCGATGACGTCATGACGCTGTTCCACACTAACAACTGGCAACAAGGAAACTACATTGTCCAGAATGCCAGGCACCATGGGTGGGAGGAGTCAGGTGTGTCAGTGCTGAACTCGGGAGAGTGTCAGCGCCGATCACAACATAAGAGGTTTCAGAGTGAAAAGAGACGCCCCTTATGTATTTCCTCAAACAAGGCTGATGGAACTAGTGGTCATAGCGACCAATAGATGAGGAGAAAGATGTAAAAACTCTGCTGGAAAGGTGGAATAAAGGGCTACAGATGTCATGACATGGGCAAGGGCGCAATGGGCATGGAAGCCCTTATGCCCTAGGGCGCCCGTAGGACTGCCTAGCATCCGGAATAGGGGATCCAGAACAGGGACCGTGACGAGACCGCGGTCAAATTCCCAGAACGTAGGCACAGCTGGGCATGCAACCTGGCCCAATAAGGCTGCATAACTGACCATAGAGTCATGCATACCTGGAGGGGGGGGGGGGGGTTTAGAGGAAGGGCGGAAGTGGCAAAGAGGCACAGAAACATGCAAATAATCCAACAATACACTCCAAGCTTAAGTTTGTTCAGCTTGAAAAAATATTGCTATTCTTTGTTTCCTGTTTATATTTCTGTTTATTTAAATTTATGATTATACTTGTTTACATATATACATTTTCATATTGATTGCTGATGATGTTATTGTTGGATTATTTGCATGTTTCTGTGCCTCTTTGCCACTTCCGCCCTTCCTCTAAAACCCCCCCCCCCCTCCAGGTATGCATGACTCTATGGTCAGTTATGCAGCCTTATTGGGCCAGGTTGCATGCCCAGCTGTGCCCACATTCTGGGAATTTGACCGCCGTCTCGTCACGGTCCCTGTTCTGGATCCCCTATTCCGGATGCTAGGCAGTCCTATGGGCGCCCTAGGGCATAAGGGCTTCCATGCCCATTGCGCCCTTGCCCATGTCATGACATTTGTAGCCCTTTATTCCACCTTTCCAGCAGAGTTTTTACATCTTTCTCCTCATCTATTGGTCGCTATGACCACTAGTTCCATCAGCCTTGTTTGAGGAAATGCATAAGGGGCGTCTCTTTTCACTCTGAAACCTCTTATGTTGTGATCGGCGCTGACACTCTCCCGAGTTCAGCGCTGACACACCTGACTCCTCCCACCCATGGTGCCTGGCATTCTGGACAACGTAGTTTCCTTGTTGCCAGTTGTTAGTGTGGAACGGCGCCAGCGTCATGACGTCATCGCGCCCGCCTTCAGTCGAGGACGCTGGACCTCGGCTGATTGGGTAGTATTTATAGGCCAGCCTCTCACTCTGGCTGTCTGTCTCGAATGAATAGGCTGACCTGAGCGATGCTTCATGCTTCAATATAGTAAGTACTAATTATCTTCTAGCTGTTTGTTTCTATTTGTTTAATTCATTTGGCTACTTTCTGCCATCTGTACCCCGCTTCAGCTACTTCTTTTAAAGTCCATCTTTAGGTTTAACTTTCCTCTTTTTTACTATGACTGACATGATACCCACCTATACACACTAACCAATCTAATCTATATTGAGACATAGTCCTCATCAGACACGATTGTGAGTCTGCAGCTGCTTCTCTGTTTTCCTTGTTAAAAACTTAACCCAGACTTATATAAGACTTCTCAGAACTCTTTTTATTATTCATTCATTTTTGTTTTTTGCTTTGTTATCAGCTAGCAGTGCTGCATGATTGTGGTCCAGTCATTCCTCGTTTCAAGCGTTTTTCCATCTTGATTTTTAATAGGTACAATTCTACTTACTTACGATAAACTTATTGCCATACTATACAATACAATATTGGCATGCTCATACGCTTATATACCGATTGAGCTGCTGTTCAGCTTTCCCTTTTATATGTTTATATTATTTTAACAATTTTAATTTTTTTTTTTCCTTTATTTTATTTCTTTTTTAGCTGGGCCTATACATACTCCCTTTGGCTGCCCATTAGCACCCTTAGGGGACCCCCAGGTGCCCTACGCTGGATTTTGGTCTCTCCCTGGAGGTTTTCTCGGCTGGGTATGTGCCTATCCCCCTATGTGTGTGGGGGCTACATGGTTTTGGGGGGGGGGTGGGGGCGGATGTTGCTAAAAGATTGGCACAATATGCTTCCTTGCAATAATCACATATTTTTATTTATCTTTTTTATACTTTATTATGCAATATTTCTAATTTTTTTATTTCTTTATTTATGTTTAGTATTGTACAAGTCTTTTCCTATACCCGTATGTCCCCCGATGAAGCTACAAATGCGAAACATGTCGGGACATCACGAGTAACTTTGTATTATTGAAAAACAGTCTCACTTCCTCCTTTTTCCTGACCATCCAGCTGTGTTCATTGTCTTCTATTAATCAACCACTTGCACGTGGTATTATATGTACTTTTTAAATTAATCTTATTAAAATATTGAACATTTTTTACCTTAACTGAAAATTTAATTTCTTATTACTACTAAACAGCACCGTGAAAATCCCTTCTCCCCCTTTGATACTTTGTATACATTTTTTAAGGGATGAGGTGCATTTTTCTTGGTGTCTCCACCATCAAGTCGGACTTCCCTACTTTTTCTATAATTGTATCAACTGCTGAAATATAGTCCAGCTAGACAGAGTTGCTATCCACTGTTCAGCCCGATACCAAGTAAGTGTGCCACTAGGGAGTGCCTGCGCCAATCACTCACGTGCCCCTTACTGCTGCTGTGTCCCTCCGTCAGCTCCTGCCTCCACAAGGCTCCGTTTATCCGGAAATGTACCGCCCTGCGAGGGACTGAACGCCGGGTCACGTATGCGGCGCCTGCGCTTAAGCCACGCCTCAAAGGTTGCCATTTCCCGCGCGCGCAAGCGCAGTCACGGGACTCAGACAGGGAGGAAGGAGGAGGGGAGACAAGTAGGACCCCAGAGGAGAAAAAAACAAGCACCACACTGCCCGCAGGACAGGAGGGGGGAGCGCACAACAACCAGCACCCTGAGGAGCTCTGCCTGCCGAAAATCCCCCCTTACCAAACGGCTGACAAGTAGAGGAAGCATGCACAAACAAGCCTGCATTAACAGTGACACACTGGAGAAAGGTACAGGTACGTTGCTACACTCCCTCTAGTGGTGAGATCCAGGCATGACACACTTAATAAAGAATAACTCCCTTAAGTAAACTTTAAAAAAAAAAGTTTCTTAGGAGTCTTCACTTACCTTATCCTCGCCGCAGGAATCTGATGGTAAACACACAGTCAGACCCAGGCTTTAGCCCATCACGGCGGGCTATGTCAAAGACCTTCAGGGACCGGGTTCCTAGAAAAAGGTTTCCACTCCCCTGGACCTGTACTGCACTTGGCCAGAAAAAAAATGGTTTTCCGGGTCCAGCTCTCCTAAGAGAAGCGTTACAGGCAAAACCTCGCTCTTCTTATACGAGGCCTGGGTACCATCCACTTTGACTTCAATGGCACTTTGGATGGATCCGGTGTATAATATGCTTGATCCTAGAGGATCCTCCAGCGGAGCTCTTCAAAGCACTTCTTTAACCGTGACCAACACCTTAGACACAGGCAAAAAAACTGAGGTACTCCCTGTATGGGAGGGGACTTCCTGTCTTACGGTGTGCCAGTGTCCATCACCTGAAGGTGGCCTATATACCCATCAAGTTATTACTAAGGCTCTGTGTCCCGTGATGTACGAAAAATAAATCTTGCCAGCGCTCCCTATGTAGTTTGGACAGTTGGGGGGCTCCACGTGACTGTCTTTTCCTTCGTAAACCATAAAACTATATGTATAGCCTGTGGCCGTGTCACAGAGCTTATACAACTTGACCCCATATGTTTCACGCTTTCTGGGGAGAAACGGTTTGAAAGACAAGCGGCCAGAAAAGGTTATTTGGGACTCATTAACGCAGACAACTTAATAAGGAATAAACAAGGCTGCAAACTGTTGGTTGAAGTGGTTTACGAGGGGCTGAATTTTACTTAGCCGATCAAATCCAGGGTCACCACGGGGATGACAGAGTTCATTGTTGTTGAAGTGCATGAACCGCAAGATCTGCTTGTATCTAGTCCTGGTCATGGAAGCAGAGAACACGGGCATATGAGGAATTAGGTCAGTGGACCAATAAGACCGCAACTCACTCTTTTTAGTTATACCCATGAGGAGAGATAGGCCCAGAAAGATCTTAAATTCGGAAACCGTAATAGGTTTCCATTCTCAGGCAAGGGTCAAACGGGGATTAGCGGCAATGAATTGACCAGCCTACAAATTGCTTTGGTCCACAATAGATCTATAGAGATCTATAGAGATTTTCAGAGAAAAACAGTGAATGCAAATCAAGTGAAAAATCAACTGTTTCCACCTGAATTCCGGGTTGGCCAGTGAATGGGGGTGAAAAGTGTGGCTATGTGTACTGTGTGTTAGTGTAGTGCTTGGTGTACTCACAGTAGATGTCCTCTCCTCTCGCTCTGGAATCGAAAAGGGCTCCACAAGTGGAGGTTGACATCTCTTCCTCTACCTGTGTTTATATTTCACAGGCAGAGGAGGCATTTAATTTGCCAGAACCGATCAGCAGGTCCAGGCCAGAAATATTTGGCCTGGACATGTAGACTGATCGATTCTGTAACTGGCACTGCGGGGGTGTGCACGTGTGCCCCTACCTGTGGGCGATGTACAGGTACGTTGATTCACACAGCGCTGCCAACCTGCCGCAGTAAATGGACTTGAGCTGGTTGGCAAGTGGTTAAAATGCATTCCATATATTTTTTTATATGTGCAGACTGTTTAACTTGCACATATAAAAAATATATGGAATGCATTTTTAACACAGCAAGTGTAAATACTTGAATTTATATTGATATGTTGCTGGGAACAAGGTGGCAGGAGCAGTGTCGAGACAAGGTCATCTACAGCCCAGGGCGAACATGCCAAATTGCGCTTCCCATCCTCTCAGTACAAATGCCCCCCCTACCAGATCAGCTCTTCTAGCACAAACCCTAAAAATCTGCACTTCTAGCACAAATCCTTTTCCCCCATCCCAACACTAATTCCCCCAAATCACCACTCCTAGCACACCACCCTCAAATTTCCCCATCTAGAACAATTCTTACCCCCTGCCGCCCTCCACATTCCCCCTCCCAACACATCTCCTACCCCCAATTTCCTTGTGGCACCCCAACCTCACGATACCACAGTGCCCAGGGCAGCCGCCCCTCCTGCCCACCCCTTGTTCTGGCCCTGGGCACAAGAATTCCAATGCAGGTGACCTGTACTGTTTCATGTCCATCACCTATGTGAATGCAGGAGAGCCTTAAGTTCTGCCAGCAACCTTAGTAGTAAATTAAAGTGAGTAAAGTCTTGTTTTTTTTTATTTAAAAAACAAACATGTTATACTTACCTCCTATGTGAAGCCGGTTTTGCACAGGGCAGCCTGGGTCCTCCTCTTCTCGGGTCCCTTTTTGCTGCTCCTGGCCCCTCCCTCCTGTTAAGTGCCCCCACAGCAAGCAGCTTGCAATGGGGGCACCTGAGCCGAGCTGCAGCTCCATGTGTCAATTCAGACACGGAGCTGAGGCCCGGCCCCGTCCCCTCTGTCTCCTGATTGCCTAACTGACTGATTGACAGCCGTGGGAGCCAATGGTGCCGCTGCTGTGTCTCAGCCAATCAGGAGGAGAGTCCCGGACAGCTAAGACACTTGTGGACATCGCTGGAGAGAGATGGGGCTCAGGTAAGTTTTTTTTTTTTTTTTTTTTATCTTAGTGCGTAGAATGCATTAGGCTAAAAAATCTTCTCCCTTTACAACTCCTTTAAACTAGCAAATAAAAAAAAAGCTGCTCAGGTGCCACCATCCCACAATGCAACACAAATGTCTCAACAATTCTCTTAATTGGCCCCTGAGACTGGTCAGAGATCCATCTCAGAGCAAAACTGGAGTATAATGGATCTGGAGCCTCATAAAGGCTAATTTCTAAAAGGTCATATCCCCTTATAATATAGGGCTTTATAAAGAGATTTTCAACAATTCCCGTGATAAAGTGTTCTAACATGTACATACAAAGCTACATTAACCACTTCTCCCCTGGGTGGACGTCATATGACATTCTGGGGTTTAAATGGTGATACTGAGATGATGAAACAACAAAAAAGTCTGGCGCCAGGAAACCGGGACACGTATTGCACTGGGAACCATGTGAATGTCCTACAGGAGCCAAAAAAGCAGCTGTGTGGTTGAGCAAACCAGGAGAGGTGTGAATACAAGTGCAAACATTCAAAGGCAACCACATTTAAAATCGCTGATCAGGACAGTCTCGTATGGACAAGTTCTCAGAAGAAATCAATATGATAAATTCATGTGTCAATTTATTAGTAACATGTAATGGATAAATGAATGATTAAAATCTCCTTGCATAGATAAAACAATTGAAAAGCTTGCTCCCCGCTGTGACAATACCTGGTGAAAACGGTCGGAGGTGGGCTGGCTTGGTGAAGAAATGCTGCGATGGCAAAAACCTTCATGCGTTCCTGAGGAATTCACTAGGAAGGTGGAAACCAGCATGTGCAGAGCCGGATGGAAAGTGTGAAGCCTCAATTAAAGCCCCAGTGGAGGATGGCAAGACAGCCCCGGAACGAGGAGGGACCGAGAGGCAGCCAGGACAACCGCCGACAAGATCCAGCAGATGGAAGCACCCGAGCGTGACGTCATACGCTCGTGGAGCACAGGTCCAGACCGAGGCTTGAAAACAGGATGGTGGAGAGCAAGCCGAGGAGAGTGGAGGGAGAGAATGGCTGTTGTCTTGACAATGCATTTCGGGGCAAGGCCCTGAGGTTTAAATAGGAGTGGGCCGCGGGAGGAATCACATTTTTAAAGGACCCATGACTGGTTTCTCCACCGCAAGACTTCCATTGTTAAAAAAACCTGATGAAAGTAACTCAATATACATACACTGAAAAATACAAAAACTAAAACAGCGGGAACAATGAAGGCGATTAAAAAAGCTATTAAAAAAGCAAATTGAGAAGTGAAAAATAAAATTATTAATGCACATAAAAATAAATGAGAATAATAATAATTATAAAAAAAGGAAGCATTAAATAGAATCTGTAATAATATCTAAAATAAAAAGATAAAAGGAAAAAATAAAATATATAGATCATTACACCACTTGTGTGTGTGTATATATATATATATATATACACATACATACATACATACACACATATGTATATGCACCCAAATGCACAATCAATGAAAAATTATCATATTCATAATGAAGCTAAAAATGAATTGATAATTAATAGTTGATATTCCAATAATTCATAATGTCAAAACCTAATAAAGATTATATATGTACACACACACACACACATATATATATATATATATACATACACACACACACTATCTAATGTGTATAAAGTATACCGTATATACTCGAGTATAAAACAAGTTTTTAAGCACATTTTTTTGTGCTGAAAATGCCCCCCTCGGCTTATAGTCAAGTCACCTTTTTGCGCCTTATCTCCCGGACTTTGGGGACCTGGTACCGGCTGGCCGTAGGTTTCCTGGACCCCAATCTTGGCACACATGTAGCTCCACCTTCCTCTACAAGTGTGCAAAGTTTTTTGTCTAGGGGACCTACGGCCGGGGAGCACCGATTTTTTAAAGCCAGGCACCTCTTCCATAGACTCCCATGTTAAACGTCAGTCTAGTCATGGACACAGTGAGGCATGGACATGGACACAATGAGGCACAGTGAGGCATGCAGATGGACACCCTAGGCTTATACTAGAGTCAATAGGTTTTCCCAGTTTTTTGTGGTAAAATTAGGTGCCTTGGCTTATATTCGGGTTGGCTTATACTCGAGTATATACGGTATATGTATATAGGTCTATATACCCATATTGTAGTTCAAAATAACCTTTATATGATCAGATATTTATATATTATATATATTATATATATATATATATATATATATATATAAAAAAATATCTGATGATATAAAGATTATTTTATGCTACAATATGGGTATATAGACCTACAGTCATGACCGAAATTGTTGGCACCCCAGAAATGTTTCCATAAAATCAAGTATTTCTCACAGAAAAGTATTGCAGTAACACATGTTTTGCTATACACGTTTATTCCCTTTGTGTGTATTGGAACAAAAAACAAAAAAAAAACTAATTGAACATAATGTCACACAAAACTCAGAAATGGGCTGGTCCAAATTCTTGGCACCCTTTTAAAATTGTGGATAAATAAGATTGTTTCAAGCATGTGATGCTCCTTTAAACTCACCTGGGGCAAGTAACAGGGGTGGGCAATATAAAAATCACACCTGAAAACATAAAAAGGAGAGAAGTTCACTTAGTCTTTGCATTGTGTGTCTGTGTGTGCCACACTAAGCATAGACAACAGAAAGAGGAGAAGAGAACTGTCTGAGGACTTGAGAACCAAAATTGTGGAAAAATATCTCAAGGTTACAAGTCCATCTCCAGAGATCTAGATTTGCCTTGGTCCACAGTGCGCAACATTATCAAGAAGTTTGCAACCCATGGCACTGTAGTTAATCTCTCTGGGCGTGGACGGAAGAGAAAAATTGATGAAAGGTTGCAATGCAGGATAGTCCGCATGGTGGGTAAGCAGCCCAAAACAAGTTCCAAAGAAATTCAAGCTGTCCTGCAGGCTCAGGGAGCATCAGTGTCAGCGCAAACTATCCGTCGACATTTAAATGAAATAAAACGCTATGGCAGGAGACCCAGGAGTACCCCACTGCTGACAGAGAGACATAAAAAAAGCAAGACTACAGTTTGCCAAAATGTACTTGAGTAAGCCAAAATCCTTCTGGGAAAACGTCTTGTGGACAGATGAGACCAAGATAGAGCTTTTTGGTAAAGCACATCATTCTACTGTTTACCGAAAAAGCAATGAGGCCTACAAAGAAAAGAACACAGTACCTACAGTGAAATATGGTGGAGGTTCAATGATGTTTTGGGGTTGTTTTGCTGCCTCTGGCACTGGGTGCCTTGAATGTGTGCAAGGCATCATGAAATCTGAGGATTACCAAAGTATTTTGGGTCGCACTGTGGAGCCCAGTGTCAGAAAGCTGGGTTTGCATCCGAGATCTTGGGTCTTCCAGCAGGACAATGACCCCAAATATATGTCAAAAAGCACCCAGAAATGGATGGCAACAAAGCGCTGGAGAGTTCTAAAGTGGCCAGCAATGAGTCCAGATCTAAATCTCATTGAACACCTGTGGAGAGATCTTAAAATTGCTGTTGGGAAAAGGCGCAATAAGAGAGACCTGGAGCAGTTTGCAAAGGAAGAGTGGTCCAAAATTCCGGGTGAGAGGTGTAAGAAGCTTATTGATGGTTATAGGAAGTGACTGATTTCAGTTATTTTTTCCAAAGGGTGTGCAACCAAATATTAAGTTAAGGGTGCCAAGAATTTTGACCAGCCCATTTTTGGAGTTTTGTGTGACATTGGGGCTGATTTACTAATAACAGTGTGCTGCGCTGCTTCTAACCTTAATTGGTGCGCCGGATAACTCCTTCACTGGGCGCAGGAAGCAGCGGCGCACTGTTATAGTAAATAGAAATGTCAGCGGCGCTCTATTGAAAATGAATGGTTCCCTATGGGAGCCCATTGATTTGAATAGAGGTCACCCGGGAAGTCGGATCCGACTTGCGGGCGACTCGTGTGCCGGCTGACACAGGGACAGCGCGACTTTGCGAGGCGACCTGGACATGACCTGAGCGTGAAGCAGCCGCTCAAGTCGTGTCCTAGAGGCGACTAGCTGGCCGAGAATGTGTCCAGCGCGATTTCATCGCGCTGGTCCTCGGCAGCCTCGCTGTCCCATGTTTGGTATGAATCATGAAGGGGAACTCCAGGCCAAATTTTAATGAAAAAACCGGCATGGGTTCCCCTTCAGGAGCATACCAGGCCATTAGGTCTGGTCTGGATTCTAAGGTGAACCCCCTAAGCCGAAAAACGGCATGGGGGTCCCCCCCAAAATCCAAACCAGACCCTTAGGTCTGGTCTGGATTTTAAGGTGAACCCCCTTAAGCCGAAAAACGGCGTGGGGGTCCCCCCAAAATCCAAACCAGACCCTTATCCGGGCACGCAACCTGGCAGGCCGCAGGGGAAAAGGGGGGGATGAGAGCGCCCCCCTCCCTCCTGAACCGTACCAGGCCGCATGCCCTCAACATGGGGGGTTTGGTGCTTCTGGGCAGGGGGGCGACCTGCGGCCCCCCACCCCAAAGCACCCTGCCCCCATGTTGATGGGGACAAGGGCCTCTTCCCGACAACCCTGGCCGTTGGTTGTCGGGGTCTGCGGGCGGGGGGCTTTTCGGAATCCGGGCGCCCCCTTTAAAGAGGGGGGCACCCAGATGCCGGCCCTCCACCCTATGTGAATGAGTATGGGGTACATCGTACCCCTACCCATTCACCTGCTAGCTCTTTTGCAAGCGGGGGTCCCGGGCTTCCTCGCCGTCTTCGGGGGTTTTTCTGCCGGGCCCCCCGCTATCTTCTGCTAGCGGGGGTCCCGGGCTTCCTCGCCGTCTTCGGGGGTTTTTCTGCCGAGCCCCGCTATCTTCTGCTAGTTTTTTTGCTAGCGGGGGTCCCGGGCTTCCTCGCCATCTTCTTCCGACTTCGGGGGTCTCTTGTTCTGTTCTCCGGTTCTTCTCCAGTGTCTTCTCCACGATCTCCGGTTCTTTCTGCCTTCTGCCGGGCGCCCCGCTATCTTCTCGCAGCTCTTTTGCTAGCGGGGGCCGGTCTTCTTCGTCGCCTTCTTCCCTCTTCTCTTTGTCCGATGTTGCCTCGTCGCTGTCCACCGCTGCAATGATCTGTCCCCGCCCCGTATGATGTCACAGTCCCAAGGAATGATGGGACTGTGACGTGAAACGGGGGCAGGGTCAGCGGTGGCATCACCCGGTGACCACGCCCCATGCCAATAAAAGTGGCACCGCTGCTCGGACAGATCATTGCGGCGGTGGACAGCGACGAGGCAACATCGGACGAAGAGAAGAGGGAAGAAGGCGTCGAAGAAGACCGGCCCCCGCTAGCAAAAGAGCTGCGAGAAGATAGCGGGGCGCCCGGCAGAAGGCAGAAAGAACCGGAGATCGTGGAGAAGACACCAGGGAAGAACCGGAGAACAGAACAAGAGACCCCCGAAGTCGGAAGAAGACGGCGAGGAAGCCCGGGACCCCCGCTAGCAAAAGAGATAGCAGAGGATAGCGGGGGCCCGGCAGAAAGACCCCCGAAGTCGGAAGAAGACCCACGGAGCTGCCCAATAAATTACTTTTCAAACCTGTGTTGTCTTTTTTTATTGACTTATTTTGCCACCAGGTGAATGGGTAGGGGTACGATGTACCCCATACTCATTCACATAGGGTGGGGGGCAGGTATCTGGGGTCCCCCTTATTAAAGGGGGCTCCCGGATTCCGATAAGCCCCCCGCCCGCAGACCCCGACAACCAACGGCCAGGGTTGTCAGGAAGAGGCCCTTGTCCCCATCAACATGGGGGCAGGGTGCTTTGGGGTGGGGGGCCGCAGGTCGCCCCCCTGCCCCGAAGCACCAAACCCCTCATGTTGAGGGCACGCGGCCTGGTACGGTTCAGGAGGGAGGGGGCGCTCTCTCGTTCCCCCTTTTCCCCTGCGGCCTGCCAGGTTGAGTGCTCGGATAAAGGGTTTGGTGTGTATTTTTAGGGGACCCCACGCAAATTTTTGGGGTTTTTGGCGCGGGGTTCCCCTTAAAATACATGCGAGACCTGAAGGGCCTGGTATGGATTCTGGGGGGACCCCCACGCCAGTTTTTTTTCATTTTTTGGGGGGTCCCCTTTGAATCCATACTAGACCCAAGGGCCTGGTATGGACCTGGGGGGGGGGGGGGGGACCACACGCTGTTTTTTTTTTGTTTTTTTTTACATTTCCTTTAACAACCAGCTATAAACAGGTAAAACAAAAAATCGCCGCAAAATTGCGGTACTTCCGTTTTGGATGCGGGTCCATTGAATTCTATTACATCTAAAACACTGTTTTTGGCCTGGCAAAAAAAATCTGCAGTTGCGTTTAAAATCGTTTTTCACAAAGCCTAAAAATGCCTTCAGACGCCAAAGATTTCCACGTTTCAGACGCGGTAGCAGCGTTTAGCCGCATTTTAGTTTAGAAGCGTTTTTAAAGGTGACCTATTTTTATATATATAAATGAAATTGCTTCCATTGCATTGTGGACAATCCACAACTTGGGGCAGCTGACGTGGCAAGTGGACAATCCACAACTTGTGGCAAGTGACACGCTAAATACAACTACACTGCTGCTCTCAGCTGCGGATATCACTCTGGTCTCACTAAATAGCTAAAATCGTAAATAATACTGTTTTTTGAGCTTAGGACGGCTCCTTATCATATACACGCAAATGTGGTAAAACACGGCATGCAAACGCCACAAAGCGCGCCTTTCTAAACGCCACTTTCAACCTTAGTTCTGAACACTTTGCACCAGCGTCCCGTCTACATGGGGCCTAAAAACGCCTATGCCATTTACAGCTCAAAAACGCCATGGTGGCCATGAGGCCATAGGCTAACATGGAGAGTTGTTTTTAAGCTGCAAAAAACGCTCAGACAAGCGGCTTGAAAAACGTCCGTGTGCATGTAGCCTTATATTAACCACACTGCCCAGACCAAGTTTCACATTTCAGCGCTGATGCACTTTTAATGACGATTGCGCGCTCATACAACACTGTAACCCAATGAAAATGTTTTATTTGTTGGCACACAAATAGAGCTTGCTTTTGGTGCTATTTGATCACCTTTGTGTTTTATTTTAATTATTTTTCAATAAATACAAAAGACCGAGTTTAAAAAAAATTATATTTTACCCACTTCAGCACTGGGCCTATTCTGGCACTTCTCTCCTTCATGTAAAAATGTATGGCTATAAAATTACTTCTAAACACCAAACATTATATATGTTTTTGGAGCAGACACCCTAGGGAATAAGATGGTGGTCATTGCAAATTTTTATCTCGCTCGGTATTTGCGCAATAAATTTTCAAACGCCTTTTGTTTGCTAAAAATATTACAAAACAGTAAAGTTACGGCCAATTTTTTGGTATAATGTGAAAGATGTTGTTATGCTGAGTAAATAGATACCTAACACGTCACGCTTTAAAATTGCGCACACTCATGGCATGACACCAAACTTCAGTAATTAAAAATCTCCCTAGGCGATGCTTTAAATTTTTTTACACGTTACCATTTTGGCATTACAGAGGAGGTCTAGTGCTAGAATTGTTGCACTCGTTCTAACGCACGCAGCAATAACTCACATGTGTGGTTTGAACGGCGTTTACATATGTGGGCGGGACTTACATGTGTGTTCGCTTCTGAGCGCGAGCTACCGGGGACATGGGCGTTTTTTCGTATTTTTGCTTATTTTTTTTATTTCATTTTTTTAGTTTTTTGTATTTCTTACACTTTTTTAATTTATTTTTTATTTTTTTGGATCACTTTTATTCCTATTACAAGGAATGTAAACATCCCTTGTAATAGGAATGTGTGTGACAGGTCCTCTTTATGGAGAGATGCGGGGTCAATAAGACCCTGCATCTCTCCTCCAGGCTGGAAAGCATGATATTGGTCAAAAAAAATCACCAATCTCATGCTGACAGCCGAGATCACGGCTTGGTTAACATACAGGAACACGGCGTGATGTCATAACGTCGTGCCCGCGCCTCCGACGGTCATAGAGATGACTGATGACCATCTGGTCACCAGTCATCTCCAAATCGTTCTCCGAGCCCCAGATGGCACGGGAGAGCCCGGAGAAGCACCGGATGGCGGCAAGAGGGGGGGGGGAACGTCCCCTCCCCCTGCCTATAAGAACAATCAAGCGGCGGAACTGCCACTATGATCATTTTTATTGTGCACAGAATCGCCGGCTGAAAAGAATGATATCTGAATGATGCCTGCAACTGCAGGCATCATTCAGATGTCACCGCCCAAAGCCAAGGATGTCATTTGACGGTGGGCGGTAGGAAACTGGTTAATATTTTTAAAAAAGGTAATTTTTCTTCTTCATTGATGTACACTAATGGGCACCGATAAGGTGGCAAGGGTGGGCACTGAGAGGTGGCATTGCTATTTGGCACTGGTGGGCAGTGAGAAGTGGCACTGCTAGGTGGCAATGATAGTTGGCAGTGATGGGCACTGATAGGCAGCACTGCTAGGTGTCACTGATTGGCACCAGTGGTGGGCATTGATAGGTGGCACTGGCAGGGGCTACTAATTGTCACAGATGATGCAGAATTGCCTCTTCTTCTTCGGGCCCCATGTCCCTTGCACATAAGCCGGTGATTGCCTTTTTTTTATGCTCACGCTGTCAGCACAAGGAGAAAACAAAAACCATTACCCAGCTTTTGTTTACATCACATGATCAGCTGTCATTGGCTGACAGCTGATCACATGGTAAAGGGCAGGGATCGGCCCCTTACTCTGATCTGTCATCACCTGAGTCTCAGTGACTCTGTGACCACAGCGCGCGCAAAGGGGAGGACGTTTATTGACGGACTCCCGGCAATTGAGGACCATGCTGTGGCCGTCGATCAGTTATAGCGCTGATCTCAAGTGATTAAAGATGGTCTAAATGGGCCATTGACATGCATCACAATTCAACTTAGGAATGGGTCTTTGAAAAGTTAAACTAAATAATTTGGCCACTTTATCCTTCCAAATAATTCACTTCCTGTCACATAGCCACACAGGAAGTGAGGGAAAATCCCTAACAATGTCTTTCCTTGGGGACACACAGGTCAGTCTAAATACTTTCCCCATTATGCACATTGCACTCCAGCATATTGCGGGGTACACCCCAAATTATTAGGTATTTTGGACTTTGGGGTTTATTTACTAAAGGCAAATCTACTTTGCACTACAAGTGCACTTGCTGTATATCTGAGGGGGACATGCAAGCCAAAAAAATACACCATCTTTGCTTTTACATGATTGGAACAGCCAATCACCAGTACTTTCCCCTCAGATTTTCAGCAGCTACACTTTTACTGCAGAGTGGATTTGTCTTTACTAAACCCCAAACTATACATTGATTTGGGGTGTACACAACAAAGCGCTAGAGTGCAATTTGCTCAATGGGGACACTAGTTAGATTGATCTGTGTGTCCCCAAGAAAAGACATTGGTAGGGTTTTACCTTCACTTCCTGTTTAGCTGTGTGACAGGAAGTGAAGCCAATTTTAAGAAAAGGAGACACAAAGGCCAAACTACAAAAAAAATAAAAAATCAAATAAAAAAAAACACACACGCAGGGGTTCTAACACTTACTTTGTTTCCCTCAAAATGCCCACAATTAGAATTGTATGGCCTTGAGCTATTTTTAAGTGCAGTGCTCTAAATCAGAGCTTCTCAAGTACCCCCAACAGGCCATGTTTTCAGGTTTTCCTTCATCTTGCACATGTGCTTTAAATCACAGTAAATGGTTTTGATTTTTGGACAGCAATTCTCGATAAGATAAATTCACAAAACATGTCCTGTTGGGGGTACTTGAGGACTGAGGCTGAGAACCACTGCAGTAAAAAGGGAAAATTGAATACTTACCGCTCTGTATTTTTCATTTCCTGGTGACGCTCCATGGCAGCACACAATACAATCCATGCATATGCTACCATGAAGGCACCAGATTAGACAAATCACACCAGTTTTGTTTTGACATGCCAAGCAGCTGTCACATTTGTTGCAAAGAAAACACAAAACAAACATCAATACTTTGCATCAAATTTTATTGGTCAACAAAATAAAAGGGAAGGCAAAATAAAAAACATGGTCAATTTGAAACAGTTACAGACTCAACATCTTGAGAAATTTTTGGACAAAAAAAAAGGCAGCAGACAATTAAATCAAAGTGAACAAACGACACACATTAACAACATCAGAATTATTTCAGGGGAACATTTCCCCGACACAAAAAATATACAATCCACAAAAGTTAACCAATCACCTGTTTTGCAAAGACATAACAAATAAAATACATGTGTTACAAACTCGATAAGGACACCAACATGTACATTTTGCCCCCCCCCCCCCACACACACACTTGCCTCTTCTCAGGGCAAGCGAACAAATGCTCCTTGTGAGCTTTATATAACATAGGCTTGTGTGCTAATGAGGCAATTGAAAACACATGCACAGTCCATGAAACACCCAAAATGCAAGTTCACGCAATGTAGAGACTGAAATTCAAAGTGGGTACACCTGTTAAGGATATCCTTCAATTACTAACCCATAAAAACACTCTCTGAGTGAGCATGCCCAGAAATATCCAGGCGCTGTACACACACAAATAGCACGCAAAAAAAAACTAACTGGCTGGGCATGTGCAGAACAACACCAATGCAGCTAGCAAAAAATAACCCCCCCCCTCCCCCCGTCCAAAATTAAGCACATCATCCAGCATGCTACAAAATTAGAGATGGAATAATCACCCCTCCCCCCCACCAACAAATACCATTGCAGTCTATGGGAACTGACTTGTTAATTTTGCTAGTCCCCACTTGGCTGGCTTATCTTCTAGTTATTGGCCTTAAAATGGGGGCCCAGGTCCCACCCTAAGGGACATATATCAATGTCACCAATTTGGAAAACACAAAAAACAAAACAAGGAGAAGTGCCTTTAAATATGCCAAATTGCTTAAGGGCCATTTCACACCACATGCAGTGCATTGCGTTTTTTATGCATCCAAAATGCATGGAAAGTTGGTTATATGGTTCTAAATGGCAGTGTTTGTTCCAGTGCGTTCCAGTTCCACCAAAAAAGTAGAACATGCTGCATTTTACCTGCACTGGACTGTACTGGAACGCATCAAAACGCATCATAAACGCACTGGAAAGCACAGGAACACACCTAAATGCAACAAAAACGCACTGGAACACACTTGTCCTTATCTATGGTTATTAAAAAAGAGGGGGGGGGGGAAAGCACTGGACTGCATCAAAAACGTACCAAAAATGCACTGGAACGCATGAAAAACGTGCATGCAGAAAAGCACCTGGAACGCATCCGGATTGTGTTTCTATGGTGTGAACTGGCCCTAGTTCACACTATAGAAACGAAGTCTGGGTGCGTTCCAGGTGCTTTTCTGCATGCGCGTTTTTGACACATTCCAGTGCATTTTTGATGCGTTTTTGATGCAGTCCAGTGTTTTTTCCCCCCTCTTTTCACTTAGGACAAGTGTGTTGCAGTGCGTGTTTGGTGCATTTAGGTGCGTTCCGGTGCATTCCAGTGCATTTTTGATACGTTCCGTTGCATTTTTGATGTGTTTTACTGGGGTCCAGTACAGTTTTGTACCTAAAAAATGGAGCATGACCAATTTTTTATTTGCTTTCTGAAACGCACTGGAACGGACTGCAGTGGTGTGAACTATGCCATTGGCATTAATGTGATCAACTTTCTTTGCATTTTTCAGGCATCAAAAAAACGCACTGCACTGCATCCGGTGTGAACTGGCCCTAAATATCATACCCGGGGGGTGTCTATAGTATGCCTGTAAAGTAGCACATGTTTCCATGTTTATAACAGTTGGAGAGCAAAATGACATTTCTAACGTAAAATAATAGTAATTTAAAAGTCCTTGCGGCTGTAATGAATTGCTGGTTCCCGTCAATACAGATAAAAGTCATTGAAAGTCTTTGCTAACCCAAAAAAAAAATGCGTGGGGGTCCCCCAAATTCCATAACCAGGCACTTCAGGTCTGGAATGGATATTAAGGGGAACCCCGCTGCAAATTTTTAATAAAAATGACGTGGGGTTCCCCCCAAATATCCATACCAGGCCCTTCAGATCTGGCATGGATTTTAAGGGGAACTCCACCCCAAATAAAAAAAAAAATGGCGTGGAGTCGTCCCAAACATCCATACCAGACCCTTATCTGAGCACATAACCTGGCCGGCCGCAGGAAAAGAGGGGGGGGACGAGAGCGGCCCCCTCCCTCCTGAACCGTACCAGGCCACATGCCCTCAACATGGGGAGGATGTCCCCATGTTGATGGGGACAAGGGCCTCATCCCCACAACCCTTGCCCGGTGGTTGTGGGGGTCTGCGGGCGGGGGGCTTATCGGAATCTGGAAGACCCCTTTAACAAAGGGGACCCCCAGATCCTGCCCCCCCTGTGTGAAATGGTAATGGGGTACAAATGTACCCCTACCATTTCACGAAGAAAGTGTCAAAAATTTAAAAAATGACAAGAGCCACTTGGTCCGCTGCCCCCCTGTGGCTCCGCCCCCCTCTGACACCACGGGGAAAGCCCCCGTGAAATCCATGTGCGTCAGAGGGGGGCGGGGTCACCGGGTGTAAGCGGACCCAGAGGGGAACTGAAGAACTGAAGTGTCGCACAGCGGGAACCTCCAATTCAAACGGAGCGGCCGGAGAAGAAAGAAGAAGGGAAGACGCCGGAGCAAGATGCGGACGAGAAGACTGAAGGAAGATGAAGATGGAGGAAGAAACCCGAATGGAGAAAAGAAGAGGATGGAAGAAGATGGAAGAAGAAGATGGAAGAAAGGAGAAGACATTAATAAAGGAATTTTCAAAAACCGGCTCTTGTCATCTTTTACATTTTTGACACTTTCCTTGTGAAAGGGGGGGGGGCCGGGATCTGGGGGTCCCCTTTGTTAAAGGGGTCTTCCAGATTCCGATAAGCCCCCCGCCCGCAGACCCCCACAACCACCGGGCAAGGGTTGTGGGGATGAGGCCCTTGTCCCCATCAACATGGGGACATCCTCCCCATGTTGAGGGCATGTGGCCTGGTACGGTTCAGGAGGGAAGGGGGGCCGCTCTCGTCCCCCCCTTTTCCCCTGCGGCCGGCCAGGTTGCGTGCTCGGATAAGGGTCTGGTGTGGATTTTTGGGGGGACTCCACGCCATTTTTTTTTTAAATTTGGGGTGGAGTTCCCCTTAAAATCCATGCCAGATCTCAAGGGCCTGGTATGGATATTTAGGGGGAACCCCACGTAATTTTTTTAAGAAATTTGCAGCGGGGTTCCCCTTAATATCCATTCCAGACCTGAAGGGCCTGGTTATGGAATTTGGGGGACCCCCACGCTTTTTTTTTTTGGTTAGCAATGACTTTCAATGACTTTTCTCTATATTGCCAATTCATTATAGCCGCGGCTGCTTTTAAATGGCTTTTTTTTTTCCTTTAGAAATGTCATTTTGCTGGCGCAATGGAAAGTTCAGAGCTGCGCCGGTTCAACTTATGCAAATTGCCTTAGGTGACTTGACATTTACTAAGATTTTGCTGGCGCAGTGTCCCGGCGCATTTGAACCATTGAAATTCCCGCACTGAGCTCAAAAAAACCTCCCGCAGCTCGAATCGGAATTGCCGGCGCAGCGGGCTGGTTTTGAAAAAAATAGGATTTTTATAACAGCTTACCTGTAAAATCCTTTTCTTGGAGTATATCACGGGACACAGAGCGACATAGTCATTACTAATGGGTTATATAGATACCGTCAGGTGCTGGCACTGGCAACTTCCAAAACCGGAAGTACCCTCCCCTATATAAGCCCCTCCCATCCGGGAGCACCTCAGTTTTGTAGCAAAGCAATAAGTGTCCCCAAAGAGGGGCGGGAGCTCTGTGTCCCGTGATGTACTCCAAGAAAAGGATTTTACAGGTAAGCTGTTATAAAAATCCTATTTTCTTTCTCGTACATCACGGGACACAGAGCGACATGGTCATTACTAATGGGATGTCCTAAAGCAATGCCAAATGAGGGGGGGGGATACACCATATATAAGCTGAGCGCTATCAGACATGAGGATCTTTTGCGGCCTGCAACACACTGCGCCCAAAGGCGACATCCTCCTGACTTCTAACGTCCACCTGGTAGAACCTAGTAAACGTGTGTACTGAAGACCATGTTGCGGCCTTACAGATTTGAGCCAGGGAGGCCTGGTGATGCACTGCCCATGAAGTTCCAACTGCTCTCGTGGAGTGCGCTCTAACTTTGAACGGAGGCGGTCTCCTTCTCAAGCCATAGGCTTGTATTATGACCTGTCGAATCCACTTGGCTAAAGTAGATTTTGACGCTGCCTGACCCTTTCTGGGGCCTTCCGGCAGAATAAACAAAGTATCCGTTCTGCGAATCTGAGCAGTGGCTTTTAGATAAGCTTTAACTGCTCTTACTACATCCAAAGAATGCAATAACTTTTCCTCTACCGAAGTAGGTTTGGGGAAAAAAGAAGGAAGAACCACATCTTGGTTCAAATGAAACCTCGATACCACCTTAGGAAGAAAGGCTGGATGAGGACGTAACACTACTCTGTCCTTATGGATAACCAGATATGGCTCCCTACAGGACATAGCTGCTAATTCCGATACTCTTTTAGCCGAACAAATGGCTACTAGAAAAATCAATTTCCTGGTGAGAAGCACCAAGGAAATATGCTGTAATGGTTCAAATGGTTGTTTCTGTAGAACCGACAGAACCAAGTTTAGATCCCATGGACATATGGGAATATTAACCGGAGGACTAATACGCATCACTCCTTGTATAAAGGCTTTGACTAGTGAATGCGAAGCCAAGGGCCTTTGAAAAAATATTGACAAGGCCGAAATCTGACCCTTGATAGTACTCAAGGCAAGCTTCCTATCTACAGCCCATTGTAGGAAGTCCAGAATCCTACCTATTACGTATTTACGTGGATGCCATTTCTTGGCCTCACACCAGGCGATGTACGCCTTCCAGATTCTATAGTAGATCTGCCTGGATACCGGCTTCCTGGCATTGATCATGGTAGATACCACAGCATTAGAGAGCCCTCTCTTTTTTAGAATGTGCGCTTCAATAGCCAGGCCGTCAAACCTAGGGCTGGTAAGGAAGGGTGGTATATCGGTCCTTGCGAAAGCAGGTCCGGACGATGTGGGAGGGTCCAAGGACTCCCCACAGACATTTTTACAATCTCCGCGTACCATGCTCTTCGGGGCCACGCTGGAGCCACCAGAATCACTGGTTTCTTTTCTACCCTGATTCTGCGGAGTAATCGAGGTAACAATTGTGGCGGTGGGAATGCATATATCAGCTTGAACTGATCCCAAGGGAACACTAGGGCATCCGAGCCGCACGCTAGGGGATCCCTTGTCCAAGAGACAAACCTGTCCACTTTTGTGTTGAATCTGGATGCTAGCAGATCTACATCCGGTGTTCCCCACCGCTGACATATTGTCCGGAAAACCTCGGGATGAAGGGACCATTCCCCTGGGCATAATTGTTGGCGACTTAGAAAGTCCGCCTTCCAATTCTCCACTCCTGGAATGAATACCGCAGATATGGCTGGGACATATCTTTCTGCCCTTCTCAGGATGTAATTTACTTCCCTTTGGGCTGCACGACTCCTGGTGCCCCCCTGACGATTGATATATGCCACTGCTGTGGCATTGTCTGATTGAACTCTGACAGGGGACCCTTGGAGTTTGGATGTCCATGCTACTAGGGCATACCGGGCTGCTCGTATCTCTAAGAGATTGATGGGCAGGGCCTTTTCTGCTTCTGACCACTTGCCCTGGAGAGACCATTGCTCCAGTACTGCTCCCCAGCCTATAAGGCTGGCATCTGTAGTGACCACCTTCCAGGAAATCGGACTGAAGGATTTCCCTCTTTCCAGATTCTGGGGAACCAACCACCAGCGGAGGCTCTTGCGAACGGAAGGGGACAAGGACATTGGTAAGTCCAGAGCCTGAACTTTTTTGTTCCAGGCTGACAGTATGGCCCTTTGCAATTTCCTTGAATGGAATTGACCGTAGGGTACTGCTTCGAATGATGCCACCATTTTTCCCAGCAGCCTCATGCACAGGCGTATGGATGGCTGTCTTTTTGAACCCACTAAGTGGATCAAATCTCTCAAAGACGACCCCTTTTCTTGAGGCAAGAAAATTTTTCTCTGGTCTGAATCCAGCCTTAGCCCCAAGTATTCCAGACTTTTGACTGGTTTTAGGGCTGACTTGTCTCGGTTGATAATCCAACCGTGATATTCCAGAAACTTGATTGTCTCGTGAACAACCACTTCTAGTTTTTCCACTGAGTGGTCTATCAGCAACAAGTCGTCTAGATATGCCATTATCGTTACACCTCGTGTTCTTAGATTGGCCAATAATGGGGCCAGAATTTTTGTGAACACTCTTGGTGCTGTGGCCAGACCGAAGGGTAAGGCTCTGAACTGAAAATGGCGCCCTTCTACCGCAAAGCGTAGAAATTTTTGGTGGGCTGGAAAGATGGGAATGTGCAAATAAGCATCTTTGATGTCGATCGAGGCTAACCATTCCTCCCCTTGTAGGGCAGTGGCTACCGATCGGATCGACTCCATCCGGAAAGTCCTGATATGTAGGAATTTGTTTAGCCCTTTTAGATTTAATATGGGCCTCACGTCCCCGTTTGGCTTCGGAACTGTAAAGAGGTTTGAGTAAAACCCGAACCCCCATTCTTCCAGGGGAACCTCTATAATTACTGCTTGGAGCAATAATTGTTCCAGTGCCAACAGGAGGGATCCTCTCTTCTGGGGATCCCTTGGCACGTTTGACCTTATAAAGCGGGAAGGAGGGGAGTTTTTTAACTCCAATTTGTATCCCAGATTTACTGCGGAGAGCACCCATCTGTCTCGGATCGTGTCCCGCCAGGTCTCTGTGAACAACTGAAGTCTTCCCCCCACCCGATTGAGTGGGGGCAACCCTTCATGCATTTGACTTTGGGGGAGGTTTTGTACCTCTCCTGCTCCAGGGCTTCTTGTTACCCTGCAACTGTCCCTGATTTTTACCTCCGGGATTTGACCGAGGAGGCCGTCGGAACTGTTTCACAGCCGATGTCCTAGGGACTGGAGAAGCCGGCCTCTTAAAAGAGGGACCTCTAACTCTATTTTTAACCGGCAAAAGTGTACTTTTACCGCTGGAAATTCTCTAGATATACTTGTCCAGGTCTTCCCCGAATAAGCGCTCACCATGAAATGGGAAGCTGACCAGCAATTTTTTACAGGGAGCTTCAGCAGACCAGTTTTTGAGCCATAGAAGCCTGCGCATATGTACTACAGACAGCGAAAGGCGGGAGGCCTGATGGATTGAATCCTTTATGGCGTCCACCGCAAAGCATAAGGCTCTAGGTAGATCAGCTAGGGCAAGAGCCTGCTGATCTGGCAAGTCCCTTAAGACCTGTTTCAACTGATCCTTCACTGCTTGGCAGACCCCAATAGCTGCCACTGCTGGTTGTGTCACCAATCCTGCTGTAGAAACAGCAGATTTTAATAAGGACTCCAATTTTTTATCTATTGGGTCCTTGAACATTTGGACATTATCCACCGGACATGTCAGTGATTTATTCACACAAGAGATGGCTGCGTCCACTGTAGGGACCTTCCATTTTCTGATGAACTTATCCTCCATGGGATAGACCACCGGAAATCTCTTAGGGGGAGTAAATATTTTGTCAGGATGCTCCCAATCCTGGTAAATGAGCCCTTCCAGTAAAGGATGGATCGGAAAGGAACAAACAGTCTGGGGAGCTTTTAGCGACCCCAACGAGGAGACAGAAGTGGATGATGGCTCCGCAGGTGGCATTTTAAATGCTGATCGGACCAGATTAGTCAGGGACTGAACCCATAACCTTTCAGCATGTGATGCTGAGAACGGCTCTTCCACTGTTGATTCCTCTACAACCGAATCAACCTCATCCTGATCCCCTTCAGGTAGGTCGATCCCTGTATGGGACTGTTGCTCTGTTAACAGGCACTCTGAGGGAGGAGACGGAGATCGGGCGCTTTTCTCCTGTGACAGGGAAGCCGCGATCAATGCTGACAATCTCTTTTCCAGCCCTCCCAGAGCTGAGGAAAAAACCTCCTCTGTTACATACACAGGAGCAGGTGAACTGAGGACAGCCACAGTACCAGGTACTCCTGAGGGTGCTCTACGGTCACTAACCTCTGATTCTTCAGGGGAGACTGGTGCAGCCAAAGCATGCCCAAGATCCTCAGAGCCCGATGGAGACCCCCTATTCCTCCTGGAATTTCTAGTCCCGGAGTTTTTAGACGGCATATTCCTAAGCCACAAAGCTGAGGTATTCCAGCCGAAATACACCAGTTACTGACAATAGTCTAGCATAAATGCTGCTATAAGAAACAGTTGGTGTCTACTAATGTGCCTTTCTAGGGGATGCCTGTATCAACCGCTTGCTGTATGCCCTTTTTTAAATGTTGCCAGCTCTGTCTCTGTACTTCATAGCCAGCTCACCACACAAAATTGTGATTTTTAACATGCTGGGACGCCCGCACATGCGCAGAAGCGCTGCGGCGCGCACAGAGCGTCATCCCCCAGGCTCCGCCCCCTTTCCCGGCTCACCTCTATATATAGAGGCGCGTGCACGCGCGCGGCCACGTGCGCCTTTGGCGCTAATTTCGAAAAATGGAAACTAGGGACAAGAGCCAGGGCCCCTCTTTGCCGCAGGCCGGGGGATGGACGAGCATTGCAACATGGCAGAGGAAGCAGTTTCCCATAAGAGAACTCACCATCTGCCTGGACTTGCTCTGCTGAGAAGAAACTAGTCCACATGACAAGAAAAAACATTCCACAGCGGCCTCTAGTGGACAAACACAGGTACCACAGTCTAATATATTAAATATATTTAAAAAAAAAAATATTTTTTTTTTTTTCTTGACCACCATTAAAAATTATTACATTTTTTTAGTAGTTACAGGCATGCACAGAATTTTGCGGGAATACCATTAGGTAACAGACAGAAAGACAAATTAGGCTTGGGGGTCCCCCAATAGAACCAAGTTCCTGGGGGCCCCCACTTACCTGTTCCCCGCCGCAGGACTTTGTTTGGTCCACAAAAGCCCAAACTTCACCTATCACGGCAGGCATTGTAATCAAACCTTCAGGGACCGGGTTCCCAAGGATTCCACTCCCCTGGACCTGTATAGCACCCTGCACAGAAAACATCTTGGTCGTGGGTATGACCAGAGCTCTGGATCCCAGGGTCCAGCTCTCCTAAGAGAAGCATTACAGGCAAAACCTTGCTCTTCTCTGCAAGGCCCGGGTACCGACCGTTTAGCTATGAAGCTTTTTTGGTCGGATCCGGAATAGCTTACTGAGGCCCAAAAGAACCTGTACGCAAGCTCAGTGAAAAACACATGTTTCTTCTTGGCCAACACCTTAGACACTGGCAAAAAACTGGGGTGCTCCCGGATGGGAGGGGCTTATATAGGGGAGGGTACTTCCGGTTTTGGAAGTTGCCAGTGCCAGCACCTGACGGTATCTATATAACCCATTAGTAATGACTATGTCGCTCTGTGTCCCGTGATGTACGAGAAAGAAAGTTACTTTCTCACTCTATTTTGGCCATGTTTGTTATTTGGGCAGGTGTCACTACACTTCCTCACATCACCCCACATAACCCCCATTATATTCTCACTTCCAGCTTCTTTATATTTAGAGTTTAACATGCCGTGCGCCAGGTCCATAGTGGCGCACTGAGCGCCTCCTCCCGTCTGCCAACAACACTAGAGTAAATGGGAAATAGGGCTGCGCTACAGGCGCTAATGTTTTGTAAATACCAAAACAGCCATTGCGCACGCAGATGCGCCAATACTCATGGCGCAAACATTTCGGAAATCAGCTTCTGTTTTGTTCCAATACACACAAAGGGAATAAACAGCAAAAAATGTGTTACTGCAATACTTTTGTGTGAGAAATACTTGATTTTATGGAAAAATTTCTGGGGTGCCAACAATTTTCGGCCATGACTGTATATACACATATCCATATCCCATAGTAGACATGTAAATTATTTGCAATCCTTATGGCAGTGATAAAATCATTGATACCTAACCATTATGTACCATATGTATATTATAAAAACAAAAATAAGAAGGGGGGGGGGCAAAGAAATCAACATCTTGTGCATCCAAGGATAAACACATGGTGCCCAGAGCCTAAAGCCATGTGTTATGTTATAATATAAAAACTTATATATGTAGCCCTGTAGGGGCACACTAAAACTATATAGGTTGAAAGAAGATATTGTATGTAGCCAAGCATAAGAATGGTGATCATAATACAGCGAAAAGGAAACAATGAAGAGGGATCTAAATAATACTATGAATCTCTAGACCTTCATTCAACCCGTTGGGGACAAGGAGGCCAGTTTATAGATCTAGAATGATTCTCGTTTGCACAATAAGGAGAACCTCTCATTGTCAGTTAACCACTTCCGGACCAGACGCCACAGTTATACTGTTGCAGGCTGGCTCCCCTTCGCGAGCCGTCGTAGCCGTATGTCGTCGCGCGAGCTCAAAGCGTTCCCTGGAGTCGATGCGAGTGCCCAGCGATCGCGATCACTCCCGGGCCCCCCCCGATTGCTCGTTACAGAACGAGAACGGGGATGTGTGTGTGTGTGTTACACACAAATCCTCGTTCTCTCAGGGGCGAGGAGACGGATCGTGTGTTAATACTAAGTATGAATAGCGATCTCTCTCTTCCCCTAGTCAGTCCCATCCCCCCTACAGGTAGAACACACATTAGGGAACACAATTAACCCCTTCATCACCACCTAGGTGTTAACCCCTTCCCTGCCAGTGTCATTTATACAGTAATCAGTGCATTTTTATAGCACTAATCGCTGTATAAATGTCAATGGTTCCAAAAATGTGTCAAAAGTGTCCGATTTGTCCGCCGCAATATCGCAGTCTCGATAAAAATCGCTCATCGCCGCCATTAATAGTAAAAAAAGAAATAATTTAAATGTCATAAATCTATCCCCTAGTTTGTAGACGCTATAACTTTTGCGCAAACCAATCAATATACGCTTATTGCGATTTTTTTTTTCACCAAAAATGTGTAGAAGAATACATATCGGCCTAAACTGGGGAAAATTTTTTTTTTTTAAAAAGAAAAATTGGGATATTTATAATAGCAAAAAGTAAACATCGTTTTTTTTTTTTTTTTTAATTGTCGCTCTTCTTTTGTTTATAGCGCAAAAAATAAAAACCACAGAGGTGATGAAATACCACCAAAAGAAAGCTCTATTTGTGGGGAAAAAAAGGACGTCAATTTTGTTTGGGTACAGCGTCACACGACCGCGCAATTGTCAGTTAAAGCGACGCAGTGCCGTATCGCAAAAAATGGCCTGGTCATTTGGCAGTCACATCTTCCGGGGCTGAAGTGGTTAAAGAACAACCTGGAATGTATTCAATGACTACAACCTTTAACCACTTCAACACCAGGCTTTTTTTACCACCTCAATACTGGGCCTATTCTGGCACTTCTCTCCTACATGTACAAATCATCATTCTTTTGCTAGAAAATTACTCAGAACACCCAAACATTATATATGTTTTTTTAGCAGACACCCTAGGGAATAAAATGGCGGTCATTGCAACTATTTTTCTTGCACGGTATTTGCGCAATCATTTTTCAAACGGGTTTTTTTTGGAAAAAAAATGGTTTCATGAATTAAAAAATAACAAAACAGTAGTTAGCCCAATTTTTTTGGAAAATATGAAAGATGATGTTACGCCGAGTAAATGGATACCTAACATGTCACGCTTTAAAATTGCGCACACTCATGGAATGGCGCCAAACTTCGGTACTTAAAAATCTCCATAGGCGGCGCATTGAAAATTTTTACAGGTTACCAGGTTAGAGTTACAGAGTAGGTCTAGTGCTAGAATTGTTGCACGCGCTCTAACGCACGCGGCGATACCTCACATATGTGGTTTGAATGGCGTTTACATATGTGGGCAGGACTTACGTGTGTGTTCGCTTCTGATCGCGAGCTACTGGTGACAGGGGCGTTTTCCTTTTTTTTTTTACTTAATTTTTTTTATTTTGACACTTTTTAATTTTTTATTTTTTTTTATCACTTTTATTCCCATTACAAGGAATGTAAACATCCCTTGTAATAGGAATGGTGTGCGACAGGTCCTCTTTATGGAGAGATGCGGGGTCAATAATAGCACATAGCGATGTAAGCTTTCCAGGTACGGTGATATATCTTTCTGGATGAAGACTTCCGTGCCCTTAACATGGTCGAAATGACCGAATCCGAGAGACCTCGGTTTCTCAGCACCTGGCTTTCAAATAGCCATGCCGTTAAAGCCAGAGACTGTAAAGCAGGATGAAATATAGGACCTTGAGACAGAAGGTCCTCCCTCATTGGCAACCGCCAAGGAACGTCCGCGACGAGACGTACCAGATCGTCGTTGCAATGACGCCGAGGCCAATCCGGAGCAATGAGGGTCACCGGAATCCCCTCGGTCGCCATCCTGTGCAGCAGGCGAGGAAGCAGCTGCAGCGGAGAATAAACATATATCAGGTGATAATGACCCCACGGGGCCACCAACGCATCCAAGGCATCCGCCCAAGGATCCCTGGACCTGGCCACAAACCTCGACCCCTTGCGAGGTTTGAAAAACCTCCGGGTGCAAGGACCACTCTCCCTGGTTCAGCGTCTGGTGACTCAGATAGTCCGCCTGACAATTGTCTACGCCCGGAATGTAGACGGCCGACAGAGGCAGCAGGCTTCTTTCGGCCCACCTTAGGATGCGGGCGACCTCTGAAGCCGCAGTTGAGCTCCGAGTCCCCCTTTGATGGTTGACATATGCCACCGCCGTGGCGTTGTCCGACTGGATCCTGAGGGAGCGGTCCTGTAGTCTCTCTGACCACGAGGAGAGACACAGTCTGAGTGCCCATATTTCCAGAACATTGATTGGTAAACGGGCTTCGTCCGGAGTCCAAAGCCCTCGGGCTGACAGGACTCCCCAGACTCCACCCCAGCCCATCAGGCTGGCGTCCGTCGTGATCACCGTCCACTGGATGGGGAGGAACGACTTCCCGGACCAAAGAGCCGGGGACCTCAACCACCACGCCAGGGACGCCTTGACTGGGTGACTCACCTGGATCTGAAGATCCAAGGACAACGGGGATTTGTCCCAAGTGGACAGGATCTCTTTCTGTAATGCCCGTGTGTGCGATTGGGCATACAGAACGGCCTCGAACGAGGCCACCATGAGTCCCAGGACTCTCATGCAAAAACGGATTGACGACCATTTTCGGGACGTCAGGACCTGCACTGCAGACTGAAGTGTCAGTAACTTCTCCAGGGGTAGGAATACCTTTGCCTCAAAGGAGTCCAGGATCAGACCTAGATACTCCAAATGCTGAGTCTGGACCAGGACCGACTTCTGAATGTTCAGGAGCCACCCGAAGTCCCTGAGGGTCTGACTGACGATACTCACACTTTCCTCTAATTCTGAGCCATTGTCTGCTCTTAGAAGAAGATCGTCCAGATAGCCCACGATAGCAATGCCTCGCTATCTCAGCAAAGCTAGAACTGGAGCAAGCACCTTGGTAAACACCTTTGGTGCCGAGGCTAGGCCAAAGGGAAGAGCCACAAATTGATAGTGCACTTCACCGATCGCAAAGCGCAGAAACTTCTGGTGACTTGCGCAGATCGGAACATGCAAGTAGGCGTCCTTGATGTCCAAGGACGCCAGAAAATCCCCTTGATGGAGTGTAGCGATCACCGAGTGAATGGATTCCATGCAGAACTTTTACACCTTCACAAAGGCATTCAGGGCCTTGAGGTCCAGAATTGGCCGAACCCCGTCCTTTTTTGGGACTACAAACAGATTCGAGTAGAACCCCTGAAACCTCTCCTGTGACGGAACCGGCACAATCACTCCGGACCTGATCAATCCTGTACGGCCCCTAAGAGGGCCGCCCGACGAGCAGGAAGGAGAGGGAGATTTGAGGGAATGAATCTGTCTGGAGGCCAGGAACGGAACTGTATCCTGTATCCTGAGGTGACCACCTTGCACACCCACCGGTCAGAGATCCGGGAGGTCCACCGAACCGTGAACCTGCGAAGACGTCCCCCCCACCCCAGAGTCGGGCAGGGGCAAGACTTCATGCGGCGGCGGGCTTGGGAGCTTGCTTGGTAGGCTTACGCACCCAGGGACGCTTATATCCCCCAGCCACACTTTTTTCAGTCTGGGCGGGCTTACCCGTGGATTCTGATTGACGAAAAAAACTTCTTCTTCGCCAGAAAGGAAGGGCCCGGCCTACGGTGGGGCTCCTTTCCCTTAACAAACTGAGGAAGAAAGGTGCTCTTACCCCCTGAGACATCCTTAATAATGTCATCCAGGGCAGCCCCAAACAGTCTACCGCCCTTAAAGGGCAAGTCAGCCAGGAGCTTTTTGGAAGCTAGGTCGGCCGACCAGCATTTTGGCCAGATAAGGCGACGCAACACCACAGCAGAGATAGAGGCCCCAGATATTAAAGGGGCCGCATCCAAAGTGGCATCGCACACCGAGACTAAACCCTGCGCAAGTTGGTGAGCCAGGGCAATGGTCTCAGGAGGAAGATTATGCTCCTGTACTGTCTGGTGCAAAACCTTTGCCCATCCTGTGAGTGTCTGAGACACAAGTGTCGCCGCCACTATAGGGCGTAAGGCAGACCCCAACAAGGTAAATATAGTTCTATTCACCTCCTCTGACCTCCTGTCAGTGGGATCCTTAAATGCAGGAGTCCCTTCCATTGGGAGCGTGGTAACCTTATTCAAACGGGCGACTGGGGGGTCGACCACTGGGGGGAGAGCCCACTTCCTTACCAGGTCCTCCTCAAAGGGGTACCTTAAGGCTAGGCGCCGCGGGACCGTCAAAGTCTTCTGCGGCTTATCCCAGACTTGGTCAATGAATGTATCAAAAAAAGGCACATATGGAAAGACCTTTTTTGAAGAAACAGCTTTAAAGGAACCAAAGGAGACAGCTTCCACCTGAAGTTCCTCAGCCTCAACATTCAGCTTGAGAGTGTCCCTCACAGCATCAATGAGTTCACTTACAAGCACCCTGTCAGTTATTGGTTCAGAACTGGGGTCTTCCTCACAAGGAATGTCCTGTTCAAAAACATGAAAATCCTCAGCTAAGGTCCTGAGCAGCAGTAGCTAGGCCCATATCTGAGACAGAGCACTCTCCTACAGGAGCACTCCCCTTGTGCTCGCACACCGCTTCCATCCTGACAAAGATGATTCCAGGACCGTCGACAACTGGTCCATAGGGACCGCAGGTGCATGAGCACTGCCAGTTGCCTCTGACAAGTGTGGAGAAGCAGGTAACCCAGACTCCATACTGCCAAACCCTCTGAGACCGTATACACAATTGCAGTGAATAATACAGTCCACCCACTGGCTGCGCTGAGGAGGGGACACCCAGAGAACTCACCAACCCTTAAGAACCGCTCAGTTCCGCTGTATGAAACCGCGCTGCAGCGCGAGTGAAGCCTGAGGAATGTGTGAGGAGATTGTGAGGAGATTCGCGCAGCAGCAGCGCCGATAGAGGCCGAAACAGAAAGCACCGCGGCTTCAAGAAAATGGCCCCCGGCCGCATGCATTACCGCGCCATTGATCCATGGCAAGACGGCCGCCGAGCGCATTTTTTAAAATCACCACACACACTGCTAATGGCGCACGCAATGAAGTCTCCAAACACTCACACACCAGAACATATTTTTTATCCAAGAAGGATGGTGGCAACTGGTATAATGTAAGTACGAGTTGCCACTGGTGGGTTTGCAATAGTTTTTAGTGCAAATGGACCCGCCTTCATGAAAATAATAATAAGTCGAGAAAAATAGTATTTTTTACTCACCGTAAAATCCTTTTCTCTGAGTCCATGGACCGACACAGCTTCTCGATTGACAAAGTGGGTATTATCCGTTAATTAGGAGTGACTAGGCAGAAAAACTTGTAAAAAGTGTTGCATCACACCTTCTACAGTCCCGCCCAGGGGGCGGACCCCCCGGGTATATCCTCTCAGACTGCATATCGCAGATCAGTTTGTCAAAAAGCAGTACAAACTTAAAAGGAGGGGTGGGTGCTGTGTCGGTCCATGGACTCAGAGAAAAGGATTTTACGGTGAGTAAAAAATCCTATGTACTCTTTCGTCCATGGACCGACACAGCTTCTCTATTGACAAAGTGGGACGTCCCAAAGCAGTGTCAGAGAAAAAACGAGGGGTGGTAACAGCATAAAAACAAACTTCACCCCAAAACACAAAACAGCACTCCTCCAACGGAGGAGCTGCAACTCTAAACAGCTGCTTGCAAAACCTTGCAGCCGAAAGAGGCATCCGAAGATGCACCTACATCAACTTTGTAGAATTTTGTGAAAGTGTGAGTGGACGACCAAGTCGCCGCTTTACATAATTGGGAAACAGACGCTTGATGTCAGAAAGCCCAAGAGGCACCTATTGCCCTGGTCGAATGCGCCGTGACAGGAAAGGGGGGCGCTTGACCCTTTAAGGCGTAAGCCTGGATTACTATCTGTCGGATTCACCTAGAGATGGTGGCCGATGAGACTGCTTGGCCCTTCTTGGGACCAGCCACCGAAACAAACAGTGAGTCTGACTTCCGGAACAGGGAAGTAGCAGATAGGTATACTCTCAAAGCTCGGACAACGTCCAAGGAATGCAACGCCGACTCCTTAGTATTCGACGGCTGAGGACACAAGGATGGAAGTACAATGTCTTCATTAAGCTGAAAAGCCGAAACGACATTCGGAAGAAAGGAAGGCTGCGGCCGCAGCACCACCTTTTCCTTGTGGAAAATCAAATCGGGAGCCTTGCAGGACAAGGCTGCCAGCTCAGAGACTCGTCTAACTGATGTAACAGCCACCAAAAAGACCACTTTTTGAGAAAGTGTCAACAGGGGAATATCTCTAATCTTCTCAAACGGTGCCTTCTGAAGCACCGAGAGGACCAGGTTCAAGTCCCACGGAGGTAGCGGGGGGCGGACCAGAGGGGCCACATGTCGAACCCCCTGCACAAAAGTACTCACGAGAGAGTGAGCTGCCAGGGGTCGCTGAAAAAAGACAGCCAGGGCAGATATCTGTCCCTTAATCGTACTTAGGGCAAGCCTTTGGTCCACCCCATGCTGTAAAAACAGCAGGATTCTGGAAACCAAATAGGCACGCGGATGCCATTTCATTTCCTCACACATGGAGATGTAGGCCTTCCAAGTGCGGTGATAAACCTTCCTAGAGGACGGTTTTCGAGCACTTCTCATAGTAGAGATTACTGAGTCTGACAGGCCCTGGTCTCTCAGTACCTGGTTCTCAACAGCCATGCCGTTAAAGCCAATGACTGTAAAGCAGGATGGAGTATGGGACCTTGCGATAGCAGGTCCTTCCGTAGTGGTAGGCGCCAGGGGACGTCTGCTACCAGACATACTAGATCGGCGTACCAAGGACGCTGAGGCCAATCTGGAGAGATTAGGATCATTGGAATTCCCTCTGCCTCCACTCTGCGGAGCAGAAGAGGAAGAAGCCTTAAGGGAGGGAAGGCATAGATTAGCCGATACTGACCCCACGATGCTACCAACGCGTCCGTTGCGTCTGCCCATGGGTCTCTTGACCGGGCCACAAACCTCAATACCTTCCGATTGAGTCGGGAAGCCAGAAGATCTACGTCTGGTGTGCCCCATCTTTGTCAGAGGAGTTGGAACACCTCCGGGTGTAAGGACCATTCTCCCTGGTCCAGCATCTGGCGGCTCAGGTAGTCCGCCTGCCAGTTTTCCACACCCGGAATGTACACGGCCGATAGTGCCGGTACGCTCTTCTCTGCCCACTTCAGGATGCGAGCAACCTCCGATGCTGCAGCTGAGCTTCTTGTTCCTCCTTGATGATTGACATATGCCACCGCTGTGGCGTTGTCTGACTGGATCCTGACTGGACGCCCTTGCAGCCTCTGAGACCATTTGAAGAGGCACAGCCTGATCGCCCGGATCTCCAGGACATTGATCGGCAGGAGGGCTTCCTCTGGGGTCCAGCGACCTTGCGCCGACTGAACACCCCAGACTCCCCCCCAACCTGTAAGGCTGGCGTCCGTCGTGATCACTATCCAGTAAACCGGAAGAAATTACTTCCCGGCCATTAGAGCCGGTGCTGTCAGCCACCATACCAGGGATCTCCTGACTAGGTGGCTCACTCGGATTTGATAATCCAGAGATGAAAGGCATCTGTTCCATCTGGACAGAACTTCCTTCTGTAACACTCGAGTGTGGTATTGAGCATCTGGGACCGCCTCGTAGGAGGCTACCATGAGGCCCAACACTCGCATGCAAAAACGGAGTGACGACCAATTCTTGGAAGTCAGCTGCCGTACTGCAGCCCGAAGGGTCTGCAACTTCTCCACAGGGAGGAATACCTTTGCCTCTGAGGAATCCAGAATCAACCCCAGGTACACTAGGCGTTGAGTGGGCACCAATACTGACTTTTGCGTGTTTAGTATCCAACCACAGTCTCGAAGAGTCTGACAGGTAATGGACACGCTTACCTCTAATTCTGAGCTTGAAGGGGCCTTCAGCAGAATGTCGTCCAAGTAGCCTGTGATAGCGATACCCCGCTGTCTTAGAAGTGCCAGAATCGGAGCGAGCACCTTGGTGAAAGTCCTGGGTGCGGAGGCAAGGCCAAACGGGAGGGCCACAAACTGGTATTGGTTCTTCCCGATAGCAAATCGCAGAAACCTCTGGTGTCTGGAGTATATGGGGACATGCAGGTATGCGTCCTTGATGTCCAAGGAGGCCAGAAAGTCCCCCGGATGGAGAGCCGTGACTACAGATTGAACCGACTCCATCCGAAATCTTTGTACCTTCACAAAGCAATTGAGGGCTCTGAGATCCAAGCTTGGACGAACCCCCTCCTTCTTCGGCACAATGAACAGATTTGAGTAAAAACCCCGTTCCAGTTCTGGAACTGGAAAAACTACCCTGCGTTCCAGTAGACCCTGGACCGCCCCCTACAGGGCCTCCCGACGGGTCGGTAGTAGCTGGAGATTGGAGGTGTTGAATCTGTCCGGTGGACAAGAGAGAAACTCTATCTTGTAGCCTGAGGAGATTACTTCGCAAACCCACCTGTCGGAGATTAGAGCTGTCCACTGAGTTGCGAATTTGCGAAGACGTCCCCCCACCCGAGCTGGGTGGGGGAGGACCTTCATGCGGACGCAAATTTGTCCGCAGGCTTATTGGGTATGCGGAACGAAGGACGCTTTTGTCCTTGGGCAGGCGCTTTATCGGCCTGGGGTCTTTTCCCTGTCGCCCTAGGGGGACGAAAAAAACGCTTGCGTGCAGTAAAGGAGTAGCAATCTTGCCCATTCAGTAAGTGTGTGAGACACTAGGGCCCCCGCCAATGCCGGGCGTACTGCCGAGCCTACCACTGAGTATAGGTAGCAAGCGAGTGCTTCAGCCTTCTTATCCACAGGGTCCTTAAAAACAGAAGCCCCTTCTACAGGAATTGTGGTGGCTCTATTAAGTCTGGACACCGGAGGGTCCACTGTAGGGGGAGAGGTCCATTTCTTCAGAAAACTCTCCTCAAAGGGGTACCGTACCGTAAACCTCTTTGGGGCTGTAAAGACCCTCAGTGGGTTCTCCCATTCCTTGTATAAGAGTTTATCAAAAGACACACAAGGGAACACCTTTAGCAGTGCGGGCAGGTCTATGAAACCCAAGTGGACCGGAGTCTCTGCTGCTTCTGCAGCATTTTCCAACTTTAGCATATCCCACACTGCAGTAATAAGGTCAGATACCAAAGCCGTCTCGCGTACTGACCTGGACTTGGAGTCATCCTCACTGTCCGATCGGTCACGGTCTGCAGTCTCTGATGCGTCCGAATCTGGGCCCTGAGCCATAGCTGGACCTGGTTCTGCATCAAAATTATCCCCAGAAGCTTGCAGGGGACGGGGCGTTTACTACCCCCTGTATTCCCGTGTGCTGCTTCCACCCTGGCAGCAAACGCCTCTAGGATTGCCGTCATAGCGTTCATAGATACCTCAGGGGCACCAGCTGCTAAATCTGGTGTTTCAGGGGAGAAGACATCTGGCTCAGATGCCATGCTGACCACACGCTGACACTCACAGGGCTCCAGGCAAGATATCAATAGGCCACCCTCCTGCACTGCAGAGATGCTGGGTTACCCAGAGGACTCACCACCCTGGACCGGTACTGCTATGCTGCCGTGTGCTGCGCCTGTGATGCTGTCCCACTGCTGCTGTGTCAGTCTGCTTCTTTTATCAGCACTTCCTGTGTGAATTTTCGCGCCAGTGTAATGCACCCTAGAGGCCGGAGGCTCTCGCAAAATGGTTGCCAAAAACGTCTGTATGCAAGATAATGTGGGCTCTAAGAAAATGGCCGCCGACCGAAGATAGAGGTCAAGCAGCCGTAGCCCACAAAAAGATGGCCACCGAACGGCAATATATACATACAGGGTGGACAAACATGGCCGCCGATCAGCTGATAGGGGCCAGTGGGTGTGGCCGAACCACAGGAAGATGGCCGGCGGGCAGTCACAAGAGGCCGAACTCGGCATGGACCACCTCAAAATGGCCGCCGACAGCATGGAGGAGGAAGCATACACACAGGTAAGCAGAAATGACATTTCTTCTAAATGTTAGTTACAGCCAGTCCCGCTCCAGTGGAACCCCTTAGGTGACCCCCAGCACCCAGCACCTTTAGCTAGAAGCCCAGGGAGGAGGGAAAGGCAGGGAGAGAGGGAAGAAAGGGGCCACAACCACTTACTTGATCTCTCCAGGAATGTCCAGCTAAATCACCCACCCGAGGCAGGGGAGTTTTACTTACCTATCCTGCATGTATTATGCTGGAAGACATTTCAAACAGATCATCGTCCGCGCACAGAAGGTGACTGTTGGCCAGGCATGCTGTGATTGGACCCAAAAGGGACGATCATATGTATGCCCTGGAGCGTGACGCTCACCGGACAGGCTGCTGCGACTCGGCCATAAGGTCAGTCGAAGCTGAGCGGTCCGATGCAAGCCTTGGAGCGTAAGCTCACCGGCCAGGCTGCTGCGACTCGGCCGTAAGGTCAGCCGAAGCTGAGCGGTCCGATGCGGGCCCTGGAGCATAGGCTCACCGGCCACTCGTGGAGCGACGGGCATGTCGTGGAAAACCCAGTGCGTAGCTAGGGTCGGCACACACTCGATGGCCGAAACTGGGGAGACTACAAGGATCGAGGATCCAGCCCGTCACCCAGGCGGCAGTTGATCGAAGATCGCAGGAAACAACAAATGTAGCAAAAAATAGATAGATATATATCTATCTATCTATCTATCTTTTTTCCCTGGACCAATGGGCCCGAAGGGAGCCATGTCCTACTTCTTGCTAGATAGAAAAAAACTGATCTGCGATATGCAGACTGAAAGGATATACCCGGGGGTCCGCCCCCTGGGCGGGACTGTAGAAGGTGTGATGCAACACTTTTTACAAGTTTTTCTGCCTAGTCACTCCTAATTAACGGATAATACCCACTTTGTCAATAGAGAAGCTGTGTCGGTCCATGGACGAAAGAGTAAACTAGGTTCTTCAACTGACAATGAGAGGTTCTCCCTTTTGTGCAAACGAGAATCATTCTGGATCTATAAACTGGCCTCCTTGTCTTCCGACGGTTTAAATGAAGGGTCTAGAGATTCATAGTATTATTTAGATCCCTCTTCATTGTTTCCTTTTCGCTGTATTATGATCACCATTCTTATGCTTGGTTACATGCAATATCTTCTTTCAGCCTATATAGTTTTAGTGTGCATCTACAGGGCTACATATAGAAGTTTTTATAGTATAACATAACACATGGCTTTAGGCACTGGCACCATGTGTTTATTCTTGGATGGCCTTTTTGGTTTATGGATACACAGGATGTTGATTTCTTTGCTCCCGCCCCTCTCCCTTTTTTGTTTTGATAATATACATATGGTTTGGTATCAATGATTATATCACTGCCTGCCAACTGCCTTGGAAATGTACATGTTTACTATGAGGTATGGATATGTGTATATAGGTCTATATACCCATAATGTAGCATAAAATAACCGTTACATCATCAATATATATACCGTATATATATATATATATATATATATATATATATATTGTGACAGCAGGAAGGTAAAGTCACCTGGTTGCATCCAGGGGGGTAGATATATTTCGCCCAGATTCAGGCTTTACGCCGACTTATACAACTAGGTGGAGAGTTGTATAAGGCTAGTGGGCTCATGGATGACTCATACCTCTAGGGAGAGTGTGGGGCGTCGTGCAGACAGAGATGAGGAGACCAGCTGAACCTTGTCAGCTCATTTAGGCCTCTATAAGAACTCCCAGCTTCATTAGATGTTAGCTCATGCCTGGAACCAGACCTGTGTGGACTGTCTAGGGAGAGTGAACCCCTGTGCGGTGAGAAAAAGCCTGTGTGGCTATTTGCTTGGACATTTAAAACCAGGGACTTAGGGACTAGGACAGCACTAGGCTGATCCCAGTTGTTAGTTAGGAAACCTGTATGTTTAGTCAGAGGTCAAGTTGACCAGGATTTATTTTATTTATGTTTCTTTTGCTTTGCTGTGTTTTGTCACTGTAAATAGAAAATAAACCGCACCTTTTTGATTTTGAAAACCACAACCTCCGTTTGCTGGGCCTGTTTGGTCTGGGGAGCCCATCCCGGGGGTCACACACACCCGCTGCCGAGCTAACCCCCTCACAGTTGGTGGAGAACCAGTGGCAGTTTTTTTTTAAGCCAGCATGGAGGAGATACTGAAACAGCTGGCTCTAGCAAATGCCAATCAACAGCAGACAAATGCAGGTTTGCAAAGGAGCCTTGCAGCCCAGCAGCAAGCTCATCAACAGAGCCTTGCAGCCCAGCAGCAAGCTCACCAACAGAGTCTGGAAGCTCAGCAACAAGCCCAGCAGCAATCTGAGGCCCGCTTCATAGACCTGTTACAGAAGCAAGAGCAGAGACTACAACAAATGGAAGCAGTAATGCAGCAACGTCCGCAGACCAGTGAGGAAAGCCGTCCCACTAATACCGCGTCCTTTGGGGTGAGTCGTTTATTGACAAAAATGACTGGAGAGGATGATCCAGAGGTATTTTTGACCACATTTGAAAGGACCGCTGAAAGAGAAAAGTGGCCTGAGGAGCAGTGGGCTGGACTGGTGGCTCCTCTGTTAACTGGTGAATCGCAGAAAGCTTACTATGACCTAGAGCCTAACCAAGCAAAAGACTATGTGATGCTAAAAGCTGAAATTTTGGCAAGGCTGGGTGTCACCCAGGCTGTCCGGGCTCAGCGTGTGCAT
Organism: Rana muscosa; assembly: GCA_029206835.1. NCBI lineage: Eukaryota > Metazoa > Chordata > Amphibia > Anura > Ranidae > Rana > Rana muscosa. The sequence goes on along the minus strand of JARGYO010000198.1, from coordinate 13,746,136 downwards.
AACTGGACTTTCCAGCTTGGAAAACCCCCCAGGTCTCAAATGTATGATCTCATTCACCTGAGCAGAAAGTGGCTACAGCCAGAGACTTTGTCCGCACCAAAGATTGTGGAACGTGTTGTAATGGATCGGTTTTTGAGAGCTCTTCCTACTGCCATCCAAAAGTGGGTAAGCCATGGAGACCCAGAAACGGCCGGTAAACTTGTGGATCGGGTAGAGAGATACTTGGCTGCAGAGAACCTGACGGCCTCTTCCAGAGACACTCAGACTTTCCACCCTAAGACCAGACCATCCCCAGGGGCGGATAAGAGGATTCCAAGGGGTGAGGGTGGAGAGAGTGAGAGGGTGGGAGCTCTACCCCAAGTTTGGCGAGAACAGCCTGGGAAATCAGCGGCTCAAGAGGCGGCAAGAAGGATCGTTTGCTACCGCTGCCGGCAAGTGGGACATATTGCAGCCAATTGCCCGGTTGTGGAGGAACCCATGCAGTGTGACTTTCTGACGGGCAGACGTCAGTCGCTGTGTGCGACAGTCGCATGCACTGCCATTCGAGGAACTGAGAAACATTTATGCAAAATGTGTGTTAATGGTAGAAATGTTGTGGTATTGCTGGATTCAGGTAGCCTTGTGACCCTGATAAAGGCTGAGTTAGTTAAAACAGAGGTCTTTGGGAATAGCAAGGTAGCTGTTATTTGTGTGCATGGGGACACCCGAGAGTATCCAGTGACTACAGTGTGTTTCGAGACCCCCAAAGGTACCCTCTCTCATCCAGTGGGCTTAGTATCTCAGTTACCGCATGACGCCATTGTGGGAAGGGATTTTCCGAAGTTCTGGGAACTGTGGGATGATCCTGAGCCCCCCACTGGTGCCCCTATGTACCAGGAATGTGATAGCCAGAACTCCCCTGAGAGTGGTGAGGACTCTCCGGAATTTCCCTTATCAGTATTGGCAGGGGAGACTCAAGAAACTGGAGAGGAGCCCACCTCCTCAGACGAAAACCTACCGTCTGTGGAGTTTTCTGATCTTGAGGTTCACAGGGAAAACTTTGCCACAGAACAGTTGAAAGACCCCGCCCTAATAAAGGCACGGGAAAACGTAGTGAAAATAGATGGCGAGTTAGTGAACCCAGATAATACCTGCACTTACCCATACTTCAGCGTAGAGAAGGACCTACTGTATCGGGTGGCAAAAAGGGCAGAAGAAACCGTTGAGCAGCTTGTGGTGCCCAAACCTTACAGGAAGTTGGTGTTGGAGTTGGCCCATGGGCACATTCTTGGAGGTCATCTGGGGACAGAGAAAACCCGAGAGAGGGTATTACAGAGATTCTATTGGCCGGGGGTGATGAAGGACATAGAAAATTATTGTTCCTCCTGCCCTGTGTGTCAGAGGTCGGCCCCGATGCCACATTTCCGTAGCCCGCTGGTCCCTCTACCCATCATTGAGGTCCCGTTTGAGAGGATCGCCATGGATTTGGTAGGGCCTATAATCAAGTCCGCTAGGGGGCACCAGTACATATTAGTTATAATGGACTATGCCACCCGTTATCCAGAAGCGATCCCTCTCCGAAATACCTCGGCCAAGACCATAGCCAAAGAGCTATCTCTTGTGTTTAGCCGGGTGGGTATTTGTAAAGAACTGCTTACGGACCAAGGTACACCCTTTATGTCCCGGGTTATGAAGGAGCTGTGTAAATTGTTCAAAGTGACGCAATTACGTACATCTGTGTATCACCCCCAAACCGATGGGCTGGTTGAAAGATTCAACAAAACCCTAAAACAAATGTTGAAGAAAGTGGTGGATAGAGATGGAAAGGATTGGGACTGTCTACTTCCTTATCTGATGTTTGCTATTAGGGAGGTGCCCCAATCCTCTACGGGATTCTCCCCCTTTGAGTTACTGTATGGGAGACACCCAAGAGGGCTGTTGGATATTGCCAAGGAAACTTGGGAAAGTGAGAGTTCTCCCCACAGGAGTGTGATTGAGCATGTCGCCCTGATGCAAGACCGAATTGCACAGGTAATGCCCATCGTGAAGGAACATTTGGCCCAAGCGCAGTTAGCACAGCAGAGAGTGTACAACCGTGGAGCCAAGACCCGTACCTTTTCCCCGGGGGATAGGATACTGGTACTTGTCCCTACGGTTGAAAGTAAATTCCTTGCCAAATGGCAAGGCCCCTATGAGATAATGGAAAAAGTGAGCGAAGTGAATTACAAGGTCAGACAACCAGGAAGGCGAAAGCCCGAACAGATCTATCACGTTAATCTGTTGAAAGCCTGGAGGGATAGAGAGTCCCTAGTCGCAGACACTTGGTCACCAGCTCAAACTGGTTGCGTGATTCCTGAGGTTGGAATAGCAGCCACCTTGTCACAACCCCAACAACAGGAGGTTAAGGAGTTTGTGCTTCGCAACAAGGAGGTATTCTCTGAGCTGCCGGGACAAACATCTGGGGTAGAGCATGACATCATTACCCCGCCCGGTGAAAGGGTGAAGTTAAAACCCTATCGGATCCCAGAGGCCCGACGGGAGGCAATACGGGAGGAAGTACAGAAAATGCTGAACTTAGGGGTGATAGAGGAGTCCCAAAGTGATTGGTCTAGTCCCATTGTGTTGGTGCCTAAACCGGATGGGAGCTGGCGATTTTGTAACGATTTTCGTCAGTTGAACAAAGTTACAAAATTTGACACCTACCCCATGCCACGTATAGATGAGTTGATCGACCGGCTGGGAACAGCCCGATACATGACGACTCTTGACCTCACAAAAGGGTATTGGCAAATCCCCCTGGCCAAGTCGGCCAAAGAGAAAACCGCATTTGTAACCCCAGACGGGGCGTTCCAATATAAAAGAATGCCGTTCGGGTTACAGAATGCGCCGGCCACATTCCAGCGGAAAATGGACCAGATGCTGAGGCCCCATCGGGAGTATGCTGCGGCTTACCTGGATGACGTAATTGTCCATAGCACAGATTGGGCCTCACATCTGCCAAAAGTGCAAGCAGTCCTGGACTCTGTTCGGGAAGCGGGGTTTACGGCTAACCCCAAGAAGTGTACCATTGGGCAGGAGGAGGCCAAATATCTTGGGTACACCATTGGGAGGGGAGTAATAAAACCCCAACTCAACAAAGTCGAGGCCATCCAGAGTTGGCCACGTCCCAACAGCAAGAAGCAGGTACGAGCCTTTCTGGGAATCGCTGGGTATTATCGGCGATTCATTCCCCACTTTGCTTCTAAGGCTGTGCCCCTAACCAACCTGACGAAGGGGAAAGGGTCGGTCATGATTAAATGGACCCCCGAGGCTGAGGCAGCATTCCAATTCTTGAAACAAGCCTTATGTAGCCAGCCAGTGTTGTACTCACCCGACTTCTCTAAAGACTTTGTCGTACAAAGTGATGCGTCAGATGTGGGGTTAGGAGCAGTATTGTCCCAGGTCTGGAACGGGGAAGAGCACCCAGTCATTTACCTCAGCAGGAAGTTGAAGTCCCATGAGGTAAATTACGCCACCGTTGAAAAGGAGTGTTTAGCGGTGAAGTGGGCTCTAGATTCCCTTCGGTACTACCTGCTAGGTAGGCACTTTGACATGGTTACGGATCACGCTCCGTTAAAGTGGATGGCTCAAAACAAGGAAACAAATAGAAGAGTGAATAGGTGGTTCCTGGCCCTCCAGGAATTCAACTTCACAGTAAAGCATCGCCCTGGCGTTCAAATGGGGAATGTGGATGCTTTGTCTCGAGTACATGAATGCCTGATTGCTGGTGTTCCAACCCCGAGGTTAAAACAAGAGGGGGGGGTATGTGACAGCAGGAAGGTAAAGTCACCTGGTTGCATCCAGGGGGGTAGATATATTTCGCCCAGATTCAGGCTTTACGCCGACTTATACAACTAGGTGGAGAGTTGTATAAGGCTAGTGGGCTCATGGATGACTCATACCTCTAGGGAGAGTGTGGGGCGTCGTGCAGACAGAGATGAGGAGACCAGCTGAACCTTGTCAGCTCATTTAGGCCTCTATAAGAACTCCCAGCTTCATTAGATGTTAGCTCATGCCTGGAACCAGACCTGTGTGGACTGTCTAGGGAGAGTGAACCCCTGTGCGGTGAGAAAAAGCCTGTGTGGCTATTTGCTTGGACATTTAAAACCAGGGACTTAGGGACTAGGACAGCACTAGGCTGATCCCAGTTGTTAGTTAGGAAACCTGTATGTTTAGTCAGAGGTCAAGTTGACCAGGATTTATTTTATTTATGTTTCTTTTGCTTTGCTGTGTTTTGTCACTGTAAATAGAAAATAAACCGCACCTTTTTGATTTTGAAAACCACAACCTCCGTTTGCTGGGCCTGTTTGGTCTGGGGAGCCCATCCCGGGGGTCACACACACCCGCTGCCGAGCTAACCCCCTCACAATATATATATACACACACACACACATATATACAGTGCCTTGCGAAAGTATTCGGCCCCCTTGAACTTTTCATCCTTTTGCCACATTTCAGGCTTCAAACATAAAGATATAACATTTTTAGTTTTTATGAAGAATCACCAACAAGTGGGACACAATTGTGAAGTGGAACGAAATCTATTGGATATTTTAAACTTTTTTAGCAAATAAAAAACTGAAAAGTGGTGCGTGCAAAATTATTCGGCCCCTTTACTTTCAGTGCAGCAAACTCACTCCAGAAGTTCAGCGAGGATCTCTTAATGATCCAATGTTGTCCTAAATGACTGATGGTGATAAATAGAATCCACCTGTGTGTAATCAAGTCTCTGTATAAATGCACCTGCTCTGTGATAGTCTCAGGGTTCTGTTGAAAGCGCAGAGAACATCATGAAGACCAAGGAACACACCAGGCAGGTCCGTAATACTGTTGTGGAGAAGTTTAAAGCCGGATTTGGATACAAAAAGATTTCCCAAGCTTTAAACATCCCAAGGAGCACTGTGCAAGCGATCATTTTGAAATGGAAGGAGTATCAGACCACTGCAAATCTACCAAGACCTGGCTGTCCCTCTAAACTTTCAGCTCAGACAAGGAGAAGACTGATCAGAGATGCAGCCAAGAGGCCCATGATCACTCTGGATGAACTGCAGAGAACTACAGCTGAGGTGGGAGAGTCTGTCCACAGGACAACAATCAGTCGTACACTGCACAAAATCTGGCCTTTATGGAAGAGTGGCAAGAAGAAAGCCATTTCTCAAAGATATCCATAAAAAGTCTCGTCTAAAGTTTGCCACAAGCCACCTGGGAGACACACCAAACATGTGGAAGAAGGTGCTCTGGTCCGATGAAACCAAAATCGAACTTTTTGGCCACAATGCAAAACGATATGTTTGGCGTAAAAGCAACACAGCTCATCACCCTCAACACACCATCCCCACTGTCAAACATGGTGGTGGCAGCATCATGGTTTGGGCCTGCTTTTCTTCAGCAGGGACAGGGAAGATGGTTAAAATTGAGGGGAAGATGGATGCAGCCAAATACAGGACCATTCTGGATGAAAACCTGTTGGAGTCTGCAAAAGACCTGAGACTGGGATGGAGATTTATCTTCCAACAAGACAATGATCCCAAACATACAGCAAAATCTACAAAGGAATGGTTCCCAAATAAACGTATCCAGGTGTTAGAATGGCCAAGTCAAAGTCCAGACCTGAATCCAATTGAGAATCTGTGGAAAGAGCTGAAAACTGCTGTTCACAAACGCTCTCCATCCAACCTCACTGAGCTCAAGCTGTTTTGCAAGGAAGAATGGGCAAGAATTTCAGTCTCTCGATGTGCAAAACTGATAGAGACATACCCCAAGCGACTTGCAGCTGTAATCGCAGCAAAAGGTGGCTCTACAAAGTATTAACGCAAGGGGGCCGAATGATTTTGCATGCCCCACTTTTCATTTTTTTCTTAGTTAAAAAAGTTTCAAAAATCCAATAGATTTCGTTCCACTTCACAATTGTGTCCCACTTGTTAGTGATTCCTTCACAAAAAAATACATTTTATATCTTTATGTTTGAAGCCTGAAATGTGGCAAAAGGATGAAAAGTTCAAGGGGGCCGAATACTTTCGCAAGGCACTGTAATATATTAGGGTTGTCCCGATACCACTTTTTTAGGACCGAGTACAAGTACCGATACTTTTTTTCAAGTACTCGCCGATACCAATTACCGATACTTTTTTTAATGTCATGTGACAATTTGACTAATTGCCACTGACGGGCACTGATTGGCACTGACAGATGGATGGCACTTATGGGTACTAATAGATGACACTGATAGGCGGCACTTATGGGCACTGAAAGGTGGCACTGATAGATGGAACTGATGTCACTTATGTGCACTTATGGGCAGGCACTGAAATGAAGCACTGATTGGCAATTGCATAATAAATTACATGAATGATGAGAGGAGAGGAAGGACTTTGCAATACTATATGGCATATAGCATTGCAAAATCCTTCCTTTCCTCTCATCATTCATGTCATTTAACTTCTAGTAAGTATACTGCAACACCTATATTGGTACACCTTGCACTTGGCTGCAGTAAGCCAGCAGCAGACATCTTGTTACACCCAGCCCGAACTATATGAGCTGGGTGTAACAAGATGTCCGCTGCTGGCTTACTGCAGCCGAGTGCAGGGTGTACCAAGATGGGCATCGTGATGTTTACCTTCCGACGGAGACACGGAACGTCACTTCCTGTACCGAATGTGACTGCTCCGGTCACCGTTTTGGAAGGAATATGCGGCGTTGCCCTGCACTCCTGCCCCGGCCAACTTACCCCCGTGATCTGCAGCTGCCAGGCCGATCTCTGCTCCGCCCTCTCCGTCCGCCGACTTCCGGTTCCAGGTATCGGATCTGGAATCGGGAGCATTTGGGTGAGTACAAGTACTCGCCCAAATGCTCGGTATCGGTCCCGATACCGATACTAGTATCAGTATCGGGACAACCCTATAATATATATATATATATATATATATATATATATATATAATATATACCGTACATTTTTTTTCCTTTGTATCTTTTTTCTTTTTATTGTATATATTATTACAGATTCTATTTTTTTTTTTTTTTGTATAATCTTTATTTATGGAAGGCAGGACATTACAGCACAGGTTACAAGATCTAAAGGCAGAAACATCAAGTAATGTACCAGTCCTTCCCTTTTTTCTTTTAAAGTTATACCACAACAGAGGTACAGAGACACTAAGGACAAAAATGACAAAAAATTTTACAAGAGAAAAACAGTCAAATCAGCCATAAGCATAAGGAATGCAAAAAATTTAAGTAGAAATTCAAGTGATATTTCAGCGGCGAGGACTCCAACCACCCAACGAGCGAGCCGAGTCCCCAATCGCCAGGGTGCAGAATATAAGACAAAATTTCAACCTCCGAAGAGATGTTAACAATCATGCGGCTAGGCCGGCCAGCTCCCCGGACCGGACCAATAGTGCAGGGCCTAGCAAATGTAGAAGGGAGGGTCAGGCGAGCGCGCACGGGAGGAGGGGGGCGACAAAACACCTCCAACTAACCTCCCCCCACAACACACCCACGCCCGGGCCCCCCCTGATTCGAGGCCCCCTTACCCCGGTGACACAAAAGTGTCGGACCCCCGAACTGTCCAGGGGATCCCGCGGAGGGGGCCTCGTGATGATAAGGTGCCTCAGTCCGTTGAGCCAGCCGGTCCCCCAGCTCCGCACCCATCACCTAATGCATATCAAGCGGGCCGCCCACCAACAGACGGCCCGTACAGACTGAAGCCAAAGTGAACCAAGAAAACAAAAAACACAAAAAATTTTTATATAAATATAAAAAAAAAAGAAAGAAAAGGGGGGGGGGGAAGGTACAGACTGAGAAAAGAAAGAGGACAAGATAGTATAGAGCATACCTGGAATCCCGCATCCAGCTCCGTCTCTGCCCCGGGCCCCGCCAGCCTTCCAGCACTTTTTTTGTAGCTAGAAAGGGAGAGAAAAAAAAAAAAAAGGGAGGAGAACCACTCGGCCTAACTTCCACCTTCAGCTAGACAACTATGTCATATTCCCAAAATGTTTCAGCCCACTGCTCCCGCCTGAGAACCTCGAGGCCGCCCTTTGAGGGACGGATCCGCAAGCTCCAACAGGGCCACATCCAGGCTGGAGGACACGTGGCCGGGATCTAGTACATGTGCATCCCAGGTCGACCAGGTAGCAGAGAAGCGATCCCGGGTACCCCTGCAGGTGGAAATCCAATCCTCCGCCTCCCTGATGTCACCCACCTTACGACGCCATTCCTCCCTGCCTGGAATTTGAGAACGCTTCCAGTATATAGGGAGCAACCGATTAGCCGCGTTCAATAAGTGAGGCAGTACACTTTTCTTGTATCGGCTCACCGGCATGGGAGGAACGTGAAGCAGGAAGTGAACCGGGGAGAGAGGGATGTCAATACCCGTTATCTCTTTGATTTGGGCCCTAACTTCCTCCCAGAAGGGTCTAATCACTGGGCAGTCCCACCATATGTGCAGAAGGGTGCCCCTATATCCGCAACCCCTCCAGCATCGATCTGACATGGATGGGTAAATCCTGGCAAGATCCGCCGGTACACGGTACCAGCGTAGCAGTAGTTTGTAATTTGTTTCCTGCGTCTTGGAGTCTATAGAGCTAGACCGAGCCAGTTGGTAAAGAGAAGATAATTGGTTAGGCGAAAAGACCAGCTCCAGGTCCCTTTCCCAGGCCCTGATGTACGCAGGTTTCATTACTGAGGCAGTGGACCCGAGCAGGCGGTAGAGCTCAGAAATCATGTGTGGGACCGGTTCTTCTGCTACAAAGAGACGTTCAAAGGGCGTGAGGTTGGAGATATCTCGGATGGAGTTCCCCTGAGCCTTAAAAAAATGGTGGAGTTGTCTATGGCGCCAAAAGTCCATAGGGAAACCCCCCTTACGGTCTCTAAGGGCCGCCAAAGAGAGTAGCTTACCATCCTGCATAAGTTTTCCACAACTGGCGCTACCATCGTCTACCCAAGGGCCAAAAAAGGCCGTCTGTTCCCCAGGTGGGAACCAAAGGTAGCCTCCCAGGGGGGCCAACGGGGAGACAGGGGGCGCCATCGGTAGAGTGGCATTGAGGCGGTCCCAGGACCGGAGGGCCTGGACCGTCAGCGGAGAAACAAAATCAGACAGTCCCCTGTGCTTCCGGGCCAACCACAGGGCATAGGATAAGTTCCTGCCCGCCATGTATTTTTCCAGGGAGACCCAAAGTTTGGATTTAGTATGAAAGCGCCAGTCAAGAATCCTCTGGAGGACGATAGCCCTATAATACCGCTGAATATCCGGAAGGCCTAGACCCCCTACATCCCTCGGTCGATTCAATAGTCGGAGCGCAACCCTCGGCCTCCTATTATTCCACACAAAGGTCGAGATCAAGCTGGACATCTGTGTGAAAAATCGCCTAGGCAAGGACATGGGTATCATTTGCAGGTAGAACAGTATGCGTGGGAGAATGTTCATTTTTATGATACTAAGTCGCCCCATCCAGGTAAAGGCCGTCCTGGTCCATAGGGCCAGGTCAGCCTTCACAGTTGTCATCAAGGAAGGAAAGTTAGTCGCGTAAAGAGTGTCAAACCTATCCGTCAGCCGTATACCCAAATATTTCAAGGACGATTTAGCCCAAGTGAAAGGAAAGGCAGTTTGTAGCCTGCTCACCAGAGAGGGCGGCAACTGGATGGGCAGTATTTCTGACTTGGCGTAATTGATCTTGAAATTTGAGATTGACCCGAAGTGTTGAAGTTCCCGCAGCAGATTAGGCAAAGAGATCAGGGGGTCCGTCAGGTGGAAGAGCACATCATCGGCGTACGCCGAAAGTTTGTGCTCTGTATGACCCACCGTCAGTCCCTTGATATCAGTGTTCGCCCGTACAGTGCGTAGAAACGGTTCCAGCACCAGGGCAAACAGAAGAGGCGAAAGAGGACACCCCTGTCTCGTGCCATTTCTGATCGAGAATCTAGGAGAGAGAAATCCATTGACCTTGACCTGAGCACTCGGGTCCGAGTACAAGGCCATGATCCATGTCAACATATGCTTGCGCAAGCCTAGAGCCTTCAGTACAGTGCGCAAGTAAGTCCAGTCCACCCGATCGAAAGCTTTCTCTGCATCGGTGGACAGGATCAGGTAGGGGGGGTATCAGGAGCAGCACGAGCCCAGTGAATAAGGTGTATGGCCCTGATGGAGTTGTCTCTAGCCTCTCGGCCCGTGACAAACCCCGTCTGGTCCGGGTGTACAATGAGTGGGATTAGGTATTTCAGCCTAGACGCAAGGATTTTAGCAAGGATTTTTATGTCTACATTGAGAAGGGATATGGGCCTGTAGCTCTGGGGCAGGGTGGGGTCCTTCCCCTCCTTGGGAATGACAGTGATGTGGGCCAGAAGGGCCTCACTAGGGATCGCATTCCCATTTGCTATAGAATTAAAATAACTGCACATCGAATCCGATAGCAGGGGTAAGAACTTTTTGTAGTAAGCTTTGGTGAACCCGTCGGGGCCAGGGCTCTTCCCATTAGGCAGGGACTTCACCGTAGCCCCAAGCTCAACAGGCGTAATAGGGGATTCCAGCATGGAACACTGGTCGTCAGTCAGCGGGGGAAGTCCAGCTGCGTTCAGGTAAGTTCTGATGTCAGACAGTCTCTCGGATTTGGTCTCAGGGGTCTGCATTGAATCTAAGTTATAGAGGGTGGCATAATAGTCTCGGAACCCAGAGGCTATCTGGGAAGATCTGACCGTGAGTTCACCCGAAGGAAGGCGCAGCTTCTGTATATACATAAGCGCGCGTTTCTTCCGGAGGGCTCTGGCCAACATGCGGCCACACTTGTTGCCATGTTCATAATATTTATGCGACAGGTAGCGTAGTTGTTTATGTGCCTGCCGGTCTAATAAGCGTAAGAACAATATTCTCAACTCTGTCAGTTTCCCAAGAGCCTCCGGGTCCCCGCCTTGTTTATGTGCAAGCTCCGCCTGCTGTAGCGCCTGAAGAACCCTAGTAAAGTCTGCTTGTCGGGCCTTCTTAAGTCTAGCGCCCTGGGAGATCAGCTCTCCCCGTACCACCGCCTTATGACCCCTCCCAGATAACCCCTTCATTCATACCTTCCGTGGTATTTTCCTTGAAATAGTGGGACAGGACGTCCGTGACTCCAGAGACCACGGCCGCGTCGTCCAACAGGGATTCATTCAGGCGCCATGACCAGGCCCTACGGGTGCCCTGGGGCAGGGCCAAAGTGGCCGTCACCGGGGCATGGTCAGAGATAGTTATATTCCCGATGGACGAGGCCTGCAGCAGCTCCAGAGCCAATTGGTCCACACATATCAGGTCAATACGGGTATAGACATTGTGAACCTTTGAGTAATAGCTGTAATCCCTATCTGAGGGATGAAGCAGCCGCCAGCTATCCAGAAGGCGATGGGACTGCAGGGATTTGCGAAAATGTTTAAGGAAGGCGTGAGAGTGGGAAGGGCGTCGGTGCGAGGTGTCAAGTTGGGGGTCAGGGCTCACATTAAAGTCACCACCTAAAATCAGAGGACCTTCTCTAAAGTCTGTCAGGCTGTCCAGAGCACTGTCTAGAAAGGTAAGCTGATTGGAATTAGGGGCATATATTGTAGCTACCGTAAGCTTTTGGCCCTCTACAACCCCTTTTAGGAAAACATACCTCCCCTGAGGATCAACCTTACTCTCAATGACCTGAAGGGGGCAAGACTTATGAATGGCGATAGCCGTGCCTCTAGATTTCGAGACCGGTGAGTTGCTCAAGAACCACTGATTATAAAGATGGGTGGGCAATTTGGGAGTTGACTGGGGGGTAAAATGCGTTTCTTGCAAGAGAATCACATGTGCCCCTGAACGCTTCAGTTCCCACCAAAGTTTACTTCGTTTGCAGGGGGAGCAGAGACCACGCACGTTATAAGAAATTACCTTTAAGGATGCCATGGGAAGTCTGTGGGGTAGTCGAGTCGCTTAGAATGACTGCAGGCGCAGGGCGGGAGACGGAGCCGGAGGCAGATCCTATAAAGAGGCATGGAGAAGAGAAAGGGAAAAAAAAACAAAAAACAGAAAGGAGGGAAGAAAAAACAGTGAGAGACAGAGTAACACACATAAGGCACAAAAGACAGCAATGGTAACAATACCATGACATAAAATACCTGGGGGGCACGCATCGGTCCCAGCCCTACAGGAGGGGAGCGCCCGATGCCCGCCCCCATTTCCGAACTAGGAAATATACCTAAGAAGGTACGGTCTACGTGGGGAACGTGGACCAACACTGGAGGGAAGGGTGTGGGGGTCAGTCCCCATCCACCGCCATGTACTAACAAGTAGGTAATATACAAGGGGGGAGAGAGTGCTTCCAAAAAAAAAACATGAGAACCCCTAAGAAGCAAAGTGCAAGTCTGAAAGGTAAAAAAGTGAAAAATAGTGAACGAGTTCAAGGAATCCGGAAAGTAAGTATGTCGGGACAGGACCGGGGCCACAGCTTCAAGTCCCTCCAAAAAAGGACAACAACAGGGGCCTATGATCTGTCACTGCTATAAAGGCAATAGGTCCAGTTGGAGGGCAAACAGTAACACATTGAGTGGCCAGGTCTCAGTTCCAGGCATCGACGTAGTTAGAGGGCCCGGGTCCCCCTCAGAGAGCAGTTAGGATACCAGTACTGAAGGAAACAGACCTTGCATATAGTCAAAAAAAAAAAAAAATTAAGGGAAATTTTCTCTCTCTTTTCTTTTTTTCTAGAAAAAACGGTCAGGGGAAGGGAGCTGTCACTCAGTGTCGTGGCGACACAGGGCCAGAAGGAGAGGCAGAAGTGGGGCGCCTGCGGTTCCTCCTGCGGCTCTTGCGGGTAGCTGGCAGCCAGGGCTGAGGGAGCTGCAGGTCAAGGTGGTCTTGCGGGGCCCTCCAGTCTGGAAAGTCGACTGGCTCCAGACCCAGGGTGCTTAGAAAGTGTGGGAGGTCGTCCTTGGTGCGTAGCGTGGCTTGTCTGCCCTCTTTGGATGCTTGCAAGTAGAAGGGAAATCCCCAGCGATAAGGCAGGCCTGCCTTTTGGACTGCTTCCAGCAGGGGGCGGAGAGCCCTACGTTGCATGAGGGTTCTCCTTGAAATGTCCTGATAGAAATAGAGGTGGGCCCCATCGAAGTCAAAGTATGGCTTCCCACGCATCTTGTGCATGATCTTATCTTTCAGTGTATACTTGTGGAGCTTACATATGACATCCCTAGGGTTGTCCACATCCTGAGAGGGCGGTCTGAGGGCTCTGTGAGCACGGTCAATCTCAATGGGTGCAGAAGCAGGCAGGCCCAAAATCTCTCTAAATACATCCTCCAGAGTAGGAACAATATCTTTAGGTGCTGTGGCTTCAGGCAGACCTCTTATGCGGATGTTCGCACGCCTGCTACGGTTCTCAAAATCATCCAACTGACACAGTAAAGTCTCAATTTTTTGATCCTGGGCCCAGCACCTGGCTTGAAGCATAGAGATGGCAGGCAGGGCCTCTTCAAGTTTCTGCTCCACTGTTTCCATCCTAGCCCCTAAGTGGTTAGTGTCAGCCTTGAGCTGGGCAATGTCCTCCCTGAAGGCCTTCTCCACTCTGGTTGTAAACTTTTCCAGGTCCTCTCGAGTAGGGAGGGACCAGATATGGCGTCTTATGTCCCTGTCCCTATCTCCCATGAAGTTAATCATATCAGGGCCCTGGTCAGGGGGGGCTGAGGATCCCGGGGAGAGTGGAGGGGCAGTGTCACTCACCATCTGCGGAGAGGGTATCTGGGAGTCCTCTAGCTGCTGCTGCTGCCGTGTCAGTGCTTTCTGAGCAGCCTTAGCTGCCTTGGATGATTTTGGCGTCGGCGCCATCTTGGAGGCCTCGTGTCCCGTACCGTGGGACCCGCTGAAGAAGGCATTCAGCTGCTCCTGTCGGGTCCCATCCGCTCTCGATTGCTGGGAGAGTGCCCGCCGTCCTTGTGACATGGTTCCCGACGTTCCGGGAGTGATATCTCCCCTCTGCAGCGCTGATTCTGCGGCGGTGGATGAGGAGCTGAAGAGACACGCGTCCTCACTCCTCCATAGCCAGGCCACGCCCCTACAGATTCTATTTAATACTTCCTTTTTTATAATTTTTCTCATTTATTTTTATGTGCATTTATTTTATTTTTTTCATTTCTCGATTTGCTTTTTTAAATCGCCTTCACTGTTCCCCATTTTTGTTTTAGTTTTTTTCAGTTTATGTATATCGAGTTACTTTCATCAGGTTGTTTTAACAATGGAAGTCTTGCTGCGGTGGAGAAACCAGTCATGGTTCTTTTAAAAATGTGATTCCTTCCGCAGGCCATGCCTACTTAAACCTCATTGGTTGTCTGTCACATGACTTGAAGAAGGACCATACGTTGTAAAGACAACATCCATTCTCTCCCTCCAATCTCCTTGGCTTGTTCTCCACCATCCTGTGATTTAAGCCTCGATCTGGACCTGTGCTCCCTGAGCGTATGACGTCCCGCTTGGGTGTTTCCGTCTGCTGGATCCTGTCGGCGGTTGTTCTGGCTTGCCTCTCAGTCCCTCCTCATTCCGTGGCTGTCTCGCCATCTTGCCATCCTCCACCAGGGGTTTGATTGAGGCTTCACATTTTCCATCGGGCTCTGCACATGCCGGTTCCTCCTTCCTAGTGAATTCCTCAGGAATGCATGAAGGTTTTTGCCATAGCAGCATTGCTTCACCAAGCCAGCCCAACTCCGATCGTTTTCACATGGTATTGTCACAGCGGGGAGCAAGCTTTTCAATTGTTCCATCTATGCGAGGAGATTTTAATCATTCATTTATCCATTACATGTTACTAATAAATTGACACATGATTTTATCATATTGATTTCCTCTGAGAATTTGTCCATACAAGACTGTCCAGATCAGCACTTCTAATTGTGGCTGCCTTTGAATGTTTGTTACTGATATGATACCTGCACCCACTGAACTCTAAGCAGTTATAAAATACACAAATAAATGCAGCTCTGTATTGTATTTTTTCAAATGTAAGCACAGTAAGTACCTGGAATTAGCCTCTTGCCAGTCCCTTTGTAGCAAAACTGGGGGTGTCAAAGAAAGTAGCAAGAGAAAGCATAATGACAGATAGAGGGGATCATTAGACCCCTTTCACATTGAGGCGGTTTTCAGGCGTTTTAGAGCTAGAAATAAATAGCAGGGTTAAAGTCAGGTACCCCATGGTGTTTGCTTTCACGCAAGGTTATTAAACTTTTTAATGAAAAATTATTTTTAAATAAACTGCCTAGACAGTTTGGTAATAATATAGAATAACCATTTGTTCTCACGAGTACCAAAAGCCTGCATGATATACACAGAAAAATATATGGTCCTCCCTAACATCAACTGTATTCCAAAAAACAGCACTAGACCTACCAGTCTACTACAGTACTGTAGCATTTCTGTAATCTATTAATGTGCATTTTTCAAAAGTAAAACTGCACAGCTTAGAATTTAGTGGTGTTGTAAAGACCTATAAGAGGATGAAAGAGACAACTATACATGCCTGCATTAATACTTTTACACACTACTAAAGAACAGGACTGGTTGCTATAAACAGGTCTTTGAATACTTTATACAAGATTAATATATGGATAAACATCAAAGATTCTTACCTTCACCCGTTCATTCTCAATTCTAAATGCTGCTCTCCCATCATCACTAGCTAAGATATTTCCCAAATCTCCAACATGCTAAAAAGTAAAAGACAACATTTATAACTAACTGGAAGCTGCAACCAGAAGACCCCCCCCCCCCCCTTCCCCTTTATATACAGGTTATAATGCTTATTTAGTCTAGAAGGATCTAGTAGAGGGGAATACTTGCCTTACTCCACAGTTCTGCAGGATTCTTCCACACCAATTCAGGTATTAAAGCGTAGTTCCACCCAAAAATTGAACTTCCGCTTATCCGGTTCCTCCCCCCCTCCGGTGTCACATTTGGCACCTTTAAGGGGGAGGAGGGAGGAGATACCTGGTACCTGTCTAATACAAGTGTTTGCTCCCACTTCCGGCGAAAGATCGCTGCGGATTCTGCGGCGATCTTTCGCCGGAAGTGGGAGCAAACACTATGCCATGTCCGGCCCCTCCTCCGTTGTCATCCCCCGCTGTCTTCTGGGAGACACACAGGTCCCAGAAGACAGCGGGGACCATTCAGAATGCGCAGCGCGACTCGCGCAAGCACAGTGGGAAGCCATACTGTGAAGCCGCAAGGCTTACTGAAGATGCCGTCGCCTGCACCCGGAGCCGAGGGACGGGTCGGCTTCAGGTGAGGACATTGCGCGTGCCCTGGACAGGTAAGTGTCCTTATTTTAAAAGATAGCAGGTACAGTATTTGTCTTTTAATTTTTTTTCCCATCCCGTCCCCTGAAGTTGCTCCTCTTCCCCATTCATGCCACCCCTTTCCTCTAGTCAACATCATCCCATACAATTCAGGACTAGCAGCCACTGCTGGTCCTGCATTGTACATGATGACATAGAGGGTCCACCCACATTCTGAGGTAGGAGCAAAAACGACTGGAGTGATGGCTCCTACAGGACTACAGAGTTCCGCTTTAACACATCAGTCTCTACAGGGCTCATGCACACAAATTTTTTTTGTGAATCTATATACATGCATCAACATACATTTTCTTTATCCTATAGTGTAACTTCAAAACTCTCTTGTACAGTCAATAACATGTGTAGCGCACCAACCCCAGACTTCACCTGCTTTTCTTCTGCTTGGCTCCTCCGCAGGAAAAGAATGAGGCACACCGCACCACAAGCCCATACCCTCCTGAATAGGGAGGTTGAGCGGTGGTAGTTTCTCGGGCCTGCTTGCAGCCAGTGTCAAAAAGCCTCCAGTGCTGACCTAGTTTCTGCAGTAGTCAGAAGCAAGTCTTTAATTCTCCCCAGTAAGCAACTGTCCACACCAACTGAAAGGTCCAACACTTATTTATTCCTTCTTGCACAATAAACAGTCTCTTGAAGAGCAGACGGGTTGGGACAAACACAGGTCAGATAAGGTGGGAGGAGGTCCAGGCACAAACTTGAATTTGGGTTTCTCCTGCTCTGATCAGCAGGAACAGGCTTGGCGCACGGTCTCTGCCACAGACCATGAGGTTGGTCACTGCCACTGACCGGGTGAATAAATATTAAAGTCACTGCTACTGACCTTGGGTGCGTAGTATCACTGCCACTGTGATTTAAAGAACACGCACTTCCTTCCGTTAGTGAACTAGCCCTTATAGGACAAGAACATCCTTCCGGAGAGTTACCAGAGGCCCCATCTGTCACCACGACTCTGCGCTGGGTCTTCAGAAAGGGTCACCTCCCTGGCCTCCTCGTCCTGGATACGGGTCCCCTTGCAAGGCAGATCCCTGGGAGTCTCGGTCCCCGGCGAATCCCAGCCGAAGGCTGCTGGGCTCCGGGCCTTTCTCCAAAGTACCTCACCCCAGACTGAAGGTTTCTGAGATGGAACAGCAGCTCCGTCTCTGGGCCTAGGGCACCCAGAGATATCCCGACCAGGTCTCCGGGCCTAGGGCACCCGGAGGCGACACACACGCACCAGGCCTAAGGTGCCTGAGCGCGGAACTGACCACCCCTCTGGAAGATGGCTGCCCCTCTTTTATATCCTCTCCCGACAGGCACAGCAGGTTCCCCGCCCCGCCGTACTGCTGCTGAGAGGGGACAAAAAGGACACAACCTTGTACTGCGGTTCAACCCTGGGCCATGGCAACAGCGCCACCCATAGACCCCAGTGAACTTACACACCAGTACTATCTCCCAGGGATAGAAATGGTCCATGAGACCTAACAATTAGTGCATCTGAGCCTAGTTACCACTCAGATGCTTCCCTCTAAATGTAACCACCCGCTACACATGCAGGCCACGGCAACGCATGCTAATGTGCAACACAAATTCTAACAGCCAATGCTTTGTGTATAGAACAACCGAACAACATTATTGTTATACCTTGAACATTTATATGCATTTTGAGAGCAGAGTGTGGTCCATGTGCATGAGCCCTTACAGATCATCAGTTGAAAAAGGAGGGGAGAAGAGGAAAACAGGAAACAGAGAAAACATAAACCAATATATTTCTTTCTCTGCTAGTCAACTATATCTATAACTGATTATTGACCCATCCATATTGTTTAACAAGATCAAGCAGGGCCAGATTAACATAGGGCTATTAGAGTTGCAGCTCCAGACCCCTACATTAGAGGATAAGTTCACCTTATAGAGAAAAAGAAATGCACATTTTTTTGCAGGTAAAAAAAAGTGCAATTAAAAAATTTGGAGCCTGTGTAAAGCATTTGCATCAGCAGATTGCTGGTGCCATGCAGGTCCCCTTCAGATCTGTCAGCCCATATGGGCAGACAGATACAATATGACAGGAAGAATCAATGAACTTACCACAGAGCCCTGGTAGTTCATTGAGAACTACAAGCCGACAACCGCAAAGGATGTCAGGGCTTGTAGTTCATTCACACACACACACACAGCTGTGTGACTGAATGATGTGGCCGCGTGGGCGGTGCCCCGCATGAACGTGCTGATGTTTAAGTGACAGTTAGCATGGGGAACGTCTGCCTGTGCTGCTGCCGGGAGAGGGGGGGGGGGGGTTTGGGCATCGGGCAGTGGCTGCAGCATGTTACATGTTCCTCTCTAAAACAGTGTTGAAAATGTAACACATAACAGAGAAGGGATTACAGTTTGGAGTGCAAAGAGGAGGATGTGTGGATCATCGTGTCACTTCTGGTTTGGGATCCTCGGTTCGTGGAAGGCATGGCGTCCCGGACATAGTATTTTCTACATGCTTGTTTACTTTTCAAATGCAGTGAGTGTTTTTGGCTATGCTGGTAATAAATTCACAGTACAGATTTACACTATGAGATGTCTCTTTGTCCATCCACTTGCTGTATGAGTATATCCACTGACTACACCAAGTAAGCAGAAGGAGAGACCAGTCATATGTTTCAAAGGAATCACACAGTGCCTTTTGCCCCTGCAGGGGTGCAAACATTTGGCGAGTGTGGACCCAAAAGGGGGGAGCACGAGTGATTCACCCACTTACCGGCTGGATATTATCGCACGGATATTTAAAGTACAAAGCCACTTGGAACTGGGACAATTTATTCTGGACTCATATTAAAGTTTTTTTTTGGCACAGTTTTTTGCACTTTTCAATAGACAGTTGTGCTCATAAGTTTACATACCCTGGCAGAATTTATGATTTCTTGCCCATTTTGCAGAGAATATAAATGATAACACAAAAACTTTTCTTTCACTCATGGTTAGTGTTTGGCTGAAGCCATTAATTATACATCAACTGTGTTTACTCTTTTTAAATCATAATGGCAACAGAAACTACCCAAATGACCCTGATCAAAAGTTTACATACCCTGGTGATTTTGGCCTGATAACATGCACACAAGATGACACACAGAAGTTTGAATGTCTATTAAAGGTAACCCATCCTCACCTGTTATCTGTGAAAATAAAAATAAAATTGCGCTAAACCTAAATGTGACAATATACAGTGGGTACGGAAAGTATTCAGACCCCCCTTAAATTTTTCACTCTTTGTTATAGGGCAGCCATTTGCTAAAATCATTTAAGTTCATTTTTTTCCTCATTAATGTAGACACAGCACCCCATATTGACAAAAAAAAAAAAAAACAGAATTGTTGACATTTTTGAAGATTTATTAAAATCTATTAAATCTATTAAAATGTTTGATTATACTGATTGGACTTGATTAGGAAAGACACACAACTGTCTATATAAGACCTTACAGCTCACGGTGCATGTCAGAGCAAATGAGAATCATGAGGTCAAAAGGAACTGCCTGAAGAGCTCAGAGACAGAATTGTGGCAAGGCACAGATCTGGCCAAGGTTACAAAAAAATTCTGCTGCACTTAAGGCTCCTAAGAGCACAGTGGCCTCCATAATCCTTAAATGGAAGACGTTTGGGACGACCAGAACCCTTCCTAGAGCTGGCCGTCCGGCCAAACTGAGCTATCGGGGGAGAAGAGCCTTGGTGAGAGAGGTAAAGAAGAACCCAAAGATCACTGTGGCTGAGCTCCAGAAATGCAGTCGGGAGATGGGAGAAAGTATTACAAAGTCAACCATCACTGCAGCCCTCCACCAGTTGGGGCTTTATGGCAGAGTGGCCCGACGGAAGCCTCTCCTCAGTGCAAGACACATGAAAGCCCGCATGGAGTTTACTAAAAAACACCTGAAGGACTCCAAGATGGTGAGAAATAAGATTCTCTGGTCTGATGAGACCAAGATAGAACTTTTTGACTTTAATTCTAAGCGGTATGTGTGGAGAAAACTAGGCACTGCTCATCACCTGTCCAATACAGTCCCAACAGTGAAGCATGGTGGTGGCAGCATCATGCTGTGGGGGTGTTTTTCAGCTGCAGGGACAGAACGACTGGTTGCAACGGAGGGAAAGATGAATGCGGCCAAGTACAGGGATATCATGGACGAAAACTTTCTCCAGAGTACTCAGGACCTCAGACTGGGCCGAAGGTTTACCTTCCAACAAGACAATGACCCTAAGCACACAGCTAAAATAATGAAGGAGTGGCTTCACAACAACTCTGTGACTGTTCTTGAATGGCCCAGCCAGAGCCCTGACAAACCCAATTGAGCATCTCTGGAGAGAGCTAAAAATGGCTGTCCACCAACGTTTACCATCCAACCTGACAGAACTGGAGAGGATCTGCAAGGAGGAATGGCAGAGGATCCCCAAATCCAGGTGTGAAAAACTTGTTGCATCTTCCCCAAAAAGACTCATGGCTGTATTAGATCAAAAGGGTGCTTCTACTAAATACTGAGCAAAGGGTCTGAATACTTAGGACCATGTGATATTTCAGTTTTTCTTTTTTAATAAATCTGCAAAAATGTCAACAATTCTGTGTTTTTCTGTCAATATGGGGTGCTGTGTGTACATTGAGGGGAAAAAATGAACTTAAATGATTTTAGCAAATGGCTGCAATATAACAAAGAGTGAAAAAAGGGGGTCTGAATACTTTCCGCACCCACTGTAAATCTGATTAAATGTGAGCATAAACACATATATACTGTGAAATGGTAAAAAAAACTCCAAGTATAAATAATAAAATCACCTTAGATGCATAATCAAATAAATGAAATGTTAATCAAGTAAATCAAGAAATCAAGTAAATAAATGTTCAATCTGGGACATCAATAAGTGATATGATCCACCCGTGCACAAATCCTTGAACAAATGAAGTCCAAACTCTTCAAATATGGAAAAGAAACAGAGGAATGTCCACCACCATAAGATAAAATAGTCTGCTTACCAGTACCCCGTGGTCCCTTATTACGGAGGACCCAGAAGAGCCTTTAGTGAATCACATCTGTAATCTGGCAACACCAGGGGTCCCACCGCACCGTTAGTCAGCCTGATCCGTGATGATAGAGACCAAATGGCGATATGTGGCATGTAAAAGCAAATAGCCTCGATAGTGTAAAACCTTAGGCGTTTTATTTAAAATGAACAAAAAAGTTGCACTTACAATGTTAAAATGACAAGTAAGCCTTAAGGCTGCTGCGCCGGCTGGACGCAAGCAGGCAGACCCGTCCGTCTGGAAGTACGAGCAGTAGTAGGTGGTGACGTCAGCGCGCCGCTCGTTCCGCCCTACTAGTTTCACTAGTCCAGTGCCCCTAGACGACGTGACCTATCACGAAACTAGTAGGGCGGAACGAGCAAAACAGTGTCCCCACACAGTGATAAACATCTGTCACAGTAAAAACATTTAGTCTTAGTGATCATCTGGCGCACATCTGTCCCAGTAATCATCTGCGCACATTTGTCCCAGTGATCATCTGCACACATCTGTCCCAGTGATCACACATTGATCAACATCTGTCACCGAGTAAAAAAATCTGTCCCAGTGACATCAGTTAATATCAGCAGCATCAACATGGCTAAAAAATTATTCAGCAGTGAGGAGGCTTTCCAGATAGTCCAGAGTATGTCGGACGAGAGTAGCGGGGAACTCTCTTCGTCAGATTTAGATAGCGACTATGAGCCAGTAGAAAGCAGTGGTTTTGAAATGGAAACTGAAAAGGACAGAATCCAAACAAAAAGGCTCAGAAGATCTGAGGAGGCGCAGACATCCACCAGCAGCGCAATAAATCCTGTGGCAAGTACAAACAGCGCAGCACTTCCGGATAATAGGCAGGCATCCACCAGTAGTTCTACAAGTCCTGGTGCAGTGGCAAGCACAAGCAGGGCAACATTCCCACATGATAGGCCAGGTGCTAGTAACAGGGTGTCCCATCCACTATAATGAGGCAGGGCCCATACTAGCCTCCCAGACGTACTATTATATCCTCCATGGCTGCCCGCTACTTGTAACCTGTAATTCCCCCTTTTACAGCACAGCCAGGCCCACCGCAACAAACAGAAAATGTTACCCCAATTTATATTTCTTGGATGATCTGCTGAATTAACCACTTCAGCCCCGGAAGGATTTACCCCCTTAATGACCATGTCATTTTTTGCGATACAGCACTGCGTCGCCTTTAACCGGTTCCTGACCGTCTCACGCAGATATACTGCGGCAGAATGGCTCCCCTGGGCGAAAATCCATATGGGTACGTCCTTCCCTTTTTCGGCCACCAGAGGGCGTGCCCCTGCTGCACGGCGATTGCCGCTGGCCACGCGTGATCATGCGCACGAGGTGTAAACGCACACATCCCTGTGCTATCGGGGAAGAGGAAAAATATTGTTTGTTCCTACTAAGTAGGAAAAACAATATATGTCTCCTCTCCTAGTCACTCCCATCCCCACACAGTTAGAACACGCTGAGGGAACACACAGTTATCCCCTTAATCACCCCCTAGTGTTAACCCCGTCCCTGCCAGTGACATTTACACAGTAATGGGTGCATTTTTATAGCACCGATCGCTGTATAAATATCAATGGTCCCCAAAAAAGTGTCAAAAGTGTCTGATCTGTCCGTTGCAGTACCGCTAAAAATTGCAGATCGCTGCCATTACTAGTAAAAAAATTAAAAATGCCATAAATCTTTCCCATAGTTTGTAGATGCTATAACTTTTGCGCAAACCAATCAATATACGCTTATTGCGATTTATTCATCAATTTAGGCCCAATATGTATTCTGCTACAAATTTTTGGTAAAAAAAATAGCAATAAGAGTATATTGATTGCTTTGCGCAAAAGTTATAGCGTCTACAAAACAGGGGAAAGATTTAGGGACTTATTGTTTATACTAGTAATGGCGGGGATCAGCGATTTTTAGCGGGATATTGCAGCGGACAAATCTGACCTTAAGTGACACTTTTTGGTGACCAGTGACACCAATACAGTGATCAGTGCTATAAAAATGCACTGATCGCTGTATAAATGGTACCAGCAGGGAAGGGGTTAACACTAGGGGTGATCAAAGGGTTAAGTGTTCCCTAGGGAGGTGCTTCCTAACTGTCAGGAGGACGGACTGACTGGAAGTAGAGAGAGATCGCTGTTCCGGATCACTGGGAACAGCTCAGGCAGTCAGAACATCAGGATTGATCAATTCTCAGTGATACGTAGCATAGCTTGTAGACACTATAACTTTCACACAAACCAATTATCATACACTTATCAGGATTTTTTTTTTTACCAAAGACATGTAGCAGAATAGATTCTGGCATAAATTTATTTTGAAATGAGATTTTATTGGATTTTTTTTTTTTTTTAAACAGAAAGTCGATTTTTTTTTTCATAATTTCAGCACTATTTTTTACTTTTACCCCCCCCCCCCCTCCCCCTAGTGATGAACAAATACCACCAAAAGAAAGCTCTTTTTGCGTGAAAAAAAATGATAAAAAATAGAATTGTTTGTACTCACCGTAAAATCCTTTTCTCTGAGTTCATGGACCGACACAGCTTACAATTGACAAGTGGGTATTATCCGTTATTTAGGAGTGACTAGGCAGAAAAAAACTTGTAAAAAGTGTTGCATCATACCTTCTACAGTACCGCCCAGGGGGCGGGCCCCCCCGGGTATATCCACTCACTCTGCATCTCGCAGATCAGATTGTCAAAAAGCAGTACAAACTTAAAAAAGAGGGGTGGATGCTGTGTCGGTCCATGAACTCAGAGAAAAGGATTTTACGGTGAGTACAAAAAATCCTATTTACTCTTTCAATCATGGACCGATTCCAATTGACAAGTGGGATGTCCCAAAGCAGTGTCAAATACGAGGGGTGGGAACAGCATTAAAACTTCACCCCAAGTGTGATCTGACAAGCAGGTCGCCGCCTTACACACCTGGTGAAACACACGCTTGATGCTCTCAGAGCTCGGACAGCATCCAAAATATACAACGTCGTCTCCTTAGGATTTGACGGATGAATACACAAGGATGGAAGTTCAAAGTCTTCCTTGAGATGGAGGTTGAAAGACCCTAGGAAGAAAAGAAGGCTGCGGATGCAGCACCACCTATCCTTGTGGAAGATCAGATAAGGAGCCTTGCATGACAAGGCTGCCGGCTCAGAAAAAAACGTCTAACTGACGTAAACCAAGAGGCACCTCTTGCCTTGGTCGAATGCGCCGGAAAAGGGAGGCCCCTGACCCTTCATGGCGTAAGCCTTATCACAGTCTGTCAGATCCACCTAGAGATGGTGGCCGACAGGACTGCTGAAACAAGCTACTGAAACAAACAGTGAGCCTGGACTCCGGAACAGAGCAGTGCCAGACAAACATTCTCTCAGAGTTTGGACAATGTCCAAGGAATGCAACGTCGTCTCCTTAGGATTCGACGGATGAGGACACAAGGATGGCAGTACATGTCTTCCTTGATGGAAGGTCGAAACACGACCTTAGGAAGAAAAGAAGGCTGCGGGCGCAGCACCACCTTAACCTTGTGGAAGATCAGATAAGGAGCCTTGCCCTTTTCCTTGTGGAAGATCAGATAGGGAGGCTTGTATGACAAGGCTGCCTGCTCAGAAACCCATCTTAACTGGCATAACAGCCACCAAAAGGACCACTTTCTAAGAAATTGTCAACAAGGGAATCTCCCTGATGTTCTCAAACGGTGGTTTCTGAGACACTTAGAGGCCATGCCGCTGAAGCCATCGACTGCAGGCAGGATGGCATATGCAACCCTGCGCCAGCAGGTCCTCTCGTAGTGGTAGACGCCAAAAGGACGTCTGCTACACAAGCCCCACGGAAGTAGTGGAGGGTGGCACGGAGGTGCCGCCTGCCGAACCCACTGTACAAACGTTCTCACTAGAGAGTGAGCCACCAGGGGTCGTTGAAAAAGACAGCCAGGGCAGATACCAGCCCCTTATTCGTACTTAGAGTAAAACATTTTTTGGCCCGTTCCCTGCTGAGAACAGCAGGACTTGATTTCCAAGCACTCCTCATGGTAGAGAACACAGAGTCTGACAGGTCCCGGTCTCTTAGCACCTGGCTCTCAAGCCATGCCCTCAAGTCAGTGACTGTAAAAACAGTATGGCGTATGGGATCTAGCGACAGCAGGTCCTTCTTACGGTAGATGCCAAAAGGCGTCTGCTATCAGACGCACTAGATCAGCGTACCAAGAACGCCGAGGCCAATTCAGAGCAATTGGGCCTATTGTAATCCTCTCTGCCTCCAGTCTGCGAAGCAGATGAGGAAGGAGCTTCCGAGGAGGATAGATTAGTCGGTACTGATGACAGTGCCATTAACGCATCTGTTGTGTTTGCTCATGGGTCTCTTGACCTGGCCACAAACCTCAATACCTTCTGATTGAATCGAGAAGCCAGGAGATCTATGACTGGCGTGCTTCCCCTCTGGTAAGGGAGCTGAAAGGCCTCCGGTTGTAAAGGCCATACTCTTTAGTCCAGCATCTCAGGTAGTTCACCTGCCAGTTTCCCACACCCGGAATGTATACGGCCGACAGGCCTGTATGCTCCTTTCTGCCCCCATTAGGAGGCGAGCGACCTCCGATGCTGCAGCAGAGCTGCTTGTTCCTCCCTGAGGATTGACCTATGCCACCACTGTGGTGTTTTTCCGATTGGATTCTGACTGGACGCCCTTGTAACCTCTGAGACCATGTGGAGAGGCAAAGCCAGATTGCAATGGAACCCCTCCGGAGTCCAGTGACCCAGGTTGACTGAGCTTCTCAGGCTCCTCTGCAACCGGGAAGCTAGGCGTCCGCCGTGACCACCATCCAGTAAACAGGAAGGAACAACTTCTCAGACAGAATGTCGGTGATGTCGGCCACTAAATAGGGAGGTCCTGATTAGGTGGCTCAACCGGGTCTTGATAATCCAGGGATGAAGGGCACTTGACCCTTAAGGACAGAGTTACCTCTGTAACACTCGTGTGTGAAATAGTGCCTATGGTACCGCCTGGAGGAGGCTACCATGAGGCCCAGGACTCGCCTGCAAAAATGGCGGGACAACCCCTCTTTGGGATGTCAACTGCCGCACCGCAGCCCGAAGGGTCTGCAACTTTCCTCTAGGGAGAAAAACTTACGCCTCTGAGGAGTCCAGAATCCCCATAATAGCGAAACTACGCTGTCTTAGTAGGGCCAGAATCGGGGCAAGCACCTAGGTGAACACCCTTGGTGCCGATGCCAGGCCAAAGGGGAGAGCCACCATTGGTAGTGGTCTTCCCCGGCTGCCAATGCAGACATCTGATGCCTGGTGTATATGGAGACATGCAGCATGCGTCCTTGATGATCAAGAATGCCGAAAAATCCTCTGGATGGAGGGGAGCGACAACAGAGCGAGCCAACTCCTTTCCGGAATCTTTGTACCTTCACAAAGCAGTTGAGGGTTTTGAGATCCAAGATTGGACGAACCCCCTCCAATACTACAAACAGATTTGAGGAGAACCCCTGAACCTTTTCCTGTACTAAGACAGGAAGGTCTACCCTGCATCTCAGCAGGTCTTGGACCGCTCCATGTGGGGCTTCCCGACAAGTCGGCTGGAGCTGGCGGTTAGAGGGGAAAATCTGTTGGTAGGCAAGCAAGGTTGGGCTTGCAAACCCAGGGACTTGTGTCCCTCAGCAGGCGCTTTATTAGCCTAGGGTTGTTTACTTGCCGCACTAGACGGATGAAGGGACCGCTTGTGCCTATGGCATGGCTCCTTACCTTTTGTGGATTGCAGAAGCAATGTGCTCTTACTTCCTGTAGCATCTTAAATGATGTCAATCAGAGAGGCCCCAAAAAAGACTGTCGCCCCAAAAGGGCAGATCCAACAGGGCCTTCTTGGAAGATTGGTCCTCAGACCAGCACCTTAGCCAGCTGAGGTGGCGTAGCGCCACAGCATAAACTGAGGCTCAAGACAGCAAGGGGATAGTATCCATGTCTAACTCGCAGACAGACTCAAGGCCCTGTACCAACTGGTCGGCCAGAGCTACCTCGTACGGAGGAGCCTCCCGTGCTTTTAACCCCTGGAGTAGCCTCTTTGCCTACTCAGTATGTGTCTGAGGCATCAGAAACTGTGTATAGGTAGGGAGTGTCCCTAAAGACAGGAGCCCCTTCCACTGGAATCGTGGTAACTTGTTAAGTCTGGACACAGGGGGGTCCACTATCGGGGGGGGGGGGGTACATCCTTTCGGGACTCTCCTCAAGGGGTACCGGACTGCCCAACAAAAATGAAATGCATAAAAAAAATTTGGGGCTGCAAAAATCCTCAGTGGGTCCTCCCACTTCTTGTACAAGAGCTTATCAAAATAAGACACACAAGGAAACACCATAGCAGTGCGGTCCGGCTAACGGAACCCAAAGGGGACCTGTGTCTCTGCTGCTTCTGCAGCATTCTCCATTTTTAGCGTATTCCACACTGCAGAAAAAAAAGGTCAGATACCAAAGCCTTTTTTGCGTGCTGACCTGGACTTGGAGCATTCTCACTGTCCGATCGGTCACGGTCTGCAGTCTCTGATGCCTCAGAATCCGGGCCATGAGCCTGGTTCTGCATCAGAATTATCCCCGTAGGGTAGAGGGGGACGGGGGCGTTTACTGCCCCCCGTGTTCCTGTGTACCGCTTCCACCCTGGCAACAGATATAGCGTCCACAGTCACATCAGGGGCACCAGCTACAAAGTCAGGTGTTTCAGGGGAAAAAAACGTCTGCTTCAGACGCCATGCTGACCCACGCGCTGACACCCATAGGGCTCCAGGCATGGTATCAATAGGCCACCCCTCCTAGCTGCTTCAGAGATGCAGGGTCTCCCAGAGGACTCACCACCCTTGGAACGGTACCGATATGCTGCCGTGTGCTCCGCCTGTGTCAGTCTGATTCTCATCAGCGTTCCTGTGTGAACACACACACAGGTAAGCAAATGACATTCTTTTTAAAATGACAACACAGCGCAGCCCCGCTCCAGATGGAGCCCCTCCCCATGGTGACCAGCACCCAGCAACCTTGGCTCAGAGCCCAGGGAGGAGGGAAGGCAGGGAGAGAGGAGAGAAAGAGGTCATAACCACTTACTTACTTGATCTCTCTGGGAATGTCCAGCCAATGTCACCCTGCCGAAACGGGGGAGCTACTTACCCTTCCTGCGTGTATCATGCTGGAAGACATTCCAGACAGATCATCATCCGCGCACGGAGGTAACTGTCGGCCAGGCATGCTGTGATTGAACCCTGGGGAACGATCATATGCATGCCCTGGAGCGTTTAGCTCACCGGACAGGCTACTGCGACTCGGACGCAAGGTCAGCCGAAGCTGAGCGGCCCGATGCAAGCCTAGGAGCGTAAGCTCACCGGACAGGCTACTGCGACTCGGCCATAAAGGTCAGCCAAAGCTGAAAACAGTCCGATGCAGGCCCTGGAGCATTGTCTCACCAGCCACACGTAGAGCGACGGGCATGTCGTGGAAAACCCAGCACGTAGCTAGGGTCGGCACACGCTCTATGGCCGAAACTGGGGGGACTACAAGGGTCGAGGACCCAGCCTGTCACCCAGTCCGCAGTTGATCGAAGATCGCAGGAACCAAAAAAGCTAATTAAAAGAAAAAAAAATATATATATACAATTTTTCCCTGGACCAATGGGCCCGAAGGGAGCCATGTCCTACTCCTTGCTAGACAGAAAAAATCTGATCTGCGAGATGCAGAGTGAAGGGATATACCCGGGGGGCCCGCCCCCTGGGCGGTACTGTAGAAGGTGTGATGCAACACTTTTTGCAAGTTTTTTTCTGCCTAGTCACTCCTAAATAACGGATAATACCCACTTGTCAATTGGAAGCTGTGTCAGTCCATGAACGAAAGAGTAATGTCATTTGGGTACAATGTAGCATGACTGAGTAACTGTCATTCAAAGTGTGAGAGCACTGAAAGCTGGTCTGGGTAGGAATGGGGTGAAAGTGCCCAGTATTGAGGTGGTTAAGGTCAGCTCATACAAAGTGTTCGCTCTCTATTTTCAGTGTACACAAAATCATAAGTAATGGCAGTGTTTCACATTTAAAATAATGGATTGTGCTGAGGTTTGTATAGATTTGTGAGACTCTGGCTTGCAGGGCATCAATTTCAGGATATTTTATATTTTTATTTTTAATACTACTCTACTTAAGCTGCCCAGAGGCACCCTCTCTCCCCCAGTCTTTTACCCCTCTCTCTCTCACACCCCCCCACGTCCTCTCTATTTAATTTGTTTTTATAATTATTTATTTTAACAAAAATTGTGTTTTCATTTTATTTACTCCCAAAAAAGGCCCACCAAAACTTTGGGGGAACAAAACGCTTTTTTGTTCATTCGTTTTTGAAAATAATCTTTCTTTCTTCATAAATTTAGGTTAAAATGTATTCTGCTAGAAGAAATTGGTGAAAATAACCCAAATCAATGTTTATTATTTAGTCTGTAGGAAAGTTAGAGTCCACAAACTATGGTATATACAGTTATGCTCATAAGTTTACATACCCTGGCAGAATTTATGATTTCTTGGCCACTTTTCAGAGAATATGAATGATAACACAAAAACAAATTCTTTCACTCGTGGTAAGTGTTTGGCTGAAGTAATTTATTATCAATCAACTGTGTTTACTCTTTTTAAATCATGACAACAGAAACAAAACACACAGTGACAGTGGGTTCTGTCACAACCGTAAATTAGTAAATGCAGAGGCCTCCAGAGGGACAATCTCAGACATGTACGGATCTTTAGAAAAGGCTGACCAGGGAGAAATATCAGTTATTAAATATAAGGATAAATGGGAGAGAGATGTGGGCCCACCATCACAGGTACAATGGGAACGTATATTAGCAACAGGACCCAGAGTGTCATTGTCACCCTCCCAAATAGTGTCCCACCTCTATTTGATACACAGAGTGTATTATACACCTCAAAAATGTTCCAGTTCAGTAGGAGGCCGGATGCGAAATGCCAGAGATGTGGGGATGATAGGGGAGACCTAATACACATGGTCTATAGGTGTCTCAAGTTATATCAATATTGGAAACAGATTGTAGAAAAGATAAATGCCGTGTTTGAGACATCTCTACAACCGGAGGTCAGGCTATGTGTATTGGGTCTCCTGGAAGAAAGGGGAATGTCAGGAGATGTACAAACGGCAATAATGAGTTCTCTGTTTCAAAGAAGGCAACTTATTGCGCAGAAGTGGAAAGCGCTGCTGGGAATATTGCTGTGCACTCCGGACTCTGTGTTCAATTATTGGTCCCGCATTTTTTGGATTCAGGACTTAGTTACCACTATTTTTTATACATTTTTTATTGATTATCATGCCATACATGCTATCTAAATATTTTTATGGAAAATAAATGACCAGTCTACACTTAGATTGTTTCCAACTTCTTTTTCCCATACGTCTCATTGTTGCCTTTATCATCTGATGTTCGTCTGCCACGCTGCTGGATTCCATTCATCACAGATCATCTTCCCCACATGGTGGAAACAAGCGTATTTGACCTCTTGTTCATTCAAAAGGTCCATCTGTTCTGGTAAGCAGGTTTTTCTTATTGGAAGACAGTCATATATTGCTTGAAGATTCTCCCACACCTTGGGTGTTTATATAGTTCATCATTATATGGACATTTGCTGCGCTGCACTGTTATTTTATTACTATCTATTGCTGCTTGGTAGCCAGAGTCTCCACCTTGAATCTTCTGTAGTTTATGAACCTTTCAGATAAGTTAGGTCTATCACTGGACATCAAGGCTGAACTGGTTCTCGCCTTGTAACCAATCCCTTGGAAGAACCGTCCTTTTGCTGAACTGGGAAGGGAGGGGAGAATACCCCCCGGAACTCCTTGCCGTTCGGGATGGGCGCCACCGCTCCCTATGTTTCCAGCAAATCCGCATAGGACATCAAAACTTCTTCTTTTCTAGCCGTGGTAACGGGGTAGAGATGAATCTGGTGGGAGGAGTGCTGGTGAAGGACCGTGTATGACCTGATGAGACCAACTTGATGGACCAGTAGTCCGAGATCACGGCCAGCCAGACGTGGCGAAAAAGAAGCAGACGAGCCCCTACCCGACCCGCCTGGGCGGGTCCAATCTTAAAACAACTTAATTGGCTCACGTCCACTGGACGACTGGCTCTTTGCTTTCGGAAGTGAATCTGCCCTCTGCTCCAATTTCTCTTGAAGTTCCGGCCGGGCTTGTACGAGCGTGCTTCCTACGAACGCTCAATGCTGTGTCCTTTGGGCTGGGGTCTCATCCGACCAACAGACACCTATCCTGGGATAGGAAGCTTGACCTCTAGCCCATGGCCCAGGTCAATTGTGGAATAACGAGGAGCCTTCAAGGGGAACCCATACCAGGGCTTTTTTCCCTTGCCTTGGACAGAGCTGCTAGGGTCAGGACGGATTTGTCAGCCATACCGGCAAACCCGTAAAAACATTTTTATTTTGGTCTAATCTCCTCTTTGAGCCCGTCCTAAAAGGGTACGGCATTTTTTAGGGGAAGAGTGACGTGTTTGGCCAGGCCCTCGATACCGCAACCATGAGGGAGCATTTCCCAGATGTTTCACTTCCTCTGCTTTGAAGGGATAATATCTAGAGGTTTTATTTGACATAGAAGTTTTCTAGTCCACGCTGCTCCATTCTTCATCAATAATATCTTTCAATTCCGCTAGGAGTGGAAAGTTAGAGCGTTCCTTCCCCATGTTGCCTTATGGGATATGTATAATTTCCATTTAATCGCTGTAAAATATTGTATTTATGAATATATTTCAAATAGCTTGCTGTATATATATTTCAATTAGCTACCTGAATATATTTCAATTAGCACCTATGAAAGCCCTTTTGTTAACAGCTAGACATTGCGGAGCCCCAAGCTTGGAGAGACAATTCCATTATGTTAAACCCACTCTTGTCAATGAGTCCCATGCTGGGATTTACAATGGAGAGTGCCTCACCTATAGTCCGGGGAAAATTCCATCAAATCTCCTTCCCAGATAGAGTCACCAGGATTTGCATGAAAGGGGGCTGACTTATGGAGTAAGCCCTCCAATCATGACCCAAGCTAGGCCAACCTATGGGGTATCAGGATATAGAGATATACTCAGAGGGCAGGAGAAGGGGGCTCTCTTTTATGGAAGAATGGCCTGAAGGATGGGTCTAAAGGGGTAGCTATGGTAAAAGTCTGTTTGACCTGTAACTACACATGCTAGTACTTTAATGTTTCAGAGGAATATGCTCTATGTTCCTCCATGTAAATACTTTGTATATTTTAACCTACTATTTCCTGCTTGTCTAAGACTATATAGATTGTTAAAGTCTAATCTAATACACAGAAACTAACACATAATAAATGTTCATTATGTTAAAGCTTTCACTTCTGGTCAAAAGAACTCTTATTTAACCCATATCATATCTTTGAGATATTAAATCTTAAATACAGATTATATTCGGCAACACCCAGGTGTGTTTTTTTTAGAAACTTCCTTTATTTAGCCGACAGAATGGAAGGTTCTTCCCCTTCAAGGCCTCCTTGACCACTCTGACTAGCGGGGAGACCAGAGAGAACCCGAAATCTCAGACAATTTCATTCCCTTCCAAGCCATTGGCGGAAGAACCTGGGGAGGCATCGTAGGGCTGGAATGGGCCTGCATCTTCTTGGGCCTCGTCAGCCAGGTTTTAGGGGTACAATCTGTAGGTTTTGCCTGCCATAGACATTCTTGCCCCAAATGTTCCAAGAACTTCTGCCGCTTAGCCGGGGGAGTGGAAGCATCTTCCCACTTATGGGCCTCCATGGCCACTTTGAATAGTGGGGAAACCGGGGTGTAAGTGAAGCCACCAACAAACTCATCTCCCTCCATCTCTCTGTGCGAGGAATTAGGGGAGGCATTATAAGGCTGGAATGGGCCCGGATCCTCCCGGGCTTCGTCGGCCAGGGAGCCAGAAAGGGTGGTGGACTGGCTCCGCCTGTGGGTTGTACCCTACTTTTTTAGGGATTAATGTACCACACACTTAACACAAGACTCCATTTGTTGGATTTCCGTCTTTCTCCCCGACCGCCTGGACATAGCATGGAACACACAATGAATTTACCCTCCGGGACTCGAGTTCCACATCCTTAGCGGGCTCTGCGATCAGAGCGGCTGTCAAGGTGGTGGGTGTGGTGACTGGAGGAGGAAAGGGAACATCTCCCCTGATTGGAGGAGGAATGGAAACTTCTCCTTTGTTTGGAGGAGGAATGGAAACTTCTCCTTTGTTTGGAGGAGGAATGGAAACTTCTCCTTTGTTTGGAGGAGGAATGGAAACTTCTCCTTTGTTTGGAGGAGGAATGGAAACTTCTCCTTTGTTTGGAGGAGGAATGGAAACTTCTCCTTTGTTTGGAGGAGGAATGGAAACTTCTCCTTTGTTTGGAGGAGGAATGGAAACTTCTCCTTTGTTTGGAGGAGGAATGGAAACTTCTCCTTTGTTTGGAGGAGGAATGGAAACTTCTCCTTTGTTTGGAGGAGGAATGGAAACTTCTCCTTTGTTTGGAGGAGGAATGGAAACTTCTCCTTTGTTTGGAGGAGGAATGGAAACTTCTCCTTTGTTTGGAGGAGGAATGGAAACTTCTCCTTTGTTTGGAGGAGGAATGGAAACTTCTCCTTTGTTTGGAGGAGGAATGGAAACTTCTCCTTTATTTGGAGGAGGAATGGAAACTTCTCCTTTGTTTGGAGGAGGAATGGAAACTTCTCCTTTGTTTGGAGGAGGAATGGAAACATCTCCCCTGATTTGAAGGAGGAATGGGAACTTCTCCTTTATTCGGAGGAGGAATGAGAACATCTCCTCTTGTGGATGTTGCGGCCTGGCAAGGTTTTGCCGACTTGAACCACGATTTGGCGGTCTGATCCGACATAGCTGCAAAAGAAAGGGGGGAGGGTAGGCAAAAGCCGACAGGCAGGGCATTTCTTTGACTAAAATAATTTTTGGTCCCTCCCCCTCATCAGCACATACCTTGTGCGTGATGGGTGGTCACACGACTGGCGGTAACTTGTCCATAACCCCTGGACTGAACGACAGCCGGATGCCGGGAAAAAGGTACACACCTCTGGGCGATACTGAGAACTCTAGAACGCACCCGGGGAAAAAGGGAAAGAACGCCACTTCTTTATTTAACTAACACGTGTGTGTATATATATATATCTATATATATATAGATATATATATATAGATATATACACACACACACACACACACATATATATACACACACACTTTTTTTTTAAAATTTGTTTTTGTATCTTCCCCTTTAAGAGGAAGAAACACATACACTGTCAGGCTCACCTTGTCATATGTGGTACCAGGCTCGGGGAAGCTGCCGCATGCTGCCCAAGGGTTTCTTAACCTGGCAGGAGCTGACAGTTAATCGAATTCTCCGCCCGGATTACATCACCGCCGCCCCCCACCTCGCGCCTGCACTGTGGAGAGCGGCCGCACGCGTGTGTCCGCAGGATGCTCCGCGCATGCGCGAACCAAGCCTCGGTATCGCCGAGGCCTCGCGCATGCGCAGAAGCCCGCGGCAGCCACAACCCGGAAGTGTTGTGGCGTCCTGGAACGTAGAAGCGCTCCAGGAGCCATGAAGGGCCCAAAACACAGTCAACAGGGAAAGGAGGGTGGCTACAGACTACACAAAACAAAAACACTGCCATGAAGTAAAAAGAACCGCAGACCTTGCCAGCCGTGATGAAAGTTTTGACAGACATCCATCCTGATATACCTCGGCAACCTCACTTCCACCATAGAGATATCTCATGCCTGAAAAACGCTTGCCCGCCCATGGCTGGGCCCTGGGATGCACGCATAGCTAGACACCAGGAGCAGAAGTCATCCCAACAGGACGTCAGACAGGAACAAACATGATGTAGGTCCATTGGTGAGCTCAAACTTATGGGTATGGGGTCCTATAGCATTGGAGCGGAGGCAGGGTTAACCCACACGTAGACTGCCATGGAGTCCGTCAGGAAAAATAAATTTAATAAGAACATGTGGAAAAAATGGATAGAAGTGGAAGCACGCTCAAGGGTGGGTGATGGATAAGCAAGGAGGGTGTGTGGTTACGATTGAGGGACAAAGGTAAGAGGAGGGGAGGGGAATGTGGGTCTTTGTGGGATAATTTTTATATATGTATTATTGTATACGAAAAGAAAATGGCTGTATGGTTTAACTATGTGGAAAAGAAAATAAAGAACATTTGATTTAAAAAAAATTATATATGGCATGCTCAGTGAGGTTATTGGCCGATGTGAGAATCTCCTAAACAGTGTAAGTTTAGAAGATATTTACCGTACCTACAGGTAAGACTTAATTTACTTACTAATTTGCTTGTAGGTACAAATTTTATATCAGAGTTTACTACTAGAGATGAGCCGAACACCCCCCCCCCCCCCCGGTTCGGTTCGCACCAAAACCTGCAAACGGACCGAAAGTTTGCGCGAACTTTAGAACCCTATTAAATACAATGGACACGAACGTTCGAAATCTAAAGTGCTAATTATAACGGCTAATATGCATGTTATTGTCCTAAAAAGGGTTTGGGGACCAGGGTCCTGCCCCAGGGGACATGTATCAATGCAAAAAAAGAGGTTTTAAAAACTGCAGTTTTTTCGGGAGCAGTGATTTTAACCACTTCCCTACCCAGCCATAGTCAAATGATGTCCACAGATGGGATCTCCCATCCTGGGTGGACATCATATGACGTCCTGGGCTTTGTGGGGGAATATCTGAATGATAGAGTGTGAGTGTGAATCCGCGCAAGGGATCCTAATATGCCAGTAGGAACACACAACAGGGGTGTATAAAAAAAGGGATTTTTATAACAGCTTACCTGTAAAATCCTTTTCTTGGAGTACATCACGGGACACAGAGCGACTTAGTCATTACTAATGGGTTATATAGTTTACCTTCAGGTGCTGGCACTGGCAACTTCCAAACCGGAAGTACCCTCCCCTATATAAGCCCCTCCCATCCGGGAGCACCTCAGTTTTGTAGCAAAGCAATAAGTGTCCCAAAAAGAGGGGTGGGAGCTCTGTGTCCCGTGATGTACTCCAAGAAAAGGATTTTACAGGTAAGCTGTTATAAAAATCCCTTTTTCTTTTTCGTACATCACGGGACACAGAGCGACTTAGTCATTACTAATGGGACGTCCCAAAGCAATGCCCAATGAGGGGAGGGATACACTATACATAAGCTGGGCGCCATCAGGCATGAGGCTCTTTTGCGGCCTGCAACACACTGCGCCCAAAGGCGACATCCTCCTGATTTCTGACGTCTACCTGGTAGAATCTAGTAAACGTGTGTACTAAGGACCATGTTGTGGCCTTACAGACTTGAGCCAGGGAGGCTTGGTGATGCACTGCCCATGAAGTTCCAACTGCTCTTGTGGAGTGCGCCCTAACTTTGAACGGAGGCGGTCTCCTTTTCAAGCCATAGGCTTGTATTATGACCTGTCGAATCCACTTGGCTAAAGTAGATTTTTGATGCTGCCTGACCCTTTCTGGGGCCTTCCGGCAGAACAAACAAAGTATCCGTTCTACGAATCAGAGCAGTGGCTTTAAGATAAGCTTTAACTGCTCTTACTACATCCAAAGAATGCAATAACTTTTCCTCTACCGAACTAGGTTTGGGGAAAAAGGAAGGAAGAACCACATCTTGGTTCAAATGGAACCTCGATACCACCTTAGGAAGAAGGCTGGATGAGGACGTAATACTACTCTGTCCTTATGGACAACCAGATATGGCTCCTTACAGGACAAGGCGGCTAATTCCGATACTCTTTTAGCCGAACAAATGGCTACTAAGAAAATCAATTTCCTGGTGAAAAGAACCAAGGAAATGTGCCGCAATGGTTCAATGGTTGTTTCTGTAGAACCGACAGAACCAGGTTTAAGTCCCATGGACATATGGGAATACTAACCGGAGGGCTAATACGCATCACTCCTTGTATGAAAGCTTTGACTAATGAATGCAAAGACAAGGGCCTTTGAAAAAATATTGACAAGGCCGTCTGACCCTTGATAGTACTCAAGGCAAGCTTCCTATGTACAGCCCACTGTAGGAAGTCCAGAATCCTACCTATTACGTACTTACGTGGATGCCATTTCTTGGCCTCACACCACGTGATGTACGCCTTCTAGATCCTATAATAGATCTGCCTGGATACCGGCTTCCTGGCATTGATCATGGTAGATACCACAGGATTAGAGAGCCCTCTCTTTTTTAGAATGTGGGCTTCAATAGCCAGGCCGTCAAACCTAGGGCTGGTAAGGAAGGGTAGTATATCGGTCCTTGCGAAAGCAGGTCCGGACGATGTGGGAGGGTCCAAGGACTTCCCACTGACATTTTTACAATCTCCGCGTACCATGCCCTTCGGGGCCACGCTGGAGCCACCAGAATCACTGGTTTCTTTTCTACCCTGATTCTGCGGATTAATCGCGGTGGGAATGCATATATCAGCTTGAACTGATCCCAAGGGAACACTAGGGCATCCGAACCGCAAGCTAGAGGATCCTTTGTGCGAGACACAAATCTGTCCACCTTTGCGTTGAATCTGGATGCTAGCAGATCTACATCCGGTGTTCCCCACCGCTGGCATATTGCCTGGAAAACCTCGGGGTGAAGAGACCATTCCCCCGGGCATAATTGCTGGCGACTTAAAAAGTCCGCTCTCCAATTTTCCACTCCTGGGATGAAAACCGCGGATATGGCTGTGACATATCTTTCTGCCCATTCCAGGATGCAATTCGCTTCCCTCTGGGCTGCACGACTCCTGGTACCACCCTGGTGATTGATATATGCCACTGCTGTGGCATTGTCTGATTGAATTCTGACAGGTGACCCTTGGAGTTTGGATGTCCATGCTACTAGGGCATACCGGGCTGCTCGTATCTCTAAGAGATTGGTGGGCAGGGCCTTCTCTGCTTCTGACCACTTGCCCTGGAGAGACCATTGCTCCAGTACTGCCCCCCAGCCTATGAGGCTGGCATCTGTAGTGACCACCTTCCAAGAAACCGGACTGAAGGGTTTCCCTTTTTCCAGATTCTGGGGCACCAACCACCAATGGAGGCTCTTGCGAACGGAAGGGGACAGGGACATTGGTAAGTCTAAAGCCTGAACTTTTTTGTTCCAGGCTGACAGTATGGCCCTCTGCAAGTTCCTTGAATGGAATTGACCGTAGGGTACTGCTTCGAATGAAGCCACCATTTTTCCCAGCAGCCTTATACACAGGCGTATGGATGGTTTTCTTTTTTGTACCCACTAAGTGGGTCAAATCTTTCAAAGACGACACCTTCTCTGGAGGTAAGAAAATCTTTCTCTGATTTGAATCCAGTCTTAGCCCCCAAGTATTCCAGACTTTTGACTGGTTTTAGGGCTGACTTGTCTCGGTTGATAATGCAACCGTGAGATTCCAGATACTTGATTATCTTGTGAACGACCACTTCTAGTTTTTTTCACTGAGTGGTCTATCAGCAACAAGTCGTCTAGATATGCCATTATCGTTACACCTTGTGTTCCTAGTTTGGCCAATCGTAGGGCCAGAATTTTTGTGAACACTCGTGGTGCTGTGGCCAGACCGAAAGGTAAGGCTCTGAACTGAAAATGGCGCCCTTCTACTGCAAAGCGTAGAAATTTCTGGTGGGCCGGACAGATGGGAATATGCAGATAAGCATCCCTTATGTCGATCGAGGCTAACCATTCCTGCCCTTGTAGGGCGGTGGCCACTGATCGGATCGACTCCATCTGAAAAAGTCCTGATATGTAGGAACTTGTTTAGCCCTTTTATATTTAATATGGGCCTCATGTCCCCATTTGGTTTGGGGACTGTGACAAGGTTCGAGTAAAACCCGAACCCGCTTTCTTCCAAGGGAACCTTCATGATTACCCTTGGAGCAATAGTTGTTCTAGTGCCAGAAGGAGGGATCCACTCTTCTGGGGATCGCTTGGCACGTTTGACCTTATAAAATGGGCAGGAGGAATGTCTTTTAACTCCAGCCTGTATCCCAGACTTACTGCGGAGATCACCCATCTGTCTCTGATGGTGTCCCGCCAGGTCTCTGTGAACAACTGAAGTCTTCCCCTCACCCGATTGAGTGGGGGCAACCCTTCATGACTTGGGGGGA
Source organism: Rana muscosa (assembly GCA_029206835.1). Lineage (NCBI taxonomy): Eukaryota > Metazoa > Chordata > Amphibia > Anura > Ranidae > Rana > Rana muscosa. The sequence continues at coordinate 13,706,609 of JARGYO010000198.1, read as the reverse complement.
GGTTTTGTACCTCTCTTGACCCAGGGTTTCTTGTTACCCTGTGATTGTCCCTGATTTCTGCCCCCTGGATTTGACCGCGGAGGCCGTCAGAACTAGGTCACATCACTAGGCACTGGGGACCTAGCATCTGAAAAAACTACAAAATCATTGGACAATCATATTGCTCAATCGAATCGCATGAGGTTGCATTTGCACCTTATTGCATAGTCGCTCAACCAAATCGCATGAGGTTGCATTTGCACTTTTCTACACAGTCGCAAGATTATTTGCCTAAGCAAAGTTGCTGGGCATCTAGCATCAAATCATTGGACAATCACATCAATTTGCACAATTCTGCATTTTTTTGCACTTTATCGCATAGTCGCAGGACATTTTTGCATGCATCATTAATTTATTACTATCACGGTTTTATACATTGGTTTCATTTTTTACACTGTTATCACCTTTAATTGTTCACAATATTTTATTCATTTTATTATTTTATTTTTTACATATATTATTTTATGCTCATCATTATTTATATCCGCATCAAACTATATTTATCAAGTATTCATATATATCAGTGAAGTATTTAGGAGTTACACTATGGCACCAATGACACTAGTATAATATAGGGGTATTTATGTATCTATTTATATTTAAATTATTCACTTGCACTTTAGAGCAAGGAAGTCCATGAATTGTAATTAGCGCCAATTCTACACCTCCCTTCAATATCTGAATGATGCCTGCAGCTAGAGGCATCATTCAGATATCCTTCTGTTCTGCCGGCGATTCTGTGCACCATAAGAATGATCATAGCGGCGGTTCCGCAGCTTGATTGTTCTTATAGGCGGCAGGAGGGGACATCCCCCCCCCTCCCGCCGCCATCCGGTGCTTCTCCGGGCTCTCCCGTGCCATCGGGGGCCCGGAAAATGAATCGTCCGGCGCACGATAGGAAGCATAGAGATGACCGTCGGAGGCCCGGGCGCGATGTGATGACATCACGCCCGGGTCCTCAGATGTAAACAAAGCCATCATTGCGGCTAGTAAACATGAGATCAGTGAAAAAAATGTCACGATCTCATGCTTTCCAGCCTGGAGGAGAGATGTGGGGTCTTATTGACCCCGCATCTCTCAATAAAGAGGACCTGTCACACACATTCCTATTACAAGGGATGTTTACATTCCTTGTAATAGGAATAAAAGTGATCAAAAAAAAAAATGTAAAATAAGTGTAAAAAAAAAAATTTTTAAGTAAAAAAAAAAAAAAAAAAATTATAAAAAAAAAAAAATTAAAACGCCCCTGTCCCCGGTAGCTTGCGATCAGAAGCGAACGCACATGTAAGTCCCGCCCACATATGTAAAAGCCGCTCAAACCACATATGTGAGGTATCGCTGCGTGCGTTAGAGCGCGTGCAGAAATTCTAGCACTAGACCTCCTATGTAACTCTAACCTGGTAACCTGTAAAAAAAAGTTAAAGCGTCGCCTATGGAGATTTTTAAGTACAGAAGTTTGGCGCCATTCCATGAGTGTGCGCAATTTTAAAGCGTGACATTTTAGGTGTCGATTTACTCGGCGTAACATCATCTTTCATATTTTTCCAAAAAATTGGGCTAACTTTACTGTTTTGTTATTTTTTAATTCATGAAACCATTATTTTTCCCCAAAAAAGGCGTTTGAAAAATTATTGCGCAAATACCGTGCAAGAAAAAAAGTTGCAATGACCGTCATTTTATTTCCTAGGGTGTCTGCTAAAAAAACATATATAATGTTTGGGGGTTCTGAATAATTTTCTAGCAAAAGAATGATGATTTATACATGTAGGAGAGAAGTGCCAGAATAGGCCCAGTATTGAGGTGGTAAAAAAATCCCGGGGTTGAAGTGGTTAATGATGCATAAAGTGCAAAAAAATCTAAATATCATACCTGGGGGGTGTCTAAAGTATGCCTGTGAAGTGGCACGTGTTTCCCGTGTTTAGAACTGTCCCTGCACAAAATGACATTTCTAAAGGAAAAAAAGTCATTTAAAACTGCTTGCAGCTTTAATGTAATGTCTGGCCTCGGCAATATGGATGAAAATCATTGAGAAAAATGGCATGGGTACCCCCCCAGCCCACTACCAGCCCCTTTGGGTCTTGTACGGATATTAAGGGGAACCCTGCACCCAAATTTAAAAAAGGCCCTATATACTCTGAACAGCAGTATACAGGCGGTGCAAACAAGACAGGGACTGTAGGTTTGTTCTTAAGTAGAAACTGTTTATAATTTGGAACAGGTAAATTTTTTACAATGTAGCTCCAGCCAAAAAAATCTATTTTTAAGCTTTTTGGAAAACATAGGGAAGGGTTATCACCCCTGTAACATTTGTTTTGCTGTCTGTGCACCTGTTCAGAACATTTCACCTCACTTACCGTCCCAATGACAAATGTTTTTTGAAAATTTGGGGTTTTTATTGAAACAAGGATTGGTGATAAAGCATCAGTGGAGAGGAGACACCTTTTCTTTTTCGTACATCACGGGACACAGAGCGACTTAGTCATTACTAATGGGTTATATAGATTACCTTCAGGTGCTGGCACTGGCCACTTCCAAACCGGAAGTACCCTCCCCTATATAAGCCCCTCCCATCCGGGAGCACCTCAGTTTTTTGCCAGTGTCTAAGGTGTTGGCCAAAGAGTAACATGTGTTTTCACTGGGCTTGCGTACAGGTTCTTTTGGGCCTTAGTAAGCTGTTCCGGATCCCACCAAAAAAGCTTCATAGCTAAACGGTCGGTACCCGGGCCTTGCAGCGGAAGAGCAAGGTTTTGCCTGTAATGCCTCTCTTAGGAGGGCTGGACCCTGGGATCCAGAGCTCTGGCCATACCCACGACCAAGATGTTGTCTGTGCAGGGTGCTATACAGGTCCAGGGGAGTGGAATCCTTGGGAACCCGGTCCCTGAAGGTTTAATTACAATGCCTGCCGTGATAGGTGAAGTTTGGGCTTCTGTGGACCAAACAGAGTCCTGCGGCGGGGATCAGGTAAGTGGGGGCCCCCAGGAACTTGGTTCTATTGGGGGACCCCCAAGCCTAATTTGTCTTTCTGTCTGTTACCTGACGGTATTCCCGCTAATATCTGTGTATGCCTGTAACTACTGAAAATGTAAAATTTTAATAGTAGTCAAGAGAAAAAAAAAAAAAAAAAGGAGGACCGCGGTACCTGTGTTAAACCACTAGAGGCCGCTGTGGTCCATTTTTCTTGTCATGTGGATCTTTGGTTTTCTCAAGTCAAAAGATCCAGGCAGTTGGTAAGTTTCTCTGTGGGAATCCACTTCCTCTGCCCTGTTGCTGCGCTCATCCACCGCACAGGCCCTCCGGCAAAAAGGGCCCTGGCTCCTAGTCCCTGTTTGGTTTCGAAAAGGGCGCCAATGGCGCACGGGCGTGCACGCGCCTCCTATGAAAAAAAAGGGGCGGGGCGGGTGGATGACGCTCGATGCGCGCCACGGCGCTTCTGCGCATGTACAGGCGTCCCAGCTTGTATAAAGACACAGTACAAGTGTCAGCTGGATGCAAACAGAGCTAGCAACAAACAGTGGCACACAGAGGCGGTTGATGCAGGCATCCCCATAGAAAGGCACTTTAGTGGACACCAGCTGGTATATAGCAGCAACTTTGTTAGACTATTACCAGCAAAATTGGTGTATGACGACGGGAATACCTCAGCTTTGTGCTTAAAGGATATGTCGTCCAGACGCTCCGGAAATAGATCTTCCAGGAAGCCAAAGGGGTCTCCATCGGGCTCTGAGGATATTGGGCATGCTTGTACTGCACCAATCTCCCCTGAGAATTCAGAGGTCAGTAGCCGTAGAAACCCCGCAGGAGTACCTGGTGCTGCGGCTGTCCCCAGTCCACCTGCTCCTGTATATATAACAGAGGAGGTTTTATCCTCAACTCTGGGAGGATTGGAAGAGAGATTAACAGCATTGATCGCTGCTTCCCTGTCACAGGGAAAGCGCGTCCGATCTCCGTCTCCTCCTTCAGAGTGCCTGTTAGTGGAGCAACAGCCCCACACAGGGATCGACCTACCTGAAGGGGATCAGGATGAGGTTGATTCAGTTATGGAGGAATCAACAGTGGAAGAACCTTTCTCAGCATCTCAGGCTGAAAGATTATGGGTTCAGTCTCTGACTAACATGGTCCGATCAGCATTTAAAATGCCACTGGCGGAACCACCATCCACTACGGTTTCCTCGCTGGGGTCGCTTAAAAGCTCCCCAGGCTGTCTGTTCCTTCCCAATCCACCCTTTATTAGAAGGGCTTATTTACCAGGATTGGGAGCACCCTGATAAAATATTTGCTCCCCCCAAGAGATTTCCGGTGATCTATCCCATGGAGGATAAGTTCATAAAAAAATGGAGGGTCCCTACAGTGGACGCAGCCATCTCTTCTGTGAACAAATCACTGACATGTCCAGTAGATAATGTTCCAATGTTCAAAGACCCAATAGATAAAAAATTGGAGTCTTTACTAAAATCTGCTTTCTCTACAGCAAGCATGGTGACACAACCTGTGGTAGCAGCGATTGGAGTCTGCCAAGCAGTGAAAGATCAGTTGAAACAAGTCTTAAGGGACTTACCAGATCAGCAGGCTCTTGCCCTAGCTGACCTGCCTAGAGCCTTGTGTTTTGCGGTGGACGCCATAAAGGATACAATCCAACAGGCCTCCCGCTTTACGCTGTCTATAGTACATATGCGTAGGCTTCTGTGGCTCAAAAACTGGTCTGCTGAAGCTCCCTGTAAGAAACTGCTGGTTAGCTTCCCATTTCATGGAGAACGCTTATTTGGAGAAGATCTGGACAAATATATCCAGAAAATTTCTGCCGGTAAAAGTTCACTCTTACCGGTTAAGAACAAGGGTAGAAGTCCTTCTTTTAAGAGGCCTACTTCTCCAGTCCCGGGCACATCGGCTGTGAAGCAGTTCCGACGGCCTCCGCGGTCAAATTCAGGGGGCAGAAATCAGGGACAATCACAGGGTAACAAGAAGCCCTGGATCAAGAGAGGTACAAAACCTCCCCCCAAGTCATGAAGGGTTGCCCCCACTCAATCGGGTGGGGGGAAGGCTTCAGTTGTTCACAGAGACCTGGCGGGACACCATCAGAGACAGATGGGTGCTCTCCGCAGTAAGTCTGGGATACAAGCTGGAGTTAAAAGGCACTCCTCCTGCCCAATTTATGAGGTCAAACGTGCCAAGAGATCCCCAGAAGAGAGGATCCCTCCTTCTGGCACTAGAACAACTATTGCTCCAAGGTGTAATCATGAAGGTTCCCCTGGAAGAAAGCGGATTCGGGTTTTACTCGAACCTTTTCACAGTCCCCAAACCAAATGGGGACGTGAGGCCCATATTAAATCTAAAAGGGCTAAACAAGTTCCCAAATATCAGGACTTTTCGGATGGAGTCGATCCGATCGGTGGCCACCGCCCTACAAGGGCAGGAATGGTTAGCCTCGATCGACATAAGGGATGCTTATCTGCATATTCCCATCTTTCCGGCCCACCAGAAATTTCTACGCTTTGCAGTAGAAGGGCGCCATTTTCAGTTCAGAGCCTTACCTTTCGGTGTGGCCACAGCACCACGAGTGTTCACAAAAATTCTGGCCCCATTATTGGCCAATCTAAGAACACAAGGTGTAACGATAATGGCATATCTAGACGACCTGCTACTAATAGACCACTCAGTGGAAAAGCTGGAAGTAGCTATTCACAAGACAATCAAGTATCTGGAATATCACGGTTGGATTATCAACCGGGACAAGTCAGCTCTAAGACCAGTCAAAAGTCTGGAATACTTAGGGCTAAGGCTGGATTCAAATCAGAGAAAGATTTTCTTACCTCCAGAGAAGGTGTCGTCTTTAAAAGATTTGACCCACTTAGTGGGTACAAAAAGAAAACCATCCATACGCCTCTGCATGAGGCTGCTGGGAAAAATGGTGGCTTCATTCGAAGCGGTACCCTACGGTCAATTCCATTCAAGGAATTTGCAAAGGGCCATACTGTCAGCCTGGAACAAAAAAGTTCAGGCTTTAGACTTACCAATGTCCCTGTCCCCTTCCGTTCGCAAGAGCCTCCATTGGTGGTTGGTGCCCCAGAATCTGGAAAAAGGGAAACCCTTCAGTCCGGTTTCTTGGAAGGTAGTCACTACAGATGCCAGCCTCATAGGCTGGGGGGCAGTACTGGAGCAATGGTCTCTCCAGGGCAAGTGGTCAGAAGCAGAAAAGGCCCTGCCCATCAATCTCTTAGAGATACGAGCAGCCCGGTATGCCCTAGTAGCATGGACATCCAAACTCCAAGGGTCCCCTGTCAGAATTCAATCAGACAATGCCACAGCAGTGGCATATATCAATCACCAGGGTGGCACCAGGAGTCGTGCAGCCCAGAGGGAAGCAAATTGCATCCTGGAGTGGGCAGAAAAATATGTCCCAGCCATATCCGCGGTTTTCATCCCAGGAGTGGAAAATTGGAGAGCGGACTTTTTAAGTCGCCAACAATTATGCCCGGGGAATGGTCTCTTCACCCCGAGGTTTTCCAGGCAATATGCCAGCGGTGGGGAACACCGGATGTAGATCTGCTAGCATCCAGATTCAACGCAACGGTGGACAGATTTGTGTCTCGCACAAGGGATCCTCTAGCTTGCGGCTCGGATGCCCTAGTGTTCCCTTGGGATCAGTTCAAGCTGATATATGCATTCCCACCGCCACAATTGTTACCGCGATTACTCCGCAGAATCAGGGTAGAAAAGAAACCAGTGATTCTGGTGGCTCCAGCGTGGCCCCGAAGGGCATGGTACGCGGAGATTGTAAAAATGTCAGTGAGGAGTCCTTGGACCCTCCCACATCGTCCGGACCTGCTGTCGCAGGGACCGATATACCACCCTTCCTTACCAGCCCTAGGTTTGACGGCCTGGCTATTGAAGCCCACATTCTGAAAAAGAGAGGGCTCTCTAATTCTGTGGTATCTACCATGATCAATGCCAGGAAGCCGGTATCCAGGCAGATCTATTATAGGATCTGGAAAGCGTACATTACGTGGTGTGAGGCCAAGAAATGGCATCCACGTAAGTACGTGATAGGGAGGATTTTGGACTTCCTACAGTGGGCTGTAGATAGGAAGCTGGCCTTGAGTACTATCAAGGGTCAGATTTCGGCCTTGTCAATATTTTTTCAAAGGCCCTTGGCTTCGCATTCACTAGTCAAAGCTTTCATACAAGGAGTGATGCGTATTAGCCCTCCGGTTAGTATTCCCATATGTCCTTGGGACTTAAACCTGGTTCTGTCGGTTCTACAGAAACAACCGTTTGAACCATTGCAACACATTTCCTTGGTTCTTCTCACCAGGAAATTGATTTTCTTAGTAGCCGTTTGTTCGGCTAAAAGAGTATCGGAATTAGCCGCCTTGTCCTGTAAGGAGCCATATCTGGTTGTCCATAAGGACAGAGTAGTATTACGTCCTCATCCAGCCTTTCTTCCCAAGGTGGTATCGAGGTTTCATTTGAACCAAGATGTGGTTCTTCCTTCTTTTTTCCCCAAACCTAGCTCGGTAGAGGAAAAGTTATTACATTCTTTGGATGTAGTAAGAGCAGTTAAAGCTTATCTAAAAGCCACTGCTCAGATTCGCAGAACGGATACTTTGTTTATTCTGCCGGAAGGCCCTAAAAAGGGTCAGGCAGCATCAAAATCTACTTTAGCCAAGTGGATTCGACAGGTCATAATACAAGCCTATGGCTTGAGAAAGAGACCGCCTCCGTTCAAAGTTAGGGCACACTCCACGAGAGCAGTTGGAACTTCATGGGCAGTGCATCACCAGGCCTCCCTGGCTCAAGTATGTAAGGCCGCAACATGGTCTTCGGTACACACGTTTACTAGATTCTACCAGGTAGACGTTAGAAGTCAGGAGGATGTCGCCTTTGGGCGCAGTGTGTTGCAGGCCGCAAAAGATCCTCATGCCTGATGGCGCCCAGCTTATGTATCCCTCCCCTCATTTGGCATTGCTTTGGGACGTCCCATTAGTAATGACTAAGTCGCTCTGTGTCCCGTGATGTACGAAAAAGAAAAAGGGATTTTTATAACAGCTTACCTGTAAAATCCTTTTCTTGGAGTACATCACGGGACACAGAGCTTCCACCCCTCTTTTTGGGACACTTATTGCTTGGCTACAAAACTGAGGTGCTCCCGGATGGGAGGGGCTTATATAGGGGAGGGTACTTCCGGTTTGGAAGTGGCCAGTGCCAGCACCTGAAGGTAATCTATATAACCCATTAGTAATGACTAAGTCGCTCTGTGTCCCGTGATGTACTCCAAGAAAAGGATTTTACAGGTAAGCTGTTATAAAAATCCCTTTTTTCCCATATTAACTCTTACAGGAGAGAATTTCCCTTCCTAGGGGTAGATTTCCTCTCACTTCCTGTTGTCTCCTTCCGTTTGCAAGTAGGAGTCATTTGTAAGTTGGATGTTTGAAAGTAGGGGCCTGCCGTGTATACTCTGCAGAAATTTGCCCTTCGTGTTGGTGTTGCCACAACACTTTAAGCCTTCACAGTTACTCTTGGTGGGCGCTGGAACGCCCTGCTGTGAACTATTATATCAGGAATTGTAATTACATGCCATTGTTGAACAGTGGTAGGAAAAATTGGGCATTTGGTGGTGGTGCTGGTGCTGGTGCCACAACACTAAGTCCTCACAGTTACTCTTGGTGGGCGCATGAATGGGCCCAACTGTGAAATATTAGATCAAGAATTGTAATTACATGCCCCTGTTGAACAGGGGCAGAAAAATTGGGCCTTACGCACTGGTGCCACAACACTGCAACCCCTCACAGATACTGTACTTGGAGCGCAGCAATGAGCCCTGCTGCAAAGCATTGCATAAAAAATTGTAAATACACGCCCCCGTTAAACAGGGGCAGAAAAACTGGGCCTTAGCCACTGGTGGCGGTGCCCAGAACCAAAAATTTTCTTTCAAGCTATCAGCATGATTATTGAGGAGGAAGAGGATAGTTACTCTGCATCGGCATAGGCAGTCTTGAAGGGATCTGACATTTCAAAGAAAATTATTCTGTTACATCAGCATCAGGTGCTTGGTAGCTGGTGGTGATCCAAGACTGATTCATTTTTATGAAGGTCAGTCGATCAAACGAGTCGGTTGACAGGCGCACCCTGTGATCGGTTACAAAGCCTCCAGCAGCACTGAATGTGCGTTCCGAAAGAACGCTGGATGCAGGACAGGCCAGTATCTTAATTGCATGCTGTGCAAGCTCTGGCCAGTGATCCATCCTCAAGACCCAGTAACCCAGAGGATTTTCGGTGGGAAAGGTGTCCAAGGCTGATCTTGCCCCTAGGTATTCCTGCACCATATAAACCAGACACTGGCGATGGTTGCTGGAACCGATCATACCTTGGGGCTGCGGACTAAAAAACTGTCTGAACGCATCGGTCAGACAGCCACCTTCTCCACCGCTCCTTCTTTGACTGACTGAAGCCTCAGCAACACGTTGTCCAGGACCAGGAATTTGTAACCTCCCAGTCTCTGGGAACGCGTTGCACAGACCTTTCTGCAAGGCCTCCCGAAGATGCCTCATCCTCTGCTCCCTCTGCGACGGCGAGATAAGGTCCGCAACCTTACCCTTGTAACGTGGATCAAGGAGGGTTGCCAGCCAGTAATGATCCCTCTCCTTGATCGCACAAATACGAGGATCCTTACGCAGGCTTTGCAGGATCAGGGAGGCCATGCAGCGTAGGTTTGCTGAGGCATTCGGTGCAGAGTCCTCTGGGTCACTGAGGACAACATGATCCGCAGCCACCTCCTCCTAGCCACGTACAAGTCCATGGGTATCTTGGGACTCTAATTGATCCCTTGAAGACTGCTGCTGATGCTGAGTGCTAGTCTCCACCTCCATGCTGACACAATCCTCCTCCTCCTCCTCTTCCTGTGTGATAACTGGGTCAGCAGGAACACTGTCTGGATAAAGGGGGCCTTTAGAGGTAAGGAAGTCCTCCTCTTGCTGCCTCTGTTCTGCCTCAAGTGCCCTGTCCATTATTCCATGCAGCGTGTGCTCCAACAGGTGGACAAGAGGGACAGTGCACTGATGCATGCACTGTCACTGCTCACCCATCCTCGTGGCCTCCTCAAATGGTGCCAGGACAGTGCATGCATCCCTGATCATGGCCCACTGGCGTGGGGAAAAAAATCCAAGCTCCCCTGACCCTGTCCTGGTGCCATATTGCAACAGATACTCATTGATGGCCCTCTGCTGCGTGTGCAGCCGCTGCAGCATGGCCAACATAGAGTTCCACCTGGTGGCCATGTCACAGATTAGGCGGTTCTTGGGCAGGTTGTAATCCTTTTGCAGCTCAGCCAGCCGAGCACTGGCATTATATGACCGGCGGAAATGCCCACAGAGTTTACTGGCCTGCTTCAGGACCTCCTGTAAGCCCGGGTACCTGCCCAAGAACCGCTGCAATACCAAGTTAAGGACATGAGCCAAACAGGGCACATGGGTCAGTTGTCCCTGTCGGAGGGCGGAGAGGAGGTTGGTGCCATTGTCGGAAACCACCTTTCCTGGCTTAAGCTGGCGTGGCGTCAACCACCTCTGAGCCTGCCCCTGCAGAGCTGACAGAATCTCTGCCCAGTGTGGCTCCTGTCCCCCAAGCACACCAGCTCAAGCACCGCATGGCATCTTTTTACCTGTGTACTGTCGTAGCCCCTTGAACGGAGCACCGCTAGTTCCGAGGAGAAATCAGCACAGTAAGAGGCCATGGAGGAAGAAGAGGAGGGGGTGGAGGAGATAGGCGTGTCAGAATCACCAGTATTAACATTTTGGAGGCTTGGTGGCGGAACAACCTCCAACACTACTGCACCTTGTCCTGCATCCTTCCCAGCTGCCAGCAGAGTCACCCAATGCGCCGTTAAAGATGGGTAACGTCCCTGTCCATGCCTGCTGGACCATGAGTCAGCGGTAATATGCACCTGCCCGCTGACCGCTCTGTCCAGTGAGGCCAAGACATTGCCTTCCACATGCCGGTAGAGAGCCGGAATCGCCTTCCGTGAGAAAAAGTGGCGTTTGGGAACCTGCCACTGAGGAACCGCACATTCCACAAACTCACGGAAGGGGGCAGAGTCTACCAACTGAAAAGGCAGCAGTTGAAGTGCTAGCAACTTAGCCAAGCTAGCATTCAACCGCTGGGCATGTGGATGGCTGGGAGCGAACTTCTTTCGGCGGTGCAGCAGCTGGGGCAGGGAAATTTGCCTGGTACAATCAGACGTCGGTGTACCGATAGCAGATTGCCCGCAAGTACTTGGCTGTGACACACCTAATTCTACACCTTCATTCCTCTCAGTGCAGGTTTCAGAGAGGACTGAAGGTATAGTGGGGTTGGAGATCCCAGCTGATGAGGAGCAAGGAGAGGTCCGCCTTGTTCTTTGGTGTGGGTCTTTTAGGTGTGCTTGCCAACGGACTGCATGGCAGGTTGACATATGTCTGGTCAAGCACCTGGTGCCCAAGCGGCTGATGTTTTGGCCTTGCGAGAAACGCTTTAGACATATGTTGCAAATGGCAACGGTGCGATCTGCTGCACACGTCTGAAAAAAGGCCCACACCAAAAAACTTTTGGAATAACGCGCAGAGACAGCAGCGCCCTGCACATGCAGAGCTCTGCAGTGTGATGCATTTGGTGTGCTGCCCTTAAGCTGGCCCCTGGAGGGCATCCTGCCTCATTGGAGATGTGCCTCCTCCTCCTCTCTCCTATCAGGCACCCACGTGGAGTCAGTGACCTCATCATCCCCTCCCTCCTCATCACTGGAGCCAATCTGGCAGTATGCTGCAGCTGGGGGAACATGACTGCCAGATAGCTGACCTTGTTGGGCACCCCCTTTCTCTGGGCTCACGTTACCACCCCCTCTCTCTGAGCTCACGTTACTGCCTTCCTCCAGCTGGGTTCCATCATCGGAGCCTTCGAAAAGCTGGGCATCCTCCTGGAACATGTACTAAACACTGTGGTCAAACAGTTCGGGGGACTCCTCAGGAGGACATGGTGGGGCTAGGGAAGGAGTGACTGATGTTATTAAACCGAGGTAAGAGGCCGCTTTGGCAGCTGCTTTGCCAGACAAAGTACCCCGAGCCTGGGTGAGAGAGAATGAGGAGGAGGAGGACAGCTTGGTCATCCACTCTACCAAGTCTTGGGCATGTTGCGGCTCAACATGGCCAGCTGCCGAAAAGAAGGACAAGCGTTTCACACGGCCACGTGCTGATGAGGATGCACCGTATCCATGACCAGCAGCACTGTTGCCTCTAGACACAGAGCCTGCTTGCCCTCTTTTATTGCCTCGTGACTGTCTGCCTCTCATTGTTTGCCTTCCAGACATACTAATGGCCTGCTGTGGTGTTAGTATGGGAAAAGCAGCAATCGTTTTCAGTTAGTTTTAGGTGAAAACTGTGCAGAGGACACAGTACACTGAAAATACTTGCAGCTCTCTGCTTGTGGTTTTATTATGAGAACACCACTATAATAGTCACTAACTGTATTCAGGTGAGCTTTAGGTGAATGCTATGCAAAGCACACAGTAGTACACTTAAGTGAAACACTGACTGTCTGCAGCTAGCACAATCACCGGCCTGCCTGTCACAGTATAGAGACTAACAAGAACGGATCTAGATAAACTCAATACAGTGTATAAATATATATACACAACACCTAGGATGCATATATATCCTCTACACACTGCAACTACAGCTAACTGACTCGCCTGCCTGCTCTATCTAACTCAATATAAATGACACGGTCTGTCTCTGTAAACACTCGTTTTACAACTCCAACACACTACACAAGGCTGCCGAGCCGGCGGCCTCATATAGTGTGGGGCGTGTACTAAACCCCCTGAGCCACACTTGGCCAAAGCCACCCTGGCTTTGACCAATTATGGCTCTCCGTTTTTTTCTGCGCTGTGATTGGCCAAGCATGCGGGTCATAGTGCATGCTTGGCCAATCATCAGCCAGCAATGCACTGGGATGCCTCAGTGAATTATGGGCCGTGACGCACCACTCAAATTTGGCGCGAACGACCCATAATGTTCGATCTTCGTCGAACGATCGAACAGCCGATGTTCGAGTCGAACATGGGTTCGACTCGATCACGAAGCTCATCCCTATTTACTACCACTTTAAAACACATAAGCTTAAAAAAAAAAAAAAAAAACCATTTTCTCTCTAGAAAATTACCCAGAACCCCGAAACATTATATATGTTTTTTTTTTAACAGAGACACAAGGGAACAAAATGGCGTTTGTTGCAACTTTTTAGGTCACACAGTATTTGCGCAGGAATTTTTTAAACACATTTTTAAAGAAAAAAAACCTGTAAAGTTAGCACAATTTTCTTGTATAATGTGAAAGATGTTACGCAGAGTAAATAGATACCTAGCATGTCACGCTTTAAAATTTAAAACTTTAAATTTACTTGTGGAATGGCGGCATAATTTGCTACTTAAAAATATCTATAGGCGACACTTTAAACATTTTAACATGTTACCAGTTTAGAGTTACAGAGGAGGACTTGGGCTAGAATTGTTGCTCTTGCTCTAATGCATGCGGGGATACCTCACATGTGTGACTTGAACGCCTGACGTGACTTATGCCGGGCGTGAATTACGTATTTGTTCGCTTCTGTGTGCGAGCACGGGGGCACTTTAAATGTATTTATTTTTTTACACTTTCTCTTTCCAATTATTATTATTTGATCACTTTTATTCTTATTACAAGGAATGTAAACATCCCTTGTAATAGAAATAGTGCATGACAGGTTCTCTTTATGGAGCTCCTCCAGGCTGGAAAGACCGAGATAAAAAAAAAAAAAAAGAACTGTCTCTGCCTTTCCAGCCGCGTCCCTGGCAACGTTTACAACCGCCGGCCCGGACGTGACGTCATAACATTGCGCCCGGGCCTCCATTGGTCACCAGAAATCTCTATGATCAACTTCGGGTGGCGACGAATTAATTCTCTGATCGCACGGACGAGCCCGAGAAGCACTGGAGGGCAGTGGGAGGGGGATGTCCCCTCCTGCCGCCTGTAAGAACAATCAAGCTGCTGAACTGCCGCTATGATTGTTCTTATGGTGCACAGAATCGCTGGCAAAAAAGATTATATCTGAATCATGCCTGTAGCTGCAGGCATCATTCAGATATCCCCACTTAAAGTCCAGGATGTCATATGACGTCCTTGGGCTGGAAGTGATTGAATAATGAAAAAAATATTTTTAGTATAGTTTGTATTTTTTTAATGTGCATTTGGGCTATACTTGCTTATTACATATGTAGGCTCTGCTCCCTCTTTTACAGGGTAAAACAATGGTTATGCTTTACTTCTTATGTTAGGTTTGATTAACAATATGATTTTTTTTATTAATCAGACATAACATGGGACAGTCTGTTTAGTAGTTGGTCATAGAAACAGAAATCAGTTTACTGTTGAGTTTGTTTGAGGATGTTTCTCAAACTAATGCCTTGGTAACACAGGCTATCCTCCAACAATGGGAACGGTTGACAGTTGTTTACAGTAACAACCAACTGTTCCAAGTTAAACATACATATACAGTGGGGCAAAAAAGTATTTAGTAAGCCACCAATTGTGCAAGTTCTCCCACTTAAAAAGATGAGAGAGGCCTGTAATTGTCATCATAGGTATACCTCAACTATGAGAGACAAAAATGTGGAAACAAATGCAGACAGACAATCACATTGTCTGATTTGGAAAGAATTTATTTGCAAATTATGGTGGAAAAAGGATTTTACAGTGAGTACAAAAATCCTATTTTCTCTTTTGTCCATGGACAGACACAGCTCCTTTAGTCTTTACAAGTGGGACGTCCCCAAGCAGTGTCAAAAATACAAGGGGTGGGAAGAGCAAGCAAACACACTTCACCCCAAACAAACAGAGCTCCTCAACGGAGGAGTTGCAGCCTTAAACAGCCGCCTGCAAAACCTTGCGGCCCAAGCAAGCATCCGCAGATGCATGCACGTCAACCTTGAAAAATTTAGTGAAGGTGTGAACAGACGACCAGGTCGCCGCCTTAGACACCTGTGAGACAGACACTTGATGTCGAAAAGCCCAGGAGGCATGATCGCCCTGGTTGAAAGCTCCGTGACAGGAAAGGGAGGCGCCCGCCCTTTAAGGGCATAAGCCTGAATCACAATCTGTCTGATCCACCGAGAAATGGTGGCCGACGAGACCGCCAGGCCTTTCTTTGGACCAGTCACTGACACAAACAGTGAGTCTGACCTCCAAAACTGAGCCGTACTAGACAGATACACCCACAGAGCATGTACCACGTCTAAGGAATGTAACGCAACCTCTTTGGGATGCGACAGCCGAGGACACAAGGATGGAAGTACAATGTCCTCATTCAGATGAAAAGCCGAAACCACATTCGGAAGAAACAAAGGCTGTGGGCGTAGCACCGCTTTATCCTTATGGTGGATCAAGTAGGGGGACTTGCAAGACAAGGCCGTCAACTCAGAAACCCTTCTGACAGATGTAATGGCCACCAGAAAGGCAACTTTCTGAGAGAGTGTCAAAAGAGGAATCTCTCTGATGTTCTCAAAGGGAGGTTTCTGAAGTACCGAGAGCACCAGATTCAAATCCCACAGAGGTAGTGGTGGTCGAACCTTAGGGGCCACATGTCGGACCCCTTGCACAAACGTACTCACCAGTGAATGAGCTGCCAGGGGTCGTTGAAAGAAAACAGCCAAGGCTGAAATCTGCCCCTTAATGGTGCTTAAGGCAAGTTTCTGATCCACTCCACGCTGTAGAAACAACAGGATCCTGAAAACCGAATATGCCCGTGGACGCCACTCCATTTCCTCACACAGAGATGTATGCCTTCCACGTGCGATGGTAGATTTTCCAAGAAGATGACTTCCGTGCCCTCAGCATAGTGGAAATTACTGAATCCGACAGGTCCCCTAGTACCTGGCTTTCAATAGCCATGCCGTTAAAGCCAGCGGCTGTAAAGCAGGATGAAGTATGGGACCTTGCGACAGAAGGTCCTCCCGCATCGGCAGTCGCCAAGGGGCATCCGCCACCAGGCGCACCATGTCGGCGTACCAGGGACGCAGAGGCCAATCTGGGGCAATTAGGATTACCGGAATCCCCTCGGTCTCCACTCTGCGGAGCAGATAAGGAAGAAGTCTCAGTGGGGGAAAAGCATAGATCAGCCGATACTGTCCCCACGGGGCCACCAACGCGTCCGTTGCATCCGCCCAGGGATCTTTTGACCTGGCCACAAACCTCAATACCTTCCAATTGAGTCGAGAAGCCAGGAGATCCACGTCTGGTGTGCCCCATTTTAGGCAAAGGAGTTGAAACCCGTCCGGGTGAAGCGACCATTCTCCTTGGTCCAGCATCTGGCGACTTAGGTCAGTTTTCTACGCCCGGAATGTATACGGCAGATAGAGCCGGCACGCTCCTTTCTGCCCACCGCAGGATGTGAGCGACCTCCGATGCTGCAGCCGAGCTCCTTGTTCCTCCTTGATGGTTGACATACGCCACCGCCGTGACGTTGTCCGACTGGATCCCGACTGGATGCCCCTGTAGCCTCTGTGACCATGTGGAGAGGCACTGCCTTAATCGCCCGAAGTTCCAGTACATTGATCGGCAGGCGCGATTCTTCCTGTGTCCAGCGACCTTGTGTCGACTGGACCCCCCAAACACACCCCCAACCGGTCAGGCTGGCGTCCGTCATGATCACCGTCCAGTGAAAGGGAAGGAACGACTTTCCGGACTGAAGGGCCGGAGATGTCAGCCACCAGACCAGGGAAGTCCTGTCTAGTTGGCTCACCCGGATTTGACAATCCAGGGACAACGGAGACTTGTCCCACTTGGACAGGATCTCCTTCTGCATGACTCGAGTGTGGAATTGAGCATACGGTACCGCCTCGAAGGAGGCCACCATGAGACCCAGGACTCGCATGCAAAAGCGCAGCGACGACCACCTGCGGGATGCCAACAGCTTCACCGCCACCTGAAGAGCCTGCAATTTTTTTTAAGGGAGAAAAACCTTTGCCTCCGAGGAGTCCAGGATCAAGCCCAGGTATTCCAGGCGCTGAGTCGGCACCAACACCGACTTCTGGAGGTTCAGTACCCAACAAAATTCTTGAACGGTCTGACTTGTAATCGCTACATCCTCCTCTAATTATGAGTCTGAAGCAGCTCTCAGAAGGAGGTCGTCCAGGTATCCCACGATAGCGATACCTCGCTGTCTCAGCAAGGCCAGAATCGGGGCGAGCACCTTTGTGAAAACCCTTGGTGCCGATGCCAGGCCAAAAGGGAGAGCCACAAATTGGTAGTAATCGTCCCCGACTGCAAAACGCAGAAATCTCTGATGCCTGATGCATATGGGGACATGCAAGTATGCATCCTTGATGTCCAAGGACGCTAGAAAATCCCCCGGATGTAGTGCAGCGACCACAGACCTAACAGATTCCATCCTGAACCTTTGCACCTTTACAAAGGTGTTGAGGGCCTTGAGATCCAGGATTGGACGGACCCCGTCCTTCTTTGGGACTACAAACAGATTGGAGTAAAATCCCTGAAAACTTTCTGGCAGCGGCACAGGTACTATCACCCCGCACTTCAGCAGGTCCTGCACTGCCCCAAACAGGGCGTTCCGATGACCTGGAGAAAGATGAAGGCTTGAGGGAAAAAATCTGTTTGGTGGACAAGAAAGAAATTCTATCTTGTACCCTGATGAAACCACTTCGCAAACCCACCGGTCGGAAAGCAGGGAGGTCCACCGAGCTGCAAACTTGCGAAGGCGACCCCCCACCCGAGAGTCGGGCAGTGGCA
Organism: Rana muscosa; assembly: GCA_029206835.1. Classification (NCBI taxonomy): domain Eukaryota; kingdom Metazoa; phylum Chordata; class Amphibia; order Anura; family Ranidae; genus Rana; species Rana muscosa. The sequence goes on along the minus strand of JARGYO010000198.1, from coordinate 13,688,769 downwards.
AACCTTCATGCAGTAGCAGATTTGTTCGTTGTCTTGTTTTGTTTGTGAACCCAGGGACGCTTTTGTCCCTCAGCTGGCCCCTTGTCGGCCTGGGAACGCTTACCTGCGGGCCCAGACTGACGAAAAAAACGCTTCTGAGTGGAAAAAGGAGGGCCCAGGCCTGCGGTGTGGCTCCTTACCTTTTCTGGATTGTGAGAGCAGTGTGCTCTTACCCCCAGTGACATCCTTAATAATGTCATCCAGCGAGGCTCCAAATAGCCTTCCACCCCGGAAAGGCAAATGAGCCAGAGCCTTCTTGGAAGTCTGGTCCGCGGACCAGCATTTTAACCAAATCAGGCGACGCAGTACCACAGCAGATACTGAGGCTCTAGAAAGCAGGGGTGCTGTGTTCAGGGCTGCATCGCAGACATATTTGAGGCCATGCACCAACTGGTCAGGCATTTCTACGCAGACCGGGGAAACTTGTTGTCTTTCCAACTCCTGGTGCCAAATTTTAGCCCATTCTGTAAGTGTCTTTGACACCAGAAACTGGCCGTAATGCAGATCCGTGCATTGTAAACATTGACCGGGCCACCGCCTCGGACCTCATATCCGCAGGGTCCTTAAATGCAAGGGTCCCCTCAACCGGAATAGTGGTTACTTTGTTTAACCGGGATACCGGGGGGTCCACAACTGGGGGAGATGCCCATTATTTCAGAAGGCTCTCCTCAAAAGGGTAACGGACCGCCATGCGTTTTGGGACCGAAAAAGGTCCTCTGCGGTCGTTCCCATTCCTGGTCTATAAACTTATCAAAATAAGTTACATAAGGAAACACCTTAGTAGTGCGGGTCGGCTTGTGGGACCCAAAAAGGACCCACACCTCAGCAGATGTACCAGCCACATCCTCCAATTTGAGGGTTTCCCGCACTGCAGTGATAAGTGCTCCAACAAGCGCCTTGTCCTGCGCTGACCCGGACACGGAGTCTTCCTCACTGTCCGAATGGTCCTGGTCTGCATACTCTGACCCTTCAGAACAGGGGGTCCTGTTTCGCAGCCAGGCCCGAGTCTGAGCTTTCCCCAGAAGATGGGGGGAGGGGGGGCGTTTTTTAGCCCCCTTGCACCCGCACACCGCTTCCACCCTGGCAACAAATGATTCCAGGACCGTCGACAAAGCGTCCACAGGTACCGCAGGTGCAGGGGCACCGGTTGCTACCACCGGAATGTCTGGGGAAAAACGCCAACTTCTGACGCCATTGCTGACCCACACACTTGACAGCCACTCAGGGAACAAGTCAAGGTACAAGAAAAGGCACACCCTCCTAGCTGCCCAGACCGAGGGGTATTCCCAGAGGACTCACCGCCCTGACCCAGGCACTGCTTCAGCGCTGCCGTCCGCTCTAAACTCCTGCACAGTGTGTGCCTGAGGTGACTCTGAGGTGATCTGCCGTTCGTGCCGTTCAGAATGACAAACCAGCGCTAGAGGTCCAGCCAATGTAAAAATCCCCACAAGGATGGCCGCCGGTTACCTCAGGAAAAAAAGAGTGCGAGCTACAAGAAAATGGTCATATGGTCAGAAGAAATCAAAGTAGAACTGTTTGGTAGAAACACAACTCATCGTGTTTGGAGGAGAGAGAATGCTGAGTTGCAACCAAAGAACACCATACCTACTGTGAAGCATGGGGGTGGCAACATCATGCTTTGGGGCTGTTTCTCTGCAAAGGGAACAGGACGACTGACCTCCTCCTATCAGCAAGGGCATTGAAGATGAAACGTGGCTAGGTCTTTTAGCATGACAATGATCCCAAACACACCGCCCGGGCAATGAAGGAGTGGCTTCGTAAGAAGCATTTCAAGGTCCTGGAGTGGCCTAGCCAGTCTCCAGGTCTCAACCCCATAGAAAACCTTTGGAGGGAGTTGAAAGTCTGTGCTGCCCAGCGACAGCCCCAAAACATCACTGCTCTAGAGGAGATCTGCATGGAGGAATGGGCCAACATACCAGCAAGTGTGTGACAACCTTGTGAAGACTTACAGAAAACGTTTGACCTCTGTCATTGCCAACAAAGGATATATAACAAAGTATTGAGATGAACTTTTGATATTGACCAAATACTTATTTTCCATCATAATTTGCAAATAAATTCTTTCCAAATCAGACAATGTGATTGTCTGGATTTGTTTTCACATTTTGTCTCTCATAGTTGAGGTATACCAATGATGACAATTACAGGCCTCTCTCATCTTTTTAAGTGGGAGAACTTGCACAATTGGTGGCTGACTAAATACTTTTTTGCCCCACTGTAGATGAGGACTTTATCATGCATTAACACCATAGCAGGTAGGTGGTTTGTAACCAGTCAGATTACCTAAGACGCTTGTGCCTGATTTCCAACAACTGCTTAAGAAGCCCGAGTCCTCATTGTCAACCGAGATCACGAACACACTGGAGTTAAGTAACTTTTACGTGTATTTATACTGTTACAGACCATAGTTTATCTGCTAGGCATCTTGCTTGATAGATCTGGCAGTCTTGATTTGGATTCCTAATATTGTAATAGTTTTGTACGTACAGCATTTTTGATCAGTAAAAGCATATTTACACACTGCAAAGGTCTCAGCTTCCTTGCTTATAATGCAAAGTAACCTTGCTAGATAAACGGAAGCAAAACAATTAGGGGCTCCTGCCAGGATTGTTCTATAATTTAACTGAAGCAGACCTGTTTTTTGGTGTTGTGTAGCTTGTGCTAGGTAAAAACGCTGAGTAAGCGGTTTAGGAAAAGCAAGGTTGCAGAGGTTTCTGGTGTCCTGAAGGGAGTGTACAGCTTACCTATCTAGGCCAGAGACAATGGGGCGGATTTAAGAACCATTTGTGCCTTGAGTTGCGGCGCACGCCGAGGCGCAACGGCTGTTTTGGTATTTACGAAACGTTTGTGCCGGTAACGCAGCGCTATTCTCCATTTACTAAAGTGTTTTCAGCGCACGGGAGGAGGCGCTCAGTGCGCCACTATGGACCTGGTGCACGGCATCTTCAAATCAAAATATAAAGAAGCTGGAAGTGCCAATATTATGGGGTTATGTGAGGAAGTATAGTAAAAACTGCCCAAGTAACAAATATGCCCAAAATAGAATGAGAAAATAGGATTTTTATAACAGCTTACCTGTAAAATCCTTTTCTTGGAGTACATCACGGGACACAGAGCGACATAGTCATTACTAATGGGTTATATAGATACCGTCAGGTGCTGGCACTGGCAACTTCCAAAACCGGAAGTACCCTCCCCTATATAAGCCCCTCCCATCCGGGAGCACCTCAGTTTTGTAGCAAAGCAATAAGTGTCCCCAAAGAGGGGCGGGAGCTCTGTGTCCCGTGATGTACTCCAAGAAAAGGATTTTACAGGTAAGCTGTTATAAAAATCCTATTTTCTTTCTCGTACATCACGGGACACAGAGCGACATAGTCATTACTAATGGGATGTCCTAAAGCAATGCCAAATGAGGGGGGGGGATACACCATATATAAGCTGAGCGCTATCAGACATGAGGATCTTTTGCGGCCTGCAACACACTGCGCCCAAAGGCGACATCCTCCTGACTTCTAACGTCCACCTGGTAGAACCTAGTAAACGTGTGAACTGAAGACCATGTTGCGGCCTTACAGATTTGAGCCAGGGAGGCCTGGTGATGCACTGCCCATGAAGTTCCAACTGCTCTCGTGGAGTGCGCTCTAACTTTGAACGGAGGCGGTCTCCTTCTCAAGCCATAAGCTTGCATAATGACCTGTCGAATCCACTTGGCTAAAGTAGATTTTGACGCTGCCTGACCCTTTCTGGGGCCTTCCGGCAGAATAAACAAAGTATCCGTTCTGCGAATCTGAGCAGTAGCTTTTAGATAAGCTTTAACTGCTCTTACTACATCCAAAGAATGCAATAACTTTTCCTCTACCGAAGTAGGTTTGGGGAAAAAAAGAAGGAAGAACCACATCTTGGTTCAAATGAAACCTCGATACCACCTTAGGAAGAAAGGCTGGATGAGGACGTAACACTACTCTGTCCTTATGGATAACCAGATATGGCTCCTTACAGGACATAGCTGCTAATTCCGATACTCTTTTAGCCGAACAAATGGCTACTAGAAAAATCAATTTCCTGGTGAGAAGCACCAAGGAAATATGCTGTAATGGTTCAAATGGTTGTTTCTGTAGAACCGACAGAACCAAGTTTAGATCCCATGGACATATGGGAATATTAACCGGAGGACTAATACGCATCACTCCTTATATAAAGGCTTTGACTAGTGAATGCGAAGCCAAGGGCCTTTGAAAAAATATTGACAAGGCCGAAATCTGACCCTTGATAGTACTCAAGGCAAGCTTCCTATCTACAGCCCACTGTAGGAAGTCCAGAATCCTACCCATTACGTACTTATGTGGATGCCATTTCTTGGCCTCACACCACACGATGTACGCCTTCCAGATTCTATAGTAGATCTGCCTGGATACCGGCTTCCTGGCATTGATCATGGTAGATACCACAGCATTAGAGAGCCCTCTCTTTTTTAGAATGTGGGCTTCAATAGCCAGGCCGTCAAACCTAGGGCTGGTAAGGAAGGGTGGTATATCGGTCCTTGCGAAAGCAGGTCCGGACGACGTGGGAGAGTCCAAGGACTCCCCACAGACATTTTTACAATCTCCGCGTACCATGCTCTTCGGGGCCACGCTGGAGCCACCAGAATCACTGGTTTCTTTTCTACCCTGATTCTGCGGAGTAATCGAGGTAACAATTGTGGCGGTGGGAATGCATATATCAGCTTGAACTGATCCCAAGGGAACACTAGGGCATCCGAGCCGCAAGCTAGGGGATCCCTTGTCCGAGAGACAAACCTGTCCCCCTTTGCGTTGAATCTGGATGCTAGAAGATCTACATCCGATGTTCCCCACCGCTGACATATTGTCCAGAAAACCTCGGGGTGAAGGGACCCTTCCTCTGGGCCTAATTGCTGGCGACTTAGAAAGTCCGCCTTCCAATTCTCCACTCCTGGAATGAATACCGCAGATATGGCTGGGACATATTTTTCTGCCCATTTCAGGATGTAATTTACTTCCCTCTGGGCTGCACGACTCCTGGTGCCCCCCTGATGATTGAATTCTGACAGGGGACCCTTGGAGTTTGGATGTCCATGCTACTAGGGCATACCGGGCTGCTCGTATCTCTAAGAGATTGATGGGCAGGGCCTTTTCTGCATCCGACCATCTGCCCTGGAGAGACCATTGCTCCAGTACTGCTCCCCAGCCTATAAGGCTGGCATCTGTAGTGACCACCTTCCAAGAAATCGGACTGAAGGATTTCCTTTTTTCCAGATTCTGGGGAACCAACCACCAACGGAGGCTCTTGCGAACGGAAGGGGACAAGGACATTGTAAGTCTAGGGCCTGAACTTTTTTGTTCCAGGCTGACAGTATGGCCCCTTGCAAATTCCTTGAATGGAATTTACCGTAGGGTACTGCTTCGAATGATGCCACCATCTTTCCCAGCAGCCTCATATACAGGCGTATGGACGGCTGTCTTTTTTGTACCCACTAAGTGGATCAAATCTTTCAAAGACAACACCTTTCCTCGAGGCAAGAATATTTTTCTCTGGCCTGAATCCAACCTTAGCCCCAAGTATTCCAGACTTTTGACTGGTTTTTAGGGGTGACTTGTCTCGGTTGATAATCCAACCGTGAGATTCCAGATACTTGATTGTCTTGTGAACGACCACGTCTAGTTTTTTCACTGAGTGGTCTATCAGCAACAAGTCATCTAGATATGCCATTATCATTACACCTTGTGTTCTTAGATTGGCCAATAAAGGGCCAGAATTTTTGTAAACACTCGTGGTGCTGTGGCCGAACCGAAGGGTAAGGCTCTGAACTGAAAATGGCGCCCTTCTACTGCAAAGCGTAGAAATTTTTGGTGGACTGGAAAGATGGGAATGCGCAAATAAGCATCTTTGATGTCGATCACGGCTAACCAATCCTCCCCTTATAGGGCAGTGGCCACCGATCGGATTGACTCCATTGGAAAGTCCTGATATACAGGAATTTGTATAGCCCTTTTAGAATTAATATGGGCCTCCCGTCCGCGTTTGCTTCGGGACTGTAAAGAGGTTTGAGTAAAACCCGAACCCTCATTCTTCCAGGGGAACCTCCATAATTACTCCTTGGAGCAATAGTTGTTCTAGTGCCAACAGGAGGGACTCTCTCTTCCGGGGATCCCTTGGCACGTTTGACCTCAAAAATGGGAAGGAGGAGAGTCTTTTAACTCCAAACTGTATCCCAAACATACTGCGGAGAGCACCTATCTGTCTTGATCGTGTCCCGCCAGGTCTCTTGCGAACAACTGGAGTCCTCCCCCCCACCCGACTGAGTGGGGGCTTCAATGAATTTAACTTTGGGGGAGGTTTTGTACCTCCCCTGACCCAGGGTTTCTCATTACCCTGCTATTGTCCCTGTTTTTTACCCCCGGGAATTGACCGAGGAGGCCGTCGGAACTGTTACACAGCCGATGCCCCAGGGACTGGAGAAGCAGGCCTCTTAAAGAGGGACCTCTAACTCTGTTTTTAACCGGCAAGAGCGTATTTTTACCGCTGGAAATTTTCTGGATATATTTGTCCAGGTTTTCCCTGAATAAGCGTTCACCATGAAATGGGACGCTAACCAGCCATTCTTTACAGGGAGCTTCAGCAGACCAGTTTTTGAGCCATAGGAGCCTACGCATATGTACTATAGACAGCGTAAGGCGGGAGGCCTGATGGACTGAATCCTTTATGGCGTCAACCGCAAAGCCTAAGGCTCTAGGTAGATCAGCTAGGGCAAAGCCTGCTGATCTGTCAAGTCCCTCAAGACCTGTTTCAACTGATCCTTCACTGCTTAGCAGACCCCAATAGCTGCTACTGCTGGTTGTGTCACCAAGCTTGCTGTAGAAAGAAGCAGATTTTCATAAGGACTCCAATCTTTTATCTATTGGGTTCTTGAACATTTGGACATTATCCACAGGACATGTCAGTGATTTATACATACAAGAGATGGCTGCGTCCACTGTAGGGACCTTCCATTTTTTTTTTTTGATGAACTTATCCTCCATGGGATAGACCACCGGAAATCTCTTGGGGGAATAAATATTTTCTCAGTACGTTCCCAAACCTTGGTAAATGAGCCCTTTCAGTAAAGGGTGAAGTGGAAAAGAACAGACAGTCTGTGGGCTTCTAGCGACCCCAACGAGGATACAGTAGTGGTTGATGGTTCCGCAAGGTGCATTTTTAAATGCTGATCGGACCATGTTAGTCAGAGACTGAACCCATAATCTTTCAGCTTGAGATGCTGAGAAAAGGTTCCCCCACTGTTGATTCCTCTATAACAGAATCAACCTCATCCTGATCCCCTTCAGGCAGGTCGATCCCTGTATGGGACTGTTGCTCTGCTAACAGGCACTCTGAAGGAGGAGACGGAGATCGGGCGTGCTTTCCCTGACAGGGAGGCAGCGATAAATGTTGACAATCTCTCTCTAATCCTCCCAGAGCTGAGGGAAAAAACCTCCTCTGTTACATACACAGGAGCAGGTGAACTGAGGACAGCCACAGTACCAAGTACCCCTGCGGGGTCTCTACGGTCACTTACCTCTGAACTTCAGGGGAGACTGGTGCAGCAGAAGTATGCCCAAGATCCTCCGAGCCCGATGAGACCCCTTTCGCTTCCTGGAAGATTCAGTTCCGGAGCTTCTGGACGGCATATTCCTAAGCCTAAAGCTGAGGTATTCCAGCCGTAATACACCACTTTTACTGAGAATAGTCTAGCACAATTGCTGCTATATCACAGTTGGTGTCTACTAATGTGCCTTTCTAGGGGATGCCTGTATCAACCGCTTGCTGTATGCCCTTTTTTAAATGTTGCCAGCTCTGTCTCTGTACTTCATAGCCAGCTCACCACACAAAACTGTGGTTTTTACATGCTGGGACGCCCGCACATGCGCAGAAGCGCTGCGGCGCACAGAGCGTCATCCCCCAGGCTCCGCCCCCTTTCCTGGCTCACCTCTATATATAGAGGCGCGTGCACGCGCGCGGCCACGTGCGCCTTCGGCGCTAATTTTGAAAAATGGAGACTAGGGACAAGAGCCAGGGCCCCTCTTTGCCGCAGGCCGGGGGATGGACGAGCATTGCAACATGGCAGAGGAAGCAGTTTCCCATAAGAGAACTCACCATCTGCCTGGACTTGCTCTGCTGAGAAGAAACTAGTCCACATGACAAGAAAACATTCCACAGCGGCCTCTAGTGGACAAACACAGGTACCGCAGTCTAATATCTTAAATATATATAAAAAATATATATATATTTTTTTTTTCTTGACCACCATTAAAAATTATTACATTTTTTTAGTAGCTACAGGCATGCACAGAATTTTGCGGGAATACCATTAGGTAACAGACAGAAAGACAAATTAGGCTTGGGGGTCCCCCAATAGAACCAAGTTCCTGGGGGCCCCCACTTACCTGTTCCCCGCCGCAGGACTTTGTTTGGTCCACAAAAGCCCAAACTTCACCTATCACGGCAGGCATTGTAATCAAACCTTCAGGGACCGGGTTCCCAAGGATTCCACTCCCCTGGACCTGTATAGCACCCTGCACAGAAAACATCTTGGTCGTGGGTATGACCAGAGCTCTGGATCCCAGGGTCCAGCTCTCCTAAGAGAAGCATTACAGGCAAAACCTTGCTCTTCTCTGCAAGGCCCGGGTACCGACCGTTTAGCTATGAAGCTTTTTTGGTCGGATCCAGAATAGCTTACTGAGGCCCAAAAGAACCTGTACGCAAGCTCAGTGAAAAACACATGTTTCTTCTTGGCCAACACCTTAGACACTGGCAAAAAACTGAGGTGCTCCCGGATGGGAGGGGCTTATATAGGGGAGGGTACTTCCGGTTTTGGAAGTTGCCAGTGCCAGCACCTGACGGTATCTATATAACCCATTAGTAATGACTATGTCGCTCTGTGTCCCGTGATGTACGAGAAAGAAAGTAATTTTTAAAGAACAAGCCTGCTGCGCCTGCAAGTACGTTTAGAACTGCGTGAGGTCTTTTTGTGCACTGTTCAAGTGCGTTGGTTCACTGCGCCGGCAAAATCTTAGTAAATGTCAAGTAACGTAAATGCGTTTGCGTTGGTTGAACAGGCGCACTTTTAAACTTGTCCTTTTTTTGTTGTTTTTTTAATGCTGGTTCACGTTTCTGTCTTTTTTTAAGGAGATTTGCACACAGGTCATGTTAGCGTGTTACGTTGTTAACATGTTACATGTACCTTGTTAAAATTATGTAAAAAGACTCTCGCTTCTCTAGCTCTTACTAAAAGGGCATTTAACCTTCCCCCTCTAATGCATATTTTTTCTTTGGGCTAGTTTTTGATTTTAACCGCTTAAGGACAGCCTAACGACGATATACGTCGGCAGAATGGCACGGCTGAGCATAAGCACGTATATATACGTCCCCTTTAAGATGCCCAGCCGTGGGTCTGGGTCTGTGACCGTGCCCGCGGGACCTGCGGATCCGATCGCTGCCGGTGTCCCCCTATCGGGTCACAAAGCTGAAGAACGGGCAGAGGTAAGTGTAAACAAACCTTTCCCCGTTCTTCCTAGTGAGACTGTCACTGATCGTCTGTTCCCTGTCATAGGGAACGACGATCAGTGACGTCACACGCCAAGCCACGCCCCCACACAGTAAGAATCACTCCCTTAGGTCACCCTTAACCCCTTCAGCGTCCCCTACAGGTTAACCCATCCACTGCCAGTGTCATTTTCACAGTAATAAGTGCATTTTTATAGCACTGATCGCTGTAAAAATGACAATGGTCCCAAAATGGTGTCAAAAGTGTCCGATGTGTAAGCCATAATGTCGCAGTCATGATAAAAATCGCTGATCGCCGCCATTACTAGTAAAAAAAAAAATGTATTAATAAAAAGGCCATAGAACTATTCCCTATTTTGTAGACGCTATAACTTTTGCGCAAACCAATCAAACGCTTATTGCGATTTTTTTTAACAAAAACATGTAGAAGGCCTAAACTGAGAAAAAAAAAAATTTTTTTGGTGGATATTTATTATAGCAAAAAGTAAAAAATATTGTTTTTTTTTTAAAATTGGCACTCTATTTCTGTTTATAGTGCAAAAAATAAAAACCGCAGAGGTGATCAAATACCACCAAAAGAAAGCTCTATTTGTGGGAAAAAAAGGACGTCAATTTTGTTTGGGAGCCACGTCGCACGACCGCGCAATTGTCAGTTAAAGCGACGCAGTGCCGGGGGGGCGTGGCCAGGCAGCGGATGTAGTCGGACGCACATCCAGATCTCTCCGCCGAAAATCCGCTAAATCATCCTGAACGATCAACCTATACCGCCGAAATCAAGGATAATCTGAGACCGGAAGCCTCCCCAGGTGCCCCTAGCCTCTTATCCGTTGCTTACCTGCCAGATGTTAGCCGTGAGACGACAGAACGTGGCCCGGACTGCAGACAGCATGGCTCAAAATGGCGCCCAGGTACAGCGCTCTGCTAAAGAGACACACAAGGCGGCTGCTGCAAAGTTCTTCTCACTCAATCTGGAGCCTAATACACACTCGGGTGCTCCGGGGGACTCGTCCGGTGGGTCATCTGAGGCTGATGACACCGTGCCTTTGGAGGATGCAAGTGGATCGGGACTCGCCTGGGACGCAGTGAGTACTCCGGAGGGGGGTGCCACTAGGCCTCATATCCCCGTCAACCCGTCCTCTGAGGGAGAACCCTCGCTCAGTGACATCCTAGCAGCAGTGAATAACTGTAATGTCTCCCTGGCCGCCGAGATTAAGGGGGTGAGAGCAGAATTATCATTGCTGAGACAGGACACCCAAAAGCTGAGAGAGAGGACCTCTGCATTGGAAGGGAGAGTGAGCTCTGTGGAGGATGACATGGCGCCCATGCAGAGAGATGTGTCATACAACAATCATCTCCTCACACAGCATTCATCTCATTTGGAGGAATTAGAGAATAGAATGAGAAGGAATAATGTTAGGGTGATTGGGCTCCCCGAAAGAATTGAGGGAAAGAACCCAGTTGACTTTATTGAAAAATGGCTGATTGCAGCATTCGGCAGAGAGGTGTTCACCCCCATGTTTTCTGTGGAGAGGGCGCACAGAGTCCCGGCCAGGCCTCCGCAGCCGGGAGCTCCCCCCAGGCCTTTCCTCCTCAAGCTCCTGCACTACAAGGACAGGGACGCTGTCCTCCAGAATGCCAGGATCAAACCAGAGGCCCTGAGAATCGATAACGCAAAGATGTCATTTTTTCCGGATTTTTCTGCTGAGCTGCAGCGGCAACGAGCTAAATTCATGGACATTAAACGTCGCCTCCGATCCCTAGATCTCAAATATGCTATGTTGTATCCTGCCCGCCTTAGGGTGGAAGCACTGGGCTCAGTGCACTTTTTTGATTTGCCATCGGCTGCTACACAATGGCTGGATCGGGAAGAAAGACTGATCCGGCAAAAATCGCAACCAACGCCCCGCACCCCCGGAGGGATAGTGAACTACTTTATTAGGCAACCTTGACCGTACATTTCTACTTGCCAAGGCGGAGTAAACTGTTGTTGTGTTCTTGCTGTTGAGAAGTTATAAGACACTAACGTGCGCTTTCACTGATGCCCCCCCAAAATGGTCTGGTCCAGACCTCACACTGCTCTTAGGCAATACAAGTTGGCCATGTTGGCCGGTTATTTGTTTTTTTTCCCTTTATTTTCATTTTTTTTTCTCCCTGCTATACGGAAGGATCTCCACTGCTGGTATCTCTGCTGTTTATTACGGTCACTGCTCCTCATGTGGAATGCTCGTGCCCAGCACGGTCCATGAAAAGATTGCTAGACTCTCCCATGTATTGCTGTTCCCATTGTTTTCATTTTTTCTCCCAGCCCACTGAAACATGCCATATTTTCATGTGTGGTGCTCCTTATTGTTGTTTTCTTCAAATTGCCCTCTGACATTATGTAATACCCTTGCTGTGATTGTAGTGATGTTGAAATGGCTAAGGTAACCAGATTTTTGTCATGGAATGTCAGGGGTTTGAATAACCCTGTCAAACAACTGGCTGTGTTGCGCACAATCAAGCGTATTGGCGCGGATATAATATGCCTCCAGGAGACTCACTTCTCCTCGACCTCCACCCCACAATTTGCTATAAGGCAATTTTGCCACCAATATCACGCCACTTATTCGGTGTACTCGAGGGGAGCGAGTCTTCTGGTTAAACGTGGCACGCAGTTCTCAGCTATAGAAGTTAAGATTGATCCAGATGGTCGCTTTATTTTTCTACTGTGCTCTGTATATGGCACAAAATGCATCTTGGTAGGATTGTACATTCCGCCCCCCCCCCGTTCTCAGCCAGTATCCTCAAAACGTTGGCAGACTTTATGTCCCGCTTTTCGGGGGTACCAGTACTAGTCCTCGGGGACTTAAATAATTATCTGGACCAAGGAAAGGACAAACTTAGCACCCGGATTGGGAATGGGGTGCAGGTACAGCGGGGGCCTACTCCGTTTGCTCGTCTCCTGTTAGAGATGGGCCTGACGGATGTGTGGAGACTGCGAAACCCAGAGGCCAGAGTTTTCTCCTGTCAGTCAGCCTCAATAGGGGGTCTATCCAGAATTGATCTGGGATTGGGGAGTGACCCTCTTCTGCCACTATTGGACTCAGCTCAATACCACCCTAGGCAGATCTCAGATCACTCTCCCCTCTCGGTTGATTTACGGATGGGGGCGGTCAGAGGAAACACTTTATGGAAACTTAATCCCTTCTGGTTATCACTCATTCCAACCCCTGATCCGATACCTGAACTACTCAAATTATTTTTTGAACATAATATAGGCTCTGCAGATATAGGTGTGGTTTGGGAAACTGCAAAAGCGTACTTACGTGGTCAGTTCATTAGAGTAATACGCCAAATTAAGACTTCTACTAAAGAATGGGAGATCTCGGTTTTGGAGGAGGCTCGGCGCTCTGAGGTTAAATATATAGATGACCCCAGGGAGGATACCAAACGGTCCTGGCCAGCTGCCCAGTCTATGCTCAAGGACCTGTCCTTGCAGCTGGCAGAAAATAAACGTTTCTTTCTAACGCAAAGTCACTTTGAGGAGGGGGGAAAACACTGGTCACATGTTGGCCTTGCTGGCCAAATCACAACAATCTTCCTCACATATACTGGCTGTGGCTGATGCAAATGGTGCACCGTGTCACTCCACTCCCGCTATAATGGAGGTATTTAAAAAAAAAATTCAGGATGTCTATTCTTCTAAGGTCAGCCCTTCCCGCGACGAGCTCTGTTCGTTCTTGGACAGGTATCCCATCCCCTGCTTATCCGACTCGGATTCAGCCCATCTTAATGCACCCCTGTCGGAAGATGAACTATTGGAGGCATTAGCCCATGCACAAAACGGTCGGGCGCCAGGCTCTGATGGCCTTCCGTCTGAAGTGTATAAGCGATTCTCCTAAAAGTTTACAACCAGGCGTTTGAATCTGGGACCCTCCCTCCATCTATGAACGAAGCCATCATAGTGCTCTTGCTGAAACCTGGCAAGGACCCTATGTCTCCAGACTCATATCGGCCCATTTCCTTACTCACGTTTGATATCAAGCTGCTCGCCAGAGTTCTGGCGAACAGATTGGCCAAATGTATTCGTCAAGTGATCCACAAAGACCAATCTGGTTTTATACCAACTAGATCTCAAAATCTGCGTAGACTATTCCTTAATTTACAGGTCCCCACTGATAACACCGGCAATAGGGCCATCTTCTCTTTGGATGCAGCAAAAGCGTTCGATAGCGTTGAATCCTGCATAGATTTGGGGTGGGTCAATCTTTTCTGACATGGGTCCAACTGTTGTATAATTCCCCGACCGCGAGAATACGTATCAACGGGGATGTGTAAAGGTCCTTCAGACTGCATAGGGGCACACGTCAGGGGTGCCCTTTGTTGCCCGTGCTGTTTGCCCTTGCTTTGGAGCCTCTGGCTATACACTTCAGGGCCTCACGATCCATTACTGCCTTCCAAAGGGGACTTAGACAGGATGTAATCTCCCTATATGCAGATGACACTCTGATCTACTTAGGGGATACTGATAGTTCCCTGCAAAATGCGATGAGTTTGATAGCTGACTTCGGACAGCTGTCGGGTTTTAGCATTAAATGGAGTAAGTCAGTACTAATGCCCATAGACCCCCTGCTACGGCCCCTGCCTGCGTGTGCAGGGGACGTGGTGGTAGTTGAGGAATTCCGTGTCAAGGTCACCTGTGGCCAGGTGACAGATGCACACCGTAGGGGGACAGGAGTGCACCGCAAGGTAGTGAACCCTATGGCTGGCTTCTGCGGATAGGAAACTGGGTGGTTGTGGAAAGCGGGATCAGAGGAGCACAACTGGGATCCTAACGGAAGCTAGAGCCAAGATTCCCCAGGGCGCGGAGTCTAAGACCCAGCAGGTCTTCTCCAGAGCCTCTAGTGGTGAGGATGTTATGCTGCAGGCTGGGACCAGGTCGCGGCCCCTGGAGTTTCCTAGCTCACGCCCCGTAGGATAAGGGGAGGCAGCAGCATGAGATATGAGAGAAAACGAATAACAAGCTGAAGGTCAGGGGCCACAAGCAGACAAGGATAACGAAAGAACGAGCCGAAGGTCAAGGGTCACGAGCAGACAGGGATAGTCGGGGACAAGCCAAATATGTAACAGAGAGACAGACGTAGCACACGGCAGGCAGGAACCCAAACACACAATGCCTAACAAACACGTTGATCAGCAAAGCAGGCTTGCAGTGCACAGGTTAATATAGTGTTCTGTGATAGGGCCTGGGGTGGAGTCAGGCTGGGAGGAGATTATAAAGGAAGCCAGGTGAAAAGGGTTCTGGCCTCTAAGATGAACACATGAGGAGGAAAGGTAAGATGGCAGACAGACATTAATGCATATCCATGACAGTACCCTCCCTCTTACGAGGCCTCCCCCTTCCGCGCCTGGGCCCAGGTTTAGAGGGAAACTTCAGATGAAACTCCTTTAACAGACGAGGTGCAAAGACCTCAGATGCAGTGATCCAAGACCTCTCCTCAGGACCAAACCCTTTCCAATGAACGAGGTACTGAAGAACGCCTTTACAGAGTCGGGAGTCCAGGATTTGACTGATCTCGTACTCCTGATTATCCTCAGAGACAGGCGCCACGGTAGGGAGAGGACGAGAGAATTTATTGAGGACTAAAGGCTTTAGAAGAGCAACATGAAAGGAGTTAGTAATTTTAAGGCTCTTAGGAATCTGGAGTTTGAAACAAACCGTATTCAGTTTAGCAGTTACCGTGTATGGACCGATGAATCGTGGAGCAAACTTCAGAGAAGGAACTCGGAGCTTGATGTTCCTGGTAGAGAGCCAGACTTTGTCCCCTGGCTGAAGAGAAGGCGGTTTACGCCTGCGGCGGTCGGCAAAGCCTTTGAATTTTTCAGCAGCTGCCTGGAGGGAATCATGAACGTGACCCCAAACGGAATTGAGAGACTCCTGAACCGAAGCCAAAGCTGGAATGTCTGGAGAACAGATCATGGGAAGAGGAAGTTGAGGGTGTTTTCCATAAACTGTGAAAAAGGGTGTCTTCTGCGAACTGGTATTCACACGATTGTTATGGGAGAATTCTGCCCACGGGAGTAGAGAGGACCAATCGTCATGGTGAGAAGACACAAAGGTGCGAAGAAAGACCTCTAACTCCTGATTAACCCTCTCAGTCTGTCCATTGGATTGGGGATGGTAAGAAGAAAAATTCAAGACAATATTGAGGGATTTGCAAAAGGCTCTCCAAAAACGAGACGTGAATTGGACTCCCCTGTCGGAAACAATATGAGAAGGGACCCCATGTAGGCGGAGAATTTCTCGAATGAAAATGGGAACTAAGGCAGGGGCGGAAGGAAGACCAGGAAGAGGAACAAAATAAGCCATCTTGGAGAACCGATCGATTACCACCCAAATGACTGTATTATTCTCAGACAGTGGGAGGTCGGTGATAAAATCCATGGCAATATGGGCCCAGGGTTCCTTAGGAATGGGTAAGGGCATGAGGAGAACAGCAGGAGCTTGTGTGGAGGATTTGGACTGAGCACAGACATGACAAGCTTTAACGTAGTCTTTGACGTCTGAGCGGAGATTAGGCCACCAGTAGTGACGACTGATGAGTAGGAAGGATCGGAGGAATCCAGAATGACCTGCCACCTTGGAATCATGTCCCCAACGAAGGATCTTAGCTCTTAGCTCAGTGGGGACAAAGGTCTTACCAGGCGGAATTTTTGACTTCAGGGTGGTAGAGTGGGCAACAATGCATGAGGTTGGAATGATCGGCTCAGGTTCAGGGGCGGACTCCTCGTCCAAAGTGTCAAATGACCTAGAGAGCGCATCAGCCCGACCGTTGCAGAAACCAGGTTTGTAGGTAATCGTGAAATTAAAATGGGCAAAGAAGAGACTCCACCTGGCCTGTCTAGGATACAGACGTTTAGCATTGTGTAGATACTGTAAATTTTTGTGATCGGTAAAGATCGTTATGGAGTGAGGGGAACCCTGCAAGAGATGACGCCACGCCTCTAACGCCAATTTAATTGCGAGAAGTTCCCGATCACCGATGGCATAATTCCTCTCTGCCTGAGATTTTTTTTTGGAGAAGAACGTACATGGTTGGCGTCTCTTCTCAAAGATTTGAAGAAGCACAGCTCCCACCCCCATTGAGGAAGCGTCCACTTCAATAAAAAATGCATTTCCAGGATTTGGTCTCCTCAAGAGGGGGCCAGAAACAAAGGCCTGTTTCAGGTTGTGAAATGCAGAGACAGCTTCGGGAGGCCAGTCTCTGGCATTCACACCCTTCTTGGTCAAAGCGATAATAGGCGCGACAATGGAAGAGTAATTCCTTATGAACTGCCTATAATAATTAGTGAAGCCAAGAAAGCGCTGTGTGGCCTTGAGGCTAGCAGGAAGAGGCCAGTTGGTGATAGCCAAGACCTTCCCAGGGTCCATACGAAGACCCGAACATGAGACAAAGCACCCCAAAAACAGGACCTCAGAACATTCAAAGGAACATTTCTCCAGCTTGGCATAGAGATTGTTCTCTCTAAGACGCTGAAGTACAGTGCGGACATGGTTTCTGTGGACGAGCAGATTTTCAGAAAAGATCAGAATGTCATCCAGATAGATGACAACAAACTGGTACAGCAGATCTCTGAAGATTTCATTGACAAAGTTTTGAAACACGGCTGGAGCATTACACAGACCAAAAGGCATCACCAGATATTCGTAATGCCCGTCTCTAGTGTTGAATGCAGTCTTCCATTCGTCACCCTCCCGTATTCGAATGAGATTGTACGCGCCTCTGAGATCCAACTTGGTGAAAATGGAGGCACCCTTCAACCTATCGAATAGCTCAGATATTAAGGGTAAGGGGTATCGATTTTTAATAGTAACCACATTTAAACCCCGATAATCGATGCAGGGTCTTAAGGTACCATCCTTTTTGGCAACAAAAAAGAGCCCTGCCCCTGCAGGCGATGAGGATTTCCGGATGAAACCTCTCTCCAGATTCTCTGCGACATACTCAGACATGGCCTGGGTCTCTGGGATGGACAGAGGGTAGGTACGACCCCTGGGTAGAGTTGCTCCGGGGACAAGATCAATAGCACAGTCAAAAGACCTGTGGGGAGGAAGCACCTCAGCTGATTTCTTACAGAACACATCCCGGTAATCGCTGTATGCAGCAGGAAGATCAGAAGAAACAGAAGTGGCAGCAACCGGAAGACTCTCCTTGGGGGTCACCTTGAGAAGACACGACGAGAAACATGAGGAACCCCAGGCCAGGATCTGCCCAGAGACCCAGTCCACATGTGGAGAGTGGAGCTGTAGCCAAGGGAGGCCCAATACAACTGGGGTAGAGGCCTTGTGTAGAACAAGAAAGGATATCCACTCCTGGTGGAGAATCCCTACCGACATCCTAATGGGTAGCGTCTGGAAGCGAATAGGGCCCCCTGGGAGAACAGTGCCATCAATTGCCGAGACTACCAATGGGGTAGTGAGAGGTGAAAGGGTAAGCTTCATAGAAGAAGCAGTTCTCCAATCCATAAAATTGCCGGCAGCCCCGGAATCCAGGTATGCAAGGGTTGACTGAGGAGAAGTGCCTACATGAAGGAACACCGGCAAGAGCAGGCGAGAAGTTGATGTTTCTGGGTCCAATACTCCACCTTCCAAATGTATTAGACCCAAGCGTTTCCCGGACGAAGCGAGCAGGAGTCACGAAAATGACCCTTGCCCCCACAATAGAGGCACAAGCCCAGAGTTCTGCGCCTAGCACGTTCTTCGGGGGCTAGTCTGGTCCGGCCCAGCTGCATAGGTTCTTCAGCAGGTAGAGGATGCTCCACGGGATGAAGGGAGGGGAGCTCAGACTGGCTAGGACCCAGAGAGTGCTGGCGTCTTTTTTCTAAGGACCTCTCTTGAAAACGAATGTCGATCTGGTTGCATAATGAAATTACATCGTCCAGACCGACGGGAATGGCTCTTCCCGCTAATTCGTCTTTCACTCGGTCAGAGAGGCCATGTAAAAAGGTAGTGACCAGGGCCTCATTATTCCAGCTCAATTCAGCTGTGTGGATACGGAACTGAAGAGCATATTGCCCCACTGAACTAGATTCTTGGCGAAGACGTAAGACAGCACTAGCCGCTGAAGAAGCCCGGGCCGGCTCTTCGAAGATATTACGAAAGAGCTTCAAGAAATCGGACAGGCTGGAAACCACCGGATCATTCCTCTCCCACAGGGGGACAGCCCAGGCCAAAGCTTCACCGGAGAGGAGGGAAATGATATAGGCTACCTTAGCCCGGTCAGACAGGAAGCTTTGAGGCTGAAGCTCAAAATGAATTGTGCATTGGCTGAGAAACCCCCTGCAGGCCTTGGAGTCCCCAGAGAAACGGAACGGAGCTGGCAATCTTAGTGAGTGTGAGGCTGCGACTGGTGCGATAGGTACAGCCGCTGGTTGTACTTGAGGTTGCGGATTCGGGGTTCCCAGGGAGGCCTGAAGCTGCTTGAATCGAGAAGCCAGATCCTGGAGGAATCGCATCACCTGAGTCTGATTTGATTCCTGGGTTTCAAGTCTGCGAACTATGCCCTGCAATGGATCATCCGCGGGGAGCGGGATGTCAGCCGGGTTCATGGCTGATCAAACTGTCAAGGTCACCTGTGGCCAGGTGACAGATGCACACCGTAGGGGGACAGGAGTGCACCGCAAGGTAGTGTACCCTATGGCTGGCTTCTGCGGATAGGAAACTGGGTGGTTGTGGAAAGCGGGACCAGAGGAGCACAACCGGGATCCTAACGGAAGCTAGAGCCAAGATTCCCCAGGGCGCGGAGTCTAAGACCCAGCAGGTCTTCTCCAGAGCCTCTAGTGGTGAGGATGTTATGCTGCAGGCTGGGACCAGGTCGCGGCCCCTGGAGTTTCCTAGCTCATGCCCCGTAGGATAAGGGGAGGCAGCAGCACGAGATATGAGAGAAAACGAATAACAAGCTGAAGGTCAGGGGCCACAAGCAGACAAGGATAACGAAAGAACGAGCCGAAGGTCAAGGGTCACGAGCAGACAGGGATAGTCGGGGACAAGCCAAATATGTAACAGAGAGACAGACGTAGCACACGGCAGGCAGGAACCCAAACACACAATGCCTAACAAACACGTTGATCAGCAAAGCAGGCTTGCAGTGCACAGGTTAATATAGTGTTCTGTGATAGGGCCTGGGGTGGAGTCAGGCTGGGAGGAGATTATAAAGGAAGCCAGGTGAAAAGGGTTCTGGCCTCTAAGATGAACACATGAGGAGGAAAGGTAAGATGGCAGACAGACATTAATGCATATCCATGACATTCCGATATCTGGGCATTCAAGTGACCACGGACCCCGCCCAATACCTTGAGCTGAACCGGACACCGCTGCTTCGGAAGTTCCGACTGAAAAGCTCTGCTTGGAAAAAACTGCCTCTATCGGTTACTGGCAGAGTAAATTTAATTAAGATGGTCTGGGCGCCCCAACTCCTCTATATATTTCATAACTCCCCCATATGGTTGAAGCACAGATGGTTTACCCAAATTGATAGTCAGTTCAGGGATCTGATATGGGGTAACAAACCAGCTCGAATTAGCCTGCGCACCCTACAACTGGCTAAAGACCAGGGAGGCATGGCGGTGCCACACGCTAGATACTATTTCATAGCCTCACAGTTGCAACATCTAGGTAACTGGGGAGTGGAGGATGACTGACCCTATTCGATCCTTACTTGTTCCCAGTGTATCTAGTCTTCCAGCGATAGCACATTTGGAATCAGGGTTTACTCATCTGCAGGATAATCTCCCCACTATAACCTTGCTAAACACATTATGGAAATATATCCGGTCTCTCTTGCAAATTAGGGGGGTATGTCTGTTCACTTCCATATGGAGGAACAAGTACTTTAAAGAGCTACTCAAGCTGGAGGAATTTCGCACTTGGGAGGAAGCAGGCATTCATTACATCACGCAGTTATACAATGGTACCGTTCTAAAATCATTCTCAGATCTCAGGGAAGAATTTTCTCTTCACAGACATCAATTTTTTAAGTATCTCCAGCTGCGCCATGCGCTTCAGTGCGAGCGCAGACTGTCAATACTGGTAGCAACAACGCACCCCCTGATGAATGAGGTGAAATTGATGGATGACAGGAAGGGCATGATATCGAGAATATATGCGAGACTGCTTAACGCCACACATGACGCTAGTAAGCTTCCATGTAGAAGGGGATGGGAACGAGACTTGGGTCCCATTGATGGAGACACCTGGGAACTATGCCTAACAGCTGCACCTTTGGTGTCGGTGTCTGCCTCACAGAGACTATCTCACCTTTATCTACTACATCGGGTGTACAGAACCCCGGCCCGACTACACAAGTGGGGGATTAGAGATTCTCTGTTGTGCCCAAAATGCAATAGCCACACTGGTGACCTCTTGCATATGTTGTGGAAGTGCCCAAAGCTCTTCAGGTATTGGGCGTTATGTTCTTACCACTATTTCACAAGTGTACCAGTTCCCGATCCTGCAAGATCCGGTTGTGTGCCTGCTTGGTGCCTTGGAGATACCCTCGTTATCACCGAATGAAAATACAGCAATATTGCGCTTATTATATGTGGCCCGCAAGGCAATTGCGAGGCTTTGGATAACTCCGAGGGTACCAACGGGCAGGCAATGGGTAGAACTGGTGAACAGCCTACTAATACGTGAAAAGCTTACTTGTGGTGTCCTGAAGAAATTTTACTCAATGTGGCAACCGTGGTTAGATACCCCAGGACTGGGTCCAACTCAATTGGTGAAGCATAGGCTTCTGCAAGTGTGATATGGTAAATTAATTGGTCCGGATAGGCTCTGGGATGTGATAATAATAGGATTTCTTTCTCGTACATCACGGGACACAGAGCGACATAGTCATTACTAATGGGTTATATAGATACTGTCAGGTGCTGGCACTGGCAACTTCCAAAACCGGAAGTACCCTCCCCTATATAAGCCCCTCCCATCCGGGAGCACCTCAGTTTTTTGCCAGTGTCTAAGGTGTTGGCCAAGAAGAAACATGTGTTTTTCACTGAGCTTGCGTACAGGTTCTTTTGGGCCTCAGTAAGCTATTCCGGATCCGACCAAAAAAGCTTCATAGCTAAACGGTCGGTACCCGGGCCTTGCAGAGAAGAGCAAGGTTTTGCCTGTAATGCTTCTCTTAGGAGAGCTGGACCCTGGGATCCAGAGCTCTGGTCATACCCACGACCAAGATGTTTTCTGTGCAGGGTGCTATACAGGTCCAGGGGAGTGGAATCCTTGGGAACCCGGTCCCTGAAGGTTTGATTACAATGCCTGCCGTGATAGGTGAAGTTTGGGCTTTTGTGGACCAAACAAAGTCCTGCGGCGGGGAACAGGTAAGTGGGGGCCCCCAGGAACTTGGTTCTATTGGGGGACCCCCAAGCCTAATTTGTCTTTCTGTCTGTTACCTAACGGTATTCCCGCTAATATCTGTGCATGCCTGTAACTACTAAAAAAATGTAATAATTTTAATAGTGGTCAAGAAAAAAAAAAAAAAAAAAAATATATACATATATTTAATATATTAGACTGCGGTACCTGTGTTTATCCACTAGAGGCCGCTGTGGAACGTTTCTTGTCATGTGGACTAGTTTCTTGTCGTCAGAGCAAGTCCAGGCAGATGGTGAGTTCTCTTGTGGGAAACTGCTTCCTCTGCCATGTTGCAATGCTCGTCCATCCCCCGGCCTGCGGCAAAGAGGGGCCCTGGCTCTTGTCCCTAGTTCCTTTTTCGAAATTAGCGCCGAAGGCGCACGTGGCCGCGTGCGTGCATGCGCCTCTATATATAGAGGTGAGCCGGGAAAGGGGGCGGAGCCTGGGGGATGACGCTCTGTGCGCGCCGCAGCGCTTCTGCGCATGTGCGGGCGTCCCAGCATGTTAAAAAACACAATTATGTGTTGTGAGCTGGCTATGGAGTGCAGAGACAGAGCTGGCAACATTTAAAAAAGGCATACAGCAAGCGGTTGATACAGGCATCCCCATAGAAAGGCACATTAGTAGACACCAACTGGTTTTATAGCAGCATTTGTGCTAGACTATTGTCAGTAAGTGGTGTATTTCGGCTGGAATACCTCAGCTTTGGGCTTAGGAATAATGCCGTCTAAAAACTCCGGGACTAGAAATCCCAGGAAGCATAGGGGGTCTCCATCGGGCTCTGAGGATCTTGGGCATGCTTCGGCTGCACCAATCTCCCCTGAAGAATCAGAGGTTAGTGACCGTAGAGCACCCTCAGGAGTACCTGGTACTGTGGCTGTCCTCAGTTCACCTGCTCCTGTGTATGTAACAGAGGAGGTTTTTTCCTCAGCTCTGGGAGGGCTGGAAGAGAGATTGTCAGCATTGATCGCTGCTTCCCTGTCACAGGAGAAAAGCGCCCGATCTCCGTCTCCTCCCTCAGAGTGCCTGTTAGCAGAGCAACAGTCCCATACAGGGATCGACCTACCTGAAGGGGATCAGGATGAGGTCGATTCTGTTGTAGAGGAATCAACAGTGGAAGAGCCATTCTCAGCATCACATGCTGAAAGGTTATGGGTTCAGTCCCTGACTAATATGGTCCGATCAGCATTTAAAATGCCCCTTGCGGAGCCATCATCCACTTCTGTCTCCTCGTTGGGGTCGCTAAAAGCTCCCCAGACTGTTTGTTCCTTTCTGATCCATCCTTTACTGGAAGGGCTCATTTACCAGGATTGGGAGCATCCTGATAAAATATTTACTCCCCCCAAGAGATTTCCGGTGGTCTATCCCATGGAGGATAAGTTCATCAAAAAATGGAGGGTCCCTACAGTGGACGCAGCCATCTCTTGTGTGAATAAATCACTGACATGTCCAGTGGATAATGTCCAAATGTTCAAGGACCCAATAGATAAAAAATTGGAGTCCTTATTAAAATCTGCTTTTTCTACAGCAGGATTGGTGACACAACCAGCAGTGGCAGCTATTGGGGTCTGCCAAGCAGTGAAGGATCAGTTGAAACAGGTCTTAAGGGACTTGCCAGATCAGCAGGCTCTTGCCCTAGCCGATCTACCCAGAGCCTTATGCTTTGCGGTGGACGCTATAAAGGATTCAATCCATCAGGCCTCCCGCCTTACGTTGTCTGTAGTACATATGCGCAGGCTTCTATGGCTCAAAAACTGGTCTGCTGAAGCTCCCTGTAAAAAATTGCTGGTCAGCTTCCCATTTCATGGTGAACGCTTATTCAGGGAAGACCTGGACAAATATATCCAGAGAATTTCCAGCGGTAAAAGTACACTTTTGCCGGTTAAAAATAGAGTTAGAGGTCCCTCTTTTAAGAGGCCTGCTTCTCCAGTCCCTAGGACATCGGCTGTAAAACAGTTCCGACGGCCTCCTCGGTCAAATCCCGGAGGTAAAAATCAGGGACAATTGCAGGGTAACAAGAAGCCCTGGAGCAGGAGAGGTACAAAACCTCCCCCAAAGTCAAATGCATGAAGGGTTGCCCCCACTCAATCGAGTGGGGGGAAGACTTCAGTTGTTCGCAGTGACCTGGCGGGACACGATCAGAGACAGATGGGTGCTCTCCGCAGTAAATCTGGGATACAAATTGGAGTTAAAAGACTCCCCTCCTTCCCACTTTATAAGGTCAAACGTGCCAAGGGATCCCCAGAAGAGAGGATCCCTCCTGTTGGCACTAGAACAATTATTGCTCCAAGCAGTAATTATAGAGGTTCCCCTGGAAGAATGGGGGTTCGGGTTTTACTCAAACCTCTTTACAGTCCCGAAGCCAAACGGGGACGTGAGGCCCATATTAAATCTAAAAGGGCTAAACAAATTCCTACATATCAGGACTTTCCGGATGGAGTCGATCCGGTCGGTGGCCACTGCCCTACAAGGGGAGGAATGGTTAGCCTCGATCGACATCAAAGATGCTTATTTGCACATTCCCATCTTTCCAGCCCACCAAAAATTTCTACGCTTTGCGGTAGAAGGGCGCCATTTTCAGTTCAGAGCCTTACCCTTCGGTCTGGCCACAGCACCACGAGTGTTCACAAAAATTCTGGCCCCATTATTGGCCAATCTAAGAACGCAAGGTGTAACGATAATGGCATATCTAGACGACTTGTTGCTGATAGACCACTCAGTGGAAAAACTAGAAGTGGTTGTACACGAGACAATCAAGTATCTGGAATATCACGGTTGGATTATCAACCGAGACAAGTCAGCCCTAAAACCAGTCAAAAGTCTGGAATACTTGGGGCTAAGGCTGGATTCAGACCAGAGAAAATTTTTCTTGCCTCAAGAAAAGGGGTCGTCTTTGAGAGATTTGATCCACTTAGTGGGTTTAAAAAGACAGCCATCCATACGCCTGTGCATGAGGCTGCTGGGAAAAATGGTGGCATCATTCGAAGCAGTACCCTACGGTCAATTCCATTCAAGGAATTTGCAAAGGGCCATACTGTCAGCCTGGAACAAAAAAGTTCAGGCTCTGGACTTACCAATGTCCTTGTCCCCTTCCGTTCGCAAGAGCCTCCGCTGGTGGTTGGTTCCCCAGAATCTGGAAAGAGGGAAATCCTTCAGTCCGATTTCCTGGAAGGTGGTCACTACAGATGCCAGCCTTATAGGCTAGGGAGCAGTACTGGAGCAATGGTCTCTCCAGGGCAGATGGTCGGATGCGGAAAAGGCCCTGCCCATCAATCTCTTAGAGATACGAGCAGCCCGGTATGCCCTAGTAGCATGGACATCCAAACTCCAAGGGTCCCCTGTCAGAATTCAATCAGACAATGCCACAGCAGTGGCATATATCAATCATCAGGGGGGCACCAGGAGTCGTGCAGCCCAGAGGGAAGTAAATTACATCCTGAGATGGGCAGAAAGATATGTCCCAGCCATATCCGCGGTATTCATTCCAGGAGTGGAGAATTGGAAGGCGGACTTTCTAAGTCGCCAACAATTATGCCCAGGGGAATGGTCCCTTCATCCCGAGGTTTTCCGGACAATATGTCAGCGGTGGGGAACACCGGATGTAGATCTGCTAGCATCCAGATTCAACACAAAAGTGGACAGGTTTGTCTCTTGGACAAGGGATCCCCTAGCTTGCGGCTCGGATGCCCTAGTGTTCCCTTGGGATCAGTTCAAGCTGATATATGCATTCCCACCGCCACAATTGTTACCTCGATTACTCCGCAGAATCAGGGTAGAAAAGAAACCAGTGATTCTGGTGGCTCCAGCGTGGCCCCGAAGAGCATGGTACGCGGAGATTGTAAAAATGTCTGTGGGGAGTCCTTGGACCCTCCCACATCGTCCGGACCTGCTTTCGCAAGGACCGATATACCACCCTTCCTTACCAGCCCTAGGTTTGACGGCCTGGCTATTGAAGCCCACATTCTAAAAAAGAGAGGGCTCTCTAATGCTGTGGTATCTACCATGATCAATGCCAGGAAGCCGGTATCCAGGCAGATCTATTATAGAATCTGGAAGGCGTACATCGCCTGGTGTGAGGCCAAGAAATGGCATCCACGTAAATACGTAATAGGTAGGATTCTGGACTTCCTACAATGGGCTGTAGATAGGAAGCTTGCCTTGAGTACTATCAAGGGTCAGATTTCGGCCTTGTCAATATTTTTTCAAAGGCCCTTGGCTTCGCATTCACTAGTCAAAGCCTTTATACAAGGAGTGATGCGTATTAGTCCTCCGGTTAATATTCCCATATGTCCATGGGATCTAAACTTGGTTCTGTCGGTTCTACAGAAACAACCATTTGAACCATTACAGCATATTTCCCTGGTTCTTCTCACCAGGAAATTGATTTTTCTAGTAGCCATTTGTTCGGCTAAAAGAGTGTCGGAATTAGCAGCTATGTCCTGTAAGGAGCCATATCTGGTTATCCATAAGGATAGAGTAGTGTTACGCCCTCATCCAGCCTTTCTTCCTAAGGTGGTATCGAGGTTTCATTTGAACCAAGATGTGGTTCTTCCTTCTTTTTTCCCCAAACCTACTTCGGTAGAGGAAAAGTTATTGCATTCTTTGGATGTAGTAAGAGCAGTTAAAGCTTATCTAAAAGCCACTGCTCAGATCCGCAGAACGGATACTTTGTTTATTCTGCCGGAAGGCCCCAGAAGGGGTCAGGCAGCGTCAAAATCTACTTTAGCCAAGTGGATTCGACAGGTCATAATGCAAGCCTATGGCTTGAGAAGGAGACCGCCTCCGTTCAGAGTTAGAGCGCACTCCACGAGAGCAGTTGGAACTTCATGGGCAGTGCATCACCAGGCCTCCCTGGCTCAAATCTGTAAGGCCGCAACATGGTCGTCAGTACACACGTTTACTAGGTTCTACCAGGTGGACGTTAGAAGTCAGGAGGATGTCGCCTTTGGGCGCAGTGTGTTGCAGGCCGCAAAAGATCCTCATGTCTGATAGCGCTCAGCTTATGTATGGTGTATCCCCCCCCCTCGTTGGGCATTGCTTTAGGACATCCCATTAGTAATGACTATGTCGCTCTGTGTCCTGTGATGTACGAGAAAGAAAATAGGATTTTTATAACAGCTTACCTGTAAAATCCTTTTCTTGGAGTACATCACGGGACACAGAGCTCCCACCCCTCTTTAGGGACACTTATTGCTTTGCTACAAAACTGAGGTGCTCCCGGATGGGAGGGGCTTATATAGGGGAGGGTACTTCCGGTTTTGGAAGTTGCCAGTGCCAGCACCTGACGGTATCTATATAACCCATTAGTAATGACTATGTCGCTCTGTGTCCCGTGATGTACTCCAAGAAAAGGATTTTACAGGTAAGCTGTTATAAAAATCCTATTTTTTATAACAGCTTACCTGTAAAATCCTTTTCTTGGAGTACATCACGGGACACAGAGCGGCATAGTCATTACTATGTGGGTTATATAGTTTACCTTCAGGTGCTGGCACTGGCAACTTCCAAACCGGAAGTACCCTCCCCTATATAAGCCCCTCCCATCCGGGAGCACCTCAGTTTTGTAGCAAAGCAATAAGTGTCCCCAAAAAGAGGGGTGGGAGCTCTGTGTCCCGTGATGTACTCCAAGAAAAGGATTTTACAGGTAAGCTGTTATAAAAATCCTATTTTCTTTCTCGTACATCACGGGACACAGAGCGGCATAGTCATTACTATGTGGGATGTCCTAAAGCAATGCCCAATGAGGGGGGGGGGGGTACACCATACATAAGCTGAGCGCTATCAGACATGAGGATCTTTTGCGGCCTGCAACACACTGCGCCCAAAGGCGACATCCTCCTGACTTCTAACGTCCACCTGGTAGAACCTAGTAAACGTGTGTACTGAAGACCATGTTGCGGCCTTACAGATTTGAGCCAGGGAGGCCTGGTGATGCACTGCCCATGAAGTTCCAACTGCTCTCGTGGAGTGCGCCCTAACTTTGAACGGAGGCGGTCTCCTTCTCAAGCCATAGGCTTGCATAATGACCTGTCGAATCCACTTGGCTAAAGTAGATTTTGACGCTGCCTGACCCTTTCTGGGGCCTTCCGGCAGAATAAACAAAGTATCCGTTCTGCGAATCTGAGCAGTGGCTTTTAGATAAGCTTTAACTGCTCTTACTACATCCAAAGAATGTAATAACTTTTCCTCTACCGAACTAGGCTTGGGGAAAAAAGAAGGAAGAACCACATCTTGGTTCAAATGAAACCTCGATACCACCTTAGGAAGAAAGGCTGGATGAGGACGTAACACTACTCTGTCCTTATGGATAACCAGATATGGCTCCCTACAGGACATAGCGGCTAATTCCGACACTCTTTTAGCCGAACAAATGGCTACTAGAAAAATCAATTTCCTGGTCAGAAGAACCAGGGAAATATGTTGTAATGGTTCAAATGGTTGTTTCTGTAGAACCGACAGAACCAGGTTTAAGTCCCATGGACATATGGGAATATTAACCGGAGGGCTAATACGCATCACTCCTTGTATAAAGGCTTTGACTAGTGAATGCGAAGCCAAGGGCCTTTGAAAAAATATTGACAAGGCCGAAATCTGACCCTTGATAGTACTCAAGGCAAGCTTCCTATCTACAGCCCACTGTAGGAAGTCCAGAATCGTACCTATTACGTACTTACGTGGATGCCATTTCTTGGCTTCACACCAGGCGATGTACGCCTTCCAGATTCTATAGTAGATCTGCCTGGATACCGGCTTCCTGGCATTGATCATGGTAGATACCACAGGATTAGAGAGACCTCTCTTTTTTAGAATGTGGGCTTCAATAGCCAGGCCGTCAAACCTAGGGCTGGTAAGGAAGGGTGGTATATCGGTCCTTGCAAAAGCAGGTCCAGACGATGTGGGAGGGTCCAAGGACTCCCCACAGACATCTTTACAATCTCCGCGTACCATGCTCTTCGGGGCCACGCTGGAGCTACCAGAATCACTGGTTTCTTTTCTACCCTGATTCTGCGGAGTAATCGAGGTAACAATTGTGGCGGTGGGAATGCATATATCAGCTTGAACTGATCCCAAGGGAACACTAGGGCATCCGAGCCGCAAGCTAGGGGATCCCTTGTCCAAGAGACAAACCTGTCCACTTTTGCGTTGAATCTGGATGCTAGCAGATCTACATCCGGTGTTCCCCACCGCTGACATATTGTCCGGAAAACCTCGGGATGAAGGGACCATTCCCCTGGGCATAATTGTTGGCGACTTAGAAAGTCCGCCTTCCAATTCTCCACTCCTGGAATGAATACCGCAGATATGGCTGGGACATATCTTTCTGCCCATTTCAGGATGCAATTTACTTCCCTCTGGGCTGCACGACTCCTGGTGCCACCCTGATGATTGATATATGCCACTGCCGTGGCATTGTCCGATTGAATTCTGACAGGGGACCCTTGGAGTTTGGATGTCCATGCTACTAGGGCATACCGGGCTGCTCGTATCTCTAAGAGATTGATGGGCAGGGCCTTTTCTGCATCCGACCATCTGCCCTGGAGAGACCATTGCTCCAGTACTGCTCCCCAGCCTATAAGGCTGGCATCTGTAGTGACCACCTTCCAAGAAATCGGACTGAAGGCTTTCCCTTTTTCCAGATTCTGGGGAACCAACCACCAACGGAGGCTCTTGCGAACGGAAGGGGACAAGGACATTGGTAAGTCTAGGGCCTGAACTTTTTTGTTCCAGGCTGACAGTATGGCCCTTTGCAAATTCCTTGAATGGAATTGACCGTAGGGTACTGCTTCGAATGATGCCACCATTTTTCCCAGCAGCCTCATGCACAGGCGTATGGATGGCTGTCTTTTTGTACCCACTAGGTGGATCAAATCTCTCAAAGACGACCCCTTTTCTTGAGGCAAGAAATTTTTTATCTGGTCTGAATCCAGCCTTAGCCCCAAGTATTCCAGACTTTTGACTGGTTTTAGGGCTGACTTGTCTCGGTTGATAATCCAACCGTGATATTCCAGATACTCGATTGTCTCGTGAACAACCACTTCTAGTTTTTCCACTGAGTGGTCTATCAGCAACAAGTCGTCTAGATATGCCATTATCGTTACACCTTGCGTTCTTAGATTGGCCAATAATGGGGCCAGAATTTTTGTGAACACTCGTGGTGCTGTGGCCAGACCGAAGGGTAAGGCTCTGAACTGAAAATGGCGCCCTTCTACCGCAAAGCGTAGAAATTTTTGGTGGGCTGGAAAGATGGGAATGTGCAAATAAGCATCTTTGATGTCGATCGAGGCTAACCACTCCTCCCCTTGTAGGGCAGTGGCCACCGATCGGATCGACTCCATCCGGAAAGTCCTGATATGTAGGAATTTGTTTAGCCCTTTTAGATTTAATATGGGTCTCACGTCCCCGTTTGGCTTCGGGACTGTAAAGAGGTTTGAGTAAAACCCGAATCCCCATTCTTCCAGGGGAACCTCTATAATTACTGCTTGGAGCAATAATTGTTCTAGTGCCAACAGGAGGGATCCTCTCTTCTGGGGATCCCTTGGCACGTTTAACCTTATAAAATGGGAAGGAGGGGAGTCTTTTAACTCCAATTTGTATCCCAGACTTACTGCGGAGAGCACCCATCTGTCTCTGATCGTGTCCCGCCAGGTCTCTGTGAACAACTGAAGTCTTCCCCCCACCCGATTGAGTGGGGGCAACCCTTCATGCATTTGACTTTGGGGGAGGTTTTGTACCTCTCCTGATCCAGGGTTTCTTGTTACCCTGCAATTGTCCCTGATTTTTACCCCCGGGATTTGACCGAGGAGGCCGTCGGAACTGTTTTACAGCCGATGTCCTAGGGACTGGAGAAGCAGGCCTCTTAAAAGAGGGACCTCTAACTCTGTTTTTAACCGGCAAAAGTGTACTTTTACCGCTGGAAATTTTCTGGATATATTTGTCCAGGTCTTCCCCGAATAAGCGTTCACCATGAAATGGGAAGCTGACCAGCAATTTTTTACAGGGAGCTTCAGCAGACCAGTTTTTGAGCCACAGAAGCCTGCGCATATGTACTACAGACAGCATAAGGCGGGAGGCCTGATGGATTGAATCCTTTATAGCGTCCACCGCAAAGCATAAGGCTCTAGGTAGATCAGCTAGGGCAAGAGCCTGCTGATCTGGCAAGTCCCTTAAGACCTGTTTCAACTGATCCTTCACTGCTTGGCAGACCCCAATAGCTGCCACTGCTGGTTGTGTCACCAAGCCTGCTGTAGCAAAAGCAGATTTTAATAAGGACTCCAATTTTTTATCTATTGGGTCCTTGAACATTTGGACATTATCCACTGGACATGTCAGTGATTTATTCACACAAGAGATGGCTGCGTCCACTGTAGGGACCCTCCATTTTTTGATGAACTTATCCTCCATGGGATAGACCACCTGAAATCTCTTGGGAGGAGTAAATATTTTATCAGGATGCTCCCAATCCTGGTAAATGAGCCCTTCCAGTAAAGGATGGATCGGAAAGGAACAAACAGTCTTGGGAGCTTTTAGCGACCCCAACGAGGAGACAGAAGTGGATGATGGCTCCGCAAGGGGCATTTTAAATGCTGATCGGACCATGTTAGTCAGGGACTGAACCCATAATCTTTCAGCATGTGATGCTGAGAATGGCTCTTCCACTGTTGATTCCTCTACAACAGAATCAACCTCATCCTGATCTCCTTCAGGTAGGTCGATCCCTGTATGGGACTGTTGCTCTGCTAACAGGTACTCTGAGGGAGGAGACGGAGATCGAGCGCTTTTTCCCTGTGACAGGGAAGCAGCGATCAATGTTGACAATCTCTCTTCCAGCCCTCCCAGAGCTGAGGAAAAAACCTCCTCTGTTACATACACAGGAGCAGGTGAACTGAGGACAGCCACAGTACCAGGTACTCCTGAGGGTGCTCTACGGTCACTAACCTCTGATTCTTCAGGGGAGATTGGTGCAGCCGAAGCATGCCCAAGATCCTCAGAGCCCGATGGAGACCCCCTATGCTTCCTGGGATTTTTAGTCCCGGAGTTTTTAGACGGCATATTCCTAAGCCCAAAGCTGAGGTATTCCAGCCGAAATACACCACTTACTGACAATAGTCTAGCACAATTGCTGCTATAAAAACAGTTGGTGTCTACTAATGTGCCTTTCTATGGGGATGCCTGCATCAACCGCTTGCTGTATGCCTTTTTTAAATGTTGCCAGCTCTGTCTCTGCACTCCATAGCCAGCTCACAACACATAATTGTGCTTTTTAACATGCTGGGACGCCCGCACATGCGCAGAAGCGCTGCGGCGCGCACAGAGCGTCATCCCCCAAGCTCCGCCCCCTTTCCCAGCTCACCTCTATATATAGAGGCGCGTGCACGCGCATGCGCGCGGGCACATGCGCCTTCGGCGCTCTTTTTTGAAAAGGGAAACTAGGGACAAGAGACAGGGCCCTTTTGCCGCAGGCCGGGGGATGGACGAGCATTGCAACATGGCAGAGGAAGCAGTTTCCCACAAGAGAACTCACCATCTGCCTGGACTTGCTCTGATGAAAAAAAACTAGTCCACATGACAAGAAACGTTCCACAGCGGCCTCTAGTGGATTAACACAGGTACCGCAGTCTATTTTTTTTTTTTTTTCTTGACCACTATTAAAAATATTACATTTTTTAGTAGTTACAGGCATGCATAAATATTTAGCGGGAATACCGTTAGGTAACAGGCAGAAAGACATATTAGGCTTGGGGGTCCCCTCAATAGAACCAAGTTCCTGAGGGCCCCCACTTACCTTTTCCCCGCCGCAGGACTCTGTTTGGTCCACAGAAGCCCAAACTTCACCTATCACGGCAGGCAT
Organism: Rana muscosa; assembly: GCA_029206835.1. Lineage (NCBI taxonomy): Eukaryota > Metazoa > Chordata > Amphibia > Anura > Ranidae > Rana > Rana muscosa. Next base: position 13,655,911 of record JARGYO010000198.1, on the reverse strand, counting down.
TGTAATTAAACCTTCAGGGACCGGGTTCCCAAGGATTCCACTCCCCTGGACCTGTATAGCACCCTGCACAGAAAACATCTTGGTCGTGGGTATGACCAGAGCTCTGGATCCCAGGGTCCAGCTCTCCTAAGAGAAGCATTACAGGCAAAACCTTGCTCTTCTCTGCAAGGCCCGGGTACCGACCGTTTAGCTATGAAGCTTTTTTGGTCGGATCCGGAATAGCTTACTGAGGCCCAAAAGAACCTGTACGCAAGCTCAGTGAAAAACACATGTTACTTCTTGGCCAACACCTTAGACACTGGCAAAAAACGGAGGTGCTCCCGGATGGGAGGGGCTTATATAGGGGAGGGTACTTCCGGTTTGGAAGTTGCCAGTGCCAGCACCTGAAGGTAAACTATATAACCCACATAGTAATGACTATGCCGCTCTGTGTCCCGTGATGTACGAGAAAGAAATAGGTGTCTGTGCAGACATCTACCCTGAGACCTGTGGACAACCCCTGGACACCAACCCGGAATATCTTTCTATGCTGTCTACCCCTGCAGGGGTGTAGCAAGCTGGTGAGTGGGGACACATGTGGGGGTCGTACTGCCTGTTCTGTTGAAGATCTTAATTGCCATTTTAAGAAGATTGACCGATTGACTACCTTATATCGAGATTTACACTATATGTCAACACTACAGACATTGTACAGAGGCTAATGGTGTAGCCAATTAGCTTGCTGACATACAGTGGTGGTCTTTTTGCCTGGAGACCTTATAGGTTGGACTATTACGCTTGCAGCCTGTTGTCCTGCTGATTCAATATAACACTTTTTTCTTGTACACTAGCACTTTTTTGATCTTATATATATATATATATATATATTTTGATACACTTGATGTCTTATGTGATGCACTAAGAAGATATATTCTGGGTCACTATATTACATATCTACTCTTGTAGTTTTAATTTGGTTCATAGGACCCTTGACATAGGAGACATATAGAACACCATCACCATTAAATGGTACACAACCACTTGGTTTAATATATAGATATAATCACACAGCACTGGTCCCACTAGGACTAGTGAGCAGTGCCATACCCCATTCACCCAATGGTGTGAACTATGCCATTGAAAAACATAACCTACTTTCCAAAACGCACTGGACTGCATGTGGTGTGAACTGGCCCTTACGCAATTTGGCATATTTAAAGGCACTTCTCCTTGTTTCGTTTTTGGGGTTCTCCAAATTGGTGACATTGATATATGTCCCTTAGGGTGGGACTTGGGTCCCCATACCCATTTTAAGGCCAATAACTAGAAGATAAGCCAGCCAAGTGGGGACTACCAAAATTAACAAGTCAGTTCCCATAGACTGCAATGGTATTTGTTGTCTAACTTTTGCCCATGTTAGGCTCTTTGTTTGCCTCCCCTGGACCGGGGGGTGTTTGTCCCATCTCTAATTTAGTAGCATGCTGGATGATGTGCTTAATTTTGGACAGGGGGTGGCTTATTTTGTGCTAGCTGCATTCAAGTTGGTCTGGGCATGCTCAGGGACTTTGCTTTTTTCCTGTGCCTTTTGGGGTGTGAAATGCATTTGGGTTGATCTAAGCATGCTCAGGGACTTTGCTTTTTTTGGTGCTTTTTGTGTGTGAACAGCACTAGGATGTTTCTGGGCATGCTCAGAGAGCGTATTTTTTGGGTTAGTAATTTAAGGACATCCTTAACAGGTGTACCCACTTTGAAGTTCAGTCTCTACATTGGGTGAATTTGCGTTTTATGTGTTTCATGGACTATGCATGTGTTTGAAATAGCTTCATCAGCACACAAACCTGTTATATAAAGCTTGCAGATAGCATTCTCTACCTTGCCCTGAAAAGAGGCAAGATTGTGTGCGTGTGTGGCCGGCCGGCAAAAAGTACATTTTGGTGTCCTTATTGACTTTGTAACACATGTATTTTCGCTTTGTATTTTGCTTGTTATGTCTTTGAAAAACAGATGTTTTTTTTTTACTTTTGTTGATTAGATTTTTTAGGGTGGGGGATATTTTCCCCTTAAATATTTTTGATGTTGTTAGAGCTGGTTCACACCAGGGCGGCGCGACGCGGCACGACTTGTGGGGGCGACCTCGGCGGCGCGATCTCAAGACGACTTGAGACGCCCACTGAGGCGATTTGCATAAGACTTCTGTATAGAAGTCAATGCAGGTTGACTTGGGTCACCCCCAAAAGTAGTACAGGAACCTTTTTCTAAGTCGGAGCGACCTGAGTCGCTAATACTTAGAACGGTTCCATTGAAAAGCGTGGGACGCGACTTGTCAGGCGACTGAGTCGCCTGACGAGTCGCCCTGGTGTGAACCGGCTCTTAATGTGTGTCGTTTGTTCACTTTGAATTAATTGTCTGTGCTGAATTATTTTGAAAAATATTTCTCAAGATGTTGTGACTAATGTTTCAAATTAACATACATGTTTTTTTGCTTTCCTTGCTTTTTTCAAAGTCTTGTTTTGTTGACCAATAAAATTTGATGCTAATTTTGATGTTTGTTTTTTCTTTTCCATGCAACAAATTTCACAGCTGCAGCTTAATTAGGCTGATTGGCATGTCAAAACAAAACAGGTGTGATTTGTCTAAAAGTTACTTTCCTGGTGCCTTCATTGTAGCATATGCATGGATTGTGTGCTGCCATGGATAGTCACCAGGAAAGGAAAAATACAGGAGCGGTAAGTATTAATTTTTCCTTTTTACTGCAGTGGTTCTCAGCCTCAGTCCTCAAGTACCCCCGACAGGACATGTTTTGTGAATTTATCTTATCGAGAATTGCTGTCCAAAATACCTAGCCATTGACTGTGATTTAAAGCACATGTGGAAAATTTGCAAACATGGCCTGTTGGGGGTACTTGAGAAGCACTGATTTAGAGCACTGTGCTAAAATCTAGCTCAAGGCAATACTATTCTAATTGTGGGCATTTGAGGGAAACCAAGTGAGTGCTCGAACCCCTGCTTGTTTTTTTTTTTAGGTTGGGCTTTGTGTCCCTTTTCTTAAAATTGGCTTCACTTCCTGTCACACAGCTAAACAGGAAGTGAAGGTAAAACAATACCAATGTCTTTTCTTGGGGACACTTACTTTACTATTAATTTCCATAAAAAGTGAGTTCCTTCAGCTAGAAGCCAAATGTATGTAGATGCGCGACCGCTGTGTATATGAGATGCGCAACTGCTGTGTGCGCACAGGTATGCGCATATTTGACTCTCGGGAAGCGGTGGCCAGCACACAGGAATGACATCACGCCCCTACAGGAATTGCTTGTACTGCTGCTAAGTTCTCTGAGAAAGAGATGATACTTATTTGAAAAATATTTTTTTTTTGTTTTTTTTTAACATGGGGTGGTGTTTGTGTGGGTCCCTAACACACATTCATAAATTTTAGGGCCAATTTTGACAGGATCCGATTTACAACATGTTTTTAGATTGTGAGAGGAAACCCAGGGGAAATCCACGCAGGGACAGGGAGAACATGCAAACTCAGCCGGGATTCGAACCAGCAACCCTTTTTGCTGCTAGGTGAAAGTGCTAACCACTACACCACTGTGCTGCACAAATATGTATCTAGAGCAACGTTTCTCAACCAGTGTGCCGCGGCACACTGGTGTGCCGCGGCACACTGGTGTGCCGTGAAGAGTCCTCAGGTGTGCAGCGGCAAAATGACCCCCAATATGTCAGCTATGGCAGCTATCTGATGTCACAAGCGCTGCTGGCCACTTGGTTTATATTAGTTATTACAGCGGTGCCGATCCGCTGTGTAAAACTCACTTCCCGCTGCCACAGGCACTCGGGAAGCTGTGCGGGCCTCCCGAAAGCGTCATGCCAACCGAATACGTCATCGGTTGCTATGGGAGGGTCGGGCACACGTACTGCTATCTGTGACGTGTTTGCCGCGGGTGCCAGAGGACTCTGGCTGGCGCGCTTTTCGATGAGGAGAAGAAGAAGAGTATAGTAGAGGTGGAACAGTGAAGAGACACGGGTACAGTATTTGTACCTGCCATTTTCAATGTGATACATGTGCAATAGTTTTATTGCAGGCTGCAGGCATGGTGTTTAAAAAAAAAAGAAACTACATAACACTTGGCACTTTCACATTGCCTCACTTCATTGCAGGCATGGTGATTTTTTTTTAATGTAATATATTATACATGGGCTATGTGGGTTATTATTAATGATAACTGTATACCTGTGTGGTGCGAATACTGTTTACATATGCGTGTGCGACTTGCGTATCCACTTGCGTAGGGATGGGGAGGTGCTTAAAAAAAATGTTGTCTTATTTATTAAACTTTTTTTCTTTTCACTGTCCCTTTTACATATTTTTTTATATAATATACATGGGCTATGTGGGTTAATATTGATAATGATAACTGTATACTTCAATACTGCAGTTTGGCCGCAGGTGTAGCGCATGTGGTTTCTCAGACTTCTATTATGTCCCATTTTTGGTGTGCTTTCAGAAAATGTACCAAAAATGTACTACATAATAGAAATTTATGAGAAACCACATGAAAACCGCAGGTACACTGCCCTACACCTGCGCTGCGGCCAAACTGCAGTACTGAAGTATACAGTTATCATTATCAATATTAACCCACATAGCCCATGTATATTATATAAAAAAAATGTAAAAGAGACAGTGAAAAGAAAAAAAAAGTTTAATAAATAAGACAACATTTTTTTTAAGCACCCCCCATCCCTACGCAAGTGGATACGCAAGTCGCACATGCATATGTAAACAGTATTCGCACCACACATGTGAGGCACGTTAGAGCGAGTGCAATAATTCTAGTGCTAGACCTCCTCTTTAGCTCTAAACATGTAACCTGTAAAGGTTTTTAAAAGCGTTGCTTATGGAGATTTTTACCGGCATAGTTTGTCACCATTCAACGAGTGTGCGCAATTTTAAAGTATGACATGTTAGGTATCTATTTACCCGCCATAACATCATATTTCACACTACAGGTGGTCCCCGGGTTACAAACAAGACAGGGACTGTAGGCTTGTTTAATTAATTTGAATCTGTTTGTAAGTCGGAACAGGAACATTTTTAAGTGTATCTTCAGCCAAAAAATCTATTTTTAAGCTTTTTGGATATCAGCCAAAAAATCTATTTTTAAGCTATTTGGATAGCATAGGGAAGGTTTATCATCACCCCTGTAGCGTTTGTTTTGCTGTCTGTGCACCTGTTCAGAAGATTTCACCTCACTATCTGTCCCAATGACAATTGTATTTTGAAAATTTGGGGTTTTTAGTGAAACAAGGATTGGTGATAAAGCATCAGTAGAGAGGAGACACCTTTTTCCCATATTAACTCTTACAGGAGAGAATTTCCCTTCCCAGGGGTAGATTTCCTCTCACTTCCTGTTGTCTCATTCTGTTTGTAAGTCGGATGTTTGTAAGTAGGGGACCACCTGTATACCCCAAATTTGGGGTATATATTGTGTTTTGTTTTAATTAATTGAAGTGACTTTTTTACAAAAATAAATGCGTTTGCAAAACCACTGTGCAAATACCATGTGGCATAAAAAATTGCAACGATCACCCCCTAGTGTGGTACAACGTACTGAACTCTGTACTCTGCATTACAGAATACAGAACTCAGCGGCTACAAACTACTGAAAGGTCTAGCATAGATCGTTTTTTGCAAAGAAAGGCTCCAGTACCCAGCTCTGATTCGGAGCCATCAACTTCATCATCCACAAGTACCTCAGCAGAGAGGATAGTGGAGGCCAGCATCAAGACAAGGAAAAGACAGTATGATGATAGATACCTGTCATATGGTTTCATCTGTACAGGGGTTTCATCATGCCCTCTCCCTATGTGTCTGATATGTGGTATGAATTTATCAAATGAAGCAATGGTTCCAAGCAAACTTAAAAAAGACACCTGACAACAAATCATCCATCACTAGCCAGCAAAGGACCAGAATATTTCATTCGTTTGAAAAGTCAACACAAACGACAAGAGCAAGTTATGATGAAGAGTGCAAAAGTGTCAGAGAAAGCACTGGAGGCTAGCTATTTAGTGGCCGAGATAGTAGCTAAAGCTAAGAAGCCACACACAATTGCGGAAACAGTCATTTTGCCAGCATGCACAGCTATTGTCAACAAAATGCTAGGCCCACAAGCAGCCAAAGAAATAGCAAAAGTTCCACTATCTGACAGTACCATTGGAAGGCGAATCAATGACATGTCTTCAGATATTGAAAACCTGGTTTTTGAAAAAATCAGATCTACTGGGAAATTTTCCTTACAAGTTGATGAATCCACTGACATAAGTGGGCATGCTCAGCTCTTGGCAAATGTTCGATTCATAGATGAGGACCATATCAAGGAGACTTTTTTTTTTTGCAAACCGATACCTGAAAAAACAAGTGGAGAGGAGATTTATCGTGTGACAACGGAGTATCTTGAACAGGGCGGATTAAGCTGGAAGAACTGTATCAGTGTCTGCACTGATGGCGCTGCTGCCACGATGGGTAGTGTCAAGGGCTTCATCAGCAGAGTCAGAGTTCAGAACCCAAGTGTGCGAAACACTCACTGCTTTCTTCACAGGGAGGCACTAGTTGCAAAGACCCTGCCACAAGAACTGTCAGATGTACTGGATGGAGCAGTGAACATTGTGAATTATATAAAAATGCGGCCCTTAAAGACACGTATGTTTTCAATTCTGTGCGCAGAAATGGGAGCAGAGCATCATAGCTTGTTGTTACACACCGCAGTCCGCTGGCTTTCACGGGGAAAAGTCTTGGATCGAGTATACGAGTTGAGAGAAGAAATTAGAACATTTCTAATAGGACAGAAGTCTGCATATGCAGAATTAATGGAAGACACGCAATGGTGTGCGAAACTTGCATACCTGGCCGACATTTTTAGACATCTGAATGAACTGAGTGCTAAAATGCAAGGTAAAGAAGAAAATCTTCTCACCTCGTCTGACAAATTACGTGGCTTCAGATCCAAGCTGACACTCTGGCGCTCCTTTGTAGAACAGGGCAGCCTTGAGATGTTTCCCTTGTGCAATGCACATTCAAATGGCAGCACACTTTCTGATCTTATCTCTGAACACCTACAAATTCTTGACGAAAGATTTAGTCACTATTTTCCATCTGAAGCTTTTGCAGAGTTTGACTGGGTCCGTAACCCTTGGAGTTCATGTGCATTGGATAGCTCAAAAGTCTTGCCACTAGCGGCACAAGAGCAACTGGCAGAGATCAGGGAAGATCGTACATTAAAAATAAAATTTCAAGATGTGGCTTTGGATAAGTTTTGGGTATCATTGACTAGTGAGTACCCAGTAGTTTCAAGTACCGCCATGGCAATTCTACTACCCTTCTCTACTACATACTTGTGTGAACTGAGCTTTTCAAGCCTAACCTATATCAAAAACAAGTACAGAGAGAGACTTAGGGCCGTGGACCAGGAGCTCCGTGTCTGTCTCTCATCCTTTCCTGCCAGAATAGAGCAGTTGTGTGAATCGTCCCAGGCTCAAGTATCCCATTGATGTAAGTAACAATTCAATTTTTTCCACATTTTTGGTTTGGTGTGCCTTGAGATTCTGACAGATTTTAAAGGGTACCTTGGTTAAAAAAAGGTTGAAAAACACTGATCTAGAGATGTAGGTTCTTGTGTCCACTTGTGAAAATACAAGTGGGCCATGGCACATCTACATTCCAAATTTGTCACTTAAGATGGTCATGCACTATACAATCTGATTGGCCAATCTCTGTACAACTCGAGCTTTCGGGAAAAATAGGTATTAGGAATACGCACTTGAACAATTAATTCACATTTTTGGAAATCAAACAGGCTCTTGCCTAATCTAATTTTTATAATTGCAGTGCATGGTCACCTTTAAAGATCAAGATCAGAAAATATTAATTTATTGGGTTTAGAAACACTTTTCTGTTCTTTGTAATGTATTGAAAGATTTGTGTGAAAATATAAAAAAAAAAAAAACATTTCAAAGATATATTAGAAGCAATAGGAATGAGATTAGCTTCACAAAGGTTAATTGAGTGAGAACACCTACTAATTGCCTAACAAGACACATCCAATGAGATGGGCGTGCGCTATTATTAATGAGAAAGCAGCAGTTACCCTGGCAACAGTCGCCGTTTACATATTTGCTATTGCGGTGTGCGTCTGCGTGCGCCAGTTCGGACGCCCAATCATTGATTTATCCGGCGCACCAATTAAGGTATGAACCGGCGCAGCGCAGTGTTCTTAGTAAATCAGCCCCAATGAGTGGGAACCTCTTGCTAAAAAATTTGCAAAGTATGCTTCTTTCTTGAATAAGACTAAAGCAGAGATAAGGACAGTGTCCACAGTGGGTTGGTACTTTCTTTATGCTCTCTATACTGAATCACAGAGAAGGCAGAAATGAAGGTATTAAAAGACCAGCTAGCAGTTGCTTTAGAGTGTGTATGTTCAACTGCTAGTCAGGCTGATGATTTGAAAGAGCGGTGTGCAGCCCTCATGACCAAATCAATTAATGCCTTATAGGACAAGAAAGGGCCGTAAACCTGTTAGTAAAGCCAAAGTATGTGCCCTTGTCACATCCCAAAACTGGGATTGTGAAGATGTGCTCTCCTCAAATGATAGTGAGAATGGGGAGATAGAGTTTGATGTTTCTGATAATGATCATCCAATGGGAAAGAAAAAAAAGTGTGGCAGACCTCTCATTACTAAGCATAGGAAAAGGCAACATGATAGAGGGGATATGGCATATGGGGAGGTGCATTGTTGCAATCCCAGAGATGTTGAATTTGAAGTTTTCACAAACTGAACTCCATGAGCTGGCAAAAAAATACAAACGGAGGTCCGGGGAACCCCTCTTGAGTTGGCTCCTATGCAGTGTTGTTCATCTTACGTTAAAAAAGTAATTAGTTACAGTTACAAATTACTTCTTCCAAAAAGTAATGCAACTAGTTACTCAGTTACTACATTGAAAAAGTAATTAGTTACTCAGCAAAGTAACCATATTGGTTATATTATATATACACGGGGGCAGGGGCGGGGCGGTAGAAGGATGATATATATGTAATTTTTTCAGTGTATGAAAATAATAGGAGGGAGAACAATAAATAACATTGGTTATGTGGCCATGCCTCACTGTGCCCATGCTTCACTGTGCCCAATAACTCGCTGTGCCCAATGCCTCACTGTGCCCAATGCCTCACTGTGCCCAATGCCTCACTGTGCCCGTGCCTCACTGTGCCCGTGCCTCACTGTGCCCGTGCCTCACTGTGCCCGTGCCTCACTGTGCCCGTGCCTCCTCCAGTCCTCCTCGTCTGTGATAGGCAGGACACTCAATTTCCCAGCATTCAGTGTTCCGCCTATCACGGACATCCGCTCATCCTCACAGACGAGGATGAGAGGATGTCCGTGATAGGCGGAACACTGCCTGCTGTGAAATTGAGTGTTCCGCCCATCACAGACGACGAGGACTCGGGAGGCGCGGCTTTTGAACACTGCAATGGCCGCCGTCTGTCTGCATGACACGCTGATGAGGTAGGCAGACGGCGGCTTGCAGTTAGTGTTACATTACATCTACTCGCGGCGGCTGCGGCGAGTAGATGTAATTAGGGTAACGCCGCCCAAGTAATGGGAATGGCGGTGCCATGAGGGGAAGAGTAATCCGTTAGATTACTCGTTACCCCAAAAAGTGGCTACGTTACCCAACGCCGTTTATTTAAACGGAGTTAGTTACAACACTGCTCCTATGTTTATGGAATGAAAGGGCGGACAGTGTTTTGTCAGGTAAGGAAGCAGTGGCTATGGGAGTGTTAACCCATGAGCCACAATTTCATCAGGCAATGCGAAAAGCCTGAGAGTTTAGTGTGAATTTTTCACTGTTAGACCTCGTGAGAGATAGAATAGTCTGAGTATACGCTAGCCCTAGTGACCTGGAAAATACTTACTCCTGGAGAACAATAAGAGAGGGTATTTCCAGCTTATGCGAGATGGGTTGTATAACCGGATTAAATATGTTTCCAGAATGGATGGGTCCAGATATGGAACCCTTTACGTCTGCTCTGCGCTCTAAGCTGATGAAGTCTGCACCTTTTAATCTCAGGGCTCCTTTATTGTCCTAGCTGGGAGGCCTGGGTTTAAACAGTAAGATTCATGAAGCCACTACACTTTTAAACCAGTTGAGGGAGCTATAAAAAAACTGTCAGGGCAGTAGATAAGGTCAAGGCCAGACAGGAAGAAAACGAGCAGAAAAAAAACAAAACAGGGAATGTGATAGAGAAGACAGGAGGTGAAAAGAAAAGCAGGCTAGTTATCTCTAAGAAACAAATGTGGGTGGATCTAATAAAGGCAGGAGTACCTAAAGATGAAATAGATGGGATTTCTACTGCAGAAATGCTGAAGAGATGGAAACATTTAGTGAGTTAAACTGTCAGGGTTAGGAACACTACTCCTAGTGAAGATAACATCAGCTTAGATTTAGAGAAAACAGAACAGACCCCTCCTGTTAGTTCCAAACCATTTCCCAAAACTGCACAAACCCAAATCCCCTTATCCTGGGGAGGAGTTAGAGAGACTCAGGAAAGGGGATTGGGAGGTTCCTTATCCTTTTATGAAGGTAAGGTGGGTCTCCTGTAATAGCAGTGAGGACAGTGACAGCAGGAGACCAACGCCCATATGCACCTGTCACTGTATGGTGGTGGGGGGGGGGGGAAGTCGTCATCTCCTACACGTGTCAGGGCTGGGTTCAGCCCTTCCTTCTCTGTGCTGGCAGCTCAGCTGTCAGCTAATTACCAGCTTCCATCTCTCCACAGTGATCCACCTGTTGATGATCCGCTCGTCAGCTTTGCCTACCTAAGGACTTCCAGTTAATTTGCTCTTCGCCTGTGTTAACATCACAAGAGACTTTCTCCTGCCTTCCAGTTGAAGACCTGCTTGACTGCTGTCCCCTCTGGCTACGGATCCTGCTTGCTGTTCTATTACCTTTATCGCTGGCTCTTGGACTACCCAATCCGGTTACTGAACTCTGGCTATGTTTGACTACGCTTACTCTGTTTACCTTTTTATTATTTATTATTAAACTAACTCCGGTAGTCCCTGTGCAGGCAGACCCTGATGCTGCTCCAGTCTCTGTGCAGGCACCCGCCTCGAGTATTACCTCTATTAGAGATATGAAGAAAGGGTTGAGTATAGCCTCAGTTATGATAAAAATAGACTAACAATATATAGTGCCCTCATCCATAATAAATGTTGAGGAGGGAACCCATCGGACATAGGTTGATGGTTGCTAGGGCCATCTTTCCCCTAATAGTCACTCAGGATTAAAGGTTTTGTGGACTTTTGCAGGCACTGATATGACAACATACAAAATTGCATTAAAAAATTATTTATTGGTATTTATCAAAAGAGAAAAGCAATAATTTAAAAAACATAGACCGAACCCCACAGTATAGAACAACATGAGTCGGTGACACAACAGCCGTTACAGACTATTAAAGTGGAGCAGGCCGGACCTCAACCGGTTTCGCGGCACAACACCGCTTCTTCAGGAGGGTCTGTACAAAACATAATATACATTATAAGTACACTAGCAATATGTTAATACAATAAATAAAACGTACTTAATATCAAAAATATAATCAAAAAGTCAAGGTCTGTTGACTGCTCACCGTAAGGACGTTCAGAGGTGCAACGACTGCCCAGGTAAACCCCCCGCGGCGAATGAGGGGGAATGAAAGTATATGGTGCAGATTGATACAATCTAATAATAATGATTAGAATAAGATTTGGTTAGATAATCCATATTTGAACTAGTTTGGCATGGGACACCCAGTAGAACAGTGAAGGAAGGGGGGGCCCGAAAAGAAAAAGGGGGGGAAGGGTTTGTGAAAAGGAAGGAAGGGAAAGGGAGAAGGGTTTGTAAAAGGGAAGAAAAGGAAAGGGGGAGTTGGATAAGGAGGGGGAGGAATTTGGGGAGGGGGCGGGAAAGGGGGAAGGAAAAGAAAAGAGAGAAAGGGGAGAAAAACCGGAGGAAACCAAAATAGATAGAGGGGGGGGAGGGGAGGGGGTGAAGGGAAAGAAAGAAACAGACAGCCTCAATCTCCCAGTTGGCTGGGGATACCAACAGCAAGCCACTGTGTCCAGCAGAAAAGTGAGAAGGGAAAGAGGGAAGCAAACCAAGGGACCCGGGGGAAGCAAGAGGCTGATCTATATAATAGCCAGCACATATGAATTGCTCTTACCAATACTCAAACATATTGCAGTAATGGAAAAACCTAACGAGGATCTAGACAGCCGAAGGATTGTGGTAACCCAGGTATGGAGCCCAATGTCCAGCAGAGATAGGAGGACAGGATTGTAGGCTATAAATAAAACCAAAAATTGAATGTAAAGGTCAGCAGCGCTGAGCAAGCTAAACAGCAGCTGAGCGGCTATGGCCGTATAAAGCACTCACCTCGGCGTCTCAGTTCCTCGCATATGGTTTCCCAAGGAGAGTGTGCATGCACCACTCACACTAGCGGCTTGCGAACAAGCCGCTTATGTGTGTTCCCCGACCCCGCCGTCAGACACGCCGCGAGTAACGGCGCGTGACGTCACGGGGTCATCCCTTCCACACTCTGCAAAGCTATAGTGCAAGTGCGCGTCGAATAACCCAAGGCCAGGTCAGTCAGCGCAAGTACGGGATGGCGTCAGTCATCCCGACCAGGAAGAGAACTCATCCGCCAATGGGGTGAAAGTAGGAAGTCGTCACATGCTGTGATGCGTCAGCAGACAGAGACCAAAACAATGAGAGTATAATACAATAACAAATATGCGTATGATGGCAATATAAGACATTTAATGAATAATTAACAATACCTATCAACAACAATATGTTTGACAGTAATCACCGATATACAATTTAAGAAATTGAAAGGAGAAGAACCCACTAACAAGGATGTATCATATTAATGGCAAAAATGGGTTAGATATAAACATGTATACAGGCCATATTGGGAAAAGGGGAAGGGGGGAAAGGGGGGGGGGAAGAGGGGGGGGAGAAGAAGAAGGGAAGGAAGAGTGTGGAGGGGAAGGGGAACAGGAGGGGGCGGGAACATAGGAAAGGGGAGGGGAAAAATGAAGAAATAGGGGAAAAAGAAAGCGGGGGTACTTATAAAAAGGGTTTATAGGAATTCATCTCGTTAATTCCAGGGGGGGTTGTGGCATTGAGGTGTTCTATCCACAGGGTTTCCCTCTGTAGGATAGTCCTATCCCAATCACCACCCCTGGGACTAGGTTTGACAACTTCCAAGACAAAGAAACACACGGCAGACAGGTCATAATGATGGTATAGACCTATGTGTCGTCCGATGGTAGTCAATTTGCCATTGCCAGAATAGTATATATGATCTCCTATACGCTGTCTGAACTCTCTGATGGTTTTACCCACATAGAATGCTTTGCAAGAGCACACCATGAGGTAAATAACCCCTTTGGTGCCACAATTAGCATGTGTAGAGGAGCGGAAATGCTCTCCATTTGGGAGATATGGGCATATGTGAAATTACACCCCAAAATACATTCTGCTGCTTCTCCTGAGTACGGGGATACCACATGTGTGGGACTTTTTGGGAGCCTAGCCGCGTACGGGACCCCAAAAACCAAGCACCGCCTTCAAGGTTTCTAAGGGCATAAATTTTTGATTTCGCTCCTCACTACCTATCACAGTTTTGAAGGCCATAAAATGTCAAAATAGCCCAAAACCCCCACAAATGACCCCATTTTGGAAAGTAGACACCCCAAGCTATTTGCTGAGAGGCATGGTCAGTATTTTACAGCTCTCATTTGTTTTTGAAAATTAAGAAAGACATTTTTTTTTCTTTTTTTTTTCTTTTTTTACATTTTCAAAACTTTGTGACAAAAAGCGAGATCTGCAAAATACTCAACATACCTCTCAGCAAATAGCTTGGGGTGTCTACTTTCCAAAATGGGGTCATTTGGGGGGGTTTTGTGCCATCTGGGCATTCCATGGCCTCCGAAACTGTGATAGGCAGTGAGAAGTGAAATCAAAAATTTACACCCATAGAAATCCTGAAGGCGGTGCTTGGTTTTTGGGGTCCCGTACGCGACTAGGCTCCCAAAAAGTCCCACACATGTGGTATCCCCGTACTCAGGAGAAGCAACAGAATGTATTTTGGGGTGTAATTCCACATATGCCTATGGCATGTTTGAGCAATATATAATTTAGTGACAACTTTTTGTACATTTTTTTTTTTTTGGTCATTATTCAATCACTTGGGACAAAAAAAAAATATTCAATGGGCTCAACATGCCTCTCAGCAAATAGCTTGAGGTGTCTACTTTACAAAATGGGGTCATTTGGGGGGGTTTTGTACTGCCCTGCCATTTTAGCACCTCAAGAAATGAGATAGGCAGTCATAAATTTAAAGCTGTGTAAATTTCAGAAAATGTACCCTAGTTTGTAAACGCTATAACTTTTGCGCAAACCAATAAATATACGCTTATTGACATTTTTTTTACTAAAGACATGTGGCTGAATACATTTTGGCCTAAATGTATGACTAAAATTGAGTTTTGAACTGTCCTGGCATTTTATGCACAACATTAGGAAGCTTATGTCACACATCATCCACTCTTCTAACCACTTGAAGACAAAGCCCTTTCTGACACTTTTTGTTTACATGAAAAAATATTTTTTTTTGCAAGAAAATTATGTTGAACCCCCAAACATTATATATTTTTTTAAAGCAAAGGCCCTACAGATTAAAATAGTGGGTGTTGCATTTTTTTTTCCACACAGTATTTGCGCAGCGATTTTTCAAACGCATTTTTTGGGGGAAAAACACACTTTTTTTATTTTTAATGCACTAAAAAACACTATATTGCCCAAATGTTTGATGAAATAAAAAAGATGATCATAGGCCGAGTACATGGATACCAAACACGACATGCTTTAAAATTGCGCACAAACGCGCAGCGGCGACAAACTACATTCATTTTTAAAAGCATTTAAAAGCCTTTACAGGTTACCACGTTAGATTTACAGAGGAGGTCTACTGCTAAAATGACTGCCCTCGATCTGACCTTCGCGGTGATACCTCACATGCATGATGCAATTGCTGTTTACATATGACACTAGACCGACGCTTGCGTTCGCCTTTGCGCAAGAGCAGGGGGGGACAGCGGTGCTTTTTTTTTTTTTTTTTTTTATTATTTATTTGGCTTTTTTATTTTATTTTTAAACTGTGCCTTCCATATTTTATTTTTTTACCATTTTTATCGTTATCTCAGGGAATGTAAATATCCCCTATGATAGCAATAAGTAGTTCTAGATCTTTCCTCTGCCCTCAAAGCATCTGACCACACCAAGATCGGTGTGATAAAATGCTTTCCCAATTTCCCAATGGCGCTTTTTATATCCGGGGGGGGGGGACATTCCCTCCCACTGCTTGTAAAAGCAGTCTAGAGGCTAATTATCTGCTAGAATTGCTTTTACATGAAAGCCGGCTGCTGGCTGAAAAGAATGATACCAAGATGATACCTAAACCCGCAGGCATCATTCTAGTATAAACATTCAAAGTCCAGCAACATACCAGTACGTTGCTGGTCCTTGTTGGACATGTATTGTAATCTTTTTTTTCATACAGCCTATTGGCTGAACGAAAAAAAGAGATTGATTGGTGGGTATGCCCACCATTAGAATACCTCCCTTCATCCACCCACTTCTAATGATGGGCATATATGCCGAAGCATGGGGGCATCCTCCCGCAAAAAAGTTATGCCGTGTACACACGGTCAAGCCTTCGTCGGAATTTCGACCGTATGTACGCGGCATAAAAGGTTATGCCGCGTACACACGGTCGGACTTTTCCACGGGCAAGCCTCCGTTGGAATTTCGACCGTATATACGTGGCATTAGGAGCAAAATCGCTCCTCCGCCCCTGCTGCCCCCATGCTTCGGCATATATGCTCTTTTTTTTAACTGTGGTGGTGAAATCACCTCCTACAGCGTTGGAGTCACGGCTTTATGTATCGTGGGAGCAAACGCTGTTGCTGTCAAGATAAATAGATCCGCGCTGCAACTGAATGGCGTACCTGCTAAGCAAATGGTGGTTAACATTAAAACAAAGTAACATTACAGTACAACAGTAAGACCTTACCATGCCATACCTGCAAAGCAAATACCAAAACAAAACCTAGTAAAAAATAAAAAAATGTTTTAACGCAACCTGTGCCTAAAATATATATATGCCGAAGCATGGGGGCATCCTCCCGCAAAAAAGTTATGCCGCGTACACACGGTCGGAATTTTCCACGGGCAGGCCTCCGTCGGAATTTCGACCGTATGTACGCGGCATTAGGAGCAAAATCGCTCCTCCGCCCCTGCTGCCCCCATGCTTCGGCATATATGCTCTTTTTTTTAACTGTGGTGGTGAAATCACCTCCTACAGCACTGGAGTCACGGCTTTATGTATCGTGGGAGCAAACGCTGTTGCTGTCAAGATAAATAATTCCGCGCTGCAGTTGAATGGCGCACCTGAAAACAAAAAATTACATACCTGAAAAGCAAGCATGATAAAACATTGCAGAATAGAATACAGTAAAAAAGAGCAGAACAATAGAGAGAAAATAGAGAGAGAGAACAATAAAACGACAACTATTTTTGGTTTTTTTATTTTATATTTTTTTTGTGTTTTGTTTTTTACGTTTTTTTTTTCTTTTTTACACTTTTTTTTGTAACTTTACAACTGTAATGGTTCGGGTCTCTCAAAATGTAATGGCATCTTGGGAGACCCTGTGTAAGTGTGTCCTTGTCTGTGAAATGCTGTACCCTACGCTAAAACTTCACTTTTGAGTGGTAGCGTTCAAAACATTCACCTTGGCAAAGACCAGGCTTGTCAGGACAGAGTGGACAAAAACTACGGGTGTCACGCCTAAATCCGCGCTTGCTACAGACACGACATCTTTTTTGGGGGTGGCTTTGGGTAGGGGTACTCGGGAGGACATACGAATAATGCCTCTCATGCAGCCGGCTTACTGCATTTGGTAGGGGATGGTGAGGTGCAGAACCGCCTGGATACAGGAGTTCTGTGACTATCTCATTCTGGAATTTTGGAAGAGATAACGTCCCGCCTGAAGCTCTGTATAGCACATGAGCGTTCAGCAAAGCCAATTGGAATAATGATAGAGACACTTTTTTGTACCAGCGTCTCGCCTTACGGTCAATTAGATACGGCGCCATCAACTGGTCGTTGAGGTCCACCCCTCCCATATTTTGGTTATATTCGTGGACACAGAGGGGTTTCTCCACAACACCAGTCGCCGTACGAATTTGGACTGTCGTGTCTGCATGAAGGGAGGTAAGAAGGAAAACATTCTTATTGTCCCTCCACTTCATAGCGAGCAAGTTATTACACTTCAAGCAGGCTCTCTCCCCCAGCCTAAGACGGGCATCTACAAGCCGCTGGGGAAAGCCCCGGCGATTAGGTCGCACGGTGCCACATGCTCCAACCTGATGATCAAACAAGTGACTAAACAGTGGCACGCTCGTGTAATAATTGTCCACATACAAGTGGTACCCCTTTCCGAATAAGGGTGACACCAAGTTCCACACTATCTTGCCAGCGCTCCCTATGTAATCCGGGCAGTTGACCGACTCAATCTGACTATCTTTTCCCTCATAAACCATAAAGTTCACTACATAGCCTGTTGCCCTGTCACAGAACTTGTAGAGCTTGACCCCGTATCTGGCACGCTTGCTGGGAAGGTACTGCTTGAAAGACAAGCGGCCAGAAAATTTAATCAGGGACTCATCAACGCAGACAACTTGATCGGGAGTAAACAAGGCTGCAAAACGTTCGTTGAAGTGGTTTATGAGGGGCCGAATTTTATAGAGCCGGTCGTATTCAGGGTCCCCACGTGGACGACAAAGTTCATTGTCGTTGAAGTGCATGAACCGCAAAATCTGCTCGTATCGTGCCCTGGACATGGAGGCAGAGAACACGGGCATGTGGTCAATTGGGTGCGTGGACCAATAAGCACGCAATGACGGAAATTTATGTGTGCCCATGTTGAGGGAAAGGCCCAGAAAGGTCTTAAATTCGGAAACCGTAATTGGTTTCCAATTTCTGGCAATTTTAGGCAACTGGGGGTTAGCGGCGATAAATTGACCAGCATATAAATTACTCTGGTCCACAATAGATCTATAGAGATCTTCCGTGAAAAACAGCGAATAAAAATCAATTGGGATAAAATCAGCTGTTTCCACCTGAATACCGGGTTGGGCAGTGAATGGGGGAAGTACGGGTTCTGCAGAAGTGGTGGGGACCCAATCAGGATAGGCGAATTCTGCAGGAAGGGCAGTATGGGCACGACGGGCCTGCCTTTGTCTTCTTGGTGGCAGCGGGACACTACTTGTGCTTGCCACCTCGCCAGCTTGAACTGCACTTATGGGACTCGCCACGTCACCAAGTGTTACTGCAGTGCTGGATGTACGTCCAGGCTGTACTAGGCCGCTGGTGCTTGCCAGTTCACCAGAAGGAATAGCGGCGCTAGTACTACTCTGCTCCATGATACAAGAGACCTGCGGTTCTTGCTCCTCAACAACCTCAGAAGATCGGGATCGGGTACACCTGACCTTAGCAGGGACCTCAACTTCGTCGTCAGAGCTATCTGACGTGGGGCCGCTGACGTCACTGTCTTCTACGGGAAGATATTCTGAGCCTGAATCTGACAGATACGTGACCTCCTCTTCACTATCTGTCATGCTCAGAATCTCGTAGGCCTCTTTACTAGTGTACCTTCGTCTTGCCATTTTGGGCTCTAAATTTAGGGGTACACTAGTAAGATTCACAGGAAAAAAAGCACCTGACTGTCGTCAGCAAATATATCAAACGCTACAAAAAAACTGTTAGCGATCGCAGGGATCAGGCCTGTCTCTGCGAACGCTGCAGTTATGTGTGTTGTGTTTGGTAAGTGACAGTGATCGATCGATACTGCACTTGGGTGGGCTGGGCTGGGCTGGGCGGCGGGGCTAAACGCAGGCGCTAGCAGGTATCTGGGCTGATCCCGCTAACACTGCGTTTTTGGGAACCCTAAACCGCTGGGGATGCTAGTATAGATCTGATCAGATACTATACCACTAAGGGGGGTGTATGCTTTGCGCGTGGGTGTTAGCGTTACTGGCACTAATCTAACACTGCCTGGGGCGACGCAGACCCTCTCTGGCGCTAAAACCTAATTGATCTCACCCCCTGGGCGATCAGGGGGGTTAAACCTTTATTGGGTTATATACGGCGGGTGCCCTGATGCTATAAAAAGCAAACTAATCAACCAGCGTCACCCGTAACCTTTATATGGTGATCACTGGTGAAAGGGTTAACTAGGGGCAATCAGGGGGTTAAAACCTTTATTAGGTTAAATATGGGGGTACCTGACACTATATAAAAACCTGACGGGTAACCTAAATAACTAAATAACTTACTGGCTAACCAGTGACACCAGTGACGCTTATACGGCGATCACTGGTGAAAGGGTTAACTCTAGGGGCAATCAGGGGGTTAAAATAATATATGGGGGTACCTGACACTAATAAAAACCTGCGGCGAACCTAAAAAAAAATAACTGCCTATCTAAAACACCAGCGACACGAATACAGCGATCGGAAAAACAATCGCTTAGTGACGCTTAAGTTAGGGGGTGAAAGGGTTACCTGGGGGGTGATCAAGGGGTTAAACCTTTATTAGGGGGGGTTAGGGGGCTACCCTGGACCTAAAGGGGCCTAATCCTAACTGCCCTGCAACTTTTTACAATCACAGATGACACTAAATGCAGTGATCAGTAAAATAAATGATCACTGCAATCAGTGACACTGTGATTGGGGGCTTTGGGGTGACCTGGGGGGTGATCTGGGGGTGACTGGGGGGTGATTTGTGTGCCTATGTGTACCTACGTGTCAGTGGACTGTTGGTGCACTAACCTGCTTCTTCTCTCCTCGGCGCCGGGAACGAAAAGACCGCGGCGAGGGAGATGACATCACTTCCTCCAGCCTGTGTTTACATTTCAGGCAGGAGGAAGCAATTTCATTCACCGGGCGCGATCGCGAGGGGGGGGGGGGGCGGAATCGAGCGGCCGCCCCCTCATGCCTGATCGCTCCCGAACACTTAACGGCCGCTCACTGCAGTGAAGGGGGGTCCGGATGGACCCCCCAACTGCACAAAGGCGATCACGTAGATCTACGTGATTCTGCCTGTCGGTGCCATTCTGCCGACGTAAATCGGCGGTGGGCGGTCGTTAAGTGGTTAAGTACGTTTTATTTATTGTATTAACATATTGCTAGTGTACTTATAATGTATATTATGTTTTGTACAAACCCTCCTGAAGAAGCGGTGTTGTGCCGCGAAACCGGTTGAGGTCCGGCCTGCTCCACTTTAATAGTCTAACGGCTGTTGTGTCACCGACTCATGCTGTTCTATACTGTGGGGTTCGGTCTATGTTTTTTAAATTATTGCTTTTCTCTTTTGATAAATACCAATAAATATTTTTTTAATGCAATTTTGTATGTTGTCATATCAGTGCCTGCAAAAGTTCTATTACAGATATGTCTGGTTCCGCCCCACTTCCCCAGCGATTTGGGGGTGATCCAATCCAATGCAGAGGTTTTCTCAACCAGGTTGAGATATATTTTGAGATGCTGTCTCAGGCGTTTCCCACGGACAGAAGCAAAGTAGGTTTCGTGATATCTTTGCTTTCTGAGAGAGCCTTGGCAAACCCTCTATGGGAGACGCAAAACCCCGTGGTCCTGAGTTACCAGAATTTGTGGCTTCCTTCAAAAGGGTATTTGACGTTCCCGCACGCTCCGCTTCTTTTGCCAAGAGCCTCATGTCCATCAGAGTACGAGAACTGTTGCCGATTACGCCATTGAATTCCGTACTCTGGCAGCAGAGGTTGCTTGGAACAATGAGGCCCTCGTGGCTGCTTTTTCTCATGGTCTCTCGGATAACATCAAGGATGAGATAGCAGCCCGAGATATACCCACTGAGCTGGAGAAGTTGATCACATTTGCCATCCTCATTGACTCCTTGTATTGCGTTTGTTAAAAATATGATTTTTTATTATTATTAATCAGACATAGGATACATGGGACAATTTTACAATAGTGAGTTGGTCAGATTACTGTCAGTATTTTGGTTTGAGTAGATTTCTCAAACAAATGTTTTACTCGTTTGAGATTTCTTTCAGCTCTCAAACTAAAAGAATGACAGTTTAGATTACAGGTTTTGGTTTGAGTAGACAATAGGTTAGATACCATTGTTGTATCCAATATGCTAATGTCTCTATAGCCACAGTAAGACATTACCTGTTTGAGATTTCTTTCAGCTCTCAAACTGAAAAGAATTCGTTTGAGTAGACAATAGGTAGATAGCATTGTTGTATTCAATGTCATTGTTGAAATACAGCTACAGTAAACATCTATGTTTTCTGTTTGGTAACAATGGTAAACAGCACACATAAAAGCAGGCCTAAGCTAGGAGGGACACACACACCATGTTGCTGTAAGATCATGAAGAAGAACAGAACCTGGTCTCCAAGAAGAATTATTGCCAATGGAGATCACTAATAATCGAAGATAAGTAACCTTTAAATGTATTTGTAGTTATAGACCATAGGCTGTTCTATTTGCTAGGCATTTTGCTTGTTATAGAAATCTGTCAGTCTTGTATTTTAGTCCTAATATTGTAATAGTTTTGTATGTACAGCATCTTGTATAGTAAAAGCACATTTACACACTGCAGAAGTCTCAGCTTCCTTGTTATACCACAGAGTAACCTTGCTAGATAAACGCAAAAGCAAAACACTCCTTAACAGAGGGTCTTTCTCTGAGTCTGGAGCGCTTGCGGAAGCCTCCTGTACGTTTATCTCCGAGCTTTGCAGTCCTACCTTGCCTCCCAAACCTCCCATGCCTCCTGGTACAGAGTCGGTCTGTGAAGATGAACCCATGCACTTGGGCTTCTGCGGATGAGAGAGCCCTTAGGAGGAGGGAGAGATTGTGCGTTTATTGTGGCCAGGCCGGTCACTTTTTGAAGTCTTGCCCTACCCGTCCAGGGAACGCCCGAACCTTGAGGTCCTGTCACAGACAGACCTTAGGTGGCGTTGTTTCGTCTCCAGTTGCCTAGAAGGATAAGCCCCTGGTTTTCGGTTACCCTGTCTTGGGCAGAGTCATCCATCGAGATACAGGCTCTAATCAACTCCGGGGCGGCAGTCCTGTTCATTGATGCTGCCTTTGTGTCTAAGCACTCAATTCCACTGCAGCTGCGTGACACTCCACTTGTCATTGAGGCTCTTGACGGGAGACCTCTACAGCCTGCCCATGTGACTCATGAGACTGTACCATTCTCCCAAGGCTGCTGGCCACCCTGGGAATTATCAACTGTTTTGGGCCATTTCCCAGCAATTCTGGTGGCCTAGTCTACATGCCGATGTAGCTGCCTTCGTAGCTGCCTGTTCCGTGTGTGCTCAGAGTAAAACTCCACGACACCTTCCAGTGAGCCTCCTACAACCCATACCCAATGGTGAGAGGCCCTGGACCCACCTGTCTATGGATTTCATTGTGGAATTACCCAACTCTCAGGGCAACACAGTTATCCTTATGGTGGTAGACCGGTTCTCGAAAATGTCTCACTGTATTCCACTTAAGAAGATGCCTACGTCTAAGGAACTGGCTTCCATTTTTGCTCGGGAGAGCTTTCGTTTACATGGAATACCCAAGGTCATTGTCTCTGACAGGGGAAGTCAGTTTGTGTCCCGGTTCTGGCGAGCCTTTTGTGCACAGTTGGGAATTCAGCTTGCTTTCTCCTCTGCGTATCACCCACAGTCTAATGGGGCCGCAGAACGAGCCAATCAGTCCTTGGAGCAATTCCTGCATTGCTATATTTCTGACCATCACAACAACTGGTCAGACCTCTTACCATGGGCGGAGTTTGCTCACAATAGCGCTCTGAATTCTGCTTCCCGTTTGTCCCCGTTTATGGCAAATTATGGTTTCCAACCTTCCATGTTGCCTGACTCGTTTGTTCCTCAGAGTATTCCTGCATTAGAGGAACATCTCTGTTGTCTTCGTTCCACTTGGGTACAAGTCCAGGAGGCTTTGCGTCAGGCTAACGAGAGGTACAGACTCCATGCTGAAAAGCAAGGAGAGAGGCGCCTCTAAGTGCAGCAGTACAAAACAAATTTTAATAGTAGATATAAAACACTCACATGGAGATGAGTTAGTACAGGCGTGTACAGAATGTCAGGATGACGGCCAGCAGCTGCAGATCACAGTACACAGTGATCCAGCTCAGCTATGTGCAACAGGAGTGTCTCTAATAGATGGATAAGCCGGCTCCAGGGACAGCAGTCCTGTTGGATGTTTCAAAAGCAAGACTTGGAGTACACCAGTGACTGGATAGCAGGGAGTGACGTCATCAGAGATGGACGCGTTTCATGAGCGTGCAGGCTAGCAATGTCCTGGCAAGCCGCGCTCCTTTTTCAACATGTTACAGTACACAGTGATCCAGCTCAGCTATGTGCAACAGGAGTGTCTCTAATAGATGGATAAGCTGGCTCCAGGGACAGCAGTCCTGTTGGATGTTTCAAAAGCGAGACTTGGAGTACACCAGTGGCTGGATAGCAGGGAGTGACGTCATCAGAGATGGACGCGTTTCATGAGCGTGCAGGCTAGCAATGTCCTGGCAAGCCGCGCTCCGCGCGGCTTGCCAGGACATCGCTAGCCTGCACGCTCATGAAACGCGTCCATCTCTGATGACGTCACTCCCTGCTATCCAGCCACTGGTGTACTCCAAGTCTCGCTTTTGAAACATCCAACAGGACTGCTGTCCCTGGAGCCGGCTTATCCATCTATTAGAGACACTCCTGTTGCACATAGCTGAGCTGGATCACTGTGTACTGTGATCTGCAGCTGCTGGCCGTCATCCTGACATTCTGTACACGCCTGTACTAACTCATCTCCATGTGAGTGTTTTATATCTACTATTAAAATTTGTTTTGTACTGCTGCACTTAGAGGCGCCTCTCTCCTTGCTTTTCAGTCTTACTCAGAACATGGTTTCTGTTCATCTATGATGGCTGCCCTGTGCAAAGTGGATCCCCTGCATCCCTGTCTTCTCCTACATACACCATAGTATGTTGGTAGATTTTATGGACTTCTTCTTAGACCATTCCTATATATCACATAGCATTTACTGTGTATCATAACCTATTGATGTTATTTTCTGTTATATATATCTCTTCATATTTTCACATTTATTTATTTTTATTAATTTTACATTTATAATTATATTTATTTTTATTATTTTTATTTATTTTTATGTTTAACTTATTTCATTTATTATTTTCTATTTTTCATTGCATTCAATTGGGGTTATATATGTCTACGTGGTTATTGCGCGCCATTTCTTGTTTACAGACTCCATGCTGACCGCAGACCCCTGCCTGCGCCTTCCTACCAGGTCGGGGTCTGGATGTCATCTCGCAACCTCCGACTTCGTGTTCCTTCTCTGAAGTTCGCACCTCAGTTTATTGGGCTTTTCCGTATCCTTCGCAGGATAAACCCAGTGGCTTACACGTTGGACCTTCCTTCCAGTATGCGTATCTCTAATGTGTTTTATGTCTCCTTATTGAAACCTTTGGTCTGCAACCGTTTTACCACCATCGGTGCCACGTCCTCACCCTATACAGGCTGAGAACCATGAGGAGTATGATGTACAGTCCATTGTTGACTCCCGTTGGTTCCGTGGGCGCATTCAGTACCTGGTGCATTGGAAGGGGTACGGTCCGGAGGAACGCGCTTGGGTCCCATCCTCGGACGTACATGCCCCTGTCCTCCGTGATTTCCATAGACGTTTTCCCCTCAAGCCCGGTGGTCTGCTGAGGGGGAGGGGTCATTGAGGGGGAGGGGTCATGGCTGGGTTCAGCCCTTCCTTCTCTGTGCTGGCAGCTCAGCTGTCAACTAATTGCCAGCTTCCATCTCTCCAAAGTGATCCACCTGTTGATGATCCACTCGTCAGCTTTGCCTACTTAAGGACTTACAGTTCATTTGCTCTTCGCCTTTGCCTGTGTTAACATCACAAGAGACTTTCTCCTGCGTTACAGTTGAAGACCTGCTTGACCGCTGTCCCCTCTGGCTACGGATCCTGCTTGCTGTTCTATTACCTTTAATCGCTGGCTCTTGGACTTTGGCTTGGCCGACTACCCGATCCAGTTACTGAACTTTGGCTATGTTTGACTACGCTTACTGTTTACCTTTTTATTATTAAACTAGTGTGATTTAACTGCACTTTTGTCTCGGTCTGATTCATGGTTTCTGACAATGTGATGGCTTTAGCTGATACTGGAGCTTAAGTTACACTTTTATGCTAAAATATATATAAATCAGTGCGCAACCTGTTAAGTAAGCCTACACAGTGCTTATAATCGTACAATTAAAAAATGAGCATGTGAATAAATAGACACTTAAACAAATGTCCTATAGTGCCACCTGATTAGCAAGTAAAAAAAGGTGGAAAAAAGGTGGGAAAAAAGGGGAAAAAAACAAAAACCAAAAACCACAACAATGAATATTGTCCCCTGAAACTAATATACTCCGGGGTACACAGTTCAAGTATGTTTAAAGTTCGTATAAATGGGATGTTGACATCAAACGATTTCCATCAAACAAAACAAACAAAAGCCGATCCTGTGGTGCAGATAAGGCGAGACTGTTTCAACTTGCTGGAATAACTGATAAAGGCAATGGAGGCTTACCAGCTCAGGTGGATCCCGATTACAGAGATCATATGGGGCTCATGCATGAATAGAAACATCCACCGACATGCCGCAGGTCTTTTACCTCCAGTCGTCCGATATCCCGATCCTCCAGGGGCCCTCAGAGCAAGGAGATCTTGCAAGGGATTCCCTCGTTCATGCAGCAAGAAAGGATGTTGAAATAAAAATAAAAAAAGAAAAAAACTTCATGGTGCAATATTTTTGTTTAAAAGAAGAAATACCCTTTATTGGTTTCGGGCAACATAAAATCGCATTCACATGAAGTTAAAACAAGGAAGGCGGCAAATTCAAAAAACTGATCGTACTCAGCTGCTGTGTTGCAGTCAGCTGTAGCGTAGTGATGGCCCGATCAACAGCACCACCCGACGCTGCGTTTCGTCATACAAGGCGTCCACTGGGAAAGGAGGCTGGATTGGGACATCACTCATCACGCTTAGATTCTGGCAGAAAACCGTGACACCGGAAGCCGGGAAGAAAACTCAAATCCCCCAGGCTACCCGTGTTAATAGACATCTTCCTTTGCCTCCCGCAATACGCGGAATGTTCGCCGGAAAAAAATGACTACATAAAAGAAATAAAATATTGGATTTTACATGTCCCTGTATAGTATGAAGGACATTGCTAGTCCTCCACATCTGTACATGACACAAAATATATATGACAAAAAATATGCATATATTAATGATCAACCCCTTATAATAAAGGTGAATCAATACCCATACTAATAATAAAAATAGGTCAGTACTCCGGAATTAACCTTACAACTGACAAAAAAATAAATAAAAAAAAAATAAAAAAAATTGTAATAGACACATTAAAATATCAATGTATATTATCACCTGATATATGATGTCATACAACAATTTGAAAATTGTAACATATAACAGCCTATACCTCCAACTCAAGGGTTTCAGTTAATATACAAACGGAAACCCGTTATTACAAAACACATATACATGAATGCAAATATGGACCATCATAACTATTGCAATACTGACATCTAGTGGAGGATTGCTGACACTACCCTATATACAACAATACTAATGCAGGAAATATAATCCTCTAGAAAATCTGGTTGGTATTGATTTTAAATTCATAAAAAAGGATCACCAGGTGATACACTCACCTAAATAAAAGTCTAGACCCACCCTATGCTCATATTGAAGAAAATAATTGTTATTGAACTTCTGTACTATAAAAGGGGAAAATACACAAAACCAAGAAAGTATACTGATGGAAACATATATGAGTGGTGATTTCAACTATTGTTTATAAAACAATTGATGTCCCACTCAATATTTAGGCCCAAAGGTCGGTAACACTGTAAATTAAAGATCCACCGAGTTTCTCTACGGGAAATTTGTCGTTTTAGATCACTTCCTCTCCAATGGGGGGTATACGCCTCGATGCCTATCACCTCCAAGAGTGAAGGGTCTCTATTATGACATAGATGGAAGTGCCACGAGACGCTATGATCTTTAAAACCCCTGCGGATATTGGAGAGGTGCTCCCCTATTCTCACTTTGAGAGCCCGGGTGGTCCTACCAACATACTGAAACCCAGTGGACGCCTTGTATGACGAAACGCAGCGTCGGGTGGAGCTGTTGATCGGGCCATCACTACGCTACAGCTGACTGCAACACAGCAGCTGAGTACGATCAGTTTTTTGAATTTGCCGCCTTCCTTGTTTTAACTTCATGTGAATGTGATTTTATGTTGCCCGAAACCAATAAAGGGGATTTCTTCTTTTAAACAAAAATATTGCACCATGAAGTTTTTTTATTTTTTTATTTTTATTTTTATTTCAACATCCTTTCTTGCTGCATGAACGAGGGAATCCCTTGCAAGATCTCCTTGCTCTGAGGGCCCCTGGAGGATCGGGATATCGGACGACTGGAGGTAAAAGACCTGCGGCATGTCGGTGGATGTTTCTATTCATGCATGAGCCCCATATGATCTCTGTAATCGGGATCCACCTGAGCTGGTAAGCCTCCATTGCCTTTATCAGTTATTCCAGCAAGTTGAAACAGTCTCGCCTTATCTGCACCACAGGATCGGCTTTTGTTTGTTTTGTTTGATGGAAATCGTTTGATGTCAACATCCCATTTATACGAACTTTAAACATACTTGAACTGTGTACCCCGGAGTATATTAGTTTCAGGGGACAATATTCATTGTTGTGGTTTTTGGTTTTTTCCCCTTTTTTTCACCTTTTTTTACTTGCTAATCAGGTGGCACTATAGGACATTTGTTTAAGTGTCTATTTATTCACATGCTCATTTTTTAATTGTACGATTATAAGCACTGTGTAGGCTTACTTAACAGGTTGCGCACTGATTTATATATATTTTAGCATACACGTTTACAGCTGTTATTCCGGCTGTTTATAAGTTTGCAGCACCTGTCACATTCAACTGCAAAGTTTTTTTTTTCATTTATCTATTTTTTTTTACATTTTATATGGTTTATTTCATTGGTTTAGATAGGTTAGCGCGGATTATTCACCTTTTTTAATAAGTTACACTTTTGCAAGGAAATCCTTCCCATCACAAAGGAAATGTGATTTATGTAGAAGGTTTGGGAGGGCAACCCACACAAGCAGTTAGGACAAAGGTGAAATTGGCTATTGGCAAGGGACCAGGATTTTGGACAAATGTTTTGGTATCAGAGTTATTCGAAAATATTCTTGGGAAGGATGTACTTCATGGTCAGTCAATTCAGACTTAAAGGGGTACATTCATATTTGGGTATTCAGATAAAGCGTATCTGGTTAGGGCGGTGAAGGCTGTGGTCAGAGGTCATGCGAAATGGACCCGTCTACATTCCTCCACCAGAGAAGCCAGTCTGTCTCAAACAGTACATATTTCCTGGAGGCCACAAAGAAAATGGGAAGGCTATTCAAGAACTGTTGAGAGTAGGGATCCTTAGACCTGCTGTAAGTCCTTTCTTATCTCCGGTGTTCCCAGTAAAGAAACCTGATGGGACACATAGAATGACTGTGGATTACAGAGGTCTAAAGAAAGTGGCACCTCCATTTATGTCAGCTGTACCGGATATGATCTCAATTGTTGAGAAAACTGCTAAAGAGGCAGGAGAATATCATGCTGTGATAGATCTGGCTAATGCTTTCTTTTCAATCTTTTCGATCTAAATTAGCCCAGTATCATAATAGGTGGCACCTTTTTATGCTTATTTATAGCATTAAAATATTTATATTTTGTTTGACTATTATTGAATGCCATTTCTCCTAGTTTTCTGGATGAATTTTGTCTGTGACAGCTCATTGGCATAATGGACTTTACTGGTGCTGCTTGAATTGGACTTATGAACAATATACAAACATCCTATAATAGGTCCAATAGGGAAGATGATTTGAAACAATACTTTGCTAAACTTAAACAGTTACTCCAAAGAAAATCTAACCTGCATTGGCATATGGAATTTTTTTTTCAATATATTACAGAAAACATTAACCCAGTGGGTCTGTGAGTTCAAATATTTCCAACAATCTAAAACAAACAACTCAGGAACTTAAA
Organism: Rana muscosa; assembly: GCA_029206835.1. Classification (NCBI taxonomy): domain Eukaryota; kingdom Metazoa; phylum Chordata; class Amphibia; order Anura; family Ranidae; genus Rana; species Rana muscosa. The sequence goes on along the minus strand of JARGYO010000198.1, from coordinate 13,626,550 downwards.
ACCTCCTGGGAAAATGTTCTTACAAAATTTAGCACGGAACTGATGCAGTTGTTGGCACAATATCAACTGGATATCAATATTTTAGACCAATAATTGGCCACTTTAAACTCACAGTATGAGCACATTGAAAACAAACACGAAATATGAAGATAAGAGTCAAGAACTTAAAGAATTTCTAGATAGATTGAATAAAAGTGTCATATCAAAGAAACAAGTTGAAATCACTAAGGATAGAACTACTTTTACTGAGGGATATGCTTATAGATGGGATAACCTACCTAGAAATAGGGGTCTAGGAAATAGGAATAGAGACAATGGAATATATAGAAGTTTTGCTACACAAGATGAGGACTTTGAATCTGATTCTTCTATTTCTTCATCCATGTCACAGGTCCATCAACCACAATCTGCAGGACGCTCTCACTCAAGTCGGATCACGTAAGCGGGGTTATCACAGTGGTGGGCAAGCACTCACACCCAGTACTAAAAAGAAACCAGATAATGCGTCTCAATTTTCACGTATGCACGGACAGGCACAAGGTGCACACAAACAAGGTGATGTGTGGTCACAGAACACGGACATATCTCAGTACACCTATATCGGCCCCATAGTGGCCCAAGCTTTACAACTCATGCGCACTCAAGCCCTGTCACAAGCACCTCAAACCAGTACTATACCTAATCCATTAGGAGGAGGGGTAGATACTGGATTTTCCAATCCACCAACCACACCAATGCCCCAATCTCGGATCACAGTGATGTCAACAATTAAGATTAATAAACAATGAACACTATGATGAACTCAGTGTCATCAATTTAACACCATATCCCCTCTCTCCCAGGATGAACTCTCAGTTCTTAAACTGGGTTTAAGCTTCTGCCCTACAAGTAAGTTGGATAAATATGAAGTCATCAAGGATCTCTACCTTTTTGCAAGGAAACACACCTATAAGTAGATTTTGACACAGACAAAAACAGAATAAGGGAGGAAAAAGATCTATCTGAGTGAATTAAAAAATTTCACAATGCGTGACTTTAAAGCCCTTAGGGACTTAATGCTCCTACTAGAAGAAAATAGGGAATATGATGAGCTTTCCCAAATAGACTCCAGTCAGGTTACCAATATGTGTACACACTATTCACGGTTTAGGACCAAATCCAATCAGTTCTCTGACCTCACGACCAACCCACAAATATCAGCTTTTCCGATTGCCATGATCAGTGAGATTAGGCACATGCCCGGTTCTCCTCATGCGTCTAACCTCACAATCCAGCAACAACAAGCTTTAACCTCATTACATCATAAACAGCATACGGTCATCAAACCCTCAGATAAGGGTGGAAAATAGTGCTAATGACCCAAAAAACAGCACGAAACAATTTGTTTCAATATCTTGAATAATGAGGAGTGGTATCGACCGATCTCAGTAGAAACCACTTCCCAATTTGAACAGGAACACAACAATTTATACTGCCTAAATGGATACTTTAAATCGACCAAAAAACACATGAGTACCTTAATACACACTTTCCAAGAGAACCCAATTTCTATGCTATCCCAAAAGATACATAAAAATTTAGAGGCACCACCAGGAAGACCCATAGTGTTGGGAATCAGATCCATTACAGAAAACGCTAGCAGGTTTGTGTATTTTTTTCTTATGCCCCATGTCATTAGACTTCCCTCTTATGTCAAGGATACAATAGACCTACTCAAACGGCTGGATGGTCTCAACATTCCCCCTGAGGCAATATTGGTCACCCATTGACGTAGAGGCCTTGTACTCTAGTATCCCACATGACTTGGGGATAGAGACCATTAAGACCTTTCTTATGGAACAGGACCACAGACAGTGGGACTTTAATGCTTTTATTATCAAATTGCTGTCATATTCTTGAACACAACTGGTTTTCGTTTCTTGGCTCCCACTACCTCCAGGTGCAGGGCATTGCCATGGGTACGTGCTGCGCCCCGGCATACGCCAACCTGTACCTGGGGGGGGGATGGGAGAGGGAGATTTTTTCATGTGACTGACTCAGTAGATACCAGGACCAGACCTTGTGCTGGTTCAGTTATATCGATGACATCCTGCTCATCTGGACAGGCACAGTGGAGTTACTGGATGAATTCATGCAGGAACTTAACACCAACAGATTTAACCTCAAATTTACAATTAATTGGCATAGAGAAAAGGTTTCTTTCTTGGATCTACTGATTTACAAGGATACACACGATGGACTCGCCACTAAGCTATATCGGAAAAGTACTGCTGGCAATACTATATTGCACGCGCAAAGTGGCCATTCCACCTCCCTTGTTCATAGCATACCATATGCTCAGTATATCCGCCTCCGACGTAACTGCACTTACGAACGCGATTTTAAGATCTAGGCAGCAGAATTACGCACGCGCCTCCGCCAGCGAGGCTACAGTAAAAGCCTGCTGAGAAAGGCATACAACAAGGCACTAAATCACAGTAGGAATTCATTATTATACCCCAATTCAAATCATAATCCAACACAGCATACCACTAAGTTTATTACCAAATATTCGGCACAGCATCACCAGCTGAGAGCTTGCATGTATAGACCTTGGCACTTATTTTTTAAAGATAGGATCCTCACTCAACATGTTAGAGAGAGACCCCGGAGATAGTCTTCCGCAAAACCACCTCAATTAGGAACAAAATCACATCTAGTTTATACATTCCCGATGGTAACACTACACAGATGAGTCGAGGAATTTCGATTTGCCGACAATGCACATACTGCCCATTGGTATGGACGGGCACACGATTCCGCCTACCCAATGGAGAAACATTTTACCCACGTTTTCATGCGAATTATGAGACAAGGGGAGTGGTATACTTGATGCTTTGCCAGTTCAGAGCTTTCTATGTAGGTAAAGCGATCAGACAGTTCAAACAACAAATCTATGTTCACATCTACTACTCTCAATATGCCAAAATGATCACCCCTGTTAGCCAAAACCTGGGTCTATATCACAAATTTAATACTGCCCGTGTACTATTTATAATATTGGAAGTGATACCAGAGGACCCACGTGGCAGCAACTGGGACAAGCGGATTCTTCAGAAGGAGACTATGGATAGAGCACCAGCAATCAATGAGGTTCTATCCTATAGATCATTTCTATGAATCGGATATAACTATAGTGATATCACCATTATACGGTCCTAGGCTTCCTAGATATAGCCTCTATGTATTTGACTCCGGGCTGCCTCTATTGGCTATGAGTCCCCTTTTGAATTTACCATAACCAATCTGGAAATATAGGGGAATTAATGGACGTTCAATGTCATTGCTGATATATGTGTATTTTTTTTTGCTTATAGACAAGCTTACTACATTGTTTTATTTCTGCCCTGGTCATCCCCCTGCATGCCATCTTTTGGTGGCCCCTTCGGGGATGTTCGGGTGCTTCTTGGGCATTGTATGCATTGGTTTATTATTTTGCTTGCTGACCATGGACCTTGTGGCTGCCGTACCCACACTTGAACAATGGGGGCTCGCAGGCAGAGTGCCCCACAGTCAGTATGTGCGCCCATCCAAGCCGCCAGGGACACAGTCGGTGTTCTGCTGGGTGGGGACCATCCCCACTGCTGTGGACAAGGCGGCTCTGTCTGCCTGCGGCACACCTAGGGACACCGTCCATCTGATGTCCCTAGGGCGAGCACTGGGATAGGCTCTGCCCAGAGCTGCCCAGTGCGCAGGTGCCAACACGGCGCAGGCACGGTGCGTCTGGCCGGACTTAGTGATGTCAGACGCTGTTCTGATGCATGATCTCAGTCAGGAGATACAAAACAGAGGCGAGGACGCCATTGCCCTAGGCGCCTCGAGGGAGACAGATGTCCCCTGCACCTCTGACCCATTTTATCCACAGGATCTACCCGGATTAAACATGGTGCAGCTTAGTCACTAGCGCTCAGAACCGCAGTATTACTTAGAGAGCGTTTCTATTATAGCTTCTTGCTTCTTTCACCCCCTTAGAGCTCTCTATCAGCAAAGGGCTGGCATAAGTCTTTAGGCATACCAGCAACAACCCCACATGGAGGTGTCCATGTCAGTATACTAGCAACACTTTGAAGGTAAATTTATGTCCCTCTGTTGCATTATATGTCCTTCACTAAGGCATGTATTGCTATTCTTTCTGCTGTCTCTAATTGGGGGATTCCTCCCTCTTCCTTTCTTTCACACTACAGACTTTAGAGGGCGGTCAATCAGTCTGCTATACATGGAAAAGAGAAAACTGCACTGATTACAGTCCAAATAAAAAGTACCAATAGTCCCAAAGTTATGCACGGATGGAAACAAATGACACAATGACGTTCTGAAGATTGGATTAGCACCTTGTGAAAATCCTGCTTACCAGATAGCAAGCCACTAGAGCAGGTGACTATAACCTAGCCCAGGCCTTTGGTTTGCAAGATGACAAACTCTCCATTGTATGGTTAAGACTCTCCAGGTGTAGGTTGAAGATGACTCCACAGGTGGTGGTAGTCTGCTATACATGCTAGTGGATCCTTACATTTTTGACCTGATATGTAAGTTCTGGGGGGAGGAGCTCCTGGTCTATATTGTTATGATTAGGATGAAGAAATAATACATTTTATAATCTTCTGGCGGAGATGTTAAATTCAGTTAGGCCACAAGACAGATGAACTAAAGGTCTTTGTGACTTCATATGTTTTCCAAGTTTCAATGGATCAACCATGCTAAAATATAGAAGCCTTGTGTTGAAACAGAATCGCCAGAAAAAACATTTACCTGTCCTTGTTGAATGGATAAGAAAAGAGACACAAATACGTGACTAGACTGTTATCACATAGAAATCACCCTTGTCTAACAAAACCCATTGTGTTAGATTTTAGGAGTTGTGTATATAGCTAAACCATCTCTAAATATTAAATTGAGTCTGTTCAAAGTTCATTTCAAGACATTTTAGGAAGAGATTTTAATTTTGTGCAGTCAGTACTATGTTAAAAATACCTATATTTCATTATAAGTCACTCAAATTATATATTATGTTTCAGGTCACAGATACACTTATGATTTTAGTGTCTCCTGACCTAATGATAATTCTGTCATAAGGTAAAAATATAAAGATTTTGACATAGAACAAATAAGTAAAATTGTTTTAAGATGCCAATCAGTGTTATGTAAGACATATGAATCAGAACTATAACTGTATAAAAATATACATATAGCATGTGTTTTTCTTAGATAAACAAATATTCATTGGATATACCAGAATTATACATTTATCCATATAGATAATAATTTTATGTGATATTGATTAATATATATATATACACACACACACACACATTGATATATATATATATATAGTGACAGCAGGAAGGTAAAGTCACCTGGTTGCATCCAGGGGGGTAGATATATTTCTCCCAGATTCAGGCTTTATGCCGACTTATACAACTAGGGAGAGAGTTGATGAAGCCCAGCTGAGGCTAGTGGGCTCATGGATGATTCATACCTCTAGGGAGAGTGCTGGGCGTCGTGCAGGCAGGGAGTTGATGAGACCAGCTGAAGCTTGTCAGCTCGTTTAAGGCCTCTATAAAAACTCCCAGCTTCATTAGGTGTTTGCTCATGCCTGGAACCAGACCTGTGTGGACTGTCTAGGGAGAGTGAACCCCTGTGCGGTGAGACAAAGCCTGTGTGGCTATTTGTTTGGACATTTACTAAACCAGGGACTTAGGGACTAGGACAGCACCAGGCTGATCCCAGTTGTTAGTTAGGAAACCTGCATGTTTAGTCAGAGGTCAAGCTGACCAGGGTTTATTTTGTTTATGTTTCTTTTTGCTTTGCTGTGTTTTTTTGTCACTGTAAATAGAGAAATAAACCGCACCTTTTTGATCTTGAAAACCACAACCTCCGTCTGCTGGGCCTGTTTTTGTGTGGGGAGCCCATCCAGGGGATCACACACACCCGCTGCCGAGCTAACCCCCCCCACAGTTGGTGGAGAACCAGTGGCAGTTTTTTTTTAAGCCAGCATGGAGGAGATACTGAAACAGCTGGCTCTAGCAAATGCCAATCAACAGCAGACAAATGCAGGTTTGCAAAAGAGCCTTGCAGCTCAACAACAGAGCTTCGCAGCCCAGCAGCAAGCTCATCAACAGAGCCTTGCAGCCCAGCAGCAATCTGAGGCCCGCTTCATAGACCTGTTACAGAAGCAAGAGCAGAGACTACAACAAATGGAAGCAGTAATGCAGCAACGTCCGCAGACCAGTGAGGAAAGCCGTCCCACTAATACCGCGTCCTTTGGGGTGAGTCGTTTATTGACAAAAATGACTGGAGAGGATGATCCAGAGGTATTTTTGACCACATTTGAAAGGACTGCTGAAAGAGAAAAGTGGCCTGAGGAGCAGTGGGCTGGACTGGTGGCTCCTCTGTTAACTGGTGAATCGCAGAAGGCTTACTATGACCTAGAGCCTGACCAAGCAAAAGACTATGTGATGCTAAAAGCTGAAATATTGGCAAGGCTGGGTGTCACCCTGGCTGTCCGGGCTCAGCGTGTGCATAACTGGACTTTCCAGCTTGGAAAACCCCCCAGGTCTCAAATGTATGATCTCATTCACCTGAGCAGGAAGTGGCTACAGCCAGAGACTTTGTCCGCACCAGAGAATGTGGAACGTGTTGTAATGGATCGGTTTTTGAGAGCTCTTCCTACTGCCATCCAAAAGTGGGTAAGCCATGGAGACCCAGAGACGGCCGGTGGTCTTGTGGATCGTGTAGAGAAATACTTGGCTACAGAGAACCTGACGGCCTCTTCCAGAGACTCTCGGACTTTTCACCCTAAGACCAGACCATCCCCAGGGGCGGATAAGAGGATTCCAAGGGGTGAGGGTGGAGAGAGTGAGAGGGTGGGAGCTCTACCCAAAGTTTGGCGAGAACAGCCTGGGAAGTCAGGGGCTCAAGAGGCAGCCAAATGGATTGTTTGCTACCGCTGCCGGCAAGCGGGACATATTGCAGCAAATTGCCCGGTTGTGGAGGAACCCATGCAATGTGACTTTCTGACGGACAGACGTCAGTCGCTGTGTGCGACAGTCGCATGCACTGCCATTCGGGGAACTGAGAAACATTTATGCAAAATGTGTATTAATGGTAGAAATGTTGTGGTATTACTGGATTCAGGTAGCCTTGTGACCCTGATAAAGGCTGAATTAGTTAAAACAGAGGTCTCTGGGAATAGCAAGGTAGCTGTTATTTGTGTGCATGGGGACACCCGAGAGTATCCAGTGACTACAGTGTGTTTCAAGACCCCCAAAGGTACCCTCTCTCATCCAGTGGGGTTAGTATCTCAATTACCGCATGATGCCATTGTGGGAAGGGATTTTCCGAAGTTCTGGGAACTGTGGGATGATCCTGAGCCCCCCACTGGTGCCCCTATGTACCAGGAAGGTGATAGCCAGAACTCCTCTGAGAGTGGTGAGGACTCTCCAGAATTTCCCTTGTCAGTATTGACAGGCGAGACTCAAGAAACTGGAGAGGAGCCCACCTCCTCAGACGAAAACCTACCGTCTGTGGAGTTTTCTGATCTTGAGGTTCACAGGGAAAATTTTGCCACAGAACAGTTAAAAGACCCCGCCCTAATAAAGGCACGGGAAAACGTAGTGGAAATAGATGGCGAGTTAGTGAACCCAGATATTACCTGCACTTACCCATACTTCAGCGTAGAGAAGGACCTACTGTATCGGGTGGCAAAAAGGGCAGAAGAAACCGTTGAGCAGCTTGTGGTGCCCAAACCTTACAGGAAGTTGGTGTTGGAGTTGGCCCATGGGCACATTCTTGGAGGTCATCTGGGGACAGAGAAAACCCGAGAGAGGGTATTACAGAGATTCTATTGGCCTGGGGTGATGAAGGACATAGAAAATTATTGTTCCTCCTGCCCTGTGTGTCAGAGGTCGGCCCCGATGCCACATTTCCGTAGCCCGCTGGTCCCTCTACCCATCATTGAGGTCCCGTTTGAGAGGGTCGCAATGGATTTGGTAGGTCCTATAATCAAGTCCGCTAGGGGGCACCAGTACATATTAGTTATAATGGACTATGCCACCCGTTATCCAGAAGCGATCCCTCTCCGAAATACCTTGGCCAAAACCATAGCCAAAGAGCTATCTCTTGTTTTTAGCCGGGTGGGTATTTGTAAAGAACTGCTTACGGACCAAGGTACACCCTTTATGTCCCGGGTTATGAAAGAGCTGTGTAAATTGTTCAAAGTGACGCAATTGCGTACGTCTGTGTATCACCCCCAAACCGATGGGCTGGTTGAAAGATTCAACAAAACCCTAAAACAAATGTTGAAGAAAGTGGTGGATAGAGATGGAAAGGATTGGGACTGTCTACTTCCTTATTTGATGTTTGCTATTAGGGAGGTGCCCCAATCCTCTACGGGATTCTCCCCCTTTGAGTTACTGTATGGGAGACACCCAAGAGGACTGTTGGATATTGCCAAGGAAACTTGGGAAAGTGAGAGTTCTCCCCACAGGAGTGTGATTGAGCATGTCGCCCTGATGCAAGATCGAATTGCACAGGTAATGCCCATCGTGAAGGAACATTTGGCCCAAGCGCAGTTGGCACAGCAGAGAGTGTACAACCGTGGAGCCAAGACCCGTACCTTTTCCCCGGGGGATAGGATATTGGTACTTGTCCCTACGGTTGAAAGTAAATTCCTTGCCAAATGGCAAGGCTCCTACGAGATAATGGAAAAAGTGAGCGAAGTGAATTACAAGGTCAGACAACCAGGAAGGCGAAAGCCCGAACAGATCTATCACGTTAATCTGTTGAAAGCCTGGAGGGATAGAGAGTCCCTAGTCGCAGAAACTTGGTCACCAGCTCAAACTGGTTGCGTGATTCCGGAGGTTGGAATAGCAGCCACCTTGTCACAACCCCAACAACAGGAGGTGAAGGAGTTTGTGCTTCGCAACAAGGAGGTGTTCTCTGAGCTGCCGGGACAAACATCTGGGGTAGAGCATGATATTATTACCCCGCCCGGTGAAAGGGTGAAGTTAAAACCCTATCGGATCCCAGAGGCCCGACGGGAGGCAATACGGGAGGAAGTACAGAAAATGCTGAACTTAGGGGTGATAGAGGAGTCCCAAAGTGATTGGTCTAGTCCCATTGTGTTGGTGCCTAAACCGGATGGGAGCTGGCGATTTTGTAACGATTTTCGTCAGTTGAACAAAGTTACAAAATTTGACACCTACCCCATGCCACGTATAGATGAGTTGATCGACCGGCTGGGAACAGCCCGATACATGACGACTCTTGACCTCACAAAAGGGTATTGGCAAATTCCCCTGGCCAAGTCGGCCAAAGAGAAAACCGCATTTGTAACCCCAGACGGGGCGTTCCAATATAAGAGAATGCCGTTCAGGTTACAGAATGCGCCGGCCACATTCCAGCGGAAAATGGACCAGATACTGAGGCCCCATCGGAAGTATGCTGCGGCTTACCTGGATGACGTAATTGTCCATAGCACAGATTGGGCCTCACATCTGCCAAAAGTGCAAGCAGTCCTAGACTCTATCCGGGAAGCGGGGTTTACGGCTAACCCCAAGAAGCGTACCATTGGGCAGGAGGAGGCCAAATATCTTGGGTACACCATTGGCAGGGGAGTAATAAAACCCCAACTCAACAAAGTCGAGGCCATCCAGAGTTGGCCACGTCCCAACAGCAAGAAGCAGGTACGGGCCTTTCTGGGAATCGCGGGTTATTATCGGCGCTTCATTCCCCACTTTGCTTCTAAGGCTGTGCCCCTAACCAACCTGACGAAAGGGAAAGGGTCGGTCATGATTAAATGGACCCCCGAGGCTGAGGCAGCATTCCAATTCTTGAAACAAGCCTTATGTAGCCAGCCAGTGTTGTACTCACCCGACTTCTCTAAAGACTTTGTCGTACAAAGTGATGCGTCAGATGTGGGGTTAGGAGCAGTATTGTCCCAGGTCTGGAACGGGGAAGAGCACCCAGTCATTTACCTCAGCAGGAAGTTGAAGTCCCATGAGGTAAATTACGCCACGGTTGAAAAGGAGTGTTTAGCGGTGAAGTGGGCTCTAGATTCCCTTCGGTACTATCTGCTAGGTAGGCACTTTGACATGGTTACGGATCACGCTCCGTTAAAGTGGATGGCTCAAAACAAGGAGACAAATAGAAGAGTGAATAGGTGGTTCCTGGCCCTACAGGAATTCAACTTCACAGTAAAGCATCGCCCTGGCGTTCAAATGGGGAATGTGGATGCTTTGTCTCGAGTACATGAATGCCTGATTGCTGGTGTTCCAACCCCAAGGTTAAAACAAGAGGGGGGGGGGTATGTGACAGCAGGAAGGTAAAGTCACCTGGTTGCATCCAGGGGGGTAGATATATTTCTCCCAGATTCAGGCTTTATGCCGACTTATACAACTAGGGAGGGAGTTGATGAAGCCCAGCTGAGGCTAGTGGGCTCATGGATGATTCATACCTCTAGGGAGAGTGCTGGGCGTCGTGCAGGCAGGGAGTTGATGAGACCAGCTGAAGCTTGTCAGCTCGTTTAAGGCCTCTATAAAAACTCCCAGCTTCATTAGGTGTTTGCTCATGCCTGGAACCAGACCTGTGTGGACTGTCTAGGGAGAGTGAACCCCTGTGCGGTGAGACAAAGCCTGTGTGGCTATTTGTTTGGACATTTACTAAACCAGGGACTTAGGGACTAGGACAGCACCAGGCTGATCCCAGTTGTTAGTTAGGAAACCTGCATGTTTAGTCAGAGGTCAAGCTGACCAGGGTTTATTTTGTTTATGTTTCTTTTTGCTTTGCTGTGTTTTTTTGTCACTGTAAATAGAGAAATAAACCGCACCTTTTTGATCTTGAAAACCACAACCTCCGTCTGCTGGGCCTGTTTTTGTGTGGGGAGCCCATCCAGGGGATCACACACACCCGCTGCCGAGCTAACCCCCCCCCACAATATATATATATGTCAGGTCCATAAATATTGGGACATCGACACAATTCTAATCTTTTTGGCTCTATACACCACCACAATGGATTTGAAATGAAACAATCAAGATGTGCTTTAACTGCAGACTTTCAGCTTTAATTTAAGGGTATTTACATCCAAATCAGGTGAACGGTGTAGGCATTACAATAGTTTGTATATGTGCCTCCCACTTTTTAAGGGACCAAAAGTAATGGGACAATTGGCTGATCAGCTGTTCCATAGCCAGATGTGTGTTATTCCCTCATTATCCCATTTACAAGGAGCAGATAAAAGGTCCAGAGTTGATTTCAAGTGTGCTATTTGCATTTGGAATCTGTTGCTGTCAACTCTTAATATGAGATCCAAAGAGTGGTCACTATCAGTGAAGCAAGCCTTTATTAGGCTGAAAAAAACAAACAAACCCATCAGAGAGATAGCAAAAACATTAGGTGTGGTCAAATCAACTGTTTGGAACATCCTTAAAAAGAAAGAACGCACCGGTGAGCTCAGCAACACCAAAAGACCCGGAAGACCATGGAAAACAACTGTGGTGGATGACCGAAGAATTCTTTCCCTGGTGAAGAAAACACCCTTCACAACAGTTGGCCAGATCAAGAACACTCACCGGGAGGTAGGTGTATGTGTGTCAAAGTCAACAATCAAGAGAAGACTTCACCAGAGTGAATACAGAGGGTTCACCACAAGATGTAAACCATTGGTGAGCCTCAAAAACAGAAAGGCCAACTTAGAGTTTGCCAAACAACATCTAAAAAAGCCTTCACAGTTCTGGAACAACATCCTATGGACAGATGAGACCAAGATCAACTTGTACCAGAGTGATGGGAAGAGAAGAGTATGGAGAAGGAAAGGAACTGCTCATGATCCAAAGCATACCACCTCATCAGTGAAGCATGGTGGTGGTAGTGTCATGGTGTGGGCATGTATGGCTGCCAATAGAACTGGTTCTCTTGTATTTATTGATGATGTGACTGCTGACAAAAGCAGCAGGATGAATTCTGAAGTGTTTCGGGCAAAATTATCTGTTCATATTTAGCCAAATACTTCAGAACTCATTGGACGGCGCTTCTCAGTGCAGATGGACAATTACCGGAGCATACTGCAAAAGCAACCAAAGAGTTTTTTAAGGGAAAGAAGTGGAATGTTATGCAATCACCTGACCTGAATCTGATTGAGCATGCATTTCACTTGCTGAAGACAAAACTGAAGGGAAAATGCCCCAAGAACAAGCAGGAACTGAAGATAGTTGCAGTAGAGGCCTGGCAGAGCATCACCAGGGATGAAACACAGCGTCTGGTGATGTCTATGCGTTCCACACTTCAGGCTGTAATTGACTGCAAAGGATTTGCAACCAAGTATTAAAAAGTGAAAGTTTGATTTATGATTGTTAATCTGTCCAATTACTTTTGGTCCCTTAAAAAGTGGGAGGCACATATACAAACTGTTGTAATTCCTACACCGTTCACTTGATTTGAATGTAAATACCCTCAAATTAAAGCTGAAAGTTTGCAGTTAAAGGACATCTTGTTTGTTTCATTTTAAATCCATTGTGGTGGTGTATAGAGCCAAAAAGATTAGAATTGTGTCGATGTCCCAATATTTATGGACCTGACTGTATATATATTAGGGTGTTTCACTTTCTAAGGCAAAAAATAAACCGTAAATTTTTTGCAGACTTTGCTTACGCCCCGAGTCTCAGTGATGTGAAAGATATATATGCTAAATTTCAAGAAGATTGGATAATATTTAGAGGTTGCACACTTTGGTCTGTTTTGTAAAAGTAGACAAAAAATAAGATTTTTCAATGTTAAATTACTTTTATTGGGAAAACTAGAAATCACAAACTTAAAATACTATTAAAACTATACCCTAAGATTAATAGGAAATATGACAGGCAAAACATGTGTTATATTTATCAACTTTGAACGATGCAATCCCTTGTTTTGTTCCCTTGGTGACGACTTTTCTGTGATGCTCGACTACCCTCAAGAAGAATTGTTTTTGCTGTTCATCCCTGACCGATTCATTATACTTTTTTATCAGAGCAATTCCTCTTTCTGCAGTATCATTGACAACCTGTTCAAATGGCTTCTTAGAGAATCACTGCAGTATTCTGTCACGTCGTGGATCCCAAACAACACAAACAACGTGTTTTATTAGTAACGAAATGGCTCAAGTCTTTTCCTTCAACAAACATGTTTTTACCCTCTAATCGTTTCACTTCCTTTTTCTGGATGTCAGGACAACTTGATGGTATGCCACAACAATCCTCAAACACTCCTTTCAATATTAGTTCATGGATGTGATGACGGCAAACCAACCACAACAATGTTTGTCCGATTTCCCTTTCAATTCTGGTACATGCCCCTTGGATCAGTCCTGTATTAGATGCTGTAGTATCAAAAGGTATACCGATTATATTGTCACGTAGCCCAAATCGGTCCACTTCCCAAAAAACTACCAGTGCCTTTTAGGGCAACAGGTACACCAAGCAAATGCTCAAAATCTTTGCCAGTCACTAGAACTGCAACTCTATCTTCTAAAGTTTTGATATTCCCATGGGCAACTGAGGGCAACAGTTTACTATCCCAATGCAAGACCAAATGAGGAGGATTTTCAGAGTCACTCTTTGTTTTTCTTGATCATTTTACTTCTATTGATGGCCCGAGCTCGGTAAATGGTAGCTGGAGATATGGAAATTTTTGAAACATCGTGGCCAAGGCTGCGTGCAGTTGCTATAAATTAAGTACTTGCTTGTCGAATAGATAGCTGTTCTCGATCCCAAGTAGACGTGAGTGTCTGATCAAGAGGTTTTAATCTAGGACTTGAACGTAATTTTTTCGTTGCTGGAGGCAAAAAAAACAGCCTCTTCACTAGGTGCTTGTGATGATGGAGATGAGTCTGTCAGTATAACTGTCTTATTGATTTCAGCGATATCTTTGTAATGTTTATTCTTGCACGAATCTTTTTTTTCTTCTTTTTTACACTTAGTTCAAATGTTAGCAATTTCCCTAGTTTGTGATAAAAGTGATTAATGTGTGCAACCCCTAAATATTATCCAATCTTCTTGAAATTTGGCATATATATCTTTTACATCACTGAGACTCGGGGCGTAATAGCAAAGTCATATGAAAATCACATCTTTGGAAAAATGAAACACCCTAATTAGTGGGAATGCTCTCCAAGCATTCCCAGTATTGTTATTTGTTTTTTATTATTTTTCTTATTTTTATTCCGTAAGTTTTTTGGCTCTGCGTAACTTCTGCATACTTTCAGCTATTCAAACCATTCAACTTTTAAAATGTTCAGCTCTTTCAGCTAATGATGGGACTTTTTTTTTTGTACTATTTATACTTTATAAATTATTAAGCTTTTTAACACTTTTTTTTAACATTGAAGTCAATGATTGCGTGCTTCAAATCCTTAAAATCTTCATCCGCTCTTAAAAGTTTCAGCTCCTTCATACTTTCACCTACAGACGTCAAACTTTAAAATGTTCACAAAATATTCAGCTATCCGGCTATATCTTTTCAGTTTGATATCTTTTAAGTTTTAAAAAAAAAAGCTGTTTAAGTTTAGTCATAATTTCAGGAAATTTTATCGATTTAACAGAGTGCCTATGGGGTTGCTTAGAGTGGATGATGTCATCGCTACAGCACAGAGCTTTAAAAAAATTATCTTAGTTCCTTCTCTATAAATTGCTCTCACGCCCACAGGATCTACTTGTCATACACAATCTATACATCAAAACGTAGGCTGGTTGAGCTTCCAAATGACAAGAGTTCTGCACTTTCTTCCATTGACTGTCTTGTATAAAATTCTTCACATTTCCCAGCAAAACGCACAGCGAACTTCTTTTTTAAATCGCTGACATGCCCACATTTTTTCGTTTATCAACATAAATTTTATACCGATACGTTCAAAGGCCGTGTGTCTCTAATGGTGAAATCGTTGTTTCGATAGCATGTACTGTTGTGGCTTTATTAAGGCTTGTTTGAAGGGTTCTCTCACACTGTCTCTCATTCATTAGGTGTGGGGATTAATGATCAAAGAGAGGCTTTATAAGTACTGAAGGAACACTGCTTGTATGTCCTAAAGATAGTGTAGTGGTTATAGTGAATGGCTTTGGTGTGGGCTTAGCAATTCAGCTATTCAGCATTCCCACGCATTTTCTGCAGGAAATGCATTTTCTGGTTAATTTTAATTTTATTATTCCGTACGTTTTTTGGCTCTGCGTAACTTCTGCATACTTTAAGCTATTAAAGCCATTAAACTTTTAAAATGTTCAACTCTTTCAGTTAATGATGGGAGCTTTTTAACACTTTTTTAACATTGAAGTCAATGAGAGCATGCTTTAAATCCTTAAAATCTTCTTCCGCTCCCAAAAGTTTCAGCTCCTTCATACTTTCACCTACAGATGCCAAACAAACTTTAAAATGTTCACAAAATATTCAGCTATCCGGCTATATCTTTTCAGTTTGATATCTTTTACAGTTTTTGTGAAAAAGCTGTTTAAGTTTAGTGATCATTTCAGGAAATTTTATCAATTAAACAGAGTGTGTATTGGGCTTATTCTTTGCAAACTTTTAAAGCCAACAATTCAGTTTAGTGTCAGCTTTTTAAAAAAAAAAAGCTTTTCAGCTCTTCCTACTTTTCCAACTATTCTTACTTCTTCAACTTTTTCTTACGGATTTAAGCTATTCATCCAGTTAGCTTTAGCAATTCAGCTATTCAGCATTCCCACGCATTTTCTGCAGGAAATGCATTTTCTAGTATATATATATTAACCATTTTATGTGATATTAATTAATCAAAATTATACTGAGAGTATTATAAACTTAAAAATAGTGCTGCGCTGTACATAAATCACGTGAAATAAACCTGCAATGAAGTCACGTGACTGACGAACACGCGTCGGGAATACTAGGCACCGGAAGTGACGTGGGCGAGCTTGCTGCTCGTTTCTATTCGCCAGTTTGATACTTCCCATTGTGAGTACTTTGTTTTATTCATTGTTATTATCCAATACATTTTGGAAATACTACACTATCGTGCATCCCTCTTTACATCTCCCCATGCCCATTTGATGCAGACATACCAGTGACAAAAAAGGGGACTCTGATTCCAGATAGGAGACACATACCATTGGAGCCAGAGAGGCCAGATTGGTAACTTGCCAGGAGACTACTGGTTTCTAAGAAAGATACACCCACACGATGTTACCTTACAGCGGTAAGGTAAGGGGACATCTACACATTACGCACAGAAGTCAGGCAACCACCCGCTATTAGCACTCTATGCCAGAGAGTGGCCACCAGGACCAGCACTTTAATTTTTAATCACTGTATCATACAGTCACTTATTTTATTTTGCACTTCGTCAGGGAAGAAACCGGAGAAGAACTGGCAGATATGCCCATATCCGTTATGGCCGCACTAATCCGCGCATGCGCATTAGCAATCGGCGCGTAACGGCGAACACACGTTAGCAACGGCTAACGTGTGTACACAAACGTGCTAATTAGCAGTGTTTTGCTGGCCTATATAAGGACTACTCTTATAAAATCGCTGGATTATCGTCAGCTCTGTATCCTGTGTTCCTTGCTCCTGTTTGATTACTTGTTACCTACCTGGCTTACTCTGACCTGCTCCGGCTTCTCTCCTGGCTCTGAACTTGGCTTGTTTCACGGACCTGCTCCTTGCCTGTTCCAGATTGACTTCCTGTGTTTGACCCCGGCTTGATCACAACCACACCTCCTGCCTCTGCTTCTGACTGCCTTCCTGTGTTTGACCCCCGGCCTGGCTTTTGATGACGTCTCTGCTTTTCCACCTGCTAAGATCCGCCAGCTCCTCCAGGGAACCATTGTCTCTGACCGCCTTCTCTGCTCCGGGTGTCCACTTCTGGAACCATCAGACAGCTTCATCTGTAGGTAACCCGTGCATCTCTGGGCAGAGCACCCTCTGTCTCCAACTCCAGGGGTACTCTGCTCTCAGCCGCAAGGGGAGCCCTCTCGTCACCTCAGCCTCCAGCCTGGTACGTGACAGTATAATCCAGCCAGAATGTATGAGGCTGAAAGAGGTGCTTCCCCATTAGGGACTCTATGCCAGCAAGTTACAGCCCTTACCCAAGCGGTGAAAAACCTTCAAGAAGGTTACTTTCATCTGGAAGGTTGCCTACAGAACCTTGCTGTGTCATCTGCACCTGTTAGCCAGAATCTCTCTGCTGCTCCCTCTACTTCAGCGGCCCCTGCCCAAGTACGTTCTGCCTCTGCTCTTGATGTGGTGATGCCACCTCCAGAACCCAGGGTACCAGTCCCCGAACGCTTCTCTGGGGACCGACTAAAGTTCAGGGCTTTCCAGAATGCGTGCCTTCTATATTTTGCACTTCAGTCAAGGACTTTTTCTCTGGAATCCATAAATGTCGGGTTCATCATCTCCCTCCTCTCAGAAGAACCCCAGTCATGGGCACACCACCTACTGGAGCAGAAAAATCCTGTGACCAATACTGTTGCCACATTCCTTGAGGCCATGGCACAGCTTTACGATGACCCTCAACACATGGCCACGGCAGAGGCTACCCTTCATACTCTGCAACAAGGGCGACGCCCCGTTGAGGACTACACCATTGACTTCCGTAAATGGTCTGCAGATACCGGATGGAATGAGGCCACCCTTAAGTACCAGTACCGGCTCGGTCTATCCAAAGCTCTTAAGGACGAACTAGCCAGAGTTGAGTCTCCTGCTACTCTTGAAGGCCTCATCAAATTAGCCATTCAGCTCAACCGCCATCTGCGGGAGCGACGATCAGAAAAAACAAACACTTACAGACCCACCTGGATGCTGCCCAGGATTCCATCCGCACCTCTACCTATGCCTGTCTCCCCACCTGCTTCCGCTACTGAAGGAGAACCAATGCAGATTGGACTGGTACACAACGCTCTGTCTCCAGATGAAAAGATGCAAAGGCGTCAGGCTAACCTCTGCCTCTACTGCGGAGGTACTGGACACTTCCTACGTAACTGTCCAGTGAGACCCAGTAAGTTCCTCCCTCCATGTCCTGTCTACTTCCAAGTTTCTGTTCCAAGTTACTTCCAAGTTCCAGCTCACCTTGTTTTACCCATCTCATTGCAGGTGGCGGAAGGAATAGTCCAGTTCCAAGCAATCATTGACTCTGGGGCATGCAGTTGCTTCCTGGACATTACTTTGACAAGAAAACTGCAAATTCCGCTTAAAAACAAGAAACAGAGGCTCGAGGTCCATCTGGCTGATAGGACCATTCCCAGATCTGGACCCGTGACACAAGAAACTGTCCCCATTTTTAATCTAACAGACTCTGGTCATCAGGAATTCCTCTGCTTTGAAAATTCTGTGTTCCCCCATGTTCCCCATCATTCTGGGGATTCCGTGGCTTCGGGCATATAACCCTCAGATTAATTGGCCCTTGGAGAAAATCTCCTTCCAATCTGAATATTGCTTGCAGCACTGTTTTGCCCCAGAATCCAGTAATTCTTCAAGTTGTCTGACAGTCCAGCCTGTAACCAGTACCGGCCAAATAGTGCCACCATCCTACCATGAGTACTTGGACGTATTCAACAAAAAGAAAGCTAATGTGCTACCACCCCATCGGCCATATGATTGCCCTATTGAATTACTTCCAGGTGCAGAGGTCCCGTTTGGGCGGATTTTTCCGCAATTTGAAAATTAACTTGAAGCCTTACGACTCTACATTGATGAGAGCCTCCAGAAGAAATTAATTCGGCCTTCGTCTTTACCTGCTGGTGCTGGTATTTTCTTTGTAGAGAAGAAGGACCAATCACTTAGACCTTGTGTGGATTATCGGGAGCTCAACAAGATCATGATCAAGAAGCCTGCAATACGTGGGGAGGACCAAAAGGGCATTGCGTGCTAGACTCAAGAGCATATTGCCAATATCAGGAAAGGCTTTGATAAGCATTCTGTGTCTAGGCACTATGATCAAGTTCACAAGAGTAATCCCTCCAATACGTTGTTTGTAGGAATTGACACGTACAGACCTCATTGGAGGGGTAGCTCTCCAAACAAGAAATGGCTTGGGTGTACCGGTTAAAAACATATGTACCATTTGGCCTTAATGTGGACACTGATATTAATGCCTTTAATAACTCATGAAGCTTAACAAATTTTTTTGGGTCTTTATATATGCGTATGACAGTGGATTTAATCATTATTTATCCCTGCATATTCTATGGCCTGTACCATCATTTATTATTTATGAGTCAGGGATGTTGTTTCAGGTTTGTTTACTCTGGTCTGGGCCTCCGTCAGATGTCCATTGTAGTAGTTTAATAGCCATCCAACATTTCCCCTCTTAGTTAAATTTATTAATTTGCACTCAATTCAAATTTTAAAACCATTTTTTAAATGCATATTTAGCTCAATGAATCTATTGTGTCAATGAGCGTTTTTGTCCCCACATTGGGATGGGCTTTTTGGGGGTCTTCTTAGAACAAATTTTTAAGATTGTTCCATGCTCACCCCCGATTTGGCCTACCTCATAGTTGTTGGTCCCCTGTGGGTATCCCGCATTCGGTTTCGATGCAGGGTTTAGCCTTGGAGATCTACACTGCGGGTGTTTTTATACCTTTTGTCCACCAGGAGTTGCGGCACAATTTGGCTGCCGGTGACACCTGGATGGGCTTTATTAACGTTTCCTGTTCAGAATTTACGTTTAAGCATCTCTGTCTCCCTCTCTGGTCAGGTCTTATTGATCTTGCCCTCTGAGAGATGCTTTACCATTAGCAATTTTTGTTTTAAAAATAGTTTTTCCGTTTTGTCAATCCGTACAGGAGATGATTTTATAATTATAACAAGCTTGTACACACATCTATTCTTCCCAATCTGTTACCAACTGTTTCACTAATTCTCGCGTGAACACGCGATCCCCATGCTGTGGGATACTGTGCTGACGGCAATTTGGAACGAGGCTTGGATGCTTCGGTTAGGATTGCGCCTGCTCATACTCTCAAAGCGAGGCCTGGGTTTGTTTTTAGACTCCCAGTACATCAACGCTCGCGTGATTACGCAATCTTTGCGAGGTGGGACATATACTGACGGCGACCCAGTACGAGGCTTGGGCGCTCCGGATGGGAATGCGCGTGTGCGCATTCACAGAGCGAGGCCTGGTTTTGTTTATCTATTTAAGGGGTTGACGCAGTACACCGCCCGTGCCCCTGGACGACGTGACCTATCACAAAATGCGTAGGGAAGAACGAGCGGCGTGCTGACGTCACCACCCACCACTGCTTGATCTCCGGACGGATGGGTCTGCCTGCTTGCGTCCGGCGCAGCGGGCTTAAGGCTGGTTTATCTACTACATTTGTGAGTGCAATATATATTTTTTACGTTTTAAATAAAATACCAAAGGTTTTTACACTATCGAAGCATCTGTTTTCCTTGCATGCCGCACCATTGCCAACTGGCCTATTGTCATGGAGTGTGCTGACTAGCGAGGCTGTGGATTCAAGGTGTTATTATCATCCAGCTGTGATTCATTACAAGCTTCTCCGGGTCCTCTGTTATAGGGGACCACGGGGCTCTGGTAAGCAGATTAACTTGTCATATGGTGGTGTAATTCACTTTGGCTTTAGTCCACATCTGAAGAGTCTGGACGTTATTGGATTTGTGCACGGGTGGCTTTTTATCAACATTAGCACTACACTTGGACTATCCACTTATGAACTTTATATGTTTTGCAATTAATTTTTTGAATATCTTACTATATTTGCTGGCGTATAAGACTACCTTTTACACTTAAAAAAAAACTGGCCAAAAAGCAGGGGTCGCCTTATACGCTGAGTCAGCTGCTCGGATACCTGCTGGATGTGCGGTAATACTGTATGTAGCTTCAGCTACATACAGTATATACCGCTTAGCCAATCCCGGTATCCGATGTATTCAAATGAATACAGAGCCTACTCGGATTTGAGTAACAACCTCTGCCAATCCGAGCAGGCTACATACAGTAGCCTGCTCGGATTGGTTTTGAGAGTCAGAAAGGCGTGGGCTGATGATGTTACAGCCTCTGCCAATCCAAGCAGGCTTTGTATTCATTAATAAAATACATTGCGCACCGTGATTGGCTCCAGCTCCAGCAAGAAGGAAGAAGAATATGGCTCCAGCTTCAGCAAGAATGATGAAGAATATGGCTCCAGAAGGAAGAAATGTAAAGGGTCGGAAGCCTTGGAAGGGGGGTCGTCTTATACGGTGAGTACAGGCAAAAAATCTTAAAAAAAAATGTAAAATTAGGGGTCGTCTTATACGCCGGCAAATACGGTACTTTTACACGGTCTTATTCATTTTGGATTGTGATTCTTTTATTTATTTTTTATGTTTGCATGACATTAGGGTGATTTTAGGGTCACTTACGGTAATTCATATGCGATTTCACAGTTTTTTGATCACTATATAATACCCACACATAGGGTTTATATTTCAGGTTTAGAGCAACTATATTTTTTCTCTTGATCAAGAATCGTTACCCGCTCCCTCTCGTTCCTGAGTTTTTTCAAAGATTTCGATCTGCCCGAGTCTTTATAAAACTTGATCTACGTGGTGCCTACAATTTAGTTCACATCCGCGAGGGTGAAGAAGCTTGATGGCTTGGGCCTAACTCCATGAGGCTCACAGGGGCCTTCTCTCTTTTACATCTGAGCACAGCCAGTGAGGGTTATCGAGAGGAGTGTTGAGTATCTTTCATTATTATTATTATTGTTGATATAGACGGTATCTGATATCTGTTAGGATATGTTTCCTATTTTAAAGGAATAAATGTAACATGATTTACTGAGCAACTGTGTCTGTCTTCATAGGTAATATTATAGCATTAGGCCTACCATGCTTAGATTAGACTAGCAAACAAGGGACAAATACACATTAATACATTTATACGTTAGACATACCCGTATATTATAGATTACAAGAATAGAATATATATTTTGCATAGCGTTCTAAATTTGGCACCCAGGAGGCATGTTGAAGGTATTTCAACATAGAACCTGCAAAACCTAAATGTATTTTTGTTTTGAGTTTCCTTTAAGCTAGAAAGAATCAAATAACCTAAGACTGAAGGCCGTCTTTACCATGGATAAAGATTTGCGCTGGTAGTGAAGTCGCAAACCCTGACTCGATGGTCCGGAAGTTCTATGAAATATTTAATTGGTGAGCTGACACACAAAATCTGGTGAGATTTTTGACTACTGTATGTTTATATACATTTATTGTAATGCAAATTGTTATAGACCTGTGTAGCTGGGTAAGTGGCCTGGCGGGTAAAGAGCTGATCACCCTTGGTTAGAAATTGACAGGATTTACCATACATCTTTGCGGAAAAAGTGGGAGAATATATAAGCTTTTACATTTTTTACCCACGTGCTGTTCCTATAGAAATTCAATGTGGCCTGCAATTTAACAGGAGAGCACTGATGAAGAGTGTGCTCTGTAGAACTACAAGTTACAAGCTAGTTTTAAATAGCGATGTACAAGTTTTTTTTTTTTGGGGTTGATTCCTGTGTGTGTATTGTAAACAGCTGTTGTAAAAGCAGTTAAACGTGGTAATGAATGAAGAATATTGAATGCTAGAAGAGCGATTGTTTTTTTTATTCGTGAGTCGTAAGAGCTAAAGATAATTGAGTTTGGCTCAGTGCAGTGTTGGAACATTAGTACTAATAGAATTGTGTATTGTGTGGATTGTATAGTCGTGAAATGGAACTTGTGTATACATATGTTAAAAAGTATGCCTCTGCCAGTTATCATTCACGTACAGATGAACCTCTTAAAAGCCAGTGTAATGTACTATTGTCTCAGTGTCAGCAACATAGTGCCAGATTATTGGGTAAACAGTTAAAAAAAAAAAGTGAAGGAGGAAAGGTTGGCAAATGAAATTGCAGTGTTGCTCAGAATTTAACACCCTGGAATCACCAGTGAGTCTGTCTAATAAATTTGAGGCTCTAGTGCTTAAATTCCATTTGAGTAATGAGGATGCATGCTCTTCTAAAAGCATGGCTACCAGGACCTTTGGTAGGCCAGTTATCTGCACGGGTTAATGTTAACTTAGCAGATGCAGAGGTGCGGAGGAAAGAATTGCAGGGTATTGTGGACAGTCGTGATAATGGTATGAGTGATTTACAACAAATGAAATTTAGGAGAGGAGATGACCCAATATTGTTCTGCAGTGAGTATCTTGCATTGTATATGAAAGTGTTCAACTGTCCGGACTTATTGGAGGATGATGCAAGTTTCATATACTCAATGGCCAATAAGTGTTATGTAAGCTATCCCACTAGAAGGGCTCTGAGGAATGCTAGATCCTACCAAAATTTTGTCAATACCCTGCAAGACTTCTGTCAAGGCAGATGTATCCGTAATAAGCAGAGGTACAGGAAGGCAGAGAGAGTTTGGATGTTCTAAATAGAATAGACATGGAAATAGATTTCGTAAAGCCCTCAACATTGCTAGCATGGAGCAGGAAACCCCAGAAATACAGGTAACTGCAATGAAAACCCCCACCCAGGACAGGGACAGGCAAAGGCCTGATATGAAAGATAGCAGCCGGGACAGATCACACGGTTCTGAAGAAGAGATAATGACAGCCCACACCCTAAATACAGCCAGCAACAAGACTGGATGAACATTCCAATGTTTGCCCCCTGGGCTAATATACCATTCTGGCTCGTATGTAGTTGGACGCAAATGGCATTGCCATTTTTCCTGAGTAATATGGAAATGTTTCCCAATACTGCCTGTTTAGTATAGGAAAATATGGCAAATGTTCCCCTAGCATTACAATTAATGGGAAAATGCTTGGGGGACTTAAAAAGTAAATTGTTATGATAATTGTGTGTAATAACCGTCTTTGTGTTCCTTTTTCTAGAGACCAGGGAAGAAGTTAAACTGGTTTGGATACTAATGTTTGTGTTTTGTTTGCAGATCCTTCAAAGTGAAAACAACAGTGGACAAATTTTGCAGAGCATGGGTTAGGTTATTGTAAATGCATAATCGATTATCACATGGTACCATGAGCTCATTAATTAGTAATTGTTTGCAAACAATGAAAAAAAATTAAACAATAGTCAGACATTTACAAATGTTGTGATGAAGTACAGATGTTGGTTTTTCGTTTTTCCCATTAACTAATTCTCTTCCAGATCGAAATGAGCACTAAAGCCTCGTACATACGATTGGATATCCTATGGATTCTAATCCGATGGTTTTGTCCATCACAAATCCGATGAAGCCGACTTCCATCAGTCTTGCCTACACACCATCAGTCAAAAAACCGACCGTTCCAAACGCGGTGACGTAAAACACTCCGATGAGCCGAGAAAAATTAAGTTTAATGCTTCTGAGCATGCGTCGACTTGATTCTGCGCATGTGTGGGTTTTTATCCGATGGACTTGCCCATAGACGATCGGAATTTTCTATCGGTTTTTGATCCATCGGAAAAATGTAAAACATGTTCTATTTTTTAAAACCGATGGAAAAAAGACCGATGGGTCCCATACACGATCGGTTTGTCCGATGAAAAAAGTTAATCGGACTGTTTTCATCGGTAAAACCGATCGTGTGTACAGGGCTTTACTCTTCTCATAAGAAAAGTCCATGGATGTCTTTAATTAAAAGTTGAGTGTTTTGCTTCCATGCAAGCAGAACATGCCTTTTGGGAGGCTAGGTTGGACAGAACGATTGAACAGAAAAGCTGAGAATGAGTTTACTGGTATATCCATAAGGGCTCACTGAATGTAAACACACAGGAGAATGGGTACAAGATCATATCACGATAGTATAAGACGCCTGACCTTCTCCATAAAATCTTTCCGAATGTACCAGACCAGTGCTGGAGATGTGGTGAAGGCTTGGGCACTTTCCTGCATATTTGGTGGGAGTGCACACTGATTCAGCCATACTGGCGTGAGGTGCATGATGCGACGACAGCGGTCTCCTTGCTCCCGCTGGAGTTTTCCCCGGCTCAGTATCTCCTTAACCTCTCCAAAATATCCAGGAAGAGATACCGCAATTCGGTAGCGATTCACATGATCAATGCAACTAGACTGTGTGTATCAGTCCATTGGCGGTCCACAGTGCCACCGTCGATGAAGGAATGGGTAACACGCATTAATCACATTGCAGCGATAGAGGCGCTAATATACATTGCACAAGATAGGATCTCGAAATTTTCATTTACCTGGGATGACTGGTTCAAATTTAGAAACTCTGCAGAATACCAGGTGCTTTTGTCAAGGAGCATTTGATTGGATCTCGTGTCAGAGAATCTCTCGGCTGTTATGTACAAACCGCGAGCTACGACTGTTTTACTCCAGTGACAGAATAGACGGAGAGGGTAGATGGTGGTTCCCCCACCCCCTCTCCTGGCAGTCTCCCTGAGACTTCCTCCCTCTATGCCCCCCCCTCCCCTCTTTCATATTTTCCTTCTCTCGTTTTTTTCTTAGGTTCCTTTCCTCTCCTTTTATTCCCCCCCTTTTTTTCTCTCTCTCTCTTTTTTCTTCTGCCTCTCTTTTTTCCTGTTTATGCCCAACCTGGTGATATGCGGAATTAGGGGCGTCGGGGTTACTTAAAGGTGGCCCCTATACTCATCAATCTCAAGATGGGCACTCCCTTAGGGATAGATAGTAAAGTTTTCAGGTAGGCTCTGAACTACAGTATCCTGGGCCTCTACTTCCCAACAAGCTGGATAGGCCTGGTAGCACTGGGTCCTACCTGGAAAGACATGGTTTTCATTGCCGGTTAACTGCTAACTATCTTTATGCTCCTAGGAGCAACTGTGTCTACATCGTTAGTGGGAAGTACATCATGGGGGTTATTAGAAATGTACATGGTGCTACTGTCCTCCTCGTAGAGCCTGAGCTGTCCTATGTACGCATTCTTTTTTTGTAAATTGTCATGTTTGGTATTGGCTGTTATTTTATTTCTTAATAAAATCTTTATGAAAAAAAAAAAAGAAAAAGTTGAGTGTTTGTCATTGTTTGATGGTGGTTGTCTTGCCATGTTGGTGTGTGTTGATGGCCAGATTTAAAAAAAAATTACGGATTTTAATTTTTCTTACATTTTTTTTTTGTTTTTGAATTTTTGTAAAATGTTGTCATTTTTTTTATTTTATTTTTTTATTTTCCATTTTTTTTTATTATTTCATATATATTTTTTTTTTTTTACTGTTGTTTCATCTATTTTATTTTTGTTTTGTTCAGGTGGAAAAATTGTTAGGTTTAGTACACCTGAAAAGGGTGTAGTAACTGACTAGGTGGTCATTGACTATGCAGCTGACTACATTTTGTCTAAGACAAGAGTTGATAGGAAGCCATTTTAGCTGCTGGAATGGTGTTTTTTTGTTTTTCTTTTCTTCTCTTTTGTTCGTTTTCTTTTCATTCAGGTGGGAAAAGTTCCAAAGGTTTAGGATTTATCCACCTGAAAGTGGGAGTAGTGCATAGATCTGAAAGTACAGATAATGCATTGTTTTTTTAAATGCTTAAAATTTTGAATTTTTGAGAAGCAACGGTCACGGTAATTTTTTATTTTAGATTTTTGCTTGTACCATGGGGATCCATTTTAAAGTGGGTTTATCCTAAAGGAATCATGGTTGTTTTGATAATTTGTTCAGCAGTCAGGAATACTAAATTCCTGTGTTAGTAGATATTATGAATAAGAATTTGATTCTGCTCTTGTTTTTAACTTCCAGAATCTTGGTGGAGCGAGATTGGAGAGGATTCTGGAACAGAGATGAAAGATGTTCATCTGGTTGGCAGTTCGTCTGTGCCATACCACACCAAAAATTTGTTCTGATAAACGTTCAGGAGAGAAAAGATTCAGATTAATACTTGAAATATAAGGTTTATTTTTCTTATGGACAATTTTTGCGCTGATACTGAATCTGAAAGGCTTTGCCCAGCAACGAGTCTAGTGAAACATTTTGCCAAAGTCTCTCCTGTCATTTATGAATGCAAACGGACTATGAATACAAATGCAATGGGTTGGAGGTTGGGGAGTGAATATAACCTATCCAATCCTTCAGAACAAGAGATGTAAAATATGTTTTTTTTATTATGGGAGGAGGAATTGAAAGAAGGAAATGTTTTTATTGTGCGACATGTATTGACATAACTGAATTAATATGGTGCAGGTACCTAGGAGGTTGACACTTATGCATAAAGGCGTCTGGTACCAGGTGACACATCAATGGAGTGAAAACTTCCTTGTAGGGGTGGTGTCTCAATCTTAGCAGTCGTATAGAGAAGCTCTCGGTTAGTGGACATGTGGGACACCAGAACTGGACATGTGGGAGATACACCTAATTGATGTCTCACCTGAGAGGTTTGAAACCCTGCACAGGTAATGCCAGTGACTATACACAGGAGCATGCTCCGTTGAATAAAGGGAATAAACACTGGCTACCAGGGTACAGTATTCCTTCACCACATGGCGCTTCAGCATCTCATAGTGGTTGATAAAAACCTATTACCTTATATGTGCTGAATATACTCTGAATCAAGTGCAGTCAGTATATCAGTGGCTTGCTCCCACAGATGTGCAGAACGATAATTTCTGAGGATTAACCCGAAAGAGAAGGGATGTATTCAGCACTATACTAGGGGAATAGGAGCTAGGATGGACGTCATTAGTGGAGTGGACATCGATCTCCTGAGGAACAAACTCTCAGCCATAGCTTCAGACAGCAAGCGGGGCTTTGTTACTCAGAGATTGGTGCCCCCCCTTTGATGACATTCAACAGAGCCACATAAATACCCAGTGTAAAGTGGCTCAAGATTTTGTCAACCATGGTGAGAGGTTGGTAGAGAGTGTGAGATGGTATAGGAAGATATATGTCATTGGCTCTGGCGTGCACGCAGGGGCAGACGGAGGTATCAGCCAGTATCAAGTTGATTGTACAGTATCTCTACATGAGGGGCAGTGGCCTGATGAGTTAGCATCACAGCTCAGTAAGACTTTGCCAAAACACAAGTCTTACACTAATCCAAAGTGGTGGTCGAATGCCTGGATGGGCTGTATTGGTTTGGGTTGTGAAAGGTGTTGTGCTGTATGATCCCATATACAGGAGTGCAGACTCGGTCTGTATATTCAGTGACATCAATGGGCTTACTGACTGGGGATTCTATCTTGTTGCATTTGTGGCTAAGTGACCCACATGTGATCAGAGAATACGGAAGCTGGGGGCAGGTTGATATTTCCCTCTGTCGGAAGCATGACCACGATGTCCTTTGCATACCAGGTCAATACACGGTACTCTGTGTTCTGGATGGAGAGATCATTGCTGGGAAGGAAGCACCTGGGTATTATTTAGGACATAGACGAGTTTGTTTCTTTGTCCTAGAGGATACCGATGTAGCATTAGTCATGGAACAAGGGTATTTCTTGAACCTAACAGTAGGTAGGGGTGCATGATATGCCCTGGGCATGGTCATGGAAATCCAGGCACAGGGATGGAATTTTGCGGGTTTTGGCATTGTTTGAGAGTTATAAGTGTTAGACTCGAAACTTATATAGGAAGCTCTCCCGCTTATCTATGCAAGTTGAGGGACAAATTGATGGTAGGGTCTCTTCGTACAAATTAGAGACTTTGCTGCCAATTTAGATCCCTGAGGTACCGAAGACAGGCCAAGTTGCGGTAAGAAAGACCACTGTGAGCAAGCCTGCCCAATCCCGACCTGTATAGGAGGTTGGGAGCGGAAGGCGTAATTGGATGGATAATATATATGCATATATTATGATAATGGGTTGATTTATGTCATGGCATAGTGTGATAAAAAATATATATTAGGCTAGTAATATGGCCAAGTAAGGTCCTCCTCGAAGCTGGTTGAGTTGTTGCGCTGAGTGTGTGCGAGTGAATGGACACCCCTTGCCGGTACTATACCCCTTCGTGAAGATGTCAAGAAGATGATACAGAATGGTGACATGGAAGCCATCACAAAATAATGATGTTGGTGTGTCACACAGTAGCAAAGCGGCACGTGTTGAAAAGCACAGATCGTTGGACTGTTCCATAGGAGCTGGTTCTGGAGCCTATGTTAAGAGGCGCAACACGGTAAAACCATTATGGACTGTTCCAGAGGTACTGGTTCTGAAGCACATGTTGGAAGACTGTTATGGACTGTTTCATAGGAGCTGTATCTGAGGTGCATGTTGAAAAACGCAACACATTAAGACAGTTAAGGACTGTTCGGACCATATGGACTGTTCAATGGGAGCCATGTCTGAAGAAGGGTGATATGGCCAACATTTAGTTTGACAGGCAGGAAGTGATGTAACATTGACAGGAAGTGATGTTACAGACAGACAGGACGACGTTCTAAGCGAGTTGGAAGGAAGTGGAGAAGAGACATTGCCGGATTCGACAGACGAGCACGCCAACTGATACCAGGAGGGAGATTTCTTTCAGCCTTGGAAGTGGAGGAAGATACCGTCCGAGCCCAGTGCTCTTTGGTCGTCAGCTTGGTGGGAAGTATATATGAGCTTGAGCCCCAAAGATCTCCGTCATAGAGATCCACCGGATTCGGTAAGCTGCTATTTCTTCTGTTTCTTATCTGAACCATTTGGATATGGAGTCTCCACTTATAACAGCTTAGAAGATTACATCGCACATACATCAGCAGATGTGATTGTTCGGCTGAATCAACCTTATTTGGAACTTTGCACTTTTTTATCTATATATTTTTTATTAGTAATTTTTTGTTCTCATTAACATTATATGTTTAATGACAATTACACGGGATTTTCCTATTGGTGGTATCTGTGTGTGAGAACCCACATGTTCCAATTAGCACTTTGTTTGCTTATTCAAAGGGTAGCGCAGTGTTATTTCCAATTTTTGCACATTTTATGTAGCGGTTATTCCAGCTAATATTTTCACTATAGCAGCACCCATATAATTGTTTATCATATTGACTATCACTATTAATTTTAGTCATTTTTGAAAAGTTAATTCACTATTTTATTTTAAGGTTAGTGCGGATTTTTTCCAATATATCCATACATCTCTGAAGAAGCCTGATGGCTTGGGCCTAACTACATGAGGCTCACAGGGGCCTTCTCTCTTTTACATCTGAGCACAGCCAGTGAGGGTTATCGAGGAGTGTTAAGTATCTTCCATTATTATTATTATTGTTGATATAGACTGTATCTGATATCTGTTGTTAGGATATGACTCATATTTTAAAGGAACATGATTTACTGAGCAACTGTGTCTGTCTTCATAGGTAATATTATAGCATTAGGCCTACCATGCTTAGATTAGACTAGCAAACAAGGGACAAATACACATTAATACATTTATGCGATAAGACATATATTATAGATTACAAGAATAGAATATATATTATTGCATCGCATTCTACATCTACCTAGATGATATTCTCATTTTCTCTGCCAACCTGGATCTCCACAGGATATACAGTGGGGAGAACAAGTATTTGATACACTGTCGATTTTGCAGGTTTTCCTACTTACAAAGCATGTAGAGGTCTGTAATTTTTATCATAGGTACCCTTCAACTTTGAGAGACGGAATCTAAAACAAAAATTCAGAAAACCACATTGTATGATTTTTAAATAATTAATTTGCATTTTTATTGCATGACATAAGTATTTGATCACCTACCAACCAGTAAGAATTCCGGCTCTCACAGACCTGTTATTTTTTCTTTAAGAAAACCCTCCTGTTCTACACTCATTACCTGTATTAACTGCACTTATTTGAACTCGTTACCTGTATAAAAGTCACCTGTCCACACACTCAAACAAACTCCAACCTCTCCACAATGGCCAAGACCAGAGCTGTGTAAGGACATCAGAGATAAAAAATTGTAGACCTGCACAAGGCTGGGATGGGCTACAGGACAATAGGCAAGCAGCTTGGTGAGAAGGCAACAACTTTTGGAAAATTTTTAAAAAATGGAAGAAGTTCAAGATAACTGTCAATCTCCCTCGGTCTGGGGCACCTTGCAAGATCTCACCTCGTGGGACATCAATGATCATGAAGAAGGTGAGGGATCAGCCCAGAACTACACGGCAGGACCTGGTCAATGACCTGAAGAGGGCTGGGACCACAGTCTCAAAGAAAACCATTAGTAACACACTACGCCGACATGGATTAAAATCCTGCAGCGCACGCAAGGTCCCCCTGCTCAAGCGAGCGCATGCCCAGGCAAGTCTGAAGTTTGCCAATGACCAGCTGGATGATCCAGAGGAGGAATGGGAGAAGGTCATGTGGTCTGATGAGACAAAAATAGAGCTTTTTGGTCTAAACTCAACTTGCCGTGTTTGGAGGAAGAAGAAGGATGAGCACAACCCCAAGAACACCATCCCAACCGTGAAGCATGGAGGTGGAAACATCATTCTTTGGGGATGCTTTTCTGCAAAGGGGGCAGGATGACTGCACTCTATTGCGAGGAGGATGGATGGGGCTATGTATCACGAGATCTTGGCCAACAACCTCCTTCCCTCAGTAAGAGCATTGAAGATGGGTTGTGGCTGGGTCTTCCAGCATGACAATGACCCGAAACACACAGCCAGGGCAACTAAGGAGTGGCTCCGTAAGAAGTATCTCAAGGTCCTGGAGTGGCCTAGCAAGTCTCCAGACCTGAACCCAATAGAAAATCTTTTGAGGGAACTGAAAGTCCGTGATGCCCAGCGACAGCCCCGAAACCTGAAGGATCTGGAGAAGCTCTGTGTGGAGGAGAGGGCCAAAATCCCTGCTGCTGTGTGTGCAAACCTGGTCAAGAACTACAGGAAACGTATGATCTCTGTAATTGCAAAGAAAGGTTTCTGTACCAAATATTAAGTTCTGCTTTTCTGATGTATCAAATACTTATACCATGCAATAAAATGCAAATTAATTACTTAAAAATCATACAATGTGATTTTCTGGATTTTTGTTTTAGATTCCGCCTCTCACAGTTGGAGTACCTATGATAATATGTACAGACCTCTATAGAGGTTAGGGGTGCAACGGATCAAAAAACTCACGGATCGGATCGATCCTCTGATCAGAGCCACGGATCGGATCATTTTCAGGTCGGCAAAAAAAAAAAATTACTAATATCCACGTCATCCCCCCCCACTGTAATATCCACAATCTCCCCCAGTAATATCCACAATCTTCCCCCAGTAATATCCACAATCTTCCCCCAGTAATATCCACAATCTCCCCCAGTAATATCCACAATCTCCCCCAGTAATATCCACAATCTTCCCCTGTATGTAATATCCACAATCTCCCCCAGTAATATCCACAATCTTCCCCCAGTAATATCCACAATCTTCCCCTGTATGTAATATCCACAATCTCCCCCTGTATGTAATATCCACAATCTCCCCCTGTATGTAATATCCACAATCTCCCCCTGTATGTAATATCCACAATCTCCCCCTGTATGTAATATCCACAATCTCCCCCTGTATGTAATATCCACAATCTCCCCCAGTAATGGGCATCTCCCCCACTTACCAGTCTCTCCCGCCGGCCAGTTCAAATCCACGAGCAGCGAGGGGTGATGACGTCACAAGGCGGCCGCCGCCCCCGGGTGTACCAAGATGGCCGCGGCTCCGGAGCTAGGCCGAAGCCGCGGCCTTTTCTAAGGCCGAGGCCGCGGATCGCGGTGTGTGCCGATCCGAACGGGGTGACCCGTTCGGATCACGGATCGTCACCGATCCGTTGCACCACTAATAAAGGTCGACCGATATGGGTTTTTCTCTGGCCGATGCCGAAATTTAGAAATTGGGACGGCCGATGGCCGATATATGATGCCGATTTTTGTGGCCGATATTTTAGGCCGATGTAAAAAAAAAAAAAAACACCCACTCCACTCCTTCCTGCTTACTCCTGTCACTCTAGCACACACTTGATGTCCTCAGTACAGATGGCACTGGTTGGCACTGGCAGGTGGCACTGGTTTGGAACTGACAGATGGCACTGGCTGGCACTGGTTTGGAACTGACAGGTGGCACTGGTTTGGAACTGACAGGTGGCACTGGTTTGGAACCGACAGGTGGCACTGGTTTGGAACCGACAGGTGGCACTTGTTTGGAACCGACAGGTGGCACTGGTTTGGAACAGACAGGTGGCACTGGTTTGGAACTGAAAGGTGGCACTGGCAGGTGGCACTGGTTTGGCACTGACAGATGGCACTGACAGATGGCACTGGCAGGTGGCACTGATTTGGAACTGACAGATGGCACTAGTTTGGGACAGATGGCACTGGTAGGTGGCACTGATTGGCAGTGGCACTGGCAATTGGAACTGGTTGGCACTGGCAGGTGGCACTGATTGGCGGTGACCCTGGCTGCCAGTGGCGGGTGACACTGACAGTTGGCACTGATTGGCGGTGGCACTGACAGATGGAACTGATTGGCGATGGCACTTGCTGGCACTGACAGATCATATGGCACTTGCTGGCACTGACAGATCATATGGCACTTGCTGGCACTGACAGATCATATGGCACTTGCTGGCACTGACAGATGGCACTGGCAGGTTTCACACTAAGCCAAGTGTAACTGTGTGAAACTGACAAGAGAGGAGAGAGAGAGCTGTCAGAATGAGCTCGATGTGGGGGTGGGCGGGACCCGGCCGGGGTGGGCAGGACCCGGGACCCAGCAGATAAATTACACCAGCCAATGATTGGGCTGCTTTAGAAGGGGGCAGGGCCACATACACATAGCGGCCCGCCCAGATGCCATCCCATTGGCTGGTGTAATATAGCTGCTGGGTGCCGCCCACCCTGGCCGGGTCCCGCCCACCCCCAACATCGAGCTGACAGCTCCTCTCTCCTTCCTCTCTGTTACATGTCAGTTTGACACACTCAGCGCAGCGCTTGATGCTGCCAGAGCCGCTGAGTGTGGAGAAATGATGAGGAGCGGCGGTTAGTGTAAAATATCGGCCTAATTTTGATAATAATCGGCCAATGCCGATTTATCAATAATGGCCAAATATCGGCCGATATATCGGTCGACCTCTAGACCTCTACATGCTTTGTAAGTAGGAAAACCTGCAAAATCGGCAGTGTATCAAATACTTGTTCTCCCCACTGTATGTAAAGAAAGTTCTGTCCACACTAAGGCAGCACAGACTATACGCAAAGGCAGAGAAATGTGAATTTGAGAGACTATCAATTCAATTCTTAGGGCTAATCATATCCACAGGTGGGATTTCCATGGATCCACAAAAGGTGGCTGCCATCATTAATTGGCCTGCTCCCACTGACAAAAAAAGGCATCCAGAGATTTGTGGGCTTTGCCAATTTCTATAGAAGATTTGTCAAGAATTTTTCCACCATCATCTCTCCCATCACCCAGCTGCACCAGCAACATGTCCGGTTTCAATGGTCGCAGGAAGCCCAGTTGGCATTTGATAAATTAAAGAGACTTTGTTTACATCTGCTCCAGTATTTCAACACCCAGACCCAGCCTTGCCCTTTGTACTTGAGGTTGACACCTCAGAAGTTGCCACAGGAGCCATTCTGTCACAGCGTCAGGGGCCCAAAGCTCTGCTTCACCCAGTGGCTTTCTTCTCAAGGAAGATGAGTCCGCCTGAGAAGAACTATGATGTGGGAGACCAGGAACTGTTGGCCATCAAATCAGCCCTGGAAGAATGGCGATACCTGCTGGAGGGTGCTGCTCACCCCATCCTGATATTTACAGATCACAAAAATCTTGAATATCTCAGATCTGCCAAGAGATAAAGACCACGACAGGCCCGTTGGGCTTTGTTCTTTTCAAGACTAAACTTTCATCTCACCTATCGCCCAGGGTCCAAGAACGGAAAAGCGGATGCTCTTTCCCGTATGTTTCCAGAGACTCACGAAATTGCTGCTCCCAGTACCATCCTGTCACCTCATAACTTTTTACTAATTCAACCTGATCTAGGTACATCAATCAAGCAAGCCTCTGCTCTATGTCCTGAATCCGAAACCCTCTCATTGAGTAAACATGAAGGACTCTTTTGGCATGAGGACAAGATCTTCATCCCTCAAGAAGTAAGAACTCAAGTCCTTAAGGCCTGTCGTGATCATCTGCTTGCAGGTCACTTTGGAGTTCGGAAAACATGTGAACTCATTCAAAGATCCTTCTGGTGGCCCAATCTACGACAAGACTGTAAGGACTATGTAAACTCTTGTGTAACGTGTCTTCACAACAGAGGTAGTAATACCAAAGCCTGGGGCCTGCTGAGACCTCTTCCCGTACCAGAAAAACCCTGAAGAATGCTGTCAATGGATTTTATTGTTGACTTACCTCCCTCAGAGGGATTCACCACCATCCTGGTGGTTGTTGACCGATTGTCCAAGATGGCCCACTTTCTACCCATGATAAGTAACTCCTTTAGCCCCAGATACGGCACACCTGTTTATCAAGGAGATTGTGCGGTTGCATGGATCGCCCAGCAGTATTGTCTCCGACAGAGGGGTGCAGTTTACCTCTAGATTCTGAAAAGCTCTGTGCAAAGCCCTGAAAATTTAAGTTTGTCTGTCCTCTGCATATCATCCACAAAGTAATGGACAGACAGAAAGGACTAATCAAACTTTAGAGCAGTACCTAAGATGTTTCTCGTCCTTTACCCAAGACAATTGGGCATCCCTCAACTCAGTCCATGCATCCACTAATCAATCACTATTTTGGGCAAACTACGGCTTCCACCTGTCCTTTCTGCCAGATGTCTTTCCAGAAGTGTCAGTACCCGCAGTCCAGGATAGGCTTACCTTTATTCAAAATGTATCCCTTATTAAGCAGCATGGTCCGCCTGCGTCTCTTCACAGTGGGAATCTTTCCCCTGTAACCCTTCTCTCTCTATAGTATTTAGGCACAGAGACCGCACCTATTACTGGTGAGTCTGCAAATTTTGGGACACCACACGGGTATACTGCACACCCATTATGGTGGTAATTAATAGTGAGTATTGATCTCCAACCAATTTTTCTATATGCTTTGCGGTCCCCTAGGGGGTTCATAGGCCTATTGGCCTTTTTCTTGATTATTCCACTCCTATTTAAAATACATAAATTTTACAACCATAGACCTTGTACCTAATCTACCATCACAGTGGATCAACTCTATCCACTATTCACAGGCACTAGGGATTAACTCTTTGATCTCTAATTTTTTGAGATATATATATCATCGCCTATCGATTAGGCGACGACATAGACTTGGAGATACAAACTGCATTCACTAGAGAACAGTTGACGGAAAAGACTGATAGCGAAAAGATAATAAAAAAACTCTTTAAAGAACATAAAAAACTGACAATCAAATATTTGAATCGCAAATGGGATATTTCCTATCTGGAATCGCACATTAAATCTGGGATTATCCCAAGAGGTCTACGTGAGAGGGTTGTACCTGCAGAACACCTACATATGCCCAGATTTATGGAGAAATGAAAAGCCAAATGCATTGCGCATGGGCTTTCTGTTATCCAACTGATTGTTAATGAGGAAAAGAT
The DNA here is from genome assembly GCA_029206835.1 of Rana muscosa. Taxonomy (NCBI): domain Eukaryota; kingdom Metazoa; phylum Chordata; class Amphibia; order Anura; family Ranidae; genus Rana; species Rana muscosa. The sequence goes on along the minus strand of JARGYO010000198.1, from coordinate 13,590,048 downwards.
CCAATTAGATGAGCTAAAGGCAGAACTTGAACACAGCAGTAAAGAACTAGAACCTCTACAGAATGAAGTTGACTTTGAGAAAGATAACAGTATCTTAAAAGAAAGGAAATAGAAAAAAAACACAGAAACACCTAATGACTATAAAACAGCAAAAGTTTAGGCAAAATATTGAAGATTTTGAAAAGGGCGAAATATTCTATCTTACGATCCCGAGAGGACGCAGTCAAAGTAGAAGAAATAGGAATAGATCATTCAACCGTTCAAAAAAATAGGCAGTACTCTTCAGACAGTGACATAGGTGACAACATCAAAAATGCAGACTTTGCACCTGCAGATGGGACCGATATGACTAATCCAGTCCCTTTAGGGAACCCTCAAGAGGAAGGAGCAAGAGTAAACACAAGAGACCTAAGGAAAAAGGACAAGAAAGGAAAAACAACACTCGAGGGAGTGTTCACTAGACTCGCAAACAGACCAAAACTCACAGCACCAAGTACTAGAGACAGCTGCGATCCCCAAACTGTCTTATCACCACTGCTGAGGGATAGAAGAAAGACACGTTAACTTATTAAGTAAGGGCTTGTCCTTTTCGCCTTCCACAGCGATGGGCGAATTTACAGTGTTTAAAGACATCAGCTTAATCTTGCGCAACGTGGTATTAAAAATTAAAAATTTGGCACACTGGTCGAAATTTTACCACCCCAATGGGGGCTACATCTGCCATGACCCCGGAGGGTAAAGAAGAAAGCCTAGCCCTAGAGAGTCTGATTGCCCTGCTGGATGAGCAGATTGACTCAGAGAATGAATCTAATCCTAAACCAGTTAGAAGACCCAGTAACTTACAAATTAGGTCCAAGAAAATGCCTCCCCTGCATAAACACCATTGCATTAGGGTGTTCCTTTCTGTAAGAGATGATCTTAACAAAATTAACTGGACTCAACGTGGCCCAGATAATCTATCAAGTCAGGATAGACAAGCACTTTCTGAATATAGGGAATATACAGAGCAAACACTCTTATAAAGAAATTGCTCAATGGCACCTGAATCCCGGTAATGAGTTACATAAAGGAACCCTGTTTGGGAATTTTTATGGGACTTTGGAGGTGCTCATTGAGGATACTGACCAAACATCGATGGAAAGATGGAAAACAAAAATTACTTAAAAAATATCTATATTTAATACATGAATTACATGGTATAAAAACAAGGAGGAAAGAAAATACAACGCAGTGTATTCGTTCCTTATACGTCACAGGTTTGTCATCCTACATGTTTCGCATAAATTATGCTTCTTCAGGGACGCACGTGTAGTTTGTCTAAGGTAAACATAAGTATTTGAGAAAATACAAATATTATTACATTACATTATTATATTAACATTGGTTATATTAATGAAAATCACAGTGGTATATACATAAAAATCACTTATTATGGAAGACATTAGTTAGTACCTCCAAATTCCTATGGATCCTCATGCATACAGAAAGGTGTCGCCTGACACAAGACAGAGGGCACCGAGGTATGGGGCTGACATGTCTCTCCCCATATACACCAATGCTCATGTGTGTGTGTGCGAGATAGCATAGGAGGCCCTAGATTAGAGAATAAAGGCGGATATTGATGGGGTCTGACCTGAATATAGAGAAAAATGTATTAAGTGAAAAAAGAAAAAGCATGGTCAGAAATAGACCACGATATCTTTAAAATAAATTGTTTATATAAACATTCAAATAAATGAGTATGCTTACTATTATAAAAAATATTCACCGTATGGCCTGGGAGCCTGGAAGGCACCTGACAGCAGGTATTTGGTCCTCATTGCTATACAATGAAGTAATTAGATCTGTTAGAGGGAGATATGTGTATATGCATGAATTCCTATAGGCCTGTACTAAGGCATATATAGGGTATGGAGCACATTGTGGATATAATAGTAAAATAATAAAAAGTACCTGTAGTTGCATGCACCAAAAAATTATGTCCGGTAACCACGGTATGTTTTGAAAGCAAAACCTTATAGGGGTACCCAACCTTGAAGATCTAAGTAAACAGACATATCAGGCCAGTCAGATCACTGTGGTGAAGAGGGAAGGACTTGCCTTCAATGTATAAGTAGCATGGAGAGATAGAGTGCATCTCACAGAAAGTAGCTACCGTACCTGTATCAGTCAGCGCAGCAAATCGGCTCCCGGGACAGGCCCCGTGACAGCCATAGTGGCTGCGTCTAGCCTTTTAATACACTAATGGGGGGATGGAATGTCGGCGCCGTGAGTGACGTCTGGACGTCAGCGGCGTGAATGCGGGCGCAAGGTGAGGACGTTACATTGGTGCGTCCACCGAGTGTTCAGCTATACTCGCGAATGCGCGTTGGCTGGCATAGAAGGTGAATGACGCTAGCGTCATAGACTGAGCGGAGATGGAAGAGCCGCTGTATGCCAGACAACGCATGTGTCGGAAGAGTGGCCGAAGGGACGTCAATGGGGGGTTGGACAGTCATAACATCTGTGCCTTCGCATGGATTCAACACCTACATGCTGATGACTGCCCCCGATCGCCCGCAAGGGACTCTATGGATGCTCACGCACTCTATGAGCAATTGGTGCAAAGGGGGAAAGGCACCAATTGCTAGGGATTATTTGAAGGTGGGGGAATAGAACAATCCCACCTTTTATATAATCCCAAAACTACACAAATCCCTCGAAAATCCCCCCGGCAGGCCGATTGTCTTGGCAATTAACCACTTCCATACAGGGCTTTTTATACCACTTCCATACCGGGCCTATTCTGGCACTTCTCTCCTACATGTACAAATCATCATTCTTTTGCTAGAAAATTACTCGGAACCAGCAAACATTATATATATATATTTTTTTTTAGCAGACACCGTAGGGAATAAAATGACGGTCGTTGCAACTTTTTATCTTGCACGGTATTTGCGCGATAAATTTTCAAACGCCTTTTTTTGGGGAAAAAATGGTTTCATGAATTAAAAAATAACAAAACAGTAAAGCTAGCCCAATTTTTTTGTAAAATATGAAAGCTTTTGTTACGCCTAGTAAAACGATACCCAACATGTCACGCTTTAAAATTGCGCACACTCATGGAATGGCGCCAAACTTCGGTACTTAAAAATCTCCATAGGCGATGCTTTGAAAATTTTTACAGGTTACCAGGTTAGAGTTATAGAGGAGGTCTAGTGCTAGAATTGTTGCACGCGCTCTAACGCACGCGGCGATACCTCACATATGTGGTTTGAACGGCGTTTACATATGCGGGCGGGACTTGCGTGTGTGTTCGCTTCTAAGCGCGAGCTATTGGGGATGGGCGTTTTAAAAAAAAAAAAGTTTTTTTTTATTTTACTTATTTTTACCTTTTTTTTTTTGATCACTTTTATTACATCTCTCCTCCAGGCTGGAAAGCATGAGATCGTGAAAAAAATTTCACTGATCTCATACTTACAGCCGCAATGACGGCTTTATTTACATTTGAGGACCCGGGCGTGACGTCATCACATCGCGCCCGGGCCTCCGACGATCATAGAGATGACTGGTGACCATCTGGTCACCAGTCATCTCTATGCTCGTCACGTGACCCACCACCGGCGCCGACGATTCTCTCCGAGTCCCCGATGGCACGGGAGAGCCCAGAGAAGCACCGGATGGCGGCGGGAGGGGGGATGTCCCCTCCCGCCGCCTATAAGAACGATCAAGCGGCGGAACTGCCGCTATGATCGTTCTTATGGTGCGCAGGATCGCCGGCTGAAAAAAAAAGGATATCTGAATGATGCCTCTAGCTGCAGGCATCATTCAGATATCCCCCCTCAAACACAGGACGTCATACGACATCCACCCGGAGGGAGAGAGGGTTCCTGCCGGCATCATTTTACAATGGCCCGGTATGGAAGGGGTTAAAGGCCCTCTAGAAAGGATCGGGAGATATGTTGATTCCTTCATAAAAACTTTGGTGATTGATATGCCATCGTACGTCCACGATACTCGCAATGTTTTGGCTAAGCTACATGACTTGAAGATACCGCCTGAGGCCCTACTTGTGGGTATCAACGTGGAATCCCTTTACACGTCAATACCCCATGACTGGAGCCTCAGAGCGGTCTCATTCTTTCTGGAAACAGCACACCCTGACTTTGGGGCACAAAATTTATTAATCTTGGAACTATTGGAACTGGCATTGACCAATAACTATTTCCAATTCCTCGAAGGATACTATCAGCAAACGAGGGGCACAGCGATGGGAGCTCCTTGGGCTCCCTCGTATGCTTGCCTTCACCTGTATCTGTGGGAACGGGAAGTGGTCTAAGAGATGCCAATGTACCTCAGCCTGGTACTGACCTGGCTGAGGTATACTGATGATATCATCATGGTCTGGCTGGGTGACCGTGAAGAACTTGACGAGTTTCTGTCGACTCTAAATAAGAATGACAGAAACATAGTCTTCACCTATGTGATGGATGCTAATACCATTTCCTTCCTTGACCAGCAGATTACAAATGGAAACAAAAAACTAACATCTACGCAAGCTCCATTAAGAATTATTACTAAGGGGCGTGGCCGGATGGTGAAGAGAACAGTCGCATAGACACACTGCTCCGGCTCTCAACTGCCATCCTTACCTTATACTGGGTCCTATCTCCTCGCCAAAATTACCAATTTGTTCCCCACGACTGTGGGCATCCAGCAGGCTGGCAGACATGGTGAAATACGGGCCGCCCCGACCTCCATCCACGGCGGAGCAGTTGGCGCAGTTCCAGAGACAAGATGGCGCCGGGACACATGCACAGCAAGCTGACACGCTGCAGGCATCCTCCTCTGTTGACCGGGGCTCTGCTGGGGGGGTGAGTGCTTCTATTCCCAAACGGACCCCCATTATCCCTAGACTCCCAGCAGTCGGATGACACTAGTCAGGCTGTGGATTCTCCCTCTGCTGAGCCTACACTAACCGCCATTATGCTGGCTATTCAGGACTGTGAGGCCTCCCTCTCCATCCACATGGACTTCTCACTCCTGAAACAAGATGTCCAGAACCTTCATGATAGAACTGGGGAAGCAGAGGAACGCATTAGCACCCTGGAGGACACTGTGAATCCTCTGTCAGTTACTATGCGGGACACTATTAGTGAAATGGCGGCACTCCGCGCCAAAATTTACGATTTGGAAAATCGTTCTCGAAGGAACAATCTCAGATTTGTGGGGTTCCCGGTACGTGCGGAGGGTCCCCATCCTGAAAAATTTCTTTACACCTGGCTGCGGGACATTTTTGGTACAGACGCGCCATTGTTCTCCCATGTCATTGAACGTGCGCACCGCACCCTCCTCGTCGTCGTCCCCCCGAGGGTGCCCCGCCAAGCTCCATTATTGCACGCATCCTTAACTTCCAGGATAAAGTTGCCATTCTGCACCTAGCCAGAGAAAAAGGCCCGCTCAAATTTAATGGTAATAATATCTCTGTATATCCTGACTGTAACGAGCCCCTTGCTTGCTCAGTTCCACTCTCCCGACACTCCTCTGCTACTATTGGATCAGATTGCAACGTCTGATGGTTCAGTCATCCGATGCTCCGGGATTCGAACTACAGCTATGTGCAGTTCTAATCCATTTGTGATAGCTCAGAACAAACACCAGGCAGGCTGTATGTAAGTTCAAACAGGAAACTGTTTTATTGGATGCACACACACTTTTATACATAGCAGTTTGAACACCCTGCCCCCAACAACCACTTTCCTATTGGTCAATTGTAAAGTACATTGTAGTTCTCAATTAGGTTCTCTTGGCCATGCAAATGAGGACTTGAAACAGGGTCAGCAGGGATTGGTCCGATAGCTTGAATAGGAGGACTGAGATGTGTATTGACACAGAAGCCCCAGGGGGTAATTAAAGTACACAAACAGTCAAACACAGAACAATGCTTTTCTTCCAGACCATAGGGCCGTCTGGAGGGGGGGTTAGCCTTAAGACAGGGCAGAAGACCCACCACTGTGTAATAGATTCAAAAGAGAAATACTTCAGTATTCCAAGGTTCATGACAATACTCCCCCCTGGGAAACAGTCCAACAGCCACAGTGGGACCCCAAACGGGTCAACTCAAGGATGTTGGAAAAGTAGTCTTAAGGTTCCAGGTCCGTCTGTCGGGATAACCCATCCGCATTCCCGTTTTGAGGCCCTTGCCGATATTGTATGGTGAAATTGTACGGTTGCAAAGCCAGGCTCCACCTTAGTAATTGCCCGTTCTCTCTAGCCACCCGGTTAAGCCATATCAAGGGAGAGCGTCCACACACGTAGGGCTGCAATTTCTTTAAAGCCTAGACTAAGGCCAAACACTATTTTTCCACAGCAGCATATCCAACTTAACGGGGTAACAATTTGCGCCTGAGATACGCCACTGGGTGCTCTTTCCCGTCATCGCCAACTTGGCTTAGTACGGCTCCCAGTCCGAACATGGAGGCATCTGTATGAATGAAAAAGCGTTTGTTAGGATCAGGGGCCGTCAGTATGGGAGCTTGCGTTAGGGCGGTTTTTAACTGATGAAACGATGTCTCGCACTCCGGGGACCACAGGACCTGTCTAGGGAGAGTCTTTTTGGTCAGGTCCGTCAGGGGTTTGGCTATGTCACTATAGTGGGGTACAAACTCCTTGTAGTACCCTGCTGTCCCTAAAAATGCAAGTACCTGGGTCTTGGTTCTGGGAACCGGCCAGTTTAGGACGGCCTCTATTTTTGCAGGTTCTGGCCTCTGCTTCCCACATCCCACTCTATGTCCTAGATATTGCACGTCAGACATCCCGATATTACATTTGTCTGGCTTCAGGGTCAGGTCTGCGGCTCGGATCCTATTTTATAGCACTGATCGCTGTAAAAATGACAATGGTCCCAAAAATGTGTCAAAAGTGCCCGATGTGTCTGCCATAATGTCGCAGTCATGATGAAAAATAGCAGATCGCCGCCATTACTAGTAAAAAAAAAAAAAATCAAGATACGCTTTTTGCAATTTTGTTTTATCAAAAATATGTAGAAGAATACATAATCGGCCTAAACTGTGAAAAAAAAATAGTTTTTTTATATGTATATATATTTTGGGGATATTTATTAAAGCAAAAAGTAAAAAAATTGCATTTTCAAAATTGTCACTCTGTGTTCATAGCGCAAAAAAAAAAACCCGCAGAGGTGATCAAATACCACCAAAAGAAATCTCTATTTGTGTGAAAAAAAGGACGTCAATTTCGTTTGGGAGCCATGTCGCACGACCGCGCAATTGTCAGTTAAAGCGACGCAGTGCTGAATCACAAAAAGTGCTCTGGTCTTTGGCCAGCGAAATGGTCCGGGGCTGAAGTGGTTAAAGTAAATTTACATAATGCCAATCTAGGTCCTACCTGGAATGAATAGTCTATCTGCATTGTCTTGAGTCGCATTGGATGCATGTCCCATTATGTGAATATACTTTGTTTTGTTGTATGCAGCTGCTGTGTATAGGGTAAAAGTATAGTAATAAAAATATAGACAGACATATATGGTCTCTCAGACCTAATATGCTGCATAGCAATTAACAGTCGCCCAACTAGGGCCTAACACATACTATATATACTTTTGGTTATATGATTTTCCTGTATACTTTAGGCAGCTGCTACCCGACTACTCAAGATTCATATATGCACCCCCCCCCCCCCCAAACTAATCAGGTTTAGCTAAATTTGCGTTATTTAGAAATTAATAATCGCATAACCTTCATACCTGTTAACTACTTTTCAAGTAAATCTACATTATGCAAGTTTGGGCCTTATCTGGAATGATCGGCTCACGTGCATAGTTTTGAGCCGCATTGGATGCATGTCGAACGACGTGAACATCTTTCTGTTTTACTGAATACAGCTGCTGTGTATCAATTAAATTATAGAGAGACATACACAGTCTCTCAGCCCTAATCAACCCATAGTGGTATATGCTGTATAGCAATTAATATTTGCATAATCTTTATTCAGCCCTTTTCCTTTTCTTTTGTCTCGTTTTGCCTTGTCTTGCTTATTATCTACTTTTTATTTTCTATTTTCCGTTCTCCTTGCCTTTTCCTGTCGTTATGTAGGTCTGATTCTACAACTCTATTTTCTGAGATATTTATCAAGCCAACTTGTTCTACTTTTAATTTTAGTTTTGCTGAAAATGCATCGATCCCTGCATGCAAATGTATGCCCATATCCGAGTGCCTCTGAATAGTTGAATAGTGGAAGAGAAAGATTAAGTGTGATGTTCTTTATGGGAGATGACATCTAGTGGTGATTCTTTACATAGCAACCCCTTATTAACTCATGACATTCCTATCCTAGAAAAAAAAAAAAGAGTCCCTGGTGAAACATGTCGGATTTGGCATCACCACAGTCGCCCTATGCGTCGTGGATGATGTATCTCATCGCGCTTGTGCATGCACAGTTGATTGTTTGAAGCTAGTGGCGACTATCTCGGCTGAGACAAGCGGACGGTGGCCCAGAGGACCTGACACTCGTATAGTGCTGACAGCAAACTGCCCACTGGAGCCCCACGGACCCCGCTCAACAAATGGAACATACAGGACAGCACATACAGCCCCCCGGACCGGAGAAAGATAGTACAGGACTGTGAATATATCGCTCCACGTATGGTCGGGTGAGCGGACCATAGGTCCTTTAACTGCCTCCTACTTTGTTTCCTGCCGCATGTTACCTCTCAGCCAGTACTAGCCAGCTTCACAACAGCGTCATTGAACTATTGTTGTTCCAACAGTTAGGCAACATTAATACATGCAATTCCACTCTGAGAAACTGTACATCTGTGCCTTTGTACTGGATACTAACTGTGGACTATAATCACATCTCCACACTGACAGCTATGCTCTGCTATAATTCCAATTAAAGCTGTCTCTGTGGGATTAGCAATTTGACTCAAATCAACCACCCCTAACAGGGGCCTTCTTTTGCAAAAAAGAGGTTTCCAATCCAACCTAGTGACAGGATGGACTTTGTTATCTATGGTATATGCCACTGAGATCAGAAGTCTGATCCACAAATATTACCTACGTTTATTAACAATAATAAACTTGTTATAGGTAGGTGTGTGTGTGTGTGTGTGTGTGGGCATGCATGGTCTGAGCGTGATGCAGCTGCTCTTAAACAGACAACGTTGCCAATTTTTAACATGATCTTGGCCCCTTTTTTGTATTAATATATTTTTTTAATAAAATGTATCCCTTATTAAGCAGCATGGTCCGCCTGTGTCTCTTCACAGTGATAATCTTTCCCCTGTAACCCTTCTCTCCCTTACCTTTTTTCAAACCAACTACCAAACACTTCAAAATGCCATGGAGAGACAGGAGGATTACAAAAAACACTTTGACAGAAGGAGAAAAGATAATCCAATACTGAAGGTTGGGGACAAAGTTTGGCTTTCCACAGCAAACCTCAGAGTCAAGTGTCCCTCTCAGAAATTGGACCCAAGGTTTATTGGACCTTTTAAGATTAAGAGAGAAATCAACCCTGTAGCATTTGAACTGGACCTACCAAACTCAAATAAAATTCACCCAGTCTTCCACATCTCCTTACTCAAACCAGCAGTGTTCAGCTTGTTTCCTGAAAGAGAAGAGCTACCTCCACCACCAGTTACTGTAGGGGAGGACACAGAGTTTGAGGTGGAGGCAATTGTGGATGCTCGAAAGAGGGGGAGACAGGTGCAATATCTCATTAAATGGAAAGGATATCCACCTAAAGAAAACTCATGGGAACCAGCAAATAATGTGCACGCTCCTAAACTTCTTCAGGAGTTCAACAGATTCCCCGAAAAACAGGCATGTTTGGGCAATCCGGAGGCTGCCCCTCGGGGGGGGGGGGGGGGCACGATCAGGGAAGAAACCGGAGAATAACTGGCAGATATGCCCATATCCGTTATGGCCGCGCTAATCCGTGCATGCACATTAGCCATCGGTGCATAACGGCAAACGCATGTTAGCAACGGCTAACGTGCGTACGCAAACGTAATAATTGGCAGTGTTTTGCTGGCCTATATAAGGACTCCAACTACTCTCATAAATCCCTGGATTATCGTCAGCTCTGTATCCTGTGTTCCTTGCTACTGTTTGATTACCTGTTACCTACCCGGCTTCCCCTAACCTGCTCTGGCTTCTCTCCTGGCTCTGAACCCGGCTTGTTTCACGGACCTGCTCCTTGCCTATTCCAGATTGACTTCCTGTGTTTGACCCCAGCTTGATCACCACCACACCTCCTGCCTCTGCTTCCGACTGCCTTCCTGCGTTTGACGCCCGGCCTGGCTTTTGACGACCTCTCTGCTTTTCCACCTGCTAAGATCCACCAGCTCCTCCAGGGAACCTTTGTCTCTGACCACCTTCTCTGCTCCAGGGTGTCCACTTCTGGAACCATCAGACAGCTTCATCTGCAGGCAACCGTTGCATCTCTGGGCAGAGCATCCTCTGTCTCCAACTCCAGGGGTACTCTGCTCTCAGCCGCAAGAGCAGCCCTCTCGTCACCTCAGCCTCCAGCCTGGTACGTGACACACTTTATGGACATGATTTCCCCTATCCGTTTCTACCATTTATTGTGTATATTTTAATGTGTGTATTTTTAACAGATGAGCAAGTGACACACTTTTATACCTTTTTTACCATTTTTACCATTTGATTTGCACTCATATTTATTAGCTTTTTTCTAAGTGCACTCTTCACTGAGTACTTCTTCACTTTTTTTTTTTTTCAAATAACAATTTTATTGTGTTTTTCTACAAAGAAAATACAAAGGGACGTAAGACTTCAAAAAAATGGAGTACATTACGTTTCCAGGTTGTCGAACAGAGACAGCAAGGTTTTATCCATATACTTGTAAGCAATAGCAGGCACCCAACCAAAGATGGAAGTGATGCAGAAATGCGTCATAGAAAAACAAAATCAAACATCCAGCAAACTATTCGGGACAAAGGGAGCCCTTAGAATACTCTCAGGGGAGAGCAAGAAAGAGGAAAAGAGGAAAGAAAAGAAGAGAGATCATCATGGTAGCTCAGTCACCTGGTCACGGTGGATCCTCCCGAAGGTGCCACAGCCCCCAGACTTTGTCGTGGGCGTCCAGCTTATCCTGCATCCTGGCCGTCATTTTCTCCATCAGCTCCACGTCTTTGATTCTAGCGTGCAAGGCCTCGGGAGTAGGGGGGGATTGTTTTTTCCAGTTTAGAGCTATGAGACAGCGTGCAGCTGTGAGGACATGGCTTGTCAGTTTTTTGTAGGGTGGGATAAGCCGCAGCGGCGAGAGGCCTAGCAAGAAGAACTTGGGGGTCACGGGGATCGGCATTTCCAACAACCGTGACAACAGCTGCTGTACTTCGGTCCAGTAGGGAGTGAGTAGAGTGCAACTCCAATAAATGTGAAGGAGGGACCCCCTGTCTTTCTGGCAGCGCCAACAGCGGTCTGAGCTGGAGGGGTATATGGCGTGGAGCACATCAGGGGTCATGTACCAAAAAAGAAGGATTTTGTAAGTGTTTTCCTTGTAGAGTGCAGAGGGAGCCCTTCGCCGCCCGAGACCATATGATCCGCCACTGTTCTAGGGGAATTTCCTCATTGAGGGCCTTCTCCCACCTAGTCATGTAGGAATGTTTACCCCTCGAATCCATGGAATAGGCGTTAAGTATTTTATAAATGGATGAGATTAAGCCCTTCTGGGCGGAGCCTGCCAGGACCAAGGACTCAAAGGGGGTTGGGGGGGAGAAGTGTAAGTCGGGAGCTATGGTCAGAGCATAGTGGCGGATTTGTAGGTAGCTATAAAATGCCTGGCGTGGTAGGCCATATTTGGTCTGAAGTCTAGGGAAGGGTAATAATGTGCGCTTTACGAGATCCACTAGGTTCCCGAAATGAAATAGATTCCGAGACGTCCAGGGGTGCGACATTTGGTGGGAGAGGCTATCCGGCACTTTGGGATTACAGACGAATGAAGTCAAGAGCGAACGTTCAGAGTTCAACCCATATGGACCCGCCACCCTGCGCCAGAGTCGTCTTAGCTGAGACATGGAGCCCAACAATCGGTCGGGGGGGACCTCCGCACTCGCACTCCAAAGCAGACTATTTGGATGGGTCGGGGCTAGCCATATTTTCTCGATCTCCGTCCACCTGTTATAGGACCATTGAGTGAACCACGAGGCTATAGCACGGAGCTGGGTCGCCTGGTAATACCTGACTAGGTCAGGGACCGCCAAGCCCCCATCCGAACGCGCTGCCAATAGTACCGACCGAGGGACCCTATGTCTCTTGTAGTTCCAAATAAATTTAATAAGGTCAGATTGGAGGCTTCTCAGGTGTTTGTAGGGGACTGGGATGGGCGGTGTTTGGAAGAGGTAAAGGAGCTTCGGGAGAATCGCCATCTTAACTGAGGCGATCCGGCCGAATAGAGAAATGCGATGCTGCTTCCATTGCGTGATTAAAGTTCTAATCGAACGGAAGAGTGGGGGGAAGTTCTCCTGATATAGAGTAGAGAATTTTGAGGTGATGTGTATTCCTAGATATTTCAAGGTGTTATTCTTCCAGTGATAGGGAAAGTTGGCCTTCATCTGAGCGAGTTCCGTTTCAGGAATATTAATAGGTAGGGCCTCTGACTTGGAGTTGTTAATTTTGAATCCCGAAAGGGCTCCATAGCGGGCCAGTTCCGCGTGGAGATTTGGAAGAGAGATCCTAGGCTGCGTCAGTGAAAGGATAACATCGTCTGCAAACATGGAGACTTTAAATTCCCGACCCCGTACCGAGATTCCCCGGATAGCCGAGTTACCTCGGATGGAGGCTGCCAAGGGTTCAACGCAAAGCGCGAACAGCAGGGGTGAGAGCGGACACCCCTGCCGTGTGCCATTGGTTATAGAGAACGAGGGCGAGAGGGCAAAAGGGGTTTTTACCTGCGAGGATGGGTTGGAGTAGAGGTGTTGGATTGCTTGCAAAAAAGGACCCCGGAACCCAACATCGCAAACAGGAAGGGCCACCCAAGCCGGCCAAAGGCCTTCTCGGCGTCCAGGCTAAGGAGCAGGGACGCCGATTTCTCCCTGTCCGCCACATCCACCAGATCAATCACTTTCCTAGTGTTGTCGCCTGCCTGCCGGAGCGGCACAAAGCCCACCTGGTCCTTGTGGATGAGGGAGGGGAGGACCATATTTAAACGGATTGAGAGTAGTTTTGTAAAGATTTTTAGGTCCGAGTTCAGGAGGGCGATAGGTCTGTAGTTGGCACACAGAACAGGGTCTTTATCGGGCTTGGGGATCAGGGTGATGAAGGAGCGCTGCATATCCGCTGGGACATTAGTGTCTCGCAGGAAGGCATTAAAAAGTTTACACATGTGGGGAAGTAACAGGGGGAGGAAAGACTTGTAGTATTCATAGGGTAGGCCGTGTGGACCTGGGGATTTGTGGGAAGGTAGGGATTTAACTGCCTGTTCTATCTCTTCTTCGGTGATCGGCATATTTAAGGCCGTTAGGTCAGAGTCCTGGAGTTTGGACACTCCACTCTGGTCTAGGTACTGCGTCATGCGTAGTGAGAGGTCAGGGGAGAGGGGGCCGCTGGGGATGTCAGGATTGTTATAGAGGTGCATATAAAAGTCAGCAAAGGTATGGGCTATGTCCTTAGGATGAGAGTGTATGCTGCCGAATTTGTCTTTGATCTGGTGAGGCGTAGTCGCAAGGTGGCTATCCCGCAGCTTTCTCGCTAAAAGGGAGTGGGCCTTATTACCTTTGTCATAATAAACTTGTCGCAGTCTAATCAGAGCCTTTTCTACACGACCTAGTGCTAGATCCTTTAGTGTCATACGCAGGTTCGTGATTTTTTTAAGAAGGGAGAGGGTGGGGGACGTCAGCAGCCGTCGCTCCAAGACCCCAAGCTCCCTCTCGGCTCGCAATTTCGCAGCCAAGGCATCCCTCTTCAGAGCTGAGGATATCGCCATGCATTTACCTCGGATGACCGCCTTATGAGCCTCCCACAACGTTGTAGGGTCTAGAGACTGGGGAGCCCACGTCCAACGTAAGCAAGATAGGTGCGTGGTCTGACCAGGAGATCGGGAGTATCCGTGCCTCACGGGTCACTCGGAGCGTGGAGCGGTTGGTGAAGAAGTAGTCGATACGAGAATGGGTGCGATGCGGGGCAGAGTAGAAGGTGTACTGCCGATCACCCGGGTGGAGAGCCCTCCAGGCATCAAAGAGAGCATAACGTCTGGAGAGTTGGCGGAAAAGCTTTGAGTCCCTGAGGGCTCGAGCCGACGACGCCTGGGGGCTCACCACCAGGCGATCCGCAGTTGCAGAGTGGGCCAAGTTAAAGTCGCCCCCTATCACCAAAAGCCCATGTTCAGTTCTGAAGAGGCGGGCAAACACCCCTGACAAGAATCTATGTTGCTTAACATTCGGGGCATATAGAGCACAGAACGTGATCGCCTGTGTACGCCACAGTCCCCGAAGGATAACAAAGTGACCACGTGGATCACTATAATAACCAGAGCAGGTAAATGGAGACCCGTGCTTGATCAGTATAGCAACCCCAGCTCGCTTGCGGGGGCCGGAAGAGGAGTAGATCTGGGGAAACTGCCTGGATGCGAATGCAAATGACCCCCCCTTGTCAAAATGTGACTCCTGGACGAGGACAACGTCCGCGCCCGACTGTCTAAACTCCCTCAGCGCCAGATGCCTCTTTCTGTCGGAGTTCAGGCCGTGTACGTTCAGGGACAAGACCTTAGCCATAGTAACGGGTGGGGGAGGGGAGGAAGTCTCTTACCTGGCTTGGCGTGGAGCTGACGAAGGCCAGGGGTCAGGGACCTGCACACCCCGGGAGACGGTCCAGGTGAGTTCCACGAACCGCGCGGAGAGCCACTCGATGATGAAGAAGGAGAGAGAAGAAAGAGAGACCGGGAAATAGGAAAAGAAAGAAAGTGAGCACATAGAAAACAATAGACAATTAGAACAAATACTTGCATTTGACCTTGAAAGGCTAATAGGCCTAGGTCAATACGGTTTTCCCAGGGATCCACCCAACCAAAGTCCACTAGGAAAGGTCAGGCGGATGCAAGGGAGCCCTAAGTTGGTCAGTGGACACATAAAAACTCAACTAAGAGATAGTAAACACTTAACCAGGGAGGGGGGGGGCGGGGATGCAACAAAAAATCCTACACTCACGAGACCCATCTGGGGCTCGCCCGTAAGAGAAACTGGGAATTTAAGCTAGGACACTTAAGAGGGGACTAGAGGTTCAAGAGTGTCCAGGGCTGAAACAGCAGGCGAATCATATGGGCAGGCAGTTCAGTAAGGGGCAACATATGGGGAGAGTCTCAGCAGGTTCAGCCATTGCTGTGCCGAGCAGCCTTGCGGGAAGCCCCATTATTTCGTGGGCGGTTAGATGAGGGGACTTTCTGCCAAGTTGCAGGTGGCGGGGGTGGCGTCGCCACGAGGTCCCACTCTGGTAGTTGGGGGACGGGCATCCCCAGAGCGTCACAAAAAGGCAGGAAGATCCTCGGGATATCTCAATGCGGCCCATTTGCCCTGATGGTTTGCCGTTAGACTGAAGGGGAATCCCCATCTGTAGGGGATGTTCTCCTCTTGCAGGGCATGAAGTAGCGGTTGTAGGAGTCTGCGCTTCTGCAGGGTGATCCATGAAAGATCCGGGTACAGCTGCAAGGGGGCATCATGTAACATTATTTTGCGCGCCAGTCGGGCCTGTCGCATGATCTCTTCCTTCAAGGGATAAGAGCTGATCCTACAGATGATATCCCGTGGTTTAGAGGTGGCGCCTTTGGGGCGCAAGGC
The DNA here is from genome assembly GCA_029206835.1 of Rana muscosa. NCBI lineage: Eukaryota > Metazoa > Chordata > Amphibia > Anura > Ranidae > Rana > Rana muscosa. The sequence goes on along the minus strand of JARGYO010000198.1, from coordinate 13,574,255 downwards.
CCGGTGGGCTCTGTCCATTTCAATGTGCGTTGTGGGGGGCTTCCCTAAAAGATTGTTAAACACAGTCTGTAAGGAGTTCTTTATGTCCTCAGGGCCATCAGATTCCGGGACCCCCCTCACCCGGATGTTGTTTCTGCGCCCCCTATTGTCCAAGTCCTCCACATGACGTTGCATATCTCTCAGGAGGGAACGATGGTCTGCGCCTTGTAGTTGGACCCTGTGAACAGCTAGTTTGGTGTCTTGAATGTCCTCCTCTGCCATTTCTACACGATCGGCCAAGTGCCTGAGGCCGGACTGTAGGGCTTGGATTTCTGAGCGGCACGTGGACTTCACGTCCTCCACCAGTTGTCTAAAGTCCTCCTTAGTAGGTATCGCCTGCAAATATGATTGCCACTGTGGGGGTGGAGGTTGGACGTGGGCCAACATGGGGTGTTGTTCTGGTGGAGGCAGTCGGGGTGACAGCGGCTGAGAATGTGGGGTGGTGTAGCCATGCGCCAGGTACGCCAGCCCAGCAGGTGAGGTCCACTGATCGCCCCAGGATGGCACCTGGTCCGGCATGGGGGGCTGCATGGCTGCAGTATTAGGTGGACGTGGGGCAGGGGAGCAGCCTTTTTGAGTGCTAGTGGGAGCTGGCAGTACCTGCAGTGCCACAGGAGAGCTGGGGGCCTGTGTGGGAGACAGTCTCTGAGCCTCATGAGGGGGCGGTATAGGAGTGGAGGGTTGGAAGTCCTCCCGGGGCCTCACAGGCTCCTGAGGTGTCTGGACTGCAGGATATATGGGGCCCGGCAGAGTGGGGAAGTCCAGTGAGGACTCCGAGTGAGAAGGGGAACCAGGGCTCGGTCCCTGCATGCAGGGGTCTGAAGCTGTCCGCAGCAGGCGGGGAAAGGCATCCGAGCACTGAGTGTAGTGCAGGGGAGGAGGGGGGGCGAGCATGGCGGCCTGCACTCCTCGTGGTGTCGCCTCATGGAGGAGGAAATGGCTGGGGGTACTCACAGCACCTGATGTGGAAGGAGAGTCCGCGGTGTCCGAGGCTGGCAGGGATTCAGCAGATGTCCGGTCGGACGCGTATGCCGCCGGATTATTCTGTGTGGAGGACCGCGAGCGGGTCATGGAGGGGTCCGGCGCCATCTTGCTTGTTCTCCCGGGGGAAGAAGCAGGCTGTAGGAAGAAGTCCCGGAGGTCCGCTGCTGATCCGGGCGGAGGCTGGGATGATCCCCTGTATTTAGTGGAGCGGGTGTTCCGGGATTTGCCCATCCTGGTGTAGCGAATTGTCCCCAAAGTGCCTGTAAAGCTCGGGCTGGGAGAGAGCTGTGGATCTAAGCTGCCATGCAGGTCGGCTTCCGGACACGCCCCCCACTTCTTCACTTTTATTGGAAACCAGATTGATATCAGTAGCCTACTCTAGCATTTTTGTATTGTAGCATTCAATGTATGTTGGACATCTCTTTTGACACTTTTAGAATTCGCTATTTGTTGATCTCAGGTCCATTGCCTCTGTCTAGTGTACTTGCCACGGAGCACCATTGCACTTTATTTCACATGATTTATGTACAGCGCAGCACTATTTTTACGTTTATACTTATTTGGGTTCTGATATCACTTTCAGTGTTTGCTGCAGTACCCTGACCATTAGACTTAATTAGCGCGGGAATACTTTTGTTTATTGTATATTATTCCGGTTGCCAGAATCCCAGAATAATATAAATCATATATATTCTTCAGCACCAATATACAGACTGATACACATTATGAAAATAGAACATATCATTTAACAGATAGTTCAGAACACAGTCTTCTGCCCTCAGACACGCCTAATGGTTGAAGGTGATATTACCTGAACTCACTAAAGTAAATTATTAGATTTCTTTAACCAATGGAAAAGAAGCCATGCCTTTTGGGCTGAGCCTATTATAAATTTTTATGATCTTATTGTCTGAGATGGTATTTAGATACAAGAAAGTTGCTATGAGAGGAGACTCAAGAACACTCAAAAACACATCAATCATACACGCAGACACATACACCATTCATGAAACTCACACTTCATGAAGATTCCTGAACACCATATGCTTTGGAACTTGGAGGTCACAAGAAGTAATTCCTCTTTTAGGCCTCTTTCACACGGGGCGGATCCGTGAAGATCCGCCCCGTGAAGCTCCGCTTGCTCAGCGGGGATCGCTCCGTTGATCCCCGCTGAGCCGACGGATGACTGGGCGGTCCCCGCACACTGTGCAGGGACCGCCCTGTCAGAGCGCCGCTCTCCCCTATGGGGAATCGGATGACGACAGACCGTAGAGTCCGTTGTCATCCGATCCGCTCCGCCGACGGAAGGAAAAATAGGGTTTTCCTCCGTCACACTTTGGCGGAGCGGAGCGGATGTCAGCGGACATGTCTCAGCTGACATCCGTGCCTCCATAGGGGTACATGGAGGATCCGTTTCAGGTCCGCCTAAAAAACTGACAGGCGGACCTGAACGGACCTCCGTGTGAAAGGGGCCTAAGAGTATCCATCTTGAAAACCATGGCAGCCATTCTAAAATCTCTGGTAACCAGCAATTCAGACCAGGAGCTGTTTTGGGATGGGTAATTATGTTGTGTTGATTTTATCTTATATTCATTTGTGTTCTCTTAAGTATTGATTTATTGAGTATTATACAATTGATAATTATTCTCCTGAATCAATAACCGCATTGTAGATTTTTCTCTAAAGATTGAATTTTCAATATATTTTTCATTTTGCATAGTTTTCATTTTATTGACACAACAAACGTCTAATTTTATTTCAAGTTGCTAACCACTTATTTACCTGCAGTATAGTAACGGTTGGATTTGTGAAATACAGACGTTCTGTTTAATTGACATTTTACAAGGTTATTGATTCTACAGGGAAGTTTCAATTGATATTTAAGCTGTTATACAACGCAATCAGTATTTTAACATTTTATGCAACGTTTTTTTATTATGTCAAACAATATATATAACTATTTTGTATGATTACATGTCTGGTGAATAAATTTCATATTTTTAGACTGTGGTCATAATAGATTGAATCTGTATCTTAAAAATATCATCATTAAAAATTAATTACTTAAATCATAAATACCGTGCAGGAAAACTTTCCTTAATAAGCACAATATTGATATACCAAAGTATCTTTGAGCCAGTTATCCTGACTAGGGGTGAGCCGAACACCCCCCGGTTCGGTTCGCACCAGAACCTGCGAACGGACCGAAAGTTTGCGCGAACGTTAAAACCCTATTAAATACAATGGTTGCGAACGTTCGAAATCTAAAGTGCTAATTATAACGCCTAATATGCCTGTTTTTGTCCTAAAAAAGGGTTTGGGGACCCAGGTTTTGCCCCAGGGGACATATATCAATGCAAAAAGACGTTTTAAAAACTGCAGTTTTTTCTGGAGCAGTCATTTTAATGATGCATAAAGTGAAAAAAAAAAGTTAAATATTTCTTGAAATATCGTACCTGAGGGGTGTCTAAAGTATGCCTGTGAAGTGGCATGTGTTCCTCTGCCCTAGTGTGGCTCCTGTCCCCAAACACACCAGCGCAAGCACGAATGGCATCATTTTGCCTGCGTACTTGCGTAGCCCCTTGAACGCCTACGGAGCACAGCTGGTTCCGAGGACAAAGCACAGGAAGAGGCCATGGAGGAAGAAGAAGAGGAGGGGGTGGAGGAGAGAGGTGTGTCACAAACAGTAGTAGCATTTTGGAGGCGTGGCGGCGGAACAAACTCCAACACTATTGCACCTTGTCCTGCATCCTTCCCAGCTGCCAAAAGAGTGACTTAATGGGCCATGAACGGTAGATACAGGTGTATACTGTGCTGGAGGCACACAACACCCACTAACTCCTGCAGATGCCTGTATTAGAGAACACCAACAATAAACGGTAGATACAGGTATATACTGTGCTGGAGGCACACAACACCCACTAACTCCCGCAGATGACTGTATTAGAGAACAACAGCAATAAAGGGTAGATACAGGTGTATACTGCGCTGGAGGCACACAACACTCACTAACTCCTGCAGATGCCTGAGAAAAAAGGGATTTTTATAACAGCTTACCTGTAAAATCCTTTTCTTGGAGTACATCACGGGACACAGAGCGACTTAGTCATTACTAATGGGTTATATAGTTTACCTTCAGGTGCTGGCACTGGCAACTTCCAAACCAGAAGTACCCTCCCCTATATAAGCCCCTCCCATCCGGGAGCACCTCAGTTTTGTAGCAAAGCAATAAGTGTCCCAAAAAGAGGGGTGGGAGCTCTGTGTCCCGTGATGTACTCCAAGAAAAGGATTTTACAGGTAAGCTGTTATAAAAATCCCTTTTTCTTTTTCGTACATCACGGGACACAGAGCGACTTAGTCATTACTAATGGGACGTCCCAAAGCAATGCCAAATGAGGGGAGGGATACATAAGCTGGGCGCCATCAGGCATGAGGATCTTTTGCGGCCTGCAACACACTGCGCCCAAAGGCGACATCCTCCTGACTTCTAACGTCTACCTGGTAGAATCTAGTAAACATGTGTACCGAAGACCATGTTGCGGCCTTACATACTTGAGCCAGGGAGGCCTGGTGATGCACTGCCCATGAAGTTCCAACTGCTCTTGTGGAGTGCGCCCTAACTTTGAACGGAGGCAGTCTCTTTCTCAAGCCATAGGCTTGTATTATGACCTGTCGAATCCACTTGGCTAAAGTAGATTTTGATGCTGCCTGACCCTTTCTAGGGCCTTCCGGCAGAATAAACAAAGTATCCGTTCTGCGAATCTGAGCAGTGGCTTTTAGATAAGCTTTAACTGCTCTTACTACATCCAAAGAATGTAATAACTTTTCCTCTACCGAGCTAGGTTTGGGGAAAACAGAAGGAAGAACCACATCTTGGTTCAAATGAAACCTCGATACCACCTTGGGAAGAAAGGCTGGATGAGGACGTAATACTACTCTGTCCTTATGGACAACCAGATATGGCTCCTTACAGGACAAGGCGGCTAATTCCGATACTCTTTTAGCCGAACAAACGGCTACTAAGAAAATCAATTTCCTGGTGAGAAGAACCAAGGAAATGTGTTGCAATGGTTCAAACGGTTGTTTCTGTAGAACCGACAGAACCAGGTTTAAGTCCCATGGACATATGGGAATACTAACCGGAGGGCTAATACGCATCACTCCTTGTATGAAGGCTTTGACTAGTGAATGCGAAGCCAAGGGCCTTTGAAAAAATATTGACAAGGCCGAAATCTGACCCTTGATAGTACTCAAGGCCAGCTTCCTATCTACAGCCCACTGTAGGAAGTCCAAAATCCTACCTATCACGTACTTACGTGGATGCCATTTCTTGGCCTCACACCACGTAATGTACGCCTTCCAGATCCTATAATAGATCTGCCTGGATACCGGCTTCCTGGCATTGATCATGGTAGATACCACAGAATTAGAGAGCCCTCTCTTTTTCAGAATGTGGGCTTCAATAGCCAGGCCGTCAAACCTAGGGCTGGTAAGGAAGGGTGGTATATCGGTCCTTGCGACAGCAGGTCCGGACGATGTGGGAGGGTCCAAGGACTCCTCACTGACATTTTTACAATCTCCGCGTACCATGCCCTTCGGGGGCACGCTGGAGCCACCAGAATCACTGGTTTCTTTTCTACCCTGATTCTGCGGAGTAATCGCGGTAACAATTGTGGCGGTGGGAATGCATATATCAGCTTGAACTGATCCCAAGGGAACACTAGGGCATCCGAGCCGCAAGCTAGGGGATCCCTTGTGCGAGACACAAATCTGTCCACCTTTGCGTTGAATCTGGATGCTAGCAGATCTACATCCGGTGTTCCCCACCGCTGGCATATTGCCTGGAAAACCTCGGGGTGAAGAGACCATTCCCCCGGGCATAATTGTTGGCGACTTAAAAAGTCCGCTCTCCAATTTTCCACTCCTGGGATGAAAACCGCGGATATGGCTGGGACATATCTTTCTGCCCACTCCAGGATGCAATTTGCTTCCCTCTGGGCTGCACGACTCCTGGTGCCACCCTGGTGATTGATATATGCCACTGCTGTGGCATTGTCTGATTGAATTCTGACAGGGGACCCTTGGAGTTTGGATGTCCATGCTACTAGGGCATACCGGGCTGCTCGTATCTCTAAGAGATTGATGGGCAGGGCCTTCTCAGCTTCTGACCACTTGCCCTGGAGAGACCATTGCTCCAGTACTGCCCCCCAGCCTATGAGGCTGGCATCTGTAGTGACCACCTTCCAAGAAACCGGACTGAAGGGTTTCCCTTTTTCCAGATTCTGGGGCACCAACCACCAATGGAGGCTCTTGCGAACGGAAGGGGACAGGGACATTGGTAAGTCTAAAGCCTGAACTTTTTTGTTCCAGGCTGACAGTATGGCCCTTTGCAAATTCCTTGAATGGAATTGACCGTAGGGTACCGCTTCGAATGAAGCCACCATTTTTCCCAGCAGCCTCATGCACAGGCGTATGGATGGTTTTCTTTTTGTACCCACTAAGTGGGTCAAATCTTTTAAAGACGACACCTTCTCTGGAGGTAAGAAAATCTTTCTCTGATTTGAATCCAGCCTTAGCCCTAAGTATTCCAGACTTTTGACTGGTCTTAGAGCTGACTTGTCCCGGTTGATAATCCAACCGTGATATTCCAGATACTTGATTGTCTTGTGAATAGCTACTTCCAGATTTTCCACTGAGTGGTCTATTAGTAGCAGGTCGTCTAGATATGCCATTATCGTTACACCTTGTGTTCTTAGATTGGCCAATAGTGGGGCCAGAACCTTTGTGAACACTCGTGGTGCTGTGGCCAGACCGAAAGGTAAGGCTCTGAACTGAAAATGGCGCCCTTCTACTGCAAAGCGTAGAAATTTCTGGTGGGCCGGAAAGATGGGAATATGCAGATAAGCATCCCTTATGACGATCGAGGCTAACCATTCCTGCCCCTGTAGGGCGGTGGCCACCGATCGGATCGACTCCATCCGAAAAGTCCTGATATTTAGGAACTTGTTTAGCCCTTTTAGATTTAATATGGGCCTCACGTCCCCATTTGGTTTGGGGACTGTGAAAAGGTTCGAGTAAAACCCGAATCCGCTTTCTTCCAGGGGAACCTTCATGATTACACCTTGGAGCAATAGTTGTTCTAGTGCCAGAAGGAGGGATCCTCTCTTCTGGGGATCTCTTGGCACGTTTGACCTCATAAATTGGGCAGGAGGAGTGCCTTTTAACTCCAGCTTGTATCCCAGACTTACTGCGGAGAGCACCCATCTGTCTCTGATGGTGTCCCGCCAGGTCTCTGTGAACAACTGAAGCCTTCCCCCCACCCGATTGAGTGGGGGCAACGCTTCATGACTTGGGGGAAGGTTTTGTACCTCTCTTGATCCAGGGCTTCTTGTTACCCTGTGATTGTCCCTGATTTCTGCCCCCTGAATTTGACCGCGGAGGCCGTCGGAACTGCTTCACAGCCGATGTGCCCGGGACTGGAGAAGTAGGCCTCTTAAAAGAAGGACTTCTACTCTTGTTCTTAACCGGTAAGAGTGAACTTTTACCGGCAGAAATTTTCTGGATATATTTGTCCAGATCTTCTCCAAATAAGCGTTCTCCATGAAATGGGAAGCTAACCAGCAGTTTCTTACAGGGAGCTTCAGCAGACCAGTTTTTGAGCCACAGAAGCCTACGCATATGTACTACAGACAGCGTAAAGCGGGAGGCCTGTTGGATTGTATCCTTTATGGCGTCCACTGCAAAACACAAGGCTCTAGGCAGGTCAGCTAGGGCAAGAGCCTGCTGATCTGGTAAGTCCCTTAAGACTTGTTTCAACTGATCTTTCACTGCTTGGCAGACTCCAATCGCTGCTACCGCAGGTTGTGTCACCATGCTTGCTGTAGAGAAAGCAGATTTTAGTAAAGACTCCAATTTTTTATCTATTGGGTCTTTGAACATTGGAACATTATCTACTGGACATGTCAGTGATTTGTTCACAGAAGAGATGGCTGCGTCCACTGTAGGGACCCTCCATTTTTTTATGAACTTATCCTCCATGGGATAGATCACCGGAAATCTCTTGGGGGGAGCAAATATTTTATCAGGATGCTCCCAATCCTGGTAAATAAGCCCTTCTAATAAAGGGTGGATTGGGAAGGAACAGACAGCCTGGGGAGCTTTTAGCGACCCCAGCGAGGAAACCGTAGTGGTTGGTGGTTCCGCCAGAGGCATTTTAAATGCTGATCGGACCATGTTAGTCAGAGACTGAACCCATAATCTTTCAGCCTGAGATGCTGAGAAAGGTTCTTCCACTGTTGATTCCTCCATAACTGAATCAACCTCATCCTGATCCCCTTCAGGTAGGTCGATCTCTGTGTGGGGCTGTTCCTCCACTAACAGGCACTCTGAAGGAGGAGACGGAGATCGGACGCGCTTTCCCTGTGACAGGGAAGCAGCGATCAATGCTGTTAATCTCTCTTCCAATCCTCCCAGTGTTGAGGATAAAACCTCCTCTGTTATATATACAGGAGCAGGTGGACTGGGGACAGCCGCAGCACCAGGCACTCCTGCGGGGTTTCTACGGCTACTGACCTCTGAATTCTCAGGGGAGATTGGTGCAGTACAAGCATGCCCAATATCCTCAGACCCCTTTGGCTTCCTGGAAGACTTATTTCCGGAGCGTCTGGACGACATATCCTTTAAGCACAAAGCTGAGGTATTCCCGTCGTCATACACCAATTTTGCTGGTAATAGTCTAACACAGTTGCTGCTATATACCAGCTGGTGTCCACTAAAGTGCCTTTCTATGGGGATGCCTGCATCAACCGCCTCTGTGTGCCACTGTTTGTTGCTAGCTCTGTTTGCATCCAGCTGACACTTGTACTGTGTCTTTATACAAGCTGGGACGCCTGCACATGCGCAGAAGCGCTGTGGCGTGCATCGAGCGTCATCCACCCGCCCCGCCCCTTTTTTTCCATAGGAGGCGCGTGCACGCGCCCGCGCGCGCGCCCGTGCGCCATTGGCGCCCTTTTCGAAAATCAAACAGGGACTAGGAGCCAGGGCCCTTTTTGCCGGAGGGCCTGTGCGGTGGATGAGCGCAGCAACAGGGCAGAGGAAGTGGATTCCCACAGAGAAACTTACCAACTGCCTGGATCTTTTGACTTGAGAAAACCAAAGATCCACATGACAAGAAAAATGGACCACAGCGGCCTCTAGTGGTTTAACACAGGTACCGCGGTCCTCTTTTTTTTTTTTCTTGACTACTATTAAAATTTTACATTTTCAGTAGTTACAGGCATACACAGATATTAGCGGGAATACCGTTAGGTAACAGACAGAAAGACAAATTAGGCTTGGGGGTCCCCCAATAGAACCAAGTTCCTGGGGGCCCCCACTTACCTGTTCCCCGCCGCAGGACTCTGTTTGGTCCACAGAAGCCCAAACTTCACCTATCACGGCAGGCATTGTAATTAAACCTTCAGGGACCGGGTTCCCAAGGATTCCACTCCCCTGGACCTGTATAGCACCCTGCACAGACAACATCTTGGTCGTGGGTATGACCAGAGCTCTGGATCCCAGGGTCCAGCCCTCCTAAGAGAGGCATTACAGGCAAAACCTTGCTCTTCTGCTGCAAGGCCCGGGTACCGACCGTTTAGCTATGAAGCTTTTTTGGTGGGATCCGGAACAGCTTACTAAGGCCCAAAAGAACCTGTACGCAAGCCCAGTGAAAACACGTTACTCTTTGGCCAACACCTTAGACACTGGCAAAAAAACTGAGGTGCTCCCGGATGGGAGGGGCTTATATAGGGGAGGGTACTTCCGGTTTGGAAGTTGCCAGTGCCAGCACCTGAAGGTAAACTATATAACCCATTAGTAATGACTAAGTCGCTCTGTGTCCCGTGATGTACGAAAAAGAAATAACACACTGTCCCTGCCTATCTAGCTCTTTCCCTGCATGCCAGAACACACTACACAAAGCTGCCACGCTGGCAGCCTTATATAGTGTGGGGCGTGTACTAAACCCCCTGAGCTATAATTGGCCACAGGCATCCTGCCTGTGGCCAATTATGTCTCTCCTCGCTGCCGGCGCTGTGATTGGCCAAGCATGCGGGGTCACAGTGCATGCTTGGCCAATCATCAGTCAGCAATGCACTGCGACTGGCGCAGTGCATTGTGGGCCGTTCGTATCACAAAAATTTGATGCGAACGGCCCACAAAGTTCTGGCTTAGTCGAACGGACGAACAGCTGATGTTCGATTTGAACATGGGTTTGAATCGAACACGGGCTCATCCCTAAATCCTGAGTATACGATTCTTTTATTTTCAGTTACTTTGTATGTGCCCACATCCTGACCATTGTGCTTAATTGTGGGTGCTGCCCTGTGTGTGGGGGCTCTGGTGGCCTACCTAGGTAGGTGTTGCTCCCTGGTGTTCGTGGCGCAAGTGAATTGTAGATACACCCGTGTTTGTTTGTAGTCAGAGTCCTCCTGAACCGAAAATCACTAACCTACCAAGGCCTGCGGTGTGCCTTGGCCTAACTGCTCGGTATACCTGAAAAGAGGGCATACCCTGTATGCATGAAAGTGTGAAAATATGGCTGAACAAGTAAGACTGTGATATAAGAGGGAACCGGGAGGGTGGGAACCCGAAAGAACAGCCAAGGCTGACACAGGCTGTGGAGGAGGGTTATATAGTCCCAGACTCCTCCCACAAACTCAGGCTGGCCTGCAGCCAGCCTTCCAACTTATAGTCAGAGTCCTCCTGAACCGATAATCACTAACCTACATAAGCCTGCGGTGTGCCTTGGCCTGACTGGTCGGTATACCTGAAAAGAGGGCAAAAGACACATGAGTAGGTGTGAAACAAAGAAACTGTAAATGAAGATGAAAAGATCAATCCAACAAAGAGGCGAACGCTCTGATAACCTCTGCGTGAGGTTCAGGAATGTATTTGCTGAAACAGGAGGACCTCCATCGGCCCATTTGCTTGATGATGAATGGAGGCACCCCCTGCTTTGAAGCTGTAGACGCTGCCCCGATCCTAAAAGAGTGGCCGTTAAACAGCTTAGGATTCAAGCCTAAGCTCCCGATCAGGATCCTGACATGAGTTATGAACTGTTTGGAAGTAAGGGGATCCAAAGGGAATGGCAATAATGGGCCGTCTGGCGGGGACGTGGCCAGAAACCTAGAAAGAGCGTCAAGTACCGCGAACGGACACCACCTGCTATTAGTGCCGTAATACTTGACCACGAAACCCTGGCCTTACTGTCTGGTTTTGTTATTGTTGAGCTGCAGCGTGAAATGATCAATCCCCCTGCTGAGACTGCTTTTGGACAGAAAAGGTGCCAGACTACTGACCCGCGAAACCTCCTCCGGTCTGAGAAACCCAAAGAAACTTAAATAAACTCAGCTTTGATCACTAGACTGGGATCCACACCAAAAGGCGATGAAGACAGTAAATCCGTAATATCCCGGACCATCTGGCCGGTAACAGGCAGTCTAGATGCCTGTTCTTGACCCTGCGACTTCACAATACCGCTCAAGAAGGCCTTGAGAGGGTGAGCGGCAAAAATAAACGGACTAGAGGGGTCTAGCAGAGTCTTGAAATGTTGCACACCTGAAAGATATGACTTAATCATACTGGCGGACAAGGCCAACTCGCTATAGCAATAGGCCGCAAAAGCCATAACAGATCTAATGTTCCATGGACAGCTACACGGATGAAGCCACAAAAAAATGTGGAACTTCCTCCACCCTGTAGAGGACGCCTTGAAAGTGTTACTGGCCAAAGAAACATTGGCCAAACCGATCGCCTGCGTCCAGAACCTAGTCAGTCCATGATGAGCAGGGAAAACGGAGGAACCGGCTTGCCCACCCGCTCCGCTTCTGGGTGCTGTAAGAAAAAAATTATCGAATTTGAGACGAGACAAAGCATCGGCCGCCCTATTGTAATCCCCACTGATAAATTCCCCCTGAAAATGGAACCTGACCGCCAAACTTAACCACGTCAACCTGCACATGAAGGATATGATGAGCAGGGTCGCTGACCTGCCTTTGTTAATGATGTTAGCGGTGACCTGATTGTCAGTAAAGAAAGTGACCAATCTTCCTGACCAGACCGGCCCCCAAGTGACAGCTGCCGCCACAATCGGGTACACCTCGAACAACGCACAAGTCTGCGCAAATTTAGGCAAATGGAAAACTTCCCAGGCCAAGAGCTAGCCAGCCATTCCACCCCGAAAATCGCCGCAAACCCCGCTGATGCTGCTGCATCAGAGAAAACACTGGGTGATGCACTAGTAGGCTGAGGAATGAGCAACGAAATGCCATTCCAGTCCCGCAGGAACTGGTCCCACATAACCAAGTCAGCGCGTGCGTCAGCTTGCAGGCTGACACGAGCGTCAACATCCTGAAAAAGGGGCAACAGGGCCAACAATCTGGAGACGAAAGCTCTACCTTCCGGAATGATCCTCATCGCATGATTCAGCATGCCCAAGAGAGACTGCAACTCCTTCTTTGTGCAGACTGGGGACCGAACGAACGAATGGTTTGCCAACCAAATTTTGTCCAACTTCACCTTGGGCAAACTAGCAATCATGCGATCAGAATCGAGGGTGATGCCTAAGAAGTTAATGACAGTAGCCGGACCTTCCACTCCAAAGAGTTCCGTGAGACACTGCAGATCCCTGGGTCAGAGTCTTCCACGAGCAAAAAATCGTCAAGGTAGTGTATCACCCCAAGACAACCTTTGGAGTACCCCAAGATCCAATGGAGCGCTTGTGAAAAAATATCAAACAAACATGGACTGCTTTTAGATCCAAAGGTTAATTTGGTGGCAAAGTAGTACCGACCACGCCACATGATGCCGTACCATTGTCAAAGCGCAGGACTGATGGGCAGCAACTTGAACGCATCGGCAATGTCAGCCTTGGACAACCAAGCCCCCCTGCCTAACTGAAGAATGAGTTGTATAGCTGAATCCACCGAAGAATATTTCAAAGAAAATTCCTCTGAGGGAATCAGCGCATTGAGACTCGGAATGTGCGAACAATGAGGCGCGGACAAATCGTAAATGAGACGATGTTTATTAGAGAATTTCCCACATACAACACCAATGGGGCTGACCCTCCACATGCCAAAAGGTGAAAGGCTGAAAGGCCCAATGACAAACCCTTTGGCCACCACTATCTCCAATAATTAGTCTACCAGTGAAGCATGGTGATCTGCCAACAGATTCCTGCATTCAAAGGTTTCAGTAGGCAGCGAGATCAAACCTGTATGGAACCCCCGGGTGAAACCATCTAACAAAAAATGCCTGACCTCAGGGGATGGGTGACCCTCCTAATGCGCCCCTAACGTGGAAACATTGACTAGGCTTAGTCACGCTGAGCTGAACTGTTTAACCAAACAGGAAGATTTGGGATGTGCCCTGAAGCAATTTGAACAAACGTGCAGGAGCCTACACTGATTGTAATTGCAGGCAGCATTGTTGAAATTGTTACAAACCTGCGACTTGCCTAGGAAATGGATGGGCCTACCCAACTTATCCACCGGCCCGGAAGGTCCCGTGGAGGATGCACCAGCCATCTGCTCACTCACCCCTGACGGACCCGGGACCTCAACTATGACACCATGCAGATGTGTGAGCAGAGGATTGGCAAGTGCTACACACCAAGGATTTCTGACTGGCAAAGTGTCTGCAGAACAATTCCATGTCCACATTACTCCAGCACATGACCACATGGAACTGAGCCCAAGTGGCCGCCACCTTGGCCGAAAAAGAATGGTGGTGGTCGTAGAAACTACAACCTCCGTACTTGTGCGCCAGATCTACCACCTTGTGCAAATATAAATCTAACTCCACCCTCCTGTCAGGACTGACTAAACAAATTACATCACGGAAAATGCCGAAGGCCACAATGAATTCCACCACACTAAGCTTGCAGTTGAACCTGGGATCCTTGGTCTTCAGGACAACCGACACTTCACCGCAAGCATAGGATTTATTTTCCGTGACATCCTGCGAAGCTATCAGAAGGGATGCCAGATTCACGTCCTTCCCTTCCAATATGTCTTTCCTCAAATTAGCAGGAATAAAATGAGCCGGAGATACCGACGGGAATGTCGCTAAGGGAGATGGAGCTGCGACAGGCAAGGAACATACCAAGTTACCTGCGGGAGCACTAGGAAGAACTGGCACTGGGGGTACAGGTGGCACCTGCGCACTGGCCGCGTGAGCCTCCACCGCCTCCATCCTATCCTGCATCTGAGACATAGAAGTAGACAGCGTATTCAACAAGGCATGGATCTGCGTAAGTGAATTCTACACCGACACCTGACTCAAACTGTCCGCAGGGAGTGACTGCGCTGGGCTAGGAAATAATAATCTAAAAAGTTCCGCCTTCCTGACCGTGGCCGGAAAGGAAATGCCCCTACGATGAAGCTCCGCCGTGATCCTGGGCACAGTCCAACTTCACAAAGACGGGGTGCTGCCGTGCTCGGATCCCCCAGAAAGGGACGGAGGAATGTACGCAAACTCCTCGCTCTCTGATACGTGGGACATGGCTGAATCTGAGACAACAGGAAATATTAGAGGAAAAATTACGCAGAACCTCCAACCCCCCCCCCTTACTGATTGACCGCCTAAAGCAACGTGGATGCAGTAATGTGCCAACAGCGCGTGAATGAACCTGATGCGCAACCACCCTATGTGAATGAACTGAATGACCCTGAGCAACCTGTGTCACTTTAAGACAGGTAATTAACAATGAACACTCGGGGCTATGATACCCACAGAGCGTGGTGGGTATGGAAATGAGAGTAGGAAGTGAAAGTGCAACGTGAAACGTATTAATGATGGCCGAGAACCTGTATTGACACTTACAAGTGAATTCTGGCCCGTGAAGATCTAAGACGTGACAGATCCTGACCCGTGTACAACCTACAAGCCCCGGTGAATGAAAAAAAAAGCTAAGCACGCACCTGTAGCTTTGCGAGAGAGCTGGAAATGACACAAACAAATCACCTGCGAGGTGATACACCAACAGACGGTAAATGACAGAGAAACCAACTGAAAACCCTGACCTGAGAAGCAATGACCCAAGACACCCCTGACATGCTAACTGCTCCCCCCCCCCGGCCTACCCCTACCACCCTGAACGCACCTGGCGTAAGCGAAAAACCCCAAGGAACCCTGTGAACAAAAAACACCTGTACGGAGCAGAACCTGAAAATAAACATGACATACAATGAAATGAGCATGCGTTTTTTTTTTTTTTTGTACACAATTGTCTGACACAGATCAGCCCCTGCATTAGCCTCTCACTTTGTGGCTTGGTGAAAAGTTTGAGTTCCAGTCTGAGCATTCGGAGAGAGGAGCTGAGGAAGTACTTCTTCCTGCCTGTAGCAGACTGATGGCATCTCCTCAGAGTGGGCAAAGTCACTGGACTAGTTCAGGGACACATTTAATTAATAAATAGTGGATTGCGTTTTTTGTTAATGGTGCTGTATATTGTGGCGTGTCAGGAATGTATTCATGCACTAGTAGCAAATGACCCCCCAACAACCTTCCACCCAGGCCCCACCAGGCGAACAGTGTAGCCATGACGTGGTGCTGAAATGAAAAACAAGCCGCTGGCCGACCGCGGCATCCGAGTGTGCGCCGTCCACCCCCACCCCATCGAGCCAACAGAGAGGCCTCACACCTACCTTCCGCCCGACAGAAGAGACCAGATGACCCACGAGGTGCCGCGGTGCACGGAGATCCCCAGGACGTGAAACCGGAAGTGAAGCAAAACCGGAAATGACGTGGTCTCACCCGAAAGAACAGCCGAGGCTGACACAGGCTGTGGAGGAGGGCTATATAGTCCCGGACTCCTCCCACAAACTCAGGCTGGCCTGCGGCCAGCCTTCCAACATGTATATCTATAAGTTGTGCTGTATTCTGTATTTTTACCAATATCTATTTTTCTAATAGAAATTTCAAGCTCCTGAAGAAGCGACAAGTCGTGAAACATGTAGAGCAGAAATGTTTTTACTTACCAAAGAGTACAAGTGGAACCCGATCTGAGAAATCATCCATGTGTAGACATACCTCAATACTGTCACACAGGAAGTATTATCCTCTGTACATTTTTCAAGGGAACCAAACTGAGTAGTTAATTTATGTCTATGCAATTATGTATTGTGACATTAATGTTTTGTAGATTAAAAAAAATGATAACCATATTTTATATATACGTGCCCTCAAAGTCCATTTTTTCAAATTCTTCACTTATCTTCTTTTCGATCTTGATAGACCCAGAGTGTCAGGACCAGTTTTCCTTTGTGTGGGACGGCTGCCAGTACACTTTCACTTTCCTTCCGCAAAGGGCATCTTCATTCTCCAATGATTTGTCATGGACTGATTGCCGAGATTTAAGTACCCTGAATTTGAAAGTTGCTGTGTTTGACTACATTGATGACATCATGATCTCTGGGACAAAAGAAGATGTAACTGAAGCACTGCACCTGCTGAAACAGCACATGGAGAACACAGAGGGTGTGTCAATAGAGACAAAGTCCAAAGACTTGCCACAAAGGTGAAATTCTAGAGACAGTTGTGCAAACTATCCAGCCACTGTCGCCCCATACTACCAAAAAGGAGGCACAGAAGTTCATTGGAGTTGTGGGATTCTGGAGATCGTTCATCCAACATCTTGGACAGATCCTGAGGCCTATATACAATGTCACTAGAAAAAAGACTGAGTTCTCATGGGATTCAGAGCAGCGGACCACATCCCTTGCTTCTAAAGAAGCCATGGGGGGCGTGGCTTGAGGTTCATGAGAGTGGCTGCTTAGATCCACAGCTCCGGCTCTGTATTCTCATCCTGCAGGCATCCTGTGTCCAAACTACTCCCAAAAGGCACCAAATCCTTCCTAAGGACGGCGGGAATCCGATATAGACATGATGGTGAACAAATACGGGCCAGTCTGCGCCGCGGCAGAACAGCTAGCCAAGCACCCTTAGCCATGCATGAAGCCACGCTGCAGCCTTCCCTTACCTCAGCGCAGCTCTTTACACAAGGGGTGAGTGACTCTCTGCCTAACGCCTTTCACACCCAAGCTGACCACCTAACACCTCTAGACTCCCCTACATGCTCAGGGGAATGCAACTCACCAGGCCCCTTTTCAGATGAGCCAAACCCTAGCTAAAATCATGCTGGCTATAAAAGACTAAGGCCTCCCTCGCAGTTCAAATAGAAAGCATCCATATCGATTTCTCCCTACTGAAACAGGATGTGCAAAACCTGCGGGAGAGGAGGGGGGGGGGTCGAAAGAACATATCAGCTCCCTGGAGGACACATCAGTGCACCCCTTAGCTGCTACTGTACGCACGACTACAGATGAGTTGGTGACCCTAAGAGCCAAGTTGGATGCCCTGGAGAACCGTTCTTGCAGGAACAACCTCCACTTTGTGGGGTTCCTGGAAGGCTCTGAGGGTTCACACCCTGAACGATCCCTCCCATTCATGGCTGCGGGATGTTTTTGGGATGGAGGTGCTATCCCATGCCTTTGTGATTGAACGTGCACGCCACACCCCTCCGCGCCCCCGCCCAGATCCCTGATTACAAAAATCCTGCATCTGGCTAGAGTAAAAGGGCTGCTCAAGTTTAATGGCAACAATATCTCTATATACCCTGACTTTTCAGCTGAAGTTCAACGCCAGCGCATATCCTTTGCGGCGGTGAAAGACCGACTCCGCACTGAAGGCCTACATTATGCAATCTCTTCCCTGCTAAGCTGAGGATCATCCATGAGGGTAAAGTAATAGGTTTAGGAATGAAGCATTTGAACCAGTAGATAAAGGGCAGTTACAGGATACAGATTAGATGTCTTTAGACAATAATTCCAATCCCAAAAGGGAGTGCATTAGCATCCCCTTAAGGGAAACAGCTGAATTTAAATGTTTATTAACCACTTAATGACCGCCCACTGTAAATATACGTCGGCAGAATGGCACCGACAGGCAGAATCACGTACATATACGTGATTGCCTTTGTATAGTTGGGGGGTCCGATCGGACCCCCCTTCTTTACAGTGGGTGGTCGTTTTACCTTCGGGAGCGATCCGGCATGAGGGGACGGCCGTTCGATTCCGGCCACCCCCTCTCGATCGCTCCCGGCGAATGAGAGAGCTTCCCCTGCCTGCCAGGCAGGAGGAAGTGATGTCATCTCTCCTGCGGCGCTCACATATACCGAGCGCCATACAGGAGAAGATGCAGGTTAGTGCACACACTACACTGACACCAGGACACATAGGCACATAAATCGCCACCCCAGGCCCCCCCAGATCACCCCCCAGCCCCCAGTCACAGTGTCACTGATTGCAGTGACCATTTATTTAGTGATCACTGCAATCAGTGACATTTGTGACTGTAAAAGTGTCACTAAAGTTAGTTTTAGGTCCAGTGTAGCCCCCTAACCCCCCCTAATAAAGGTTTAACCCCCTGATCACCCCCCAGATAACCCTTTCACCCCCTAGCACCGCCGTCGCTAAGCAATCATTTTTCTGATCGATGTCTTAGCGTCGGTGATGCAGATCGGTAGCCAGTAATTTTTTTTAGGTTCGCCGCAGGTTTTTATAGAGTCGGGTACCCCCATATATTACCTAATAAAGGTTTAACCCCCTTGATCACCCCCCAGGTAACCCTTTCACCCCCTAGCACCGCCGTCGCTATGCGATCATTTTTCTGATCGATGTCTTAGCGTCGGTGATGCTGATCGGTAGCCAGTAATTTTTTTTAGGTTCGCCGCAGGTTTTAATAGCGTCGGGTACCCCCATATATTACCTAATAAAGGTTTAACCCCCTTGATCGCCCCCCAGGTAACCCTTTCACCCCCTATCACCACTGTCGCTAAGCAATCGTTTTTGTGATCGATGTCTTAGCGTCGGTGATGCAGATCGGTAGCCAGTAATTTTTTTTAGGTTCGCCGCAGGTTTTTATAGCGTCAGGTACCCCCATATATTTTCTAATAAAGGTTTAACCCCCTGATCGCCCCCCAGGTAACCCTTTCACCCCCTATCACCACTGTCGCTAAGCGATCGTTTTTATGATCATTGTCTTAGTGTCGGTGATGCCGATAGGTAGCCAGTAATTTTTTTTTAGGTTCGCCGTCAGGTTTTTATATAGCGTCAGGTACCCCCATATATTACCCAATAAAGGTTTTAACCCCCTAATTGCCCCTAGTTAACCCTTTCACCAGTGATCATCATATAAGTGTTACGGGTGACGCTGGTTAGTTAGTTTGCTTTTTATAGCGTCAGGGCACCCGCCGTATATAACCCAATAAAGGTTTAACCCCCTGATCGCCCGGCGGGTGATATCAATTAGGTTTTAGCGTCAGAGAGGGTCTGCGTCACACCCCAGGCAGCGTCAGGTTAGTGCCAGTAGCACTAACACCCACGCGTGAAGCATACACCCCCCTTAGTGGTATAGTATCTGATCAGCTCAATATCTGATCTGATCAGATCTATACTAGCGTCCCCAGCAGTTTAGGGTTCCCAAAAACGCAGTGTTAGCGGGATCAGCCCAGATACCTGCTAGCACCTGCGTTTTGCCCCTCCGTCCAGCCCAGGCCACCCAAGTGCAGTATCGATCGATCACGGTCACTTGCAAAACACAACACACATAACTGCAGCGTTCGCAGAGACAGGCCTGATCCCTGCGACTCCAGTGCTGTAGGAGGTGATTTCACCACCACAGTTAAAAAAAAAAAAAAAAAAAAAAGCATATATGCCGAAGCATTGGGGCAGCAGGAGCGGAGGAGCGATTTTGCTCCTAATGCCGCGTACATACGGTCGAAATTCCGACGGAGGCTTGCCCGTGGAAAAGTCTGACCATGTGTACGCGGCATAACTTTTGCGAGAAGATGCCCCCATGCTTCGGCATATATAAATGGTGCATGTATGCCCATCATTAGAAGTGGATGAAGGGCGGTATTCTAATGGTGGGCATACCCACCGATCAATCTTTTTTTTTCGTTCAGCCAACAGGCTGCATGAAAAAAAAAGATTACAATACATGTCCAACAAGGACCAGCAACGTACTGGTATGTTGCTGGACTTTGAATGTTTATACCAGAATGATGCCTGCGGGTTTAGGTATCATCTTGGTATCATTCTTTTCAGCCAGCGGCCGGCTTTCATGTAAAAGCAATCCTAGTGGCTAATTAGCCTCTGGACTGCTTTTACAAGCAGTGGGAGGGAATGTCCCCCCCCCGCGGATATAAAAAGCGCCATTGGGAAATTGGGAAAGCATTTTATCACACCGATCTTGGTGTGGTCAGATGCTTTGAGGGCAGAGGAAAGATCTAGGGTCCAATAGACCCCAGTTTTTTCAAAAAAGAGTACCTGTCATTACCTATTGCTATCATAGGGGATATTTACATTCCCTGAGATAACAATAAAAGTGATAAAAAGAATAAATATGGAAGCAACAGTTTAAAAATAAAATAAAAAAGCAAAATTAATATAAAAAAAAAAGCACCCCTGTCCCGCCTTGCTCTTGCCCAATGGCGAACGCAAGTGTCGGTCTGGCGTCATATGTAAACAGCAATTGCACCATGCATGTGAGGTATCACCGCGAAGGTCAGATCGAGGGCAGTAATTTTAGCAGTAGACCTCCTCTGTAAATCTAACGGGGTAACCTGTAAATGCTTTTAAAGGCTTTTAAAAATGTATGTAGTTTGTCGCCAATGCGCGTTTGTGTGAAATTTTAAAGCATGTCGTGTTTGGTATCTATGTACTCGGCCTAAGATCATCTTTTTTATTTCATCAAACATTTGGGCAATATAGTGTGTTTTAGTGCATTAAAATTAAAAAAAGTGTATTTTTTCCCCAAAAAATGCGTTTGAAAAATCGCTGCGCAAATACTGTGTAGGAAAAAAAAATGCAACACCCACCATTTTATTCTGTAGGGCCTTTGCTTTAAAAATATATATAATGTTTGGGGGTTCAACATAATTTTCTTGCAAAAAAAAATATGTTTTCATGTAAACAAAAAGTGTCAAAAAGGGCTTTGTCTTCAAGTGGTTAGAAGAGTGGATGTAAGCTTCCTAATGTTGTGTATAAAATGCCAGAACAGTTCAAAACCCCCCCAAATGACCCCATTTTGGAAAGTAGACACCCCAAGCTATATACTGAGAGGCATGTCGAGTCCATGGAATATTTTATATGTTGACACAAGTTGCGGAAAAAATATTTTTTTTTTTTTTTTTTTTTGCACAAAGTTGTCACTAAATGATATATTGCTCAAACATGCCATGGGCATATGTGAAATTACACCCCAAAATACATTCTGTTGCTTCTCCTGAGTACGGGGATACCACATGTGTGAGACTTTTTGGGAGCCTAGCCGCGTACGGGACCCCAAAAACCAATCACCGCCTTCAGGCTTTCTAAGGGTGTCAATTTTTGATTTCACTTCTCACTGCCTATCACAGTTTCGGAGGCCATGGAATGCCCAGATGGCACAAAACCCCCCCAAATGACCCCATTTTGGAAAGTAGACACCCCAAGCTATTTGCTGAGAGGTATTGTGAGTATTTTGCAGATCTCGCTTTTTGTCACAAAGTTTTGAAAATTGAAAAAAAAAAAGAAAAAAAAAATGTTCTTTCTTCATTTTCAAAAACAAATGAGAGCTGTAAAATACTCACCATGCCTCTCAGCAAACAGCTTGGGGTGTCTACTTTCCAAAATGGGGTCATTTGGGGGGGGTTTTTGTGCTATTTTGGCATTTTTTGGCCTTCAAAACTGTGATAGGTAGTGAGGAGTGAAATCAAAAATTTGCGCCCTTAGAAATCCTGAAGGCGGTGCTTGGTTTCCGGGGTCCCGTACGTGGCTAGGCTCCTAAAAAGTCCCACACATGTGGTATCCCCGTACTCAGGAGAAGCAGCAGAATGTATTTTGGGGTGCAATTCCACATATAACCATGGCATGTGTGAGCAATTACTGGCACTAACCTGACGCTGCCTGGGGTGTGACGCAGGGTTAACTAGGGGCAATTAGGGGGTTAAAACCTTTATTAGATAATATATGGGGGTACCTGACGCTATAAAAACCTGCGGCGAACCTAAAAAAAATAACTGGCTATCTATCGGCACCAGCATAACTAATACAGCGTTTAGAAAAACGATCGCTTAGTGACACTGGCAAAAGGGGGTGAAAGGGTTACCTGGGGGGGCGATCAAGGGGTTAAACCTTTATTAGGTAATATATGGGGGTACCCGACGCTATAAAAACCTGCGGCGAACCTAAAAAAAATAACTGGCTACCTATCGGCATCACCGACAATAAGACAGCGATCACAAAACGATTGCTTAGCGACAGTGGTGATAGGGTGTGAAAGGGTTACCTGGGGGGCGATCAAGGGGGTTAAACCTTTATTAGGTAATATATGGGGGTACCTGACGCTATAAAAACCTGCGGCGAACCTAAAAAAAATTACTGGCTACCGATCGGCATCACCGACGCTAAGACGGCGATCAGAAAAATGATCGCTTAGCGACAGTGGTGATAGGGGGTGAAAGGGTTATCTGGGGGGCGATCAGGGGCTACACTGGACCTAAAACTAAACTGTAGTGACACTTTTACAGTCACAAATGTCACTGATTGCAGTGATCAGTAAATAAATGGTCACTGCAATCAGTGACACTGTGGCTGGGGGCTGGGGGGTGATCTGGGGGCGATTTATGTACCTATGTGTCCTGGTGTCAGTGTAGTGTTTTGTGCACTAACCTGGCATCTTCTCCTGTACGACGCTCGGTATATGTGAGCGCCTCAGGAGAGATGACATCACTTCCTCTGCCTGTGTAAACATTACACAGGCAGGGGAAGCTCTCTCATTCGCCAGGAGCGATCGAGAGGGGGTGGCCGGAATCGAACGGCCGTCCCCTCATGCCTGATCGCTCCCGTCATGCTACACTGTATCCAAACAAAATTTTTATCATTTTCTTCTCACAAATAGAGCTTTCTTTTGGTGGTATTTAATCGCCACTGGGTTTTTTATTTTTTGCGATATAAGCAAAAAAACAGCAATTTTTTTTAAAAAAAAACACTTTTTTTTAGTTTCTATTGTAAAATTTTGCAAATAAGTAATTTTTCTTCATAAATTTGTGCCAAAATGTATACTGCTACATATCTTTGGTAAAATGAACCCAAATTAGTGTATATTATTTGGTCTTTGTGAAAGTTATAGAGTCTACAAACTATGGTGGCAATCACTGAAAATTTATCACATCTGATCACGCCTGATGTACTGAAGGGATATCTCATTTCTTGAGACACTAACAAGCGAGGAAAGTACAAATACCCCAAAATTACCCCTTTTTGGAAAGTAGACAGTCCAAGGTATTTACTAAGAGGCGTGGTGAGTTTTTTGAAGTTGTATTTTTTTCCCACAATTCTTGGGAAAATTTAATTTTTTTTTTTTTTTTTACACAAACTGGTCATATTAACAGTTTTTTTCTCTCACACAGCATATGCATAATTGCAACTACACCCCAAAATACATTCTGCTACTCCTCCTGAGTGTAGCGATACCACATGTGTGAGACTTTTACACAGCCTGGCCACATACAGAGGCCCAACATTGAAGTAGCACTTTCAGGCGTTCTACAAGCATAAATCGCACATATCCTTTCTCAACCACCTATTACAATTTTGAAGGCCCTGGAGCACCAGGACAATAGAATTTTCCACAAAATTACCCCATTTTTGAAAGCACACACCCCAACGTATAATCTATGAGGCATTATGAGTCTTTTGAACGGTTCATTTTTTTCCAGAAGGTTTTGGAAAATGTGGAGAAAAAATTAAAATGCATTTTTTTTACACAAAGTTGTCAATTTATAAGATATTTCTAACACATAATATGTACATAGCAAAAATTACACCCCAAAATGCATTCTGCTACTCCTCCTGAGTATGGCGATACCACATGTTTGAGACTTTTACACAGCCTGGCCACATACAGAGGCCCAACATCCAAGTAGCACCTCCAGGCATTCTAGCAGCATTAATTGCACATATCATTTTCTGACTACCGATCACATTTTTGAAGGCCCTTCATATATCTAACACATAGCAGGTACATACCAAATAACAAAAGATTACCTGTGGTTTTAGAAGTGCAGTGGTCCACAGAGGAGAGCATCGGTCCAGGCAGCAGGCAGGGATGAGGTCAGCGACAGCAAAAGCAATCATCCAGGCAGCAGGCAGGAATACTGTCCATAGTTCGCACAGGCAGAGATACTGTCAGCACAGCCAGAGCACAGCCAAAGCACAGGTCCAGGTAGCAGGCAAAGGTGTCCTATCCTATCCTATCGATGATATCTTCGATATATTGGAGGTAGCGGAGTCGGTGATTTTGAGTTGCTTTTTGGTAGCAGACAAACGAATTAAAAAGGGCCATGTGAAACAGGTGAAACGCAACTTTTTTGTGCCAATAATGGGACTTTCTGGTTGATAAGTAGGGCTGTAGCATCTGGTCGTTTAAATCCACCCCCCCCCCCATGTACAAATTGTAGTCGTGGACACATTCAGGCTTTACAATGGAGCCGCGTCTTCTTGGGATCTCCACCATGGTGTCATTGTGGATCGTAGAGAGGATGTGGACATCTTTCTTGTCCCTCCACTTCATGGCCAACACCTCCTCGTTCCTCATGGATGCCGATTCTCCAGGTCGCAATTTTTTTGTCAATAAATTTTGTGGGAATCCCTTCCGTTTTTTTTTGAAGGTACCGCAGGCCGGGGTTTGTTTACTGTAAAGGTGGCGAAAAAGGGGCAGGCTGGTATAATAATTATCAACATATAAATGGTAACCTTTTCCAAACAGGGGGTATGCCAACTCCCAGACAATTTTCCCACTGGTTCCAATATATGTGGGGCAATCACGGGGCTGGAGCTGGGAGTCTTTGCCTTCGTAGATCCTGAATTTGCAGACGTATCCAGTGGCTCGATCACATAATTTATTTAATTTTAACCCATACCTGGCTCTCTTGCTTGGTATGTACTGCTTGAACTGCAGTCGGCCGGTGAAATGTACGAGGGACTCGTCCACACAAATTTTTTGGTCTGGGATGAAAACTTCTTCAAATCGCTGGGAAAAGGCATTGATTAGGTGGCGTATCTTGTACAATTTGTCGTAGTTGGGATGATCTCGGGGAGGGCACTGTGAATTGTCATTGAAGTGGAGAAAGCGCATAATCATGTCGTATCTTTTCCTGGACATGACAGCGGAATATATGGGCATGTGTTGGGTGGGGCGTTTGGACCAATATGAATGGACTTCGTTCTTTTTTGTAAGCCCCATATTGAACATAAGTCCCAAAAATCATTTAAATTCCTCCAATGTTAGACGCCGCCACTGGAACATGCGGGCGTAGGAAGAATCGGGGTTGGCAGCAATAAATTGGGATGCATACAGATTCGTTTGATCCACTATATTCTGCAGCAAATCTTGTGGGAAAAATAAACAAAAATAATCAAATTTAGAAAAATTTGTAGTGTCGGGCTGCACACCTGGCTGTGCGGTGAAAGGGGGGATGATAGCGGATCCTGAGTTGGCAGGCAACCATAAGGGGTTTGCCAGGGCATCGGGAAGGTAGGATTGGGGCTGGATTCTTCGGGTTGGGCATGCATTTCCATTGCTTGTACTGAGCTCCTCTTCCTGGGGTATGGCGCTGCTGGTGGTGGGCAGTTCTCCTGATCTTGGTGCTGATCTTGGTGCTGATCTTGGTGCCGATCGCATTCTTTTGGGAGGGACGGTTTCCTCCGGGGACTCGGACTCTGAGCCACTATCCTCCACTGGCTCGTATTCCGAACCAGAATCGGATAATGGGAGCTCCCCGCTGCTCTCATCATCCGACATGGCAAGAATGGCATATGCCTCCTCAGGTGTGTAAACCCTTTGGGACATTATGGCAGTGCTTATTGGTGGGCCTGTGTAATGGTACTGCTGGTGGTAGTGGTGGCGGTCTGTGTGGTAGTACCGATGGAGGTATTAGTGGTGGGCCTGTGTGGTGGTACCGATGGCGGTATGGGTGGTGGTGGTACCGATGGCGGTACAGGTGGTGGTGGTACCGATGGCGGTACGGGTGGTGGTGGTGGCGGCGGTACCGATGGCGGTACAGGTGGCGGTACGGGTGGTGGTGGTAGCGATGGCGGTATGGGTGGTGGTGGTACCGATGGCGGTACAGGTGGTGGTGGTACGGGTGGTGATGGTACCGATGGCGGTACAGGTGGTGGTACAGGTGGTGGTGGCACTACCGACGGTGGTACGGGTGGTGGTACTGGTGGTGGTACCGATGGCGGCACTAGTGGTGATACTGGTAGCGGGCCTGTGTGGCAGTATAGATGCTGGGCCTGGTGGCGGTACTGGTGGTGGTACTGGTACCGATGGCTGTACTGGTAGCCTGTGTGGCGGTGCCAATGGCGGTACCGATGGAGGTGGGCCTGTGACAGATGATTGACAGATGGGCTGATTGATTGACAGATGGGCTGATTGATTGACAGATGGGCTGATTGACAGATGGGCTGATTGACAGATGGGCTGATTGACAGATGGGCTGATTGACAGATGGGCTGATTGACAGATGGGCTGTGTGACAGGTCCTCTTTATGGGGGGGGGGGCGTGTTGTGCACTGTAAACTTATGTAGACAAACTACACTGAGCTAACTTACTGATCTCTTCTCTCTCCTCACAGATCGGTGTGTGAGGAGAGAGCAGGGATCAGGTAGTAACTCCTGTGGAGTTTGTTTACATTTGTGACCGGCTGTGATTGGACACAGCCGGTCACGTGGTAAACAGCCAATTCATTGGCTGTTTACTCTGATGGGGGACGCGCTGTGTCCAAGGGACACTCGCCTTCCTCGATCCCCGCTCTGCAAGCCTGTGGCGGCGCGCACGGAGCGCGCCGCCGAGTTTGTTTTGATGATCGGCTGTGACTTTGACACAGCCGATCACATGGTAAACAGCCAATGAAATTGGCTGTTTACCGTGATCGGGGAAGCGCTGTGTCCGAGGGACACATGCCGTCCCCGATCACCGCGCTGCGCGCCCCCGCTGGCGCGCGCAAGGCATTATCCTGCAGGACGTCATATGACGTCCAGTATCGATATTGCAACCACTTCCCGGACGTCAATTCGCTATTGACTGGGCGGGAAGTGGATAATGACTAAAAAAAAAAAAAAAATTACAAAAAGTTGTCACTAAATGATATATTGCTCAAACATGCCATGGTTATATGTGGAATTGCACCCCAAAATACATTTTGCTGCTTCTCCTGAGTACGGGGATACCACATGTGTGGGACTTTTTAGGAGCCTAGCCGCGTACGGGACCCCGAAAACCAAGCACCGCCTTCAGGATTTCTAGGCACAAATTTTTGATTTCACTCCTCACTACCTATCACAGTTTCGATGGCCATAAAATGCCAAAATAGCACAAAAACCCCCAAATGACCCCATTTTGGAAAGTGGACACCCCAAGCTATTTGCTGAGAGGCATGGTGAGTATTTTACAGCTCTCATTTGTTTTTCAAAATGAAGAAAGAAAATATTTTTTATTTTATTTTTTCAATTTTCAAAACTTTGTGACAAAAAGCGAGATCTGCAAAATACTCACAATACCTCTCAGCAAATAGCTTGGGGTGTCTACTTTCCAAAATGGGGTCATTTGGGGGGGTTTGTGCCATCTGGGCATTCCATGGCCTCCGAAACTGTGATAGGCAGTGAGGAGTGAAATCAAAAATTTACACCCTTAGAAAGCCTGAAGGCGGTGCTTGGATTTTGGGGTTCCGTACGCGGCTAGGCTCCAAAAAAGTCTCACACATGTGGTATCCCCGTACTCAGGAGAGGCAACAGAATGTATTTTGGGGTGTAATTCCACATATGCCCATGGCATGTTTGAGCAATATATCATTTAGTGACAACTTTTTGCAAAAAATAAAAATAAAAAAAATAAATTGTCTTTTTTCCGCAACTTGTGTCAACATATAAAATATTCCATGGACTCGACATGCCTCTCAGTATATAGCTTGGGGTGTCTACTTTCCAAAATGGGGTCATTTGGGGGGGTTTTGAACTGTTCTGGCATTTTATACACAACATGAGGAAGCTTACATCCACTCTTCTAACCACTTGAAGACAAAGCCCTTTTTGACACTTTTTGTTTACATGAAAACATTTTTTTTTTGCAAGAAAATTATGTTGAACCCCCAAACATTATATATATTTTTAAAGCAAAGGCCCTACAGATTAAAATGGTGGGTGTTGCATTTTTTTTTCTACACAGTATTTGCGCAGCGATTTTTCAAACGCATTTTTTGGGGAAAAAAATACACTTTTTTTAGTTTTAATGCACTAAAACACACTATATTGCCCAAATGTTTGATGAAATAAAAAAGATGATCTTAGGCCGCGTACATAGATACCAAACACGACATGCTTTAAAATTTCGCACAAACGCGCATTGGCAACAAACTACATACATTTTTAAAAGCCTTTAAAAGCCTTTACAGGTTACCCCGTTAGAATTACAGAGGAGGTCTACTGCTAAAATTACTGCCCTCGATCTGACCTTCGTGGTGATACCTCACATGCATGGTGCAATTGCTGTTTACATATGACGCCAGACCGACGCTTGCGTTCGCCATTGGGCAAGAGCAGGACAGGGATGCTTTTTTTTTCTTTTTCTTTTTTTTTATTATTAATTTTGCTTTTTTCTTTTATCTTTAAACTGTTCCTTACATATATATATTTTTTTAATCATTTTTATCGTTATCTCAGGGAATGTAAATATTCCCTATGATAGCAATAGGTAGTGACAGGTACTCTTTTTAAAAAAAAAACTGGGGTCTTCTAGACCCTAGATCTTTCCTCTGCCCTCAAAGCATCTGACCACACCAAGATCGGTGTGATAAAATGCTTTCCCAATGGCGCTTTTTATATCCGGGGGGGGGGGGGGACATTCCCTCCCACTGCTTGTAAAAGCAGTTCAGAGGCTAATTAGCCACTAGGATTGCTTTTACATGAAAGCCGGCCGCTGGCTGAAAAGAATGATACCAAGATGATACCTAAACCCGCAGGCATCAATCTGGTATAACCATTCAAAGTCCAGCAACATGCCAGTATGTTGCTGGTCCTTGTTGGACATGTATTGTAATCTTTTTTTTTCATGCAGCCTGTTGGCTGAACGAAAAAAGAGATTGATCGGTGGGTATGCCCACCATTAGAATACCGCCCTTCATCCACCCACTTCTAATGATAGGCATACACGCACCATTTATATATGCCGAAGCATTGGGGCATTCTCCTGCAAAAATTATGCCGCACACACATGGTCGGACTTTTCCACGGGCAAGCCTCCGTCGGAATTTCGACCGTATGTACGCGGCATTAGGAGCAAAATCGCTCCTCCGCCCCTGCTGCCCCCATGCTTCGGCATATATGCTTTTTTTTTTTTTTTTTTTTAAACTTGTTTTTATTATAATTTTCAAATACACAGATACACAAAAAACAAAGAAAAGAAAAAACAAAAACACAGACATTACTCAGGCGCATACAACATCCTCATAAAGCAGGTGAATATCATAAATTATAGCAATACAGGCAGGGCTTCACATTATGTAGTATAGCAAGTGCGGATCAGCTAGGCCTCAAATCACAGCTAAACTCAACCAGCCTCACATATCAGCCAGCAGTTTCTGGTTCTGCCAACCATGCGTGCCATATCTTATCATATTTCAGAAAACACCCCCTATTGGCATATGTGTCTTTATAGAGGGGAAGGCTGGTGTTCACCAAGCGTTTCCACTGTAACACTGACGGGGGGGTAGGCTTTTTCCAATGCATGGCAATATTTTTCCTAGCATAAAAGAGCAGAAGACTTACTAAAATACGCCCAGCAGAGGACGGGACGATAGGTTCAATGATTCCCAGGAGACACACCTCCATCTTCAATGGAATGGAGGCCGAGGCCACCTTATTGATTAGGTCTAATACCATGATCCAGTATTGTTGGATCCCGGGGCACTGCCAGAATATGTGCGAGAAGTCGCCTGGGGAGGCGCCGCATCTCCAGCACTCCGCCGAGTGTGCATGGTCTATCTTGTTGAGCCTATGTGGGGTGAAATAAGCCCTATGTACAATTTTGTACTGTACCCTATCACGGATGGATACCAGGGATCTGAAAGGTAGGTCCCAGACATCGTCCCAATCATCTGAGTCTAGAGTAGGGATGTCCCGCAACCAGCTGGACCGCAGCCTGTCAAGGGGCGGGAGAGACACATGGAGCAAATATGAGTACAAATGTGACGTGGGCTTTTCTGCACAGTCAGACCGCAGTGTTCTCTCCAGCTCCGACTGGGCCACGATACAGGAGGAGCGCGGGAATTGTGCTGCAAATGCATGGGACAGCTGACCGTATCTAAAGAGGTAATAATCAGGCAGATTGAAGTTGGATGAAAGGTCAGAAAAAGGAAGTAGGACATTATGTGCTACTATGTGTGATAGAGTTTTTACACCATATTTTGTCCACGCATAGGGGTCTGGGAGATTGTAAAGATGTGACAAGCTGGGATTTAACCAGATTGGGGCATTAGGGGAAACTTCTTGTGGTTTACATTTTTCAATGGCCAGGCTGGCCTTCCACGCCCGCAGGGTGGTGAGCATGGACGGGGTCAACAAATAGGGAGCGCGGGGGCCCCGAAAAAGCAGAAATTGGAGGGCTTCCAGCGAGCCCACCACTGTGGCTTCAAGCACCGTGGATGGGTTTGTCTTGTCCGGCTGTAACCACCACGCTGCAGTTACCAGCTGTGCGGCGAGGAAGTATTTATAGCAGTCCGGAAAGGCCATGCCACCCTGCGTTCGTGGTCTCATCAGTGTCGTAAGCTTGTATCTAGGTGGTGACGGCCCCCAGATAAAGGCAGAAAAAATTTGGTTCAGTTTCTGAAAGAAGGACTTTGGGATCCATTGCGGGGATTGACGGAATAGGTATGTAAGCTTAGGGATAATTTTCATTTTTAGTAAGTTTATACGCCCCCAGACGGAGAGGGGTGGGTTGCTCCAAGATTTAAATCTGGATTGGGCCTCCAGGAGCACTGGGGTCAGGTTCAGCGAGACATAGTCAGAAGTCCTGGTGGAGACACAAACGCCCAAATATTTAAATGACTCAACCCATCGAAGGGGGGTCCCGGGTAAAGAGGTGGAGGCAGCCTCGCTGTCGATCGGGAATAGAAGGGACTTGGACCAGTTAACCCTGAGCCCAGTGACCGTCGCAAAAGTGTCAAGGACTGATAAAGCCCCTTGCAGTGATGGACCTGCATCATTGAGAAAAAGGAGCATGTCGTCTGCGTACAAGGCTACCCTCTCCTCCAGCTGACCCACTCGGAGACCCTTGATGTGCGGCGAGGTGCGTAAGGCCTCAGCCACCGGATCTATTGCTAGGGCGAATAAAGCCGGGGAGAGAGGGCAGCCCTGTCTGGTTCCTCTAAAAAGCCTGAATGGGACAGACAACCCCCCACCCAGACGCACCGAGGAGGTGGGACATTTATAAATTATCTGAAGCCAATTAATGAATACTAAGGGAAAGCCCATTCTACGCAGGGTTTCCCACAGGAAGGGCCATTCGACCGTGTCGAAGGCCTTTTCCACATCTAACGATGCCACCGCCCGGGACCCTTTGTTAATATGTTGGGTATGTATATTAGTGAAAAGGCGTCGCAGATTAACATCAGTGGATCGCCTGGGCATAAAACCCGTTTGGTCCGGGTCTACCACCGAGGGCAACATGGGATACAACCTAATGGCCAGAAGCTTAGTCAGAATCTTTAAATCTGTGTTCAGGAGCGCTATGGGTCTGTACGAGGCACACGAGGTGGGATCCTTAGGGGGCTTGTAAATCAACGTCAAATGGGCATGATACATAGAGGTGGGTAGGCTACCGCTAGACAAACAGTCAGTGTAGAGCTGTGCCAGTAGGGGGGCCAGTAGGTTCAAATGTGCTTTGTAGAAGTCTATCGGGAGCCCGTCCGGCCCAGGGGCCTTGCCAGGGGGAAAGGAACGGATGGCGTTTTGAACCTCTAGCACTGTGAAAGGTTGGACCAAAGTCTCTCTTTCGCTGTCGGAGAGCCAGCCAAGCGCCAACGGGTCCAAGAGGGACCGCAGCATCTCTGGCTGGAAATATGAGGGCAAGCCAGAGGAGTAGAGACTGGTGTAAAAGTCATTAAAAGGTCTGCAGAATGTCCGATGGGGAGGAGACCGATCCACCCCCCGGGACCTGTAAGGAGGACACCAAAGTGAGAGGCTGGTCGTGCTGGGCCATCATGGCCAGAAGACGGCCATTTCGATCACCCTGTTCAAATGCTCTCTGTCTGCTTTTGTATGTCTCAAGTCTCGTGACCTCTGCCAAATGTAACTGCAGGTCCCTCTGAGCCGCTATAAGCAGGTCAAAATGAGCTGGGGTGGGGTCCCTGCTATATATGTCAGTATGGCCTGTAACGTTTTGTTCCAAACTCAGAGATGCAGCTGAATGCTGCCTCTTTATACTCGCAATGGACGATATGTATTGACCCCTAGTATAAGCTTTGAAGGCATCCCAGGTAACATCCGGAGGGGAGGACCCGGCATTGTGGTCCCAGAACTCCATCAGTAAGGGGGGTAAACTCTCCGAGAGATCCGGATGGGAGACCCACTGAGCACCCAACCTCCAGAATGCAGCATTCCGGGAAGCCGGGGAGCGGAGAACCACTGCCAAGGGGCTGTGATCGGACAGACCGCTCGGCAGATAGGCAGCCTCCAACACATCCGCTAACAGTGCGGGGTTGGAGAAAGCCAGATCTATCCGTGATGCGGTCTTGTACGATGCTGAATAACACGAGTACGTCCGTGTAGCAGGGTGCTTCCACCTCCAGATCTCCTCCAGACCCACCGCCTGAGCCCAGGCTGACAGGTCCAGACAGTGCCTCTTGGAAGGCGTGGGTCTATCTAGATCTGGTGACAGAGTGGCATTAAAGTCGCCCATCACCAGAACCTTACCCGGGCAAAATGGGGTTACCTTTTCTAGTACTGCATAGAGTAGACCTGGCGAAAAGGGGGGAGGAATGTAGACATTGACAACAATATACCTTTGCGACCATAGTGTGAACACCAATAACGTATTTACCCTGAGGGTCAGTGCGGACCTCTTCAATCACACAAGGAAAATTTTTGTGAATGAGTATCAAAACACCTCTAGCATATGTGGAGTACGTGGCATGTACTGCCCTCTGAATCCATGGTTTTTTCAAAGTCAGGATTTTGCCGCCCATAAGGTGGGTTTCCTGGAGGAGTATAAGTTGGGGGGATTGGGACTTTAAGTACTGGATAAGAAGGGCACGTTTGAACTTAGAATTAAGGCCCCTGACATTCAAAGAAAGGATGGTAAAAGAAGGCGGCGGGGCATCAGCCATTGGGCATGTATGGCATAAAACAAAGCGGGCAGGCTACACTCACCCAAAAGGACCTTAGGGGCGGCAAAACCTCTGCTGCATTGCATAGAACATCGACAGCACCTGAGCATTGTACAAAAACAAAACAGAAAAAAAAAAGTAAATCAAAAACAGACAGATAAATCACCATAACACGTGAACTTCCCAGGCACCAAGTGCCTATCCTACTATGTCCCTTCCCTCCACTAAACATGTGGGGGGCGGGAATAGTCTAGACCCCTAACAAAAAACCAAAAGACCTATAGATTAGGCGGTGTGAATGAGCCCCGAACTAGGGGCCCCACACAGCCGGAGCCAGCGAACTCACTCCTCTACTAGGCAGTGTCCCAGGGAGTGGTGATATGTGATACCAACACTGGCCACCAGCTAAAGGGGAGGGGGGGAGAGCAGTCTCTAACTTGGTGAGGAAAGTAGTGTGTGTCCAGTTCAGAGCTCTGAGCAAACCGACTCCTGCATAGGAGAGGGGAAAAAAAAACATAAACCAGGCAATGTTCCATAGTGCAGACATGTTCTGATCCACAAGAGCAGCGGAGGCCACGGAGATCAAACCCAGGGCTAGGGATCTTCCCCCCCGGAAATCACGGGCAGTAATCAATGGCAGTTCAGCAGCAGGGGGGGGGGAGGATAGCAACCATGACCCCCCAGGAACGAAGGGAGAGAGAGGAAAAAAAAAAACGGAAACGAGAAGGCAAACGGTGCATCCCACCCCATGAATAAAAAAGAAAAACAAAAAACAGGGGTACAGAACATGGGGGGGGGAACAGGAGGCAACTTGCGGAGTGTCAAATACTTGCTGCTAGGGGAGACATCTACCGGCCATCCAACCAGGACATCGCTGCCTCCGGATCCGTGAAGAATCTTGTGCGGTCACCATCAATTACGCAAAGTTTGCTGGGATAAAGCAGGCTGAACTTGAGGCCCTTATCTCTCAGGCGCTTCCTAACCTCGGTAAAGCTGCGGCGGCGGTGTTGAACCTCTGGGGAGTAATCAGGAAAGAGCATGATGCGGGCACCATTATAGTCCAGGTCTCGTTTCTCCCTGGCAGCTGTCAGGATCCGATTTCTGTCCCTATAATTAAGTAGCCGGAGCAAGAAGGGTCTAGGAGGGTTACCAGGGGGCGGAGGGGTAGGGGGGACTCTGTGCGCTCTTTCCACCACAAATGTGGGAGGCATGGCAGGCAAATCCAGGAGCGAGATCAGGAAGGCCTCAGCAAACTCAGCAGGCCTCACGCCCTCCGCCTTCTCAGGGAGGCCTAGGACACGGATATTATTCCTCCTGAGCCTATTCTCAGTATCAATGGACTTGTCTTGTAAGGCTTTGACCTGTAGCTGTAAGGCATGGAGTTCCCTGGAGTCCGCCCTGGTAGAATCCTCTAATTGGGAGATGCGGCCCTCTGCTTCAGTGAACCGGGCCCTAAATTTGTCCATGTCATGGCGGATCAGGCTGACATCCGCCACTAGGTGGTCTATTTTGACCATCACCGAGTCCCGACCCTCCCTGATCGCTGCAAGGAGCTCGGCATGAGAGGTGGCCTGGAATGGGGATGGATCGAGATGGGAAGGAGAGCTGGCTGACATGGTCAGATCCCGGGGCCTCGTGGGCAAGATGGCGGCCGCGGACCGGTCGGCTGGCGCCGAGGATGATCGGAGCTTACCCGGAGACAGCTGGGAGAGCCTCGGGGTGGTGGATGCCTTCTTCCGCCCCAGGGTGTCAGGTAAGTGGCTGCTGGAAGGAGGAATCTGCGCTGGAAAACAGAAAGGATTCGGGCAGGAGCAGAGCTCAGCGGTCACACGTCCTCTCCTGTTCACATCCCGGCCACGCCCCCGTTTTTTTTTTTTTTTTAACTGTGGTGGTGAAATCGCCTTCTACAGCACTGGAGTCGCAGGGATCAGGCCTGTCTCTGCGAACGCTGCAGTTATGTGTGTTGTGTTTTGTAAGTGACAGTGATCGATCGATACTGCACTTGGGTGGCCTGGGCTGGACGGAGGGGCAAAACGCAGGTGCCAGCAGGTATCTGGGCTGATCCCGCTAACACTGCGTTTTTGGGAATCCTAAACTGCTGGGGACGCTAGTATAGATCTGATCAGATACTATACCACTAAGGGAGGTGTATGCTTCACGCGTGGGTGTTGGCATTACTGGCACTAACCTGACGCTGCCTGGGGTGTGACGCAGGGTTAACTAGGGGCAATTAGGGGGTTAAAACCTTTATTAGATAATATATGGGGGTACCTGACGCTATAAAAACCTGCGGCGAACCTAAAAAAAATAACTGGCTATCTATCGGCACCAGCATAAGTAATACAGCGTTTAGAAAAACGATCGCTTAGTGACACTGGCAAAAGGGGGTGAAAGGGTTACCTGGGGGGGCGATCAAGGGGTTAAACCTTTATTAGGTAATATATGGGGGTACCCGACGCTATAAAAACCTGCGGCGAACCTAAAAAAAATAACTGGCTACCTATCGGCATCACCGACAATAAGACAGCGATCACAAAACGATTGCTTAGCGACAGTGGTGATAGGGTGTGAAAGGGTTACCTGGGGGGCGATCAAGGGGGTTAAACCTTTATTAGGTAATATATGGGGGTACCTGACGCTATAAAAACCTGCGGCGAACCTAAAAAAAATTACTGGCTACCGATCGGCATCACCGACGCTAAGACGGCGATCAGAAAAATGATCGCTTAGCGACAGTGGTGATAGGGGGTGAAAGGGTTATCTGGGGGGCGATCAGGGGCTACACTGGACCTAAAACTAAACTGTAGTGACACTTTTACAGTCACAAATGTCACAAATGTCACTGATTGCAGTGATCAGTAAATAAATGGTCACTGCAATCAGTGACACTGTGGCTGGGGGCTGGGGGGTGATCTGGGGGGGCGATTTATGTACCTATGTGTCCTGGTGTCAGTGTAGTGTTTTGTGCACTAACCTGGCATCTTCTCCTGTACGACGCTCGGTATATGTGAGCGCCTCAGGAGAGATGACATCACTTCCTCTGCCTGTGTAAACATTACACAGGCAGGGGAAGCTCTCTCATTCGCCAGGAGCGATCGAGAGGGGGTGGCCGGAATCGAACGGCCGTCCCCTCATGCCTGATCGCTCCCGATCAGTTAACCACCGCTCACTGTAAAGAACTATACAAAGGCAGTCACGTAGATATACGTGATTCTGCCTGTCGGTGCCATTCTGCCGACGTATATTTACAGTGGGCGGTCGTTAAGTGGTTAAGATGATCTATCTACCTAGATTTTTGTATGTGTTATGGCATGCCCCAATATATGTCCCCAAAAAACTGTTCAGGGACATGAATACCATCTTAGCCTCTTTCCTCTGGGGCAATAGGCCACCACGGATATCCTTGGACACTTTGTTTTTGCCAGTCCAGAGTGGTGGACTGGCGTTACCAAATTTACATTGCTACTATTTGGCAGCACAGCTGACACATATCCACTGGTGGTTTTTCCCTAAGATGGAGGTGGCTTCGGTGGAGACTCAAGCAGCCCTGATGCACTCGTTTGAGGCACTAGTCAATTTACTATATAGTAATGGCCCATATCCGCCTCAGGGTGCAGAGATCCTTAAACTTTCATATTAAATTTTTCACATCTGTAATAAGCGAACGGGGGGTGGCCCGCTGACTCTATCCCCCAATGCACCTTTGTGGTATAATCCTCAACTCGCAGGGATCTGTAAAATCCCTGATGGGGCATGCTGGGCTCAGTATGGTCTCATGTACCTGCATCAATTGTTCAGGAACCAGACTTTTAGGACATTCAGGGACCTTCAGTTTGAGTATAAGTGCCCCAACAATTACTTTTATAGGTATCTTCAGCTGCGCCATGCTGTAAAGGCTCAATTTGGCCTGCGGGAGGTCCAGCTGAAGAATTCAGACCTGGAGAAACTGTTAATGGAGGAAGACCACTCAAAACTAGTATCGAGATATTATTTCTCCCAAATTACTTCCTCATCCCCTAGGATGGAAAGGGTGGAGGCGCAGTGGAGAGGTGATATTCCAGCTCTCACTGAGGAATCCTGGGCTGCAGTCACCGCGTCATTGTTGCCGTCGGTGATTTTGGCCAGGGATAAAGTCATTCAATTTAACTTTCTGCATCGAGTATATTACACTCCGAAGAGGCTTCATAGGATGGGCAGGGCAGAATCTCCTGACTGTAACAGATGTGGGGTGGAGATAGGTGATTTCTTTCATATGATATGGCTCTGTCCGCAGGTGAGGGGATTCTGGTTGAGGGTTATGTCATTTCTGGAGGAGAGGATGGCTCTCCCAAATACATGTGATCCTGCCAGATGCATATCGGGTGTCTTTGGGGATGAGGAATTGTCTGACTCAAAAAAGACTCTTCTGAGAACACTTTTCTTCCATGCTAAGAAATCATTGGCCTTGAAGTGGAAGGATGATAGGCCTCCGTCGCTCCAGTTTTGGACTGACCTAGTTAATGGAGCCCTCCCAAAATATAAATTGACCTACATATCAAGGAGGTGTCCGAAAAAATTTAACAAAGTATGGGCTGGATGGATCAAATCGGTGTCAGGAGAGATAGAGGTGTGAGGTGGTCTGGACAGACTCTAGAGCAGTGGTCCCCAACCTTTTTGGCACCGAGGACCGGTGTTGTGTAATAGAATCGTGCCAAGGCCCGGGGGGGGGGTTGGGTTGTTATGTAGCTTTTCGCGGGCAGTTTGTCGGGGAAATGGCTAGTGTTAGCGCCTCAATCATCACAGAACAATGGCTGATATGGTGTTGGGATGATTGAAGCGCATTATTTCTGTCATTGCATTGTAATATAAAATGAAATAGTTCAAACTCACCATAATGCAGAATCTGCCACCAGATGCGATTTGTCACTTGCCACGTCGCCTTCCACCAGGTGTGGATTGTTGCTTGCGACGTCACCTGCCACCAGGTGTGGATTGTTGCTTGCCACGTCACCTGCCACCAGGTGTGGATTACCACGTCGCCTGCCACCAGATGTGGATTGCCACGTCGCCTGCCACCAGATGTGGATTGTCGCTTGCCACCTCGCCTGCCACCAGATGTGGATTGTCGCTTGCCACAACACCTGCCACCAGGTGTGGATTGCCACGTCGCCTGCCACCAGGTGCGGATTGCCACGTCGCCTGCCACCAGGTGCGGATTGCCACGTCGCCTGCCACGTCACCTGCCACCAGGTGTGGATTGCCACGTCACCTGCCACCGGGTGTGGATTGCCACGTCACCTGCCACCGGGTGTGGATTGCCACGTCACCTGCCACCGGGTGTGGATTGCCACGTCACCTGCCACCGGGTGTGGATTGCCACCTGCCACCAGAGGTGGTTTGCCACCTGCCAGTAGATTTTTTTGTCACCTGCCGTGGTGGCAGCACAGGCAGGTGAGGGAGAACAGCGGTAATGCGGGGCGGGCGGTGAGAGATTCTCTCTCTGCTCCCGCGCCTCGCTGCAGTATAGCAGCCCCGCTGTGTGGGCGGAAGTGCCGCGTTATGGGCGGGCGCCGAGAGATGATCTCATCTCTCTGCTCCCGCGCCTCACCGCAGTATAGGAGCCCCGCTGTGTGGGCGGAAGTGCCGCGTTCCAGGCGGGCGGCGAGAGATGATCTCATCTCTCTGCTCCCGCGCCTCACCGCAGTAGGAGCCCCGCTGTGTGGGCGGAAGTGCCGTGATCCGGGCGGGCGGTGAGAGATGTCATCTCTCTGCTTGCCCGCTGCCGCACCTCACACAGTGCAGCCTTCGCGGCCCATCTGCAAATAGGCCACGGCCCGGCAGTGGGCCGCGGACCGGGGGTTGGGGAACCCTGCTCTAGAGGGTTCCTGCTCTTTCTCAGTAGATCATGATAGACAGTAATATGGGTATGTTGATCATGCACTTTGGCCTCTAAAGATGGAAGATCATATGTTGCAATGTTCTTGTGGACTAGGGTTCCCCCGTTGTTCTGGTTTTGTTCTGTGTTTTTTTTTCCCTGTTACCGTTTGCATATTTCTTCCCTATGTCAGCATAAGTAGGGGTATATACTTGGAGATAGGGGGGCTGGCCCCGCCTGCAAATGATTGACCGTTCTCTGTCTAATATGTGTCGTAGTTACATGTCTCTGATATTGTGAGTATTGGTTGCTGTTTTGATACCTGTGTGATAATCTCCTATGTATTGATTATGCTCTATGGAATGTAACCGGTGTTATTGTTTTTATGTGAAAATGAATAAAATATATTTAAAAAAATAAATAAAAATATGGGGACTTGCAAGACAAGGCCGCCAATTCAGAAACCCTCCTGACAGATGTGATGGCAACCAGGAAGGCCACCTTCTGAGAGAGCGTCAAAAGAGGAATTTCCCTGATGTTCTCAAAAGGAGGTTTCTGAAGCGCCGAGAGCACCAGATTCAAATCCCACGGAGGTAGTGGTGGTCGCACCGGAGGAGCCACACGTCGGACCCCTTGCACAAAACGTACTCACCAGTGAATGAGCCGCCAGAGGTCGCTGAAAGAAAACAGCTAAGGCTGAAATCTGCCCCTTAATGGTGCTTAAGGCAAGTTTCTGATCTACTCCTAGCTGTAAAAACAGCAGGATCCTGGAAACCGAATGACCCCGTGGACATCACTCCATCTACTCACACATAGAGATGTAGGCTCTCCACGTGCGATGGTAGATCTTCCTAGAAGACTTCCGTGCCCTCAACATGGTTGAAATTACCGAATCCGACAGGCCTCGGCCCCTTAGTACCTGCTTTCAAATAGCCATGCCGTTAAAGCCAGCGACTGTAAAGCAGGATGAAGAATGGGACCTTGCGAGAGAAGGTCCTCCCGCACTGGTAGTCGCCAGGGTACATCCGCCACCAGGCACACGAGGTCGGCATACCAGGGACGCCTGGGCCAATCTGGTGCGATTAGAATCACCGGAATTTCCTCAGTCTCTACTCTGCGGAGTAGACGAGGGCAACTTCAGTGGGGAAAGGCATAAATTAGCCAATATTGACCCCACGGGGCCACCAACGCGTCTGACGTGTCTGCCCAGGCATCTCTGGACCTGGCCACGAACCTTGGCACCTTGCGATTGAGTCGAGAAGCCAGGAGATCCACGTCTGGCGTGCCCCATCTCCGGAAAAGGAGTTAGGGCACCTCCTTTGGCCAGCATCTGGCGACTCAGATAGTCCACCTGTCAGTTTTCCAGACCCAGAATGTAAACTGCCGATAGAGCCGGCCCGCTCCTTTCTGCCCACCGCAGGATGTGAGCGACCCCCGATGCTGCAGCTGAGCTTCTGGCTCCTCCTTGATGGTTGACATATGCCACAGCCGTGGCGTTGTCTGACTGGATCCTGACTGGACGCCCTCTGAGCCTCTGTGACCATTTGGAGAGGCACAGCCTGATCGCCCGGAGTTCCAGGACATTGATCGGCAGTTGGGATTCGTCTGGAGTCCAGCGGACCTGTGCCGCCTGAACCCCCCAGACTCCCCCCCAACCGGTCAGGCTGGCGTCCGTCATGATCACAGTCCAATGAAAGGGGAGGAATTATTTCCCGGATCGAAGAGCCGGGGATCTCAGCCACCAACTCAGAGAGGCTCTGACCAGATGACTTATCTGAATCTGACGATCCAGAGACAATGGAGATTTGCTCCATTTGGAGAGAATCTCCTTCTGCAAGACGCGAGTGTGGAATTGGGCAAACTGCACCACCTCGACAGAGGCTACCAAGAGACCCAGGACTCGCATGCAAATGATGTTAACAACTTCACCGCAGTCTGGAGTGGCTGCAATTTTTCCAAAGGAAGAAAGACTCTGGCCTCCGAGGAGTCCAGAATCAACTCCAGGTACTCTAGGCGCTGGGTCGGTACCAACACCGACTTCTGGAGGTTCAGTACCCAACCAAACTCCCGGAGGCTCTGACTGGCTATGGACACGTCCTCCTCTAATTCTGAGCTTGAAGCAGCTCTCAGAAGATCGTCCAAGTAGCCCAGGATAGCAATGCCGCGATGTCTCAGCAAAGCCAAAATTGGGGCGAGCACCTTGGTGAAAACTCTTGGTGCAGACGCTAGGCCAAAGGGAAGAGCCACAAATTGATAGTGGTCTTTGCCGATCGCAAAGCGCAGGAACCTCTGATGCCTGGCGCAGATGGGGACATGCAAGTATGCATCCCTGTTATCCAAGGATGCCAGGAAGTCCCCCGGATGGAGCACAGCAACCAAACGAATCGATTCCATCTGGAATATTTACAAAGTTATTGAGGGCCTTGAGGTCCAAGGTTGGACGGACTCCGTCCTTCTTTGGGACCACAGATTCGAGTAGAAACCCTGAAATCTGTCCTGCGGTGGCACGGGTATGATTACCCCGCACCTCAACAAGTCTTGCACTGCCCCCAGCAGGGCAGTCCGACGAGCCGGAGGGAGAGGCAGATTTGAGGGGAAGAATCTGTTTGGTGGACAAGAAAGAAATTCTATCTTGTAACCCGAAGTGACCACCTCGCAGACCCACTGGTCGGAGAGCAGGGAGGTCCACCGAGCTGCAAACCCGCAAAGCCCCCCCCCCCACCCAGGAGTCGGGTGGGGGCAAAACTTCATGCGGAAGCAGCCTTGCACACCCAGGGACGCTTCTGTCCCCCAGCTGGACCCTTTTCCGCTTGGGAGGGCCTTCCAGCAGGTCCTGACTGACGAATATACTGCTTCTGTGTGGGAAAAGAGGGGCCCCCAGCTTACGGCGTGGCTCTTTTCCTTTAGTGGACTGAGGGAGAAGTGTGCTCTTACCTCCAGTGACATCTTTAATGATGTCGTCCAGTGAGGCACCAAAAAGCCTCCCACCCTTGAAAGACAAATCTGCCAGAGTTTTCTTGGAAGCTTGGTCAGCGGACCAGCATTTTAGCCATATCAGGCGGCACAATACCACTGCAGATGCGGAAGCCCGGGAGAATAAAGGGGCCGCATCCAGGGTTGCATCACAGACGTACACAAGTCCCTGAACCAACTGTTCGGCCAGTGACACACAATCAGGAGGGAGCTGATGCTCCTCCACTGTCTGGTGCAATATTTTAGCCCATTCAGTGAGTGTCAGAGACACCAAGGTTGCAGCCAATATAGGCCGCAATGCTGACCCCAGCATGGTGACCTCCTATCAGTAGGGTCCTTAAAGACAGGGGTCCCCTCTACCGGGATAGTGGTTACTTTATTTAACCGAGAGACCGGGGGGGGGGGGATCAACATCCGGAGGAGAAGCTCACTTTTTCAAAAGGCTTTCCTCAAATGGATAACGGACCGCCATGCGCTGAGGGACGGCAAAGGACCTCTGCGGCCGTTCCCATTCCCCATCTATGAACTTGTCAAAGAAATCAACATAAGGAAAAAACTTAACAGAGCGGGTCGGTTTATGCGACCCGAAAAGGAACAGACCCTGCTGTGGAAGTCCCAGCTGTATCTTCCAGCTTGAGAGTGTCCCTCACAGCATTGATAAGCGCACTTACAAGTGCCCTTTCTTGAGCTGACCCGGACGAGGGGTCCTCCTCATTAGGAAGGTCCTGGTCCAAATCTTCTGACACACCAGAACCAGGGTCCTGAGCCGCAGCCAGGCCCAAGTCTGAGTCAGAACATTCCCCAGGAGATGGCGGGGGGGGCACTTGGTACCCCCCCTTGTGCCCGCACGCCGCTTCCACCCTGGCAAAAAAGGACTCCAGGACTGCCGACAAAGCGTCCATGGTAACCGCAGGTGCAGAAGCACCGGTTGCTGCCTCTGGAATATTTGGGGAAAAAACGCCAGCTTCTGACCCCATATTGCCCACTGACAGCCCTTAGGGACTTAGTCAAGACACCAGACACAAAAATTGTCCACCCTCCTTGCTGCACTGACCGGGGCGGTTACCCAGAGAACTCACCGCCCAGCAAGAGACTGTTCAGCGCCGCTGCCCGCTCTCTATCCACACACAGCGTGTCTGAGGAACTCTGAGGTGAATAGCGCCGTTCAGGAAGCCATCAAGCATTAGAGGCCAAAACCCATTCCAAAATGGCCACCGAGCGCCTGAGAGAAACAGCGCAGACCAAAAGAAAATGGCCGCCCGCAATGCAGACCTGCGTCACAGCGCGGCCACGGCAAAATGGCCATCAATGGGATATTTTAATCGTAATCACAGGCATCTGAAAAATGGCGCCGGCGCTTCCAAAGTGGCGGCCAAACAAAACAACGAGGTGGACAAGAAGGCCGCAGCGGAGGCTTCTGTGAGAAAACAACTACCCCCCCCCCACAGAGAGCGGGCCGTGACACCCCCACAGCCGGGACCTGGAGTCCCCCCCTACAGGTATACCCTTGGTCGCAGCAAGCCCCGCAAGGGGAGGAGGAAAAAAGGGGTGACAGAGGGAGAGAGGGGAGGGCAAGAGAACCCCCAAACGACCCCCTTAGGAATGCCCAGCTGTTCCATCCCACTGAGGCAGGAGGAACTGTACTTGCCCG
This sequence comes from Rana muscosa, assembly GCA_029206835.1. NCBI lineage: Eukaryota > Metazoa > Chordata > Amphibia > Anura > Ranidae > Rana > Rana muscosa. Next base: position 13,530,286 of record JARGYO010000198.1, on the reverse strand, counting down.
TCCCTGCGAGGACCTGCTGGTGCGTTCCTGACAGACCTACAACCGAGCAGTACGGAGTAGCTGTCGGCCCACTGCACTGTGACAGCAAGCAGTCCGGTCATATGTGAACCCCGGAGCAAAGCTCACCGGACACCTCTGGAGCCATGGGGTATGTCGTGGCTGACACCGCACGTAGCAAAGGCCTGCTCACGCTCGATGGCCTGACTGGGGGGAACACAAGGTTCTATAATATCCAGCCTGTCACCCAGCCGGCAGTTGATGGAAGATTTCTTAAAAGAAAATAAAAAAATAATAAAAAAATAAAATTTCTTCCGGACCCTGGGCCCAAAAGGGAGCCAGGTCCTTCTCTACTAGGCAGAAAAAAACTGAGCTGCTGACTGCAGGGCAGAGGGTTATGTCCGGAGGGAACACCCCCTGGGCGGGGCTGTTCAACTCTGTTAAAGTAAGATGTATTTAAATATCTAACATGTTCTACCTAGTCCTCTCCTATAGAACAGGAACATAACCCAACTGTCAAGAATTAAGGAGCTGTGTCCGTCCATGGACGAAAAGAGAAATATAAAATGATTGAACTGAATAAATTGCCATTTTATTTTTTTGAGATATTCTGTAGTATACTTCATGCGCCTTGTTGTCATTGAATTTGTCACTTTGTCTCAGCGTAGTATATAAGTCAGGGCTTGACAAATGTGCTTGGAATCTAGGAGCCAGCTAAAAAAGTTAGGACCCTGGAACGCGCCCCCGTCCCGTCGAGCTCGCGTGCAGAAGCGAATGCATACGTGAGTAGCGCCCGCATATGAAAAAACACACGTGAGGTATCGCCGCGATTGGTAGAGCGAGAGCAATAATTCCAGCCCTAGACCTCCTCTGTAACTCAAAACATGCAACCTGTAGAATTTTTTAAACGTCGCCTATGGAGATTTTAAAGGGTAAAAGTTTGTCGCCATTCCACGAGCGGACGCAATTTTGAAGCATGACATGTTGGGTATCAATTTACTCGGCGTAACATTATCTTTCACAATATAAAATAAATTGGGCTAACTTTACTGTTGTCTTATTTTCTAATTTAAAAAAGTGTATTTTTCCCCAAAAAAGTGTGCTTGTAAGACCGCTGCGCAAATACGGTGTGACAGAAAGTATTGCAACGACCGCCATTTTATTTTCTAGGGTGTTAGAATAAAAAAAATAGGATTTTTGTACTCACCGTGAAATCCGTTTCTCTGACGTCCATGGACTGACACAGCTCTAATACTGTAAACGTGTGGTATATGTCCCTGCTCACAGAAGAAGATCTAGGCAGAATGTTAGATGTTAGAAACGTACATTCTAGAACAAAACCAGAGCTGACCAGCCCCACCCAGGCGGACGGTCCCTCCGGACATAACCCTCCTACCTGCAGCCAGCAGCCTCAGTTCGTAACAAAGCAGTACAAACCTTAAAAGAAGGGTGGGTGCTGTGTCAGTCCATGGACGTCAGAGAAACGGATTTTACGGTGAGTACAAAAATCCTATTTTCTCTTATCGTCCATGGACTGACACAGCTCTAATACTGTAAATGTGTGGGACGTCCCAAAGCATTATCAGAAAAGGGTGGGAGCAGTAGTAAAGAAAAAACCAAAACTTCACTCCAAACCAGCAGAGCTCCTCAACGGAGGAGTTGCAACATTAAAAAGCGGCCTGCAACACTTTGCGGCCGAAGGAAGCATCCGAAGATGCAGCCACATCAACCTTATAGAATTTTGAAAAAGGTATGAACGGACGACCAGGTCGCCGCCTTGCACACTTGTGCAACCGACGCTTGATGTCGGAAAGCCCAGGGAGCACCAATTGCCCTGGTGAAATGTGCCGTGACCGGAAAGGGAGGCGCCCGCCCCTTAATGGCATAAGCCTGTATAACAGTCTGTCTGATCCACCTAGAAATGGTGGCAGACGACACCGCTTGGCCCTGTTTTGGACCAGAGACGGACACAAACAGTGAGTCAGACTTCCGAATAGAAGCAGTAGCCGCCAGGTACACCCGTAAGGCTCGCACCACATCCAAATTGTGAAGCGCAAACTCTCTAGTATGCGATGGGTGAGGACACAAGGACGGAAGGACAATGTCCTCATTAAGGTGAAAAGCTGAAACCACCTTTGGAAGGAAAGACGGTCGCGGGCGCAACACCGCCTTATCCTTATGGATGACCAGGTAAGGCGACTTGCATGACAGGGCCACCAACTCAGACACCCATCTAACAGAAGTAATGGCCACTAAGAAAGCCACCTTCTGAGACAAAGTTAAGAGAGGAATATCTCTGATATTTTCAAAGGGAGGTTCCTGGAGAACCGAGAGCACCAAATTCAGATTCCCAAGGAGGGAGCGGAGGCTTGGCAGGGGGAATCACATGGCGAACCCCCTGCACAAAAGTGCTAACTAAGGAATGACCTGCTAGCAGTCGTTGAAAGAAAAATGGGCAAGGCCGAAATCTGACCCTTAATTGTGCTCAAAGCCAGCCTTTGGGCCACACCCCGCTGCAAGAACCGCAGGATTCTGGGGACAGAGTACGTCCGTGGACGCCAGTCTAGCTCTTCGTACATCGCAATGTAAGCTTTCCAGGTACGATAATGGATCTTTCTAGAAGAAGACTTCCGTGCCCTCACATGGTTGAAATTACCGAATCTGAAAGGCCTCGGCCCTTTAGCAACTGGCTTTCAATAGCCATGCCGTTAAAACCAGAGACTGTAAAGCAGGATGAAAGATAGGACCTTGAGACAGAAGGTCCTCCCTCATGGGCAGTCGCCAAGGGACGTCCGTGACGAGACATACCAGATCGGCGTACCAGTGACGCCGAGGCCAATCCGGGCAATGAGGATCACAAGAAATGCCCTCGGCCGCTACCCTGCGCAGCAGACGAGGAAGCAACTGCAGCGGAGGATAAGCATATATCAAGCGATACTGGCCCCACAGGGCCATCAACGCATCCGAGGCATCCGCCCAGGGGTCCCTGGACCTGGCCACAAACCTCGACACCTTGCGATTGAGACGAGACACCATCAGGTTCACATCCGGCGTGCCCCACCGCTGACAAAGGAGGCGAAACACCTCCGGATGCAAGGACCACTCCCCCTAGTCCAGGGACTGGCGACTCAGAGAGTCCGCCTGCCAGTTTTCTACGCCCGGAATGTAGACGGCCGACAGAGCCGGCACGCTTCTTTCCACCCACCTTAGGATGTGGGCGACCTCGGATGCCGCGGCCGAGCTCAGAGTGCCCCCCTGATGGTTGACATACGCCACGGCCGTGGCGTTGCCAGACTGGATTCTGACCGAGCAGCCCTGTAGCCTCGGCGACCATGCGGAGAGGCACAGTCTGATCGCTCGCAATTCCAGAACGTTGATTGGTAGACGAGATTTGTCCGGAGTCCAGAGCCCTTAAGCTGACAGGACTCCCCAAACTCCTCCCCAGCCCGTCAGGCTGGCGTCCGTCGTGACCACCGTCCACTGGATGGGGAGGAACGACTTCCCGGACCGAAGAGCCGGGGATCTCAGCCACCACGTCAGGGACGCCCTGACAGAGTGACTCACCTGAATCTGAAGATCCAATGACAACGGGGACTTGTCCCAGATAGACAGAATTTCCTTCTGCAATGCCCGAGTGTGTGATTGGGCATACGGAACTGCCTCGAAGGAGGCCACCATGAGTCCCAGGACTCATGCAGAAACGGATTGACGACCATTTTCCGAACTGCCGACTGAAGTGTCTAACTTCTCCGAGGGTAGAAACACCTTCGCTGCCGAAGTGTCCAGGATCAGACCCAGATATTCTAAATGCTGAGTCGGGACTAGAACCCACTTCTGCATGTTCAGGAGCCACCCGAAGTCCCGGAGGGTCTGACTGACTATTGTCACATTTTCCTCCAACTCAGACATTTTCTGCTCTTAGGAGGAGATCGTCCAGATAACCCACGATAACAATTCCTCGCTGTCTCAGCAAAGCTAGAACCGGGTCAAGCACCTTGGTGAAAACCCATGGTGCCGATGCTAGGCCGAAGGGAAGAGCCACAAACTGATAGTGAACTTCTCCTATGGCAAAGCGCAGAAACTTCTGGTGACTTGCGCAGATCGCAACGTGCAAGTAGGCGTCCTTGATGTCCAAGGACGCCAGAAAATCCCCTTGGTGGAGTGTCGCAATCACCATGCGAATGGATGCCATCCGGAATTTTTGTACCTTAACATAGGCATTCAAGGCCTTGAGGTCCAAGATTGGCTGGACCCCGTCCTTCTTTGGAACAACAAACAGGTTCGAGTAAAACCCCTGAAACCTCTCCTGTGACGGAACCAGCACAATTACTCTGCACCTGAGCAAATCCTGTACAGCCCCCAAGAGGGCCGCCCGACGGGCAGGGAGGAAAGGGAGGTTTGAGGGAAAGAATCTGTTTAGGGGCCACGAGCGGAACTTTTTCCTGTATACCGAGGTGACCACCTCGCACACCCACCGGTCAGAGATCCGGGAGGTCCACCGAACCGTGAGCCTGCGAAGACGTTCACCCACCCCAGAGTCGGGCAGGGGCAAGACTTCATGCGGTGGCGGGCTTGGAAGCCGGCTTGGTTGGCTTGCGCACCCAGGGGCGCTTCTGTCCCCCCCCCGCCGCACCTTTTTTCAGTCTGGGAGGACTTACCCGTGGATTCTGACTGATGAAAAAACGTCTTCTTCGCTGGAAAGGAAGGGCCCGGCCTACGATGGGGCTCCTTTCCCTTAACAGACTCAGGAAGGAAGGTGCTCTTACCCCCTGTGACATCCTTAATGATGTCATCCAGGGCTGCCCCAAACAGTCTACCGCCCTTAAAGGGCAAATCAGCCAGGAGCTTCTAGGAAGCTTGGGCGGCCGACCAGCATTTCAGCCAGATAAGGCGACGTAACACCACAGCAGAGATAGAGGCCCCAGATATTAAAGGGGCCGCATCCAAAGTGGCATCGCACACAAAGACTAAACCCTGCGCAAGTTGGTGAGCCAGGGCAATGGTCTCTGGGGGGAGATTATGCTCCTGCACCGTCTGGTGCAAAATCTTTGCCCAGCCTGTGAGTGTCTGAGACACAAGGGTCACCGCCACTATAGGGCGTAAGGCAGACCCCAACAAGGCAAACATAGTGTTACTCACCACTTCTGACCTCCTGTCAGTGGGGTCCTTAAATGCAGGAGTCCCTTCCATTGGGAGCGTGGTAGCCTTATTCAAAACAGGCGACCGGGGGGTCGACCACTGGGGGGAGAGCCCATTTTTTAACCAGGGCCTCCTCAAAGGGTTATATTATAGATAAGCGCCGCGGGACCGTCAAAGTCTTCTGCGGCTTATCCCAGACTTGGTCGATGAATCTATCAAAAAAGGGCACATATGGAAAGACCTTTTTTGAAGGGAACGGCTTTAAAAGAGCCAAAAGGAGACAGCTTCCACCTGAGACTCCTCAGCCGCATCATTCAGCTTGAGAGTGTCCCTCACAGCATCAATGAGTTCACTTACAAGCGCCCTGTCAGTCACTGGTTCAGAACTGGGGTCTTCCTCACAAGTAATGTCCTGTTCAAAAACATTAAAATCCTCAGAGCTAGGGTCCTGAGCAGCTACAGCTAGGCCCATATCTGAGTCAGAGCACTCCCCTACTGGAGAATGTGTGGGGAGAGGGCGCTTTATAGCTCCCTTGCACTCGCACACCGCTTCCATCCTGACAAGAAATGATTCCAAGACTGCCGACAACTGGTCCATAGGGGCCGCAGGTGCAGGAGAACTGCCAGTTGCCTCTGACAAGTGTGGGGAAGCAGGAGAACCAGACTCCATGCTGCCACCCTCTGAGACCTTATGCACAATAGTGAATAATACAGTCCACCCACTGGCTGCGCTGAGGCTGAGGAGGGGATACCCAGAGGACTCACCAACCCTTACAAGGACCGCTCAGCTCTGCTGTATGATACCGCGCTGCAGCGCGAGTGAAGCCTGAGGAGAGTGTGAGGAGATTCGCACCGCAGCAGTGGCAATAGAGGCCAAAACCGAAAGTGAAAGCGGCTTCAAGAAAATGGCCGCCGGCCACATGTAAGCTATGCCAAAGATCCGCGGAAAGATGGCCGCTGAGCGCCGTTTTTAAAACACAGCATAGCCAGCACTAATGGCGTCTCCAAACACTCACCCCTCGCAGCCCCAGCACACAGACATGAGCGCCCCCCGCCAGGCCAGAGTGACCCCCAAGTACCCCCACACAGCACAGCGCCAGTACAGGGTGCAGAGAGCAGCATAACAGGGGGGAGACAGGGAGAAACTCCCCATACAGAGAAACACAGCCAGCATGTACTCACCTGCAGCATGAGAGACTACTTACCTGTCCCAGAGGGACCCACTGGCTTGTTTCAGACAGACCTATCACAGAGTAGTACTGAGTAGCTGTCGGCCTGGTCCACCGCGAAAGATACAGTAGGTACTGTTCAATCTCGAGAGGACAGCGGGAGCATAAAAGCCACCCGGCCACCCCTGGAGTCATGGGGCATGTCGTGAACTGAGTCTCACGCACACAAGGCGAGGATCAGCACGCTCGATGGTCGGACAGGGAAGACTACGAGGATACCAGTGTACCCAACCTGTTGCCCAGCCGACAGTTGATTGGGAGTTTTATATTTTATTTTTGAGACCTTCAAAGGAATAAAATTAAAAATTAAAATCTTCCAGGAGACAGGCTCTTGAGAGAGCCACGTCTTCTCCTTCTGCTAGGCAGAAAAAAACTGGGGCTGCTGGCTGCAGGTAGGAGGGTTATGTCCGGAGGGACCACCCTCCTGGGCAGGGCTGGTCAGCTCTGGTTTTGTTCTAGAATGTATGTTTCTAACATCTAACATTCTGCCTAGATCTTCTCCTGCGAGCAGGGACATATACCACACGTTTACAGTATTAGAGCTTTGTCAGTCCATGGACGATAAGAGAAATAAATATATATATATTGTGACAGCAGGAAGGTAAAGTCACCTGGTTGCATCCAGGGGGGTAGGTATATTTCTCCCAGATTCAGGCTTTATGCCGACTTATACAACTAGGGAGAGAGTTGATGAAGCCCAGCTGAGGCTAGTGGGCTCATGGATGATTCATACCTCTAGGGAGAGTGCTGGGCGTCGTGCAGGCAGGGAGTTGATGAGACCAGCTGAAGCTTGTCAGCTCGTTTAAGGCCTCTATAAAAACTCCCAGCTTCATTAGGTGTTTGCTCATGCCTGGAACCAGACCTGTGTGGACTGTCTAGGGAGAGTGAACCCCTGTGCGGTGAGACAAAGCCTGTGTGGCTATTTGTTTGGACATTTACTAAACCAGGGACTTAGGGACTAGGACAGCACCAGGCTGATCCCAGTTGTTAGTTAGGAAACCTGCATGTTTAGTCAGAGGTCAAGCTGACCAGGGTTTATTTTGTTTATGTTTCTTTTTGCTTTGCTGTGTTTTTTTGTCACTGTAAATAGAGAAATAAACCGCACCTTTTTGATCTTGAAAACCACAACCTCCGTCTGCTGGGCCTGTTTTTGTGTGGGGAGCCCATCCAGGGGATCACACACACCCGCTGCCGAGCTAACCCCCCCACAGTTGGTGGAGAACCAGTGGCAGTTTTTTTTTAAGCCAGCATGGAGGAGATACTGAAACAGCTGGCTCTAGCAAATGCCAATCAACAGCAGACAAATGCAGGTTTGCAAAAGAGCCTTGCAGCTCAACAACAGAGCTTCGCAGCCCAGCAGCAAGCTCATCAACAGAGCCTTGCAGCCCAGCAGCAATCTGAGGCCCGCTTCATAGACCTGTTACAGAAGCAAGAGCAGAGACTACAACAAATGGAAGCAGTAATGCAGCAACGTCCGCAGACCAGTGAGGAAAGCCGTCCCACTAATACCGCGTCCTTTGGGGTGAGTCGTTTATTGACAAAAATGACTGGAGAGGATGATCCAGAGGTATTTTTGACCACATTTGAAAGGACTGCTGAAAGAGAAAAGTGGCCTGAGGAGCAGTGGGCTGGACTGGTGGCTCCTCTGTTAACTGGTGAATCGCAGAAGGCTTACTATGACCTAGAGCCTGACCAAGCAAAAGACTATGTGATGCTAAAAGCTGAAATATTGGCAAGGCTGGGTGTCACCCTGGCTGTCCGGGCTCAGCGTGTGCATAACTGGACTTTCCAGCTTGGAAAACCCCCCAGGTCTCAAATGTATGATCTCATTCACCTGAGCAGGAAGTGGCTACAGCCAGAGACTTTGTCCGCACCAGAGATTGTGGAACGTGTTGTAATGGATCGGTTTTTGAGAGCTCTTCCTACTGCCATCCAAAAGTGGGTAAGCCATGGAGACCCAGAGACGGCCGGTGGTCTTGTGGATCGTGTAGAGAAATACTTGGCTACAGAGAACCTGACGGCCTCTTCCAGAGACTCTCAGACTTTCCACCCTAAGACCAGACCATCCCCAGGGGCGGATAAGAGGATTCCAAGGGGTGAGGGTGGAGAGAGTGAGAGGGTGGGAGCTCTACCCAAAGTTTGGCGAGAACAGCCTGGGAAGTCAGGGGCTCAAGAGGCAGCCAAATGGATTGTTTGCTACCGCTGCCGGCAAGCGGGACATATTGCAGCAAATTGCCCGGTTGTGGAGGAACCCATGCAATGTGACTTTCTGACGGACAGACGTCAGTCGCTGTGTGCGACAGTCGCATGCACTGCCATTCGGGGAACTGAGAAACATTTATGCAAAATGTGTATTAATGGTAGAAATGTTGTGGTATTACTGGATTCAGGTAGCCTTGTGACCCTGATAAAGGCTGAATTAGTTAAAACAGAGGTCTCTGGGAATAGCAAGGTAGCTGTTATTTGTGTGCATGGGGACACCCGAGAGTATCCAGTGACTACAGTGTGTTTCAAGACCCCCAAAGGTACCCTCTCTCATCCAGTGGGGTTAGTATCTCAATTACCGCATGATGCCATTGTGGGAAGGGATTTTCCGAAGTTCTGGGAACTGTGGGATGATCCTGAGCCCCCCACTGGTGCCCCTATGTACCAGGAAGGTGATAGCCAGAACTCCTCTGAGAGTGGTGAGGACTCTCCAGAATTTCCCTTGTCAGTATTGGCAGGCGAGACTCAAGAAACTGGAGAGGAGCCCACCTCCTCAGACGAAAACCTACCGTCTGTGGAGTTTTCTGATCTTGAGGTTCACAGGGAAAATTTTGCCACAGAACAGTTAAAAGACCCCGCCCTAATAAAGGCACGGGAAAACGTAGTGGAAATAGATGGCGAGTTAGTGAACCCAGATAATACCTGCACTTACCCATACTTCAGCGTAGAGAAGGACCTACTGTATCGGGTGGCAAAAAGGGCAGAAGAAACCGTTGAGCAGCTTGTGGTGCCCAAACCTTACAGGAAGTTGGTGTTGGAGTTGGCCCATGGGCACATTCTTGGAGGTCATCTGGGGACAGAGAAAACCCGAGAGAGGGTATTACAGAGATTCTATTGGCCTGGGGTGATGAAGGACATAGAAAATTATTGTTCCTCCTGCCCTGTGTGTCAGAGGTCGGCCCCGATGCCACATTTCCGTAGCCCGCTGGTCCCTCTACCCATCATTGAGGTCCCGTTTGAGAGGGTCGCAATGGATTTGGTAGGTCCTATAATCAAGTCCGCTAGGGGGCACCAGTACATATTAGTTATAATGGACTATGCCACCCGTTATCCAGAAGCGATCCCTCTCCGAAATACCTCGGCCAAAACCATAGCCAAAGAGCTATCTCTTGTTTTTAGCCGGGTGGGTATTTGTAAAGAACTGCTTACGGACCAAGGTACACCCTTTATGTCCCGGGTTATGAAAGAGCTGTGTAAATTGTTCAAAGTGACGCAATTGCGTACGTCTGTGTATCACCCCCAAACCGATGGGCTGGTTGAAAGATTCAACAAAACCCTAAAACAAATGTTGAAGAAAGTGGTGGATAGAGATGGAAAGGATTGGGACTGTCTACTTCCTTATTTGATGTTTGCTATTAGGGAGGTGCCCCAATCCTCTACGGGATTCTCCCCCTTTGAGTTACTGTATGGGAGACACCCAAGAGGACTGTTGGATATTGCCAAGGAAACTTGGGAAAGTGAGAGTTCTCCCCACAGGAGTGTGATTGAGCATGTCGCCCTGATGCAAGATCGAATTGCACAGGTAATGCCCATCGTGAAGGAACATTTGGCCCAAGCGCAGTTGGCACAGCAGAGAGTGTACAACCGTGGAGCCAAGACCCGTACCTTTTCCCCGGGGGATAGGATATTGGTACTTGTCCCTACGGTTGAAAGTAAATTCCTTGCCAAATGGCAAGGCCCCTACGAGATAATGGAAAAAGTGAGCGAAGTGAATTACAAGGTCAGACAACCAGGAAGGCGAAAGCCCGAACAGATCTATCACGTTAATCTGTTGAAAGCCTGGAGGGATAGAGAGTCCCTAGTCGCAGAAACTTGGTCACCAGCTCAAACTGGTTGCGTGATTCCGGAGGTTGGAATAGCAGCCACCTTGTCACAACCCCAACAACAGGAGGTGAAGGAGTTTGTGCTTCGCAACAAGGAGGTGTTCTCTGAGCTGCCGGGACAAACATCTGGGGTAGAGCATGATATTATTACCCCCGCCCGGTGAAAGGGTGAAGTTAAAACCCTATCGGATCCCAGAGGCCCGACGGGAGGCAATACGGGAGGAAGTACAGAAAATGCTGAACTTAGGGGTGATAGAGGAGTCCCAAAGTGATTGGTCTAGTCCCATTGTGTTGGTGCCTAAACCGGATGGGAGCTGGCGATTTTGTAACGATTTTCGTCAGTTGAACAAAGTTACAAAATTTGACACCTACCCCATGCCACGTATAGATGAGTTGATCGACCGGCTGGGAACAGCCCGATACATGACGACTCTTGACCTCACAAAAGGGTATTGGCAAATTCCCCTGGCCAAGTCGGCCAAAGAGAAAACCGCATTTGTAACCCCAGACGGGGCGTTCCAATATAAGAGAATGCCGTTCGGGTTACAGAATGCGCCGGCCACATTCCAGCGGAAAATGGACCAGATACTGAGGCCCCATCGGAAGTATGCTGCGGCTTACCTGGATGACGTAATTGTCCATAGCACAGATTGGGCCTCACATCTGCCAAAAGTGCAAGCAGTCCTAGACTCTATCCGGGAAGCGGGGTTTACGGCTAACCCCAAGAAGTGTACCATTGGGCAGGAGGAGGCCAAATATCTTGGGTACACCATTGGCAGGGGAGTAATAAAACCCCAACTCAACAAAGTCGAGGCCATCCAGAGTTGGCCACGTCCCAACAGCAAGAAGCAGGTACGAGCCTTTCTGGGAATCGCGGGTTATTATCGGCGCTTCATTCCCCACTTTGCTTCTAAGGCTGTGCCGCTAACCAACCTGACGAAAGGGAAAGGGTCGGTCATGATTAAATGGACCCCCGAGGCTGAGGCAGCATTCCAATTCTTGAAACAAGCCTTATGTAGCCAGCCAGTGTTGTACTCACCCGACTTCTCTAAAGACTTTGTCGTACAAAGTGATGCGTCAGATGTGGGGTTAGGAGCAGTATTGTCCCAGGTCTGGAACGGGGAAGAGCACCCAGTCATTTACCTCAGCAGGAAGTTGAAGTCCCATGAGGTAAATTACGCCACGGTTGAAAAGGAGTGTTTAGCGGTGAAGTGGGCTCTAGATTCCCTTCGGTACTATCTGCTAGGTAGGCACTTTGACATGGTTACGGATCACGCTCCGTTAAAGTGGATGGCTCAAAACAAGGAGACAAATAGAAGAGTAAATAGGTGGTTCCTGGCCCTACAGGAATTCAACTTCACAGTAAAGCATCGCCCTGGCGTTCAAATGGGGAATGTGGATGCTTTGTCTCGAGTACATGAATGCCTGATTGCTGGTGTTCCAACCCCAAGGTTAAAACAAGAGGGGGGGGTATGTGACAGCAGGAAGGTAAAGTCACCTGGTTGCATCCAGGGGGGTAGGTATATTTCTCCCAGATTCAGGCTTTATGCCGACTTATACAACTAGGGAGAGAGTTGATGAAGCCCAGCTGAGGCTAGTGGGCTCATGGATGATTCATACCTCTAGGGAGAGTGCTGGGCGTCGTGCAGGCAGGGAGTTGAGACCAGCTGAAGCTTGTCAGCTCGTTTAAGGCCTCTATAAAAACTCCCAGCTTCATTAGGTGTTTGCTCATGCCTGGAACCAGACCTGTGTGGACTGTCTAGGGAGAGTGAACCCCTGTGCGGTGAGACAAAGCCTGTGTGGCTATTTGTTTGGACATTTACTAAACCAGGGACTTAGGGACTAGGACAGCACCAGGCTGATCCCAGTTGTTAGTTAGGAAACCTGCATGTATAGTCAGAGGTCAAGCTGACCAGGGTTTATTTTGTTTATATTTCTTTTTGCTTTGCTGTGTTTTTTTGTCACTGTAAATAGAGAAATAAACCGCACCTTTTTGATCTTGAAAACCACAACCTCCGTCTGCTGGGCCTGTTTTTGTGTGGGGAGCCCATCCAGGGGATCACACACACCCGCTGCCGAGCTAACCCCCCCCACAATATATATATATATATATATATATATATATATATATATATATATATATATATATATATTTATTGTTTGTTTGGGGGTTCTAACTTCTAAGTAAAGGGAAGGAGATGGAAACAGGCAGGGAAGCTCCATTAGCATTGCTAATGGTCTTGTCATACCAACGGCCACCACAAGAGGGCGCCATATTCCAGAAGGAACCATAGGACTGCAGAAGGCCACGGCCTCAATTACCCGCCGGCGCGGCCCGACGCGATCGCGAGGGGGGGGCGCACGGAGACAGGGTACCCCAGCTGTGCCGCCCCAGGCGCCAGGTCGCTAATTCTAGTCGCAATTGTGACCTGGCGCCCAGGGTTTGTCGAGCCCTGATATAAGTTATACAACACTGACATGACAGTAAGCACATGAATTTATTAAACATGACAGTACGCAATATTATTAATATATCATATATGAAATATATATATTTATTGCATACTGTCATGTTTAAAAAATTCATGCACTTGCTGTCGTGTCAGTACTGTATAACGTATACTACACGGTCAAAGTGACACATTCAATAAGCAAGCGCATGAATTTTATAGTTTATACCAGGGATATGCAATTAGCGGACCTCCAGCTGTTGCCAAACTACAAGTCCCATGAGGCATAGCGAGAATCTGACAGCATCAAGCATGACAACCAGAGGCAGAGGCATGATGGGACTTGTAGTTTGGCAACAGCTGGAGGTCCGCTAATTGCATATCCCTGGTTTATACTGTATACTACAGAATAGCTCAAAAAAAATAAATAGCTTGCAATTGCAATCCATTCCATTTCAAATCATATTTAATCACTCAGTTCAATTATATAATTTTTTTTGCTACAAGTCAGATCAGATGTACTGCAGTGTAGACACACTGTCATTTTAAATAGTCAGTACTAGTATAATAAAATAATCAATAAATAAAATTACTAGTTTTAGTTTGTTTGTGTCAGTTTAAGAAAGGCAAAAGCAGCAATGCTCAACGGCGAATAGTAATGGTAGCCATCCAGGTGTGACAGTGTCCACTCTTGTACTTGAGTCTGCTATGTGCAGCCCTCTATGATGCCGTCTCTCGCTTCCCAGTACCGTCTCTCGCTTCCCAGTACCGTCTCTTGAGGTCCCAGCAGCGTCTCTCGGGGTCCCAGCAGCGTCTCTCGGGGTCCCAGCAGCGTCTCACAAGCACGAGGAGCATCCGCGGGGAAGGTGCCAGCATCTCAGCAGGGAACGTGGCTTAGGCACAGAAAGGAAAATTGCGGATGAATAAGACAAAGCAAACATTCTGTAAGGGCTTTAGGTAGCGGTCCATGGGGACCATACCTTGCCATACTTCCACTGACATCCTCTATTCATAAATGTAATTCTGTATATAGGCAGGGCGGCGTCAATCACTGCTTGAGGGATGGGGGAGATGATGAGATCCATTTTAGGAGAATCTCAGTTTTTTTTTGCGTAAAATAGGAGGAGGTAGGAGATCAGTAGTTTTAGATGATGAGATCGCTGTGCATCATCGTGAACCCCCAACAATGCTAATTCCGGTACCATCGGGAGGGAAAGCTGTAACCTTGTATTGATTTCACCGAACACAGCTGACCAGTAGGATGATATAACCGGGCAATCCCAGAACATATGGATAAAAGTCCCCACCTGTGTTTTACATCTAGGATTTATGCGATGTAGTCTCAAGGTAACGGAATTTATCCACCCAGCGTAAAGGGGAGGGGGCGGCAGTTTTGGCAGCATCAGGGAACAAAACTGACTTAGATCAGTTAATTTGAATGCCCAAAAAGTTACCAAATTTATCAAAAATCCGAAGAGCAGCCATCAGCGAGGGTCCAGCATCATTTAGATATAGCAAGATGTTATCCGCATACAGGGACAGTCTCTCTTCCAGCTTTCCCAGCCTCAGGCCCAGGACATCCGGAGCGGTCCTGATCAAAAATTGGCAGGGGCTCCAGAGCCAGAGCAAACAAACTAGAGGAGAGAGAGGACAGCCCTGCCGCGTACCCCGGAAAAGACGGAAGGGGTCAGAGAGCCAGTTGAGTCCAGGTGACAGATGCACACCGTTGGAGTCAGGAGTACACCGCTAAGGTAGTGGACCCTATGGCTGACTGCTGCTGATGGAACTCTAGGTGGTTCAGGAAGGCAGGTCCACTGGAGCACCAACACGGACCCCATTGGAAGCTAGAACTTAAGATTCCCCAGACCAAGGAGTCTAAGAGCCAGCAGCTGTTCAGCAGAGCCTCTAGTGGTGAGGATGGACTGCGCTGCAACTGGCTCCAGGTCGTCGCCCCCAGGGTCTCCCAGCTCAAGCTCACAGTATGCTACAGGAGGATAGAGAGGAAGCAGAAGCCCAGGACAACAAGGGATAGTAAGGAGATAAGCCAAAGGTCGGGGAGACTAGAAGACAAGGATAGACAGAGAACACGCCAAAAGGTCAGGGTAACAAGCAGGCAGGGATAGTCAAGAACAAGCCAAGATTGGTAACAGAGACAGACGTAGAGCACACAGCAAGCAGGAAACCAACACACACAATATTGCTCGGCAAGGCAGGCTTGGAAAACAGTGTTAGGCTGGATTCATATCTATGCATTTTTTGTGCTTTTTGCATGTTGCAGATTTGCACTACAGTCCATTTAACATGGTTTCCTATGGAAGACGTTCTGTAGTGCAAATTTGCAAAATGCAAAAAGGACTAAAAATGCATAAGTGTGAATCCAGCCTTAAAATAGTGGTTCCTGTTGAGGCTGGGGTGGATCCACACTGAGGGAAGATTACTTGCAGGTGTGAGAGTGCAAGCCCTAAGGCTGATAGACAGACCAGGTAAGAGACAGACAGGGCATGAAAGTATTACTGCAGAGTCATGACAAGTTGTTTGTGCAAACCCTCGCCCTAGGGTCATTATAGAGCAATTGGATTCCATGAATAAATTTGGGACCAAACCCAAAGCAATGGAAGACCTCCCAGAGATATGACCACTCCACTGAATCGAAAGCCTTTTCAGCATCTAAGGAAGCAATAACTCTAGAGCCTTGATTATCATGAGGGATAGTTAGGTTCAAATAGAGGCATCTAATATTTATGTCAGTTCCCTTGCCTGACATAAATCCGGTCTGGTCCACATTGACCAGGTCCTCAATCACCTGAGACAGACAGTTAGCCAGGACCTTGGCAAAGATCTTGGCGTCAATGTTCAGGAGAGATGGGTCGATAAGATGCACACTCCTAAGGGTCCTTGCCGGGCTTGGGAACCAGCACACTAATGGCCTCATTCATAGAGTCGGGCAACGATTCCAGGGTCTCATAGTCTGAAAGAAGGGAAGTCAGTTTGGGTATACATAAAATTGCTATAAAACTTGGACGTTAGTCCATCCCCCCAAGGGGGCCTTCCCACCCTGCAACCGCCCCATTGTCAGTTGAATCTTCTCCAGGGTGATGTCCGCATCCAACCTCTCCCTGTCTGCTACAGCTAGTTGTGTAAAAGGGATGGGATCAAGAAAAAAAAAGGAGAGATCAGAGTGCGAGAAATCAGCCCGGGAGGAGTACAGGTCCTGGAAGAACTTAAGGAATCTGAGATTAATGCCCCCGGGGCTGTCAGGGTTTGGCCATGCGCATTGTTAATACAATCGATGGGTGTGAATGGGATGTTACCTTTAGCCAACCAGGCTAGCAGTCTACCATTTTTTCCCCCCAAATTCGAAAACCTTTTCAGCCGAATATAACAGAGCCTTGTCAGTCTGGGCTATTCTATTGGTAGATAACTCCCATAGGGCCTGCTGCCATATCCTATAGTGATCACTATCCGGGGTAGAGACATATTCAGCCTCCAACCTAGTCAGTCTCTCCTCCAGGGAATGAGCCACCTTCCTCTGGATATGTGAGAGATTTTAGAGCTGTATTCCCCCTAGCCCAGGATTTAAAGAAGTCCCATAACACAGGTGGGGAGGCAGTATCCTGATTGTCTGTCCAGTAGTTACAAATAGAAGCAGTTCGTGGCTCCTGTAGGCATTCATCATTCGCCCAAAACCTGGATAGTCTCCAGAGTCGGGATTCAGGGGGACTGGTCAAACCAAGGAAAAAGACACAGGGGGGCATAATCAGAGATACCCCTGGGAAGCATAGGACACGCCCAGGACATACCGCAAGGCAGTCAGATGCAAAAAACAGGTCTATTCTAGACAGGGTTTTTACGTGGCAGAGTCTCAACTGCGGGTGCATGTGTCTCCAAACATCCGTGAGGGTGAAGGTGTCAGCCCATTGCCAGAGGTCAGGAGAGTCACGAGTCGGAGTATGTAACCTTTCCATATCAGAGGAAGGGACCATATTAAAATCACCCATAAGATATACCGTAGCAGTATCAAACTATATCACAAGTTGCATAATATGCTGTAAAACCTGGAATGAGGCCAGGGGTGGAACATAGATCCCCACCAGTACCACAGTCTTGTCATATATATGAGCGTGCAGAATCACATATCTACCAGCCGGGTCCATCTTGACCTCAATAAGCCTAAACGGCAGAGTTTTTCTAACAAGGATGCTGACCCCCGAGAGCATAAGTGGAATATGTAGCGTGGTAGTGGAGACCCACCCAGGATTTTTTAAGGCATATGGTTTTCGATCCCTGGAGATGTGTCTCCTGGGAGGATACAAACATGCGGGTTATGCTTTTGAAGGAAATGGAATACCAAGGACCGTTTAACAGCGGAGTTCAGGCCCCGGACTTTCCAGGAAATCACTGTGAATTGAGACATCAGGAGTGTGGAGAGATAAATTGGGGTGGAACACCAGCTCGCAGGGGTAGCAGCCCAACTCCTGAGTTATATAATGCGAATATATAGTACACATTGCGCAGCATTACATATCTAAAGCAATGAGACTGTCTAATGGTCAGATCATTAACAAAAAGACAAATTAAAGCACCTTTAAAACCAGAAAACATAAAACCCCCATAACCAAGCGTCCTAACCTCCCCCTCCCCACCTCCCCCTCCCCAACCAAGGAATGCTTATTCCCTTAAACACCTAATGATAGGAGGCATGGACCAGTGGGTGTAGTCTTGCAGTGGAGTTAGTCTGTCAACTTGGAGGAGGTGAACTCTCCACTGTAGGAGGATTGTGACAGTAATAAAATGTAGGGCTTCTCCTGCATTAGAAGGAAAAAAAAAGAAAAAAGACAAAGGGGGCAAAACAAGGGGAAAAAAATGTAAGCCATCGATGGTAAAGGTTCATCCATGATAGTGAGGTAACTTCAAAGGGAACAGGAAGTATGGATGTGCAGCCAACTTAAGTGTCCCGTTAAAAAAATTAATGTGAAGGAACAGTCCACTGGGGAACTTGTAAACAAAAGACCCTGCAGTTCTTCTAACAGGCCACTAGAGTCTGCCAGCAGCCATAGTAAAAGATTCAACAGGGCTTAGCAAGCTGCAGCTATAAGTTGTGAAGGTGGAAAAAAGAAATGTCCCCATCTCCCGTGCTATTGTATAAGGAGACAGACATCAGCACATTTTTCCACAGGAGGTTGCCAATGGCAACAGGTGGCAATACATCATATGCAATACAGCAGTATATTCCATAGTTTACGGATAGTTCAGTTAAAGCGGAGTGCCACCCATATAAAAGTCAGCAGCTACAAAAAGTATTAAAATCGGACACTCACCTGTCCCAGGGTCCAGCGATGCGGGCGTACAAAGCCCCGCTCGTCTCCCCCTCCTCTCTGCGGCACCGGCATTGTGAGTGTGGGCGCCTGGCTGTGGCTTCACAGCCGGGCACGCACTGCTCTTGCGTGAGCTGCGAGCTGCGCACCGTGATTGGCCGGGCAATCATCTGGGGCCTGTGACGTGCCCCAGATGATTGCCGAGAGGGAGGGGGGAGAGGTAAACTTCCTTCCGGCGCCGTGGTGCCCCGGGAGGAAGTGAGAGCGGGAACCCTCTAAAAAGAGGGTTTCCGCTCCCACCCCCCCAAAAAAATGACATGCCAAATGTGGCATGTCAGGGGGTCACCTGCTCTTAAAGCGGAAGTTCCATTTTTGGGTGGAATTCTGCTTTAATAACAAGGAAAACACCTGGGTTTACCAGGGGCACAATTCTTCAGTGTGTTACATACATAACAGGCACAACAGGTGCATAAGAACAACTTGGCAGTGGCCATAGGCAACAGTTACAGACGGTAACAACCCTGCACTGGAAAGCAGCAGGCCAGAGCAGTCATCCGACCAAAAGGGACTCAAGCCTCGTACACACGACCGGTGTTCTCGGCAAAAACCAGCAAGAAAATTGCTGGCAGAGCTTTCTTGCTGAGTAAACCGTGCGTGTGTACGAGGCTTTCAGGTTTCTCGTCAAGAAAACTGGCCAGAATCTCGACGAGAAAAATAGAGAACCTGCTCTCTATTTTCTCGTCAGGATTCTCGTCGGCCTGTTTCCCGACGAGAAACCCGAGAGTGTGTACGCTTACCTGTCGCCGTGGAAACCTGCGCATGCTCGAAATGACTGACGCGTGTGCGGTATCTTCCTAGGCATAGGTAGGGTGTATCAAGATAGCGGCGACGGCATCGAATGTGACGAGCGTATGCTTGTCGTAATCGATGACGTCACTGCGTTCGTTCCATTCAAAAGAACGGCGGTTCTTTTGAATCAAGCATGTGTACACTCGGCCGGGACAAGATTCTTGTCAAGAATCTCGTCAGGGAAAAACAACGGGTTTTTTCCTGACGAGATTCTCGGTCGTGTGTACGAGGCTTCAGAGTCTGCAGTCACTTGCAGGGCACAATGCAAGTCAAAACGTTGGCTGACTCCCTACAGATCTGGAATCTTAGGTTTACTAAGCAGTTAGAAAGATTTATTGCTGCTACTAATCGAATCTACTCTGCCTAGAAATACTCAAACATACATTACATAGTTACATAGTAGGCGAGGTTGAAAAAAGACACAAGTCCAACCTATGTAAAGAAAATTCCACATCCTTACCACTCTTACAGTAAAGAACCCTCTACGCAGTTTAGGGTTAAACCGCTTTTCTTTTAATTTTAGTGAATGGCCACGTGTCTTATTAAATTACCTTTCGTGGAAAAGATTTATCCCTATTGTGGGGTCACCAGTACGGTATTTGTACATTGAAATCATATCCCTTAACAAGCATCTCTTCTCCAGACTAATGTCCTCCAGTCCCTTTATTAGTTTTGTTGCCCTTCTCTGGACTCTCTCCAGTTCCAACACATCCTTCCTGAGGACTGGTGCCCAGAACTGGATGGCATACTCCAGGCATGGCCAGACCAGAGTCTTATAGAGTGGGAGAATTATTGTTTTATCTCTGGAGTTAATCCCCTTTTAAATGCATGGCAATATTCTGTTTGCTTTGCTTGCAGCAGCTTGGCATTGCATGCCATTGGTGAGCCTGTCATCTACTAGGACCCCCAGGTCCTTTTCCATCCTAGATTCCCCCAGGAGGTTCTCCCCTCAGTGAATAGAATGCATTCATATTTTTGCCACTCAAATGCATCATTTTACATTTTTTTACATTAAACCTCATTTGCCATGTAGTTGCCCACCCCATTAATTTGTTCAGATCTTCTTGCAAGGTTTCCACATCCTGCAGAGAAGTTATTGCCCTGTTTAGCTTAATATTGTCTGCAAATACAGAGATTGAGATGTTTTATCCCATCCTCCAGGTCATTTATGAATAAATTAAATAGGATTGGTCCCAGGACAGAACCCTGGGGGGCCCCACTTTCCACCCCGGACCATTCCGAGTACTCCCCATTTATCACCACCCTCTGAACTCGCCCCTGTAGCCAGTTTTCAATCCATGTACCCTATGGTTCATGCCAACGGACCTGTACAGTAAACGTTTATGGGGAACTGTATCAAATGCTTTTGCAAAAATCCAGATACAGGTCTTCCTTTATCTAGATAGCAGCACGCCTCCTCATAGAAGGTTAATAGATTGGCTTGGCAAAAACGATTCTTCACGAATCCATGCAGATTACTGCTAATAATACTGTTGTCATTACTAAAATCTTGTATATAGGCCCTTATCATTCCCTCCAAGAGCTTGCATACAATTGATGTCAGGCTAACTTGTCTGTAATTAGACGTTAACTGAAAACATTTTCTCTTTAAGGCCCCTTACACATGGGGCGGATCCGCTTACCAGACTCCGCTAGCTCAGCAGGAGATCGCTCCGTTTATCCCTGCTAAGCTGGCGGATGACAGGTCCCTCTCTGCTCACTGAGCAGGGAGGGACCTGTCAGAGCCCTGCAGATTTCTATGGGGAGATTGGATGAAAACGTACAGCATGTCCATTTTCATCAGATCCCATCTGATCCGCCAGACGGATGGCGAACGTATCGCCATACATCTGTCTTGAGCGGATCGGATGGCAGACAGGTGTCAGAGGACACATCTCCGCTGACATCTGCCTACCTATAGGAGTCAATGGGTGGCCCTCTTGGATCTGCCTGAAAAACAAACAAAAAAAGAACTGTGACAGACCCAATCAGGACAGGCCTTTTGGATGGGGATTGCAAGGTAGCCTCTTGCCTACCGACTATGGGTCCCAACTTTTGAGGGGGCTCTATTCTTGGGAGGTATGTGCCTGGGGGAACCTGGAGTGGTCTTGCTTCGGATTTAGGTCCATGTCTCTCCCAAAACACACAGACTCTGGGAATCTAGGACCGGGATACAGAATTGGGGCCTGTGTGCCCAAACCAGCAATGACTGCTTTAGACTGTGAGACTCAGGGCATATGTTAATATAATCAGCTCAAAGCAACCTAATGCTGGGGTCTCCTGCTTAATAATAATTAAAGTGTTATGTGTTAAGTGTCTTTGCCCCATTGTGTGCCTCCTAGGTATGAATTCCCATTGTTAATTGGGTCACCTATTGTTTCTGTATGTCCGCTAATCTCTTAGAGATGTGATTAATACTGTGTCCAGTTTACCTCCTAATCCAACCATTGTGTGTCCAGGGTTGTGGGCTTGTTGCTGGATTGTCTGGGCACTCTGACTAATTAAAGTGGTTGTAAACCCACTTTTTCAACTTGCACCTACAGGTAAGCCTAGATTAAGGCTTATCTGTAGGTGCAAGAAATATCTCCTAAACCTACACGGTTTAGGAGATATTTAGTAAAAATGACATTGCTCCGTGTCTACGGCGCATGCGCGCCGTAGAGAACGGCGCATTCATGGGGTTAATCCCATTCACAAAATCGGCTACTTCCCAGCAATAGCTGGGCGTAGCCGATTGTGACGGCTCTTGCGCGCATGCGCAGAGTGATGTCACCGCCGCTCCGGCCAATCACAGCGCCGGAGCGGCGCTGTGATTGGCTGCAGCGGCGATACCCGGAAGTAACCTTCCGGCTATCGCCGCAGCGATGAATGCGGCTAGATGGGACGCGGACGGCTTCGGGGGCCCGATCTAAGGTAAGTGGTACATAATGAGCTAATATGCTAGTCATACTAGCTCATTATGCCTTTCTCTTACAGGTGGGGGGAAAAAAAAAAACTAAATGTGGGTTTACAACCACTTTAAGGCCTGTTTTTTTTTTTTTTTTTTTTTATAATTCTAATTTTATTAGAAATTTTCTTTACATATAATAAACATACATATGTTACAATTCATATTCTCACATAAACCCTATAAGGGTGGAAGTGCCTCCCCACCACCATCCATCCCCATCCCTCCGCCAGACCCATGGGGAAAAAAAAAAGGGGGGGAACCCCCCCCCCCCTCCCATCTATTCTATGTGGATTTCATGTGCTCTTACAGCTCAGTCTAATTACTGTGCTCTCCATACTATTTTATTTGAATGAATTCATATCTAGTTATTTAGTGTACAAGTGACCCTTCCCTTCCCCCCCCCAAAAAAAAAAAAACCCTCCTATATTAAGTGTGTATATTATCTATTATCTATTGTCTGCTCAGTATGTTCGGACCATCAGTCCGATCACTATGTTATGTGTATATTATCTACTTGCTTAGTGTGTAAGGTGACCCTTCCTTCCCTTCTCCTTCAAAAAAAAATTAAAAAAATTAGCGTACTGTGTATGTTTTTGTTGGCTGTTCCTAGATGTGCTAATTGTCTAGGATAATGTGATCAAGCTATTACCTGATGCATGATGGTATACATTCTATGAATTTACAATAAAGTCAGTTCCAGTTTGCACCTAAGCTACTGTCTAGTTCTTAGGTGCTCAGCTAGAATACTGGTCCCCGGTTCCAGAGTGAAGGGAGATGTATATTGACGGAGGCACCAAAGCTGGGATCTGGACAGTCTGTCACTAGTAGATAGATAGATAGATAGATCTATCTAATTTGTGACATTATGAAAGGTTCACCTCGCATGCGTTCATTTGCTGAGATCTAAGGTGGAATCCGGTCCGGGTTTTACCAGCAACCTTGGCAGGGTTGGTTCCAGACCAGATTTTGCGATCCACTTGTGTCCACCAACAGGTGGTATAAATGAGCCAGGACTGGAGCAAAGAGTTTCTTTTGGCCTGGGACTCAGTAAGCCAAAAACCTGAGAGAGCTGCTTTGTGAGAGAAAGAAAAGGATTGCATAATCTTTGTTTTTGTGGGTGACTGGAAGAAGCCCTTCACCCCTGAGTTAGGATCCGGATATGCCTGGATGGCAAGGATTTATTTTCTGTTTTGTTTGTTTAATTTTCCATGCAACCTTTTAAAGAGGAAGTAAACCCTGATGGGTTTTACTTCCTCTTCCTGCAAACCCTGCAAAGTAAAAGAATAATGGGCAAGTATGCATCGTACATTAGCCCATTATGTGGCACTTACCTACAAACGAAGCCCACGCTGTCCCCGCTGCAGGAAGCATCCATCTTCGCCCCTCTTCCTTTCGGTGTCACGGACTCTGGCTGTGTGACTGGCCAGAGCCGCGTGACGTCACTCCCGTGCATGCGCGCCGGAGCCACCAGTCACGGCACACGCTCGGGAAGAAATGACATGAAGGTCCGTTTCTTCACAGCGCATCCAGCGACGACATCATCGGCGCACTACAAGGTAAATATCTCCTAAACAGCGCACGCTTAGGAGAGATTTTCACTACCAATAGGTAAGCCTTTTTCTAGGCTTACCTATAGGTAGAAGTAAAATAAATAAATAAATAAATCGGGGGTATACAACCACTTTTAATTAAAACTGACTACCAGTCAGCTTTTAAGAAAGACCTGCTGTTTGGACTGCCTTTTTCCTTGAGCTAATCCCTGACAAATTTTATATATATATACACACACACACACACACACACACACACAGTGGGTATGGAAAGCATTCAGACCCCCTTAAATTTTTCACTTTTCGTTATATTGCAGCTATTTGCTAAAATCATTTAAGTTCATTTTTTTCCCTCATTAATGTACACACAGCACCCCATATTGACAGAAAAACACAGAATTGTTGACATTTTTGCAGGTTTATTAAAAAAGAAAAACTGAAATATCACATGGTCCTAAGTATTCAGACCCTTTGCTCAGTATTTAGTATTTGCACCCTTTTGATCTAATACAGCCATGAGTCTTTTTGGGAAAGATGCTACAAGTTTTTCACACCTGAATTTGGGGATCCTCTGCCATTCCTCCTTGCAGATCCTCTCCAGTTCTGTCAGGTTGGATGGTAAACGTTGGTGGACGGCCATTTTTAGGTCTCTCCAAAGATGCTCAATTGTGTTTAAGTCAAGGCTCTGGCTGGGCCATTCAAGAACAGTCACAGAGTTGTTGTGAAGCCACTCCTTCGTTATTATAGCTGTGTGCTTAGGGTCATTGTCTAGGTGGAAGGTAAACCTTCGGCCCAGTCTGAGGTCCTGAGCACTCTGGAGAAGGTTTTTGTCCAGGATATCCCTGTACTTGGCTGCATTCATCTTTCCCTCGATTGCAACCAGTCGTCATGTCCCTGCAGCTGAAAAATACCCCCACAGCATGATGCTGCCACCACCATGCTTCACTGTTGGAACTGTATTGGACAGGTGATGAGCAGTACCCGGTTTTCTCCACACATACCGCTTAGAATTAAGGCCAAAAAGTTCTATCTTGGTATCATCAGACCA
The DNA here is from genome assembly GCA_029206835.1 of Rana muscosa. Lineage (NCBI taxonomy): Eukaryota > Metazoa > Chordata > Amphibia > Anura > Ranidae > Rana > Rana muscosa. The sequence goes on along the minus strand of JARGYO010000198.1, from coordinate 13,505,672 downwards.
GAGAATCTTATTTCTCACCATCTTGGAGTCCTTCAGGTGTTTTTTTTTTGGCAAACTCCATGCGGGCTTTCATGTGTCTTGCACTGAGGAGAGGCTTCCGTCGGGCCACTCTGCCATAGAGCACCGACTGGTGGAGGGCTGCAGTGATGGTTGACTTTGTACAACTTTCTCCCATCTCCCAACTGCATCTCTGGAGCTCAGACACAGTGATCTTTGGGTGGTTCTTTACCTCTCTCACCAAGGCTCTTTTCTCCCCCGATAGCTCAGTTTGGCCGGACGGCCAGCTCTAGGAAGGGTTCTGGTCGTCCCAAACGTCTTCCATTTAAGGATTATGGAAGCCACTGTGCTCTTAGGAACCTTAAGTGCAGCAGATTTTTTTTGTAACCTTGGCCAGATCTGTGCCTTGTCACAATTCTGTCTGAGCTCTTCAGGCAGTTCCTTTGACCTCACGATTCTCATTTGCTCTGACATGCACTGTGAGCTGTATGGTCTTGTATAGACAGGTGTGTGTCTTTCCTAATCAACTCCAATCAGTATAATTAAACACAGCTGCACTCAAACGAAGGTGTAGAACCATCTCAAGGATGATCAGAAGAAATGGACAGCACCTGAGTTAAATATATGAGTGTCACAGCAAAGGGTCTGAATACTTAGGACCATGTGATATTTCAGTTTTTCTTTTTTAATAAATCTGCAAAAATTTCAACAATTCTGTGTTTTTCTGTCAATATGGGGTGATGTGTGTACATTAATGAGGGAAAAAAAATGAACTTAAATGATTTTAGCAAATGGCTGCAATATAACAAAGAGTGAAAAATTTAAGGGGGTCTGAATACTTTCCGTACCCACTGTGTGTGTGTGTATGTATAGATATATATATATATATATATATACACATATACACACACACACACACACATTATATATATATATATATATATACACATATACATACACACACACACACACACACTTTAAGACCTATTCAGGCACTTTTTGTTTACAATTTTAAATCAGTATGTTTTGCTAGAAAATTACTTATATCAAGCGATAAGCCGAACTCCCCCCAGTTCGGTTTGCATCAGAACTCTCAAATATCGCAAAAGTGCAGACCAGAATGATGAACCTCATTGAAGTCTATGGGACCTGAGCAGGAAAAACCAATAGTAATTTTTAAGGCTTATATGCAAGTTATTGGCCATAAAAAGGGTATAGGGGGCTCTGCTACTGCCCTGGGGGACATTGCATGGTAAAAAAACTCCCATGTGATCTGGTTGCGGTGCAGCTAAAAAAATTAGCATGCACTTCTTTGGTGCGATGTGGTGAATTTGCACCTTATTGTTAAATAAAATTAAAGTGGTTGATATTTTTAAAGAAAAAAAAAACAAGACTTTACAAACATATATTATACTTACCTGCTCCGGGTAGTGATGTTGCACAGAGCAGCCCTGATCCTTCTCTTCTTGGATCCCTCTTTGGTGCTCCTGGCCCCTCTCTCCTGTTGAGTGCCCCCCACAGCAAGCAGCTTGCTATGGGGGTACCCGAGCAGAGCCACAGCTCCCTGTGCTCGTTCAGACACGAAGCTGCGACCCGGCCCCGCCCCCCTTTCTCTCCTCATTGGCTCTCGCAGTCTGGCTGTCCATGCGCTCCAGGCCTCGCTCTGAATTGTTCCAGGATTGCTGTCCCCGGAAGCCGGCTGTTCCATCATCAGTGACACTCCTGCCATTCAACGCAGAGCCAGGACTTATTTGTGACCCACTGCTGAGACCGTCATCCTGACAGATTGCTCACCCACCTTGCTACGCCTGTAATTTATCTACCAAATGTGAGTTTATTCAGTGTATTAAAAATAAAAGCTTGTGTCAACACTATTGCACTTAGAGGCGCCTCTCTCCTTGTTTCCTACAGCTATCCCTGAACATGGTTTCTGTTCACCTATGAAGGTAGCCCTGTGCACTGTGGACCTTTTTAACCCCTGTTTAACCCTCCTTACACCCTGTTGTGTACAGACAGACTTTGAAAGACTTTTAAACGGATGTTTTTATGAATTCTATTTTAGATGTTATACTATTAATGTATTGTTTATTAGTTGTTCTGGGTACTATACATGTCTTTTTGGGGTTTTTTGCGCCGTCACTTGTCGTGTCTCCTCATTGGCTGACTGAATTTGATTGACAGCAGCAGGAGCCAATGGCACTGCGCTGTGGTCTCAGCCAATGACGAGGGGAGTTCCGGGCAGTCGAGACACTGCTGCGACATCGCTGGATCTAGATGGAGCTCGGGTAAGTATTAGGGGGGCTGAGGGAAGTTTTTTTAAAACCATTACATGAAAATTGAACTGCGGTTTAAAGAATTATGTAAGCACACCTAATCTATTGGGCCGCTATAAGTAAATAAAACAATTACTTACACTGTCTGCCTCTCCAGGAGCTCCATGATTATTGCCAAAAGGATTATAATGCCCACCACAGCTATAACAAATAAAAGCAAGGTTATACATACAGAAATTTCACTGTATCCAATAATGAGTTCAAACAGCAAGAGCCTCATTTAGCAGACATTTTATTTCTGATACAAACGTCTATATAATCGAGTAAAACTAAAAGCAACATTTTTTTCCTTAATTTCGGAATAAAGTAAAAGAGGGTTTTTGAAAGCGTCATTGAGGAGGTTGCACCGAATGAAAATTTTGGTGCCGAAACCAAAAATGCAGAATGCGCTTTACCCAAAACCGAAAATGACAGTTTTAAAAAAATTTTTTTAATTTTTATACATAAACTGTATTATATTGGACTTTTTACATAATAATCATTTTAAATATAAAATTTATTGTTGCCCATTATTGGCACCTTTAGTGCAAGAAAGGTCAAGAAAAATGCAGTCTGCAGTCTCTAACCATCTCTTGCATCATGTCTGTAATCTCTTATTTAACCCCTTGAGGCCCGCGCTATAGACGAATGACGGCTTCAGTGCGGACTTGAAAATCCGGGAGGCCGTCAATAGACGGCCTCCCCTTTGCTCGTTCCCCGCGCACGCTCCCGAGCGCGCAGCGGGGAAATTCTGACCTGCATGTGTCCCTTGGACACAACGAATCACAGATCGCTGTAAATGGCCAGGGTGGCCATTTACTATGCGATCTGTGCGGCCAATGAGAGATGATCTCAAATGTAAACATATGAGATCATCTCTCATTGCCGGCTCTCCCTCCTCACACAGAGACGCGTGTGAGGAGGGAGAGCGAATCTGCAACATTGTATCCGCAAGTGAGTGTATTTTACACTGCCCATACAGTGCCCATAAGTGTCCATACAGTGCCCATAAGTGCCTATACAGAGCCCAACTGTGCCAGTCTGTGACCACCTGTGCCAGTCTGTGACCACCTGTGACGTCAGTGATCTGTGCAATCAGTGCCCACCTGTGCCACCTCATCAGTGCCTACCTGCGCCACCTCAGTGCCTACCTGTGCCCACCTGTGCAATCAGTGCCCACCTGTGCAATCGGTGCCCATCTGTGCCGCCAATCGGTGCCCATCTGCTCCGCCTCATCAGTGCCCATCTGCTCCGCCTCATCAGTGCCCATCTGCTCCGCCTCATCAGTGCCCATCTGCTCCGCCTCATCAGTGCCCATCAGTGAAGGCTTGGCACACACCTGTGTAGTCGCACCACCAGCAGCAGAAAATGTCAAAAAGATTATTTTCCGCCGAGGAGGCATACCAAATCCTTTCCATGCCCGACGAGAGCAACGTGGAGCTCTCTTTCAGATTCCCTTTCCAGTCGGACGTCAATTATGAGCCATTTCTCAGTAGTGCAACACTAAATGACTCAGAGGAGGAAGCTTGTCGGCCCGCCAAACGAAGGCATTTTGATGAAGAGGCAGTGCCATCCACCAGCACCGCAGTGCCATCCACCAGCACCGCAGTGCCTCGGCAAGAAAGGCCAAGGACCCATGCCAGCCTTCCCTATGCCCTCCAGAACCCCTTGTGGCTTCCTCCTAATTCAGGAGAAGCCAGCATTCCCCCTTTCACTGCCCAGCCAGGAGTCCAGGTGGACACGGAGAATTTTACCCCAATCGATTTTTATGATCTTATTTTTACTGAGGACATGCTATCCAACATTGTTACCCAGTGCAATCTATATGCCCAACAATTTATTTTGAACAATCCTACAGCATATTATGCCCGACCCTACAAGCGAGGAGAGACCTAACGGTGGAGGAGTTGAAGATTTTTTTAGGCCTCACGTTTTGTACGGGACTCTCTGCGTTCCTTTTGGTCAAAACGCCCCATCTACCATATGCCAATATTCTCCAACGTAATGCCCAGGAACCAGATAATTCATGATAATGAGATTCCTACATTTTAACGATAATACCGAGTGCCTTCCCCGAAATCACCCAAATTTTGAAAGGCTTTCCAAAATTCGGCCCTTACTGAATTATTTTTCCGAAAAATTCCCCTAGTTATATACCCCGGACCAACACATATGTGGATGAGTCCCTTATTAAATTTAGCGGCAGGCTTCAAATAAAACAATTCATTCCCAGCAAAAGGGCCCGCTATTGTGTGAAGGTGTACAAAGCTATGTGACAGAGTCACAGGGTACACGTATGCCTTCTTAGTGTACGAGGGGAAGGACAGCCAGCTGAAACCCCCTAATTGCCCAGACTACTTGGGATCAAGTGGGAAAATTGTTTGGGACCTCATATACCCCCTACTGAAAAAAGGCTACCATCTGTATGTAGATAACTTCTACACATCCCTTCCCCTGTTCCATAACCTTCACCGGATGCAGACACCAGCATGTGGCACCATCAGAAAGAACCGGAAGGGCTTTCCTCAGTCTTGTAAATAAGAAGCTGAGAAGAGGAGAATCGGAAAGTCTGTGAAACAAGGAGGTTCTGGCAGTGAAGTGGAGGGACAGAAGGGATGTATACATGTTATCTTCCATCCACAACGATACCTTTGTGGAAATCCCGAGAAGGAATGGCCCCATCAAAAAGCTCACATGCATCCAGGACTACAATTTGTTCATGGGGGGAGTCGACTTCAACGACCAGATGCTCAAACCCTACCTTGCCACAAGACGGACATACCATTGGTACAAAAAAGTTGCAATTTCTTTTTTTCAATTGGCCATATACAATTCGTACATCATATACCGCAACTCCACCTAAAACCCCAAACGCTTCCTTGGCTACCAGGAGGACCTTATCACTGCCCTTATATTCCCGAACGGCCCACCCCAAAACATCCGATCTGATGTTCTAAGTCGACTCGCCGAACGTCACTTTCCCGATAAAGTCCCTCCCACAGCAACAGGTCGACAACGTCAAAAAAAATTTAAGGTGTGTACCAGTGGAGGAGTCAGACGAGACACAGCTTATTATTGTGCCCAATGCCCTTCCCAACCAGGCCTCTATGTAGTAGACTGTTTTCGCCGTTACCATACTTCACTAAATTATTAGTGAAGTATGGTAAACGTAATCCTCGGTTCCTGCCTTCACACACCTTCACACCCCTTATGCCACTGCCTGCTCTGTAACTGACCCTGGCTTGTTATTCAACCACGCTTCTGCCTAACGATTCTGTACTACCTCTGCCTGATCTGGAACTGACCTTGAACTGTTTGACCATGTTTTTGCCTGCCTCATGGACTGATCTTGTACCCTGCTACTGGACTAGTGGGATTCAACACAGGGGTCTCACATATGTGAGGGGCTCCAGAAAAGTTTTTCTGGATGAAGAAAATATATTTTTTTGTTTTCTCGTCCTAGATTAGGGTCTGGAGACTCGGAGGCTTCAAAGAGATTTGGGTGGGAGGAGCCTCTACCCCTGTCCTTATTCTGTCCTGAACGAGGTCCTACTTCTGCCTACTGCCTGTAGGACCTATGCCATCATGCCTCTGCCTGTCGCATGAACTGAGAACACCACATGGACCTGCTTACTACCAGGACCAATATTTTTGGCACTGCTGACAATATCTCTGCCTGCACTGACCCTGGACTGTAGATAACCAGTATCCTTGCCTGCTGCCTGGACAATTGTGTATGCCGTTGCTGACCAAGTCCCTGCCTGCTTCCTGGACCAGTGTGATTCTGCTGTGTAGAACTGCGCTACTAAAACCACAGGTAATCTTTTGTTTACCCTTTGCTCAGCATAATGTATTTTGGGGTGTAATTCTTGGTATGTGCATGCTATGTGTCCCTGGAACACCTGACGGTGTTCCTTGCATGTTGGATCTCTGTATGTAGCCAGGCTGTGTAGAAGTCTCACACATGTGGTATCGCTATACTCAGGAGGAGTAGAAGAATGTATTTTGGGGTGTAATTTTTGCTATGTAAATGCTATGTGTTGGAAATATCTTATAAACCGACAACTTTGTGTAAAAAAAAAAAAATGCGTTCATTTTTTTCCACATTTTCCAAAAACGTCTGGAAAAAATTAACCGTTCAAAAGACTCATTATGCCTCGTAGATTATACGTTGGGGTGTTAGCTTTCCAAAATGGGGTCATTTTGTGGGTGTTTCCACTGTCCTGTGCTCCAGGGCCTTCAAAAGTGTAATAAGTGGTTGAGAAATGAGATGTGTAATTTATGCTCCTAGAATGCCTGAAGGTGCTACTTCAATGTAGGTCCTCTGTATGTGGACAGGCTGTGTAAAAGTCCCACACATTTGGTATCGCCATACTCAGGAGTAGCAGAATGTATTTTGGGGTGTCGTTTTTGCTATGTACATGCTATGTATTGGAAATATCTTATAAATGGACAACTTTGCGTAAAAAAAATGCGTTTTCATTTTTTACCACATTTTCCAAAAACTTCTGGAAAAAAATGAACCGTTCAAAAGACTCATTATGCCTCATAGATTATACGTTGGGATGTTAGCTTTCCAAAATGGGGTCATTTTGTGGGTGTTTCCATTGTCCTGGTGCTCCAGGGCCTTCAAAAGTGTAATAGGTAGTTAACTAGTTAGATGTGTAATTTATGCTCCTAGAACACCTGATGGCCTCTGTATGTGGCCAGGCAGTAAAAAAAGTCCCACACATGTGGTATCGTAATACTCAGGAGGAGTAGCAGAATGTATTTTGGGGTGTCATTTGTGGTATGCACAAGCCACGTGAGAGAAATAAGTTATTACAATGACAATTTTGAGAAAAAATAAATAAAAATCTTGATTTTGCAAAGAATCGTGGGAAAAAATTACAACTTAAAATAACTCACCATGCCTCTTATTAAGTACCTTTGAATGTCTACTTTCCAAAAAGGGGTCATTTGTACTTTCCTGGCTTGTTAGGGTCTCAAGAAATGAGATAGGCCGCCAGTACATCAGATGTGATACATTTGTTATGATTTGCACTATAGCTTGTAGACTCTAAAACTTTCACACAGACCAAATAATTTCCCCAAATTTTGGCTTATTTTTAGTAAAGATATGTAGCGGTATAAATTGTGGCCAAAGTTTATGAAGAAAAATTTGTAATTCGCAAAATTTTATCACAGAAACTAAGAAAAATTAGGTTTTTTTTCAAAATTTTCGCTCTTTTTTCATTTATAGCGCAAAAAAAAAAAAAAAACAGAGGTGATCAAATACCACCAAAAGAAAGCTCTATTTGTATGAAAAAAAGGGACAAAAAAATAATTTGGGTACAGTGTTGCATGACTGAGTAATTGTCATTCAAAGTGTGAGAGCACTGAAAGCTGAAAATTGGTCTGGGCAGGAGGGGTGTTTAAGTGCCCAGTAAGCAAGTGGTTAAACTTAAAACACACTGCTAATAGTATAACAAAATTTCCATTTGGCGCACCTCTAGCAGACATGATACAAGAGATCATGCAGCCTTGCCAGTGTCCCTCAGATGCAGCCTCCCAGCGCCCCCGTCAGATGCAGCCTCCCAGCGCCCCCGTCAGATGTGAATATTTTCCCTCTAATTGCGTTTGGGTAACAAAGAATTGTTGCTCTCTAAAAAGATGGCAAACCTTGGCACAACAGATGTTTTGAAACTACATTGCCCATTATGCTCAACTACACTGCAGAGTGCTTAAGCATCATAGGAAATATACTTTCAAAACATCTGGGGTGCCAAGGTTAGCCATCACTGGCCTAGGCTATAAGAAGATTGCCAAGACCATGAAACTGAGCTGCAGCATGGTGGCCAAGACCATACAGCGGTTTAACAGGACAGGTTCCACTCAGAACAGGCCTTCGCCATGGTCAACTAAGGAAGTGGAGTGCACGTGCTCAGCATCGTATCCAGAGGTTGTCTTTGGGAAATAGATGTATGAGTGCTGCAAGCATTGTTGCAGAGTTTGAATGGGTGGGTCAGCCTGTCAGTGCTCAGACCATACGCTGCACACTTCATCAAATTGGTTTGAATGGCTGTCGTCCCAGAAGGAAGCCTCTTCAAAAGATGATGCACAAGAAAGCCTGCAAACAGTTTACTGAAGACAAGCAGACTAAGGACATGGATTACTGGAACCATGTCCTGTGGTCCAATGAGACCAAGATAAACTTATTTGGTTCAGATGGTGTCAAGCATGTGTTGTGGCAGCAACCAGGTGAGGAATAAAAAACAAGTGTGTCTTGCCTACAGTCAAGCATGGTGGTGGGAGTGTCATTGTCTGGGGCTGCATGAGTGCTGCTGACAGTGGGGAGCTACAGTACATTGAGGGAACCATGAATGCAAACATGTACTATAACATACTGAAGCAAAGCATGATTCCCCCCCTCCCCTCGGAGACTGGGCCCGCAGGGCAGTATTCCAACATGATAACGACCCCAAACACACCTCCAAGACGATCACTGCCTTGCTAAAGAAGCTGAGGGTAAAGGTGATGGACTGGCCAAGCATGTCTCCAGACCCAAACCCTAGTGAGCATCTGTGGGACATCCTCAAACAGAAGGTGGAGGAGCGCAAGGTCTCTAACATTCACCAGCTCCGTGATGTCATCATGTAGAGGTGGAAGAGGACTCCAGTGGCAACCTGTGAAGCTCTGGTGAACTCCGTGCCCAAGAGGGTTAAGGCAGTGCTGGAAAATAATGGTTGACATTTTGGGCCCAATTTGGACATTTTTACTCACTTTTGTTTCCAGTGGTTTAGACATTAATGGCTGTGTGTTGAGTTATTTTGAGGGGACAGCTAATTTACACTGTTATACAAGGTGTACACTTACTACTTTGCATTGTAGCAGAGTGTAATTTCTTCAGTGTTGTCACTTGAAAAGATAGAATAAAATATTTACAAAAATGTGAGGAGTGTACTCACTTTTGTGAGATACTGTATCTGCAGTGTTTTCTTATTTCTCTTCAAAGCACTAAGTTCTGTGGCTTTCTCCTGCTCCGTTCTTCTGTTATCAGCATGATAACTTCTGACAAGTTCTCGGACACAGGAGATAAAACTATCCTGAATTTTGTCAGGGTGGGTACTATAAATAGAATAGCAGAAAGCTGCTTTACTCACAGTACAGCTCTGAAAGTCTCTGCCTATCTGGAGGGGGGTGTGTGCCTTTCCTCCAAACAGCTGTCTCCCAGGGCAATCCAAAACTTCTCTCACAATGTAGAATTTCTAAACAGTATATAAAGTTGAAGACCAGGGGTCAGCAACCTTTTTCCACTTAAGGGCCAGATTCAATGTATGTGAATGCATGGAAGGCTGCATTTACCTGCTAATAAATAAAGATGGGTTACATAGGGTGGCTGTGGACAGGGAGGGATACAGAGGTGGCTGTGGACAGGGGAGTGGGGGGGAGATACAGAGGTGGCTGTGGACGGGGGGGGGGAATACAGAGGTGGTTGTGGACAGGGGGATACAGAGGTGGCAGTGGACAGGGGGGTGGGGATATACAGAGGTGGCTGTGGATGGGGGGGTACAACGATGGCTATTGACAGGGGGGGGGGGAATACAGAGGTGGCTGTGGATGGAGGGTACAAAAACATGCTTGCCCAGTGTTTAATAATGTCATCTGCAAAAGTGCCTGTGTTATAGAATAAAAATGCAGCTATAAACCTCATTAAGAGCGCCACTCAGCGCTCACGTGACTCAACGCCTCTCTCTTCTCCTCGTCTGACAACTGCAGCGGGTGGGCCGAGAATAGCGTCAGTTAGGGAGGGGGGGGGGGGAGAGAGGCGGCGAGTCATTTGAGCGCCACTGGTATATAGCTGCATTTTTATTATAGAACACAGACACTTTTGCAAATGACATTATTAAAACAGAGACCCACTTGTCCACGGGTCGGCTGCCCGTGAATTAATCACGGGCACCGACGGGCCGGAGATTTAGCGGTAGAGGGTCGGGTGCAGCACGCGGGTTGCTGACCCCTGCTGAAGACTTTAAGCTTCAAGCTGCTTTCGAGTTCTTTTTGATCTGTATGGACAAAGATGCAGTTCTGATGTATGTCATTTCCCAGCTCTTTCCCACGCCCAGAGAGCCAGATGTGCCACATTCAGCCTGCCACACAAGTGAATGGGTGTAGGTGGCTATGCTTTTGTAAACACTGATGCTTTTTTGCATTGACATTTACCTGTGTATGTGCTTCTGACGTAATTTCTGAATGTGCAGCTTTCGCAGAGAAGCATCAGCATTTACAAGAGCATTGCCTGCTGTGACAGGGGGTCACTCTGGGCACAGGGTGAATGGAAAAACCCCACTATGACCTATGATAGCCACATTCAATGCTGTTTATACATTGTATCTAGATTGGGTGTGTACTGTGGTTGGGGGTTGTGTAATCCTTGCTGTGATGAGGTGTGATTGCATTCTATTGTCTATTATGAATTAAGTCTGCTACTGTGACGTTGTGGATTGGAGCTGGTCGACCGTCTGGCTGCATATTATGGGATGTTGAAGTGTCTTCTGTGAGGAGGGGGGGGGGGAATCACCCCTCCTGCTAATGACTGTTTACTGAAGGAGAAGTTTGAACACACCTGACCTGTATCACCATTGTCATTGGACAGTTTAACCCGCCCTTTTCCCCAAGGATGGGAGGGAAGGGTTTTGAAGAGAAATGTGTTACCATGTGTTTTGAAAATAAAGTCATTCCCTGTTTTGGAACTTGAAATACAGAGCGTTGTCTCGTATCTCTGGAAGGATTAATCCTATGGGAAGTGGTCGCCTGGCTGTGGAGGGTCGATAGTGGTTGTGTGTTCAGAGAGGGAATATTCTAAACGGCGTTAACCCCTTTCATATTGGGGGGGGGGGGGTCATTACACCTGCCTACAGCCATTCCATTCTATGGCAGTCTAATCATAATGTGGTAACCAAAAAAAAAAAAAACCCAACAAACGTTTACAACCACTTTAAGGCTTTAAAATACATTTTTGGCAAAAAGACCCCAGTTCCCAATTATCACCCACCCCCCCCAAAAAAATACCTTTCGCAGCCTGCAGAATTATCCCCAAATTCATGAATATGAAGTCCATGGAGGCCAGGACTCAGGCCATCCACTGTCCCATCAATAACACAGGTGTCCTCAGATACTTGGAGGAAACGAACCACTCCTTGTAAAGATCCTTCTCCTGACATCATTGCCACAGCTGCCCCTAGGTTCTCTGAGAAAGAAATAATATTGTCAGAACTATTGGGGTTTAAAATGATTAATTTAGAAGGCCAAAATTATATTATTTTACATATGTTTTTGTGGATATGAGAAGAGCCATTTTGATTATATATATATATATATATATATATATATATATATTGTTTAACCACTAACCTACCGCCCGCTGTCATATGACGGCGATCTACGATTTTTAATCGTGACTGCGATATTGCGGCGGACACATCGGACACTTTTGACACATTTTTGGGACCATTCACATTTATACAGCGATCCGTGCTATAAAAATGCATTGATTACTGTAAACATATGACCGGCAAGGAAGGGGTTAACACTAGGGGGCGATCATGGGGTTAAATGTGTTCCCTAGGGAGTGATTCTATCTGTGGGGGGAGGGGACTGACTGGGGGAGGTGACCAATCGGTGTCCCTATGTACAAGGGACACACCATCGGTCTCCTCTCCCTGACAGGACGTGGATCTGTGCGTTTACAAAATTACATTGTTTGTACCATAATCCAGAGCAATGCATACTGGCCAAAAGCTCCAATATATTTATGGGCAGTATACTCTCCTGTGGAAACCAAGTCCACTAACCTGTAGCCACCCTCAAACCAAAACGGAGAAACTGGCATGAGTGGTTATCTTCCAATACCTGAAAGGAAGAATTCAACCTTTCTAGATTCCAAACCATCAACCACAAATCTTTAGCTGTGCAACACCCCGGGAACACAGAGTCCTCCGGCAATCCCATGCCTGGATCTTCAAGTTCCAGACAGATAGAATGATCCTCTACCAAGACCTGGAGTAGGAGTACATAAGGAATGTGTGCTTCGACCTACTGCAAAATGTATCAAAGGAAATTCTGGACCAACTGCTTCCTTAGCAAAGGTTATTGAGGTACACTGAGATTGACACCCCCTGCGCCGTTAGCAAGTCCAGCAATGGAGCTAGGAGCTTTGTGATCCTCAGAAGCTGTGGCCAGCCCCAAGGATGATCACAAAAAAAGAAAACAGACGACTTTCCACTGCAATTACAGAAGACTTTGATGAGGCTGGAAACAACCCGGCACATGAAGCTGTGTGTTTCCTGATGATTATGGGCCCCGCAATCTACCTCTTGCAGAGAGGTTATCACTGAACAGACCGCGAGCATATCTGAAACAGAAGGATGCCCAGCGGATTGAGATTTTAAGATAGACCTCATGTCCCTATTCAGTTTTGAGAAAAAAGAGAAGGCGCCTCCAGGTTAAAGACAAAGAAATCTCTTTTTTTTCCCTTTTTTTTTTTTTTTATATAAATCTTTTTATTTAATTTCTTAAACAAACAAAACAAAACAACACATCATACACAATAAATCTAAAATATATTAGTAAAATAACACGATCATCACCTTGCATAGCAAAAACAAGAAATAAAGAAAAATGATTATCACTATTATTTCCAATCATGTTCTAAACACGAATATCCCATATAGGGAACATCCCTTCTATAAATTGTTATCTCCCTCTATGTTAGATGCCGTATATGGCTTATCCAGCCACTTTGCCCAAACCTTATCATACTTACTAGGGCAACCCCTATTCCTATAAGTATCTTTATACAATAGAAGATTATTATTAATCAATTGTTTCCAGTATATCAGCAAAGGAGGATGATGTTTCTTCCAATATAATGCAATAGATTTTCTTGCATAGAATAATGTTGTATTAATAAATATTCGTTCGGTCTCTATAGGGGTAATATCCTCTACTAAGCCCAGCAAACAAACTGATATTGAAAACGGTAAAGGAGCAGAAGTGATAGAATTTAATAGATCCACTACCTACATCCAAAATGTAACTATATATGGACAGGTCCAGAAGATGTGTGTGAAATCCCCTCGAGCTGCTCCGCACCTCCAGCATTTAGAGGAACAAGCAGGATTTATTCTTTTGAAGTCTATATGGCGTAATATATGCTCTGTGTATGAGTTTAAATTGGATAACCCGATCCCTCAAGGAGACCAGAGATCTCAAAAGGGAAATCCCACACACAGCTCCAATCCTCCATACTCAAATCTGGTATATCTCGAATCCACCTAGCTCGAAGACTCTCTAATGGCAGGATAGAAATTAAATTAAGATGAGAATAGAGTCTTGAGGACAAAGAAATCTTTAATTGACAACAGGTGCATTAATCCACTTACATCTGGGATAATGAAAATCCGGAAAAGATGTCCTTATTCTGGTCCATAGTGTAACGTCCGTCCGTTGCTTTGCAGCTGTAGCAGCTCTCCTACTGCTGTCTGGATGAGTGGCTGTAGTTCTCCCGTATAGCAGGAAATCCGGGGGGCCGGGGCTACTGGGACCGAGGCTTGGTAGAGCTGAAAGGCTAGAGTTGAGGCGCAGCATCGGATGTGATGACGTCACGGGCAGTTGCGACGACGTTTCGGAGCATGCGCTCTGAGTAGCAGGCACGCTCCTTTTTCAAGCATTAAGGACATAGGCTAAAGGCTGCCTTATAAATACAATTGAAGCTCTGCCATCTAGAGGACGAAGTGGAAAACTACCACTTTCATCCCCTAGTAAGGCAGACCCATTATGGCACAAGAACTAATTAAAGATGTAAATAATTGGGAATGGAAAAAGAATAAAAAGGAAAGGTTTTTTTTCTAAAAAGGAAAAGAAGGGGGGGGGTTGGAAAGGAGGGGAAGGCAGCATAGGGGACTATCAGCACCTTGTGGATACATATATTGCACTGATACATGAAAATTTATAAATTAAAAACATTGTCATGTAATAAATGTTGCAAAGTACGATTGATAGGTGCAGCGGAGTCAGTTCAGATCAGACATTGTGTAGTAACAGGAACTGGCTTCTTTATTGGAACATAACCACACTAGCAAAGATGTCACTTCACATTGTAAGAAGAATCACAGACAGGAAAAAGAACCAACAAGTACATCACAGTATACAGGAAATACAACACATCATAGAGAAATACATAGCATAGCATATCACTGAGCATTAGCGACATATTGTGTCCTTTTTCTAAACTGCAGTCAAATACAGTAAGCTAAGCTGAAAGTTTGTTGCATCTCCAACACCCCTTCTCAACAACTAAGGCTTAGTCTGTTAAACCCATCTTCTTTGTAAGCCTTTAATGTCTTTCAGCAGTCAGGGGCTTTGTAAGGATATCTGCTGTCATATCCTCGGTTGGGCAATAAAGTAACTCAAGAAGACCTTGCTCTTGAAGATCCCTAAGAAAGTGGAACTTAACATAAATGTGCTTGGTTCTTGAATTAACTACTTCCATGTGTGCAAGTACAATGCATCCTTCATTGTCCTCATAGATTTCAGTTGGTCCTAACTGTGGTTGACCTAAGTCTGTTAATAGCTGTCTCAGCCATATAACTTCTTGGCTTGCCTGCGCTGCAGCAATGTATTCTGCTTCAGAAGACGACAGTGAAACAGAGAGTTGCTTTTTACTAGTCCAACTGATGGCACCTCCTGACAGAAAAAATAAGTAGCCACTGGTAGATTTTCTGTCACTGGTGTCTCCTGCCCAGTCAGCATCCACATATCCTGTTAAGGTGCTTTCATCACTTGGTGGTAACTTTAGCTTGTAGTGCGAAGTCCCTTTAAGATAGCAAATGATTCGCTTTACAGCATTCCAGTCCTTTTGACTTGGAATCCTATGCAGAAAGGTTTCAATGCCGACAGTTGCTGCAATGTCCGGCCTTGTAGCGGTGGTAAGGTACAGCAATTTCCCTATTGCTTTCCTGTATTGAGTATTAGTAGGTAATGGGTTATCTTGACAATTCATCTCCTTTAGGTAGTTGGTTTCCATGGGAGATTTTACTGGTTTGGCGTCTTCCATTCCAAATGTTTCAATTATTTATTGTATTTTGTGTCTTTGGTTCAGAAGAAAGCTGCCATCTTCCTCTCTCTCGATCTGGATGCCGAGGTAATTCTTTATGTTGCCAAGATATTTGGTGTCAAAGTGCTGATTTAGTTTTTCCAGTATTTCTGCTTCATCCCCTTCTTGCTCAGAGCAAATCAGGATATCATCCACATAGATAAGCATATAGACCCATCTGTTTGCCAATTTCTTTGTGTATAAGCAGGGGTCTGCTTTACTCCTTTGAAAGTTTTGATGTGTAAGCACTTCATTTATTTTTATATTCCACGCTCTGGCTGCTTGCTTTAGACCATATATACTCCTGCGAAGTTTGCACACTAGGTCTGACCTTTGTTCATCTTTGAATCCTGGCGGTTGTTCCATGTAAATTTCTTCTGTTAAATCGCCATGTAGAAATGCGGTTTTCACATCAAAATGTTTCACTTGCATTTTCCTTGTGACAGCTACTGTCAGTAAAGTCCGTATTGTAGTGTGCTTGACTACTGGTGCAAACGTCTCATCATAGTCCTCTCTGTATTTTTGAGAATAGCCCTTGGCTACTAGTCTTGCTTTGTACCGTTCAACTGTGCCATCTGCATTGTATTTCACTTTAAAAGTCCATTTACAGCCTATGGCTTTCCTTCCGGGTGGTAGTTCTTTAAGTGTCCATGTTTTAGTGTCATGCATGGATTTTCTCTCTTCCTCAGCAGCCTTTATCCATTTAGTTGCTTCTTGTTCTGAAAGTTGAGATATGTTTTCCCAGTTTGCAGGTTCGTTGATACTGGCAGTACTTGCTTTGTATGAGAGACGTATAGGTGGTTTACCTTTGTTTTCTCTTGTTGAACGTCTCGTTTTTGTGTCTGAGCCTTCTTGTGTCTGCTCTTCAGTACTGGTTGAGTCTACACTCACTTCAACTGTTTGTTCGGAAGTTACAGAGATGGGCTGGTCAATGTCAGTTTTATCTTCTATTCTTGCTTCTACTGTTGTCATTACATTGTCTCTTAAATCTTCAACAAAAGATATGCTGTTGATAATGGTAACCTTGTCCGTTTTGGGATTTAGGATTCTGTAACCCTTGACATTGTCACTGTATCCAATAAAGATACCTTTAAACGCTCTGTTTTGGAGTTTAGTGCGTTTTTCTTCAGGTATGTAGATGAATGCTTTGCATCCAAAAACTCTTAGGTGTTTTACACTTGGCTTCTCATTGTGCCATAGTTCATATGGGGTTTTCTCAACTGTTCTGGTAAAAAGTCTGTTCTGCAAATATGTAGCTGTCATAGCTGCCTCACCCCAGTATTTTTATGGTAGTCCAGAGTCTGTCAGCATACATCTGATCATTTCAGTCAGAGTTCTATTCTTTCTTTCAGCTACTCCATTTTGTTCTGGTGTATACGGGACTGTCTTTTGATGTTCTATTCCATTCTGTTTTAGGTACTCTTGTATCTTACCTCCTGTGAATTCACCTCCATTATCGCTCTGAAGTATGAGAGGCTTCCTCTGAAACTTGTTACTTGTCTTTATTATATAGTCTTTTAATTTGTCAAAAACGTCACTCTTGTGTTGCATTAGGTAGGTGACTGTGTATCTTGAATAGTCGTCTATGAAAGTCATTATGTACCTGTTGCCTCCAGGTGTTGGTGGGTTTAGGGGACCACACATGTCACTGTGAACTAAGTCAAGTGGTCTTGAAGCTCTCTTCTGACTGACTTTGGGAAGTGTTGCTCTTGTAGCTTTGGATTTAATGCAACATTCACATTTAACGGTAATTGGACAAGGGAATACTATCAGATCCCTCGTCAGCTTCCTCCTCTGTAGTTCCTGTATGCATTCTGGGTGTCTGTGACCTAGACGTCTGTGCCATATATGTATACAGTCATTGTACTTGTGTGTACATAGTCTCACCTTTTCCTTCACTGTCGAGGTGATATAGATGATCATCCAGCTTGGCACTTGCTATTGTCGGTTTGCCGTTTAGAATGGAACACTTGTCACCTTGGAATTTTACAGTGAGTCCTCTGGCTGTTAGACGCTTCACAGATAAAAGTCCTCCTTCTAGATTAGGAACATAAAGCACATCTTTCACTGGTATGGCTAAATTGTGTCCCGCATCATCAGGGCATACAAGGGTTCCATGCCCATATCCTTCTGCATGGATTTTGCTTCCATCTGCAAGATAAATAGTTTCTTTGTTGCTCAGATCAAGTTCTGTGAAGAAACTTCTATCACTCGTCATGTGACTGGTTGCCCCCGAATCGATGCACCAGCCTTGGCATTTATTGTTGCCTGTCGCTTTAAATGTGGCATTCCAGTCACCTTCCCTTGGATCATTGATTGTGGTTTTGACCTTTTGTTTAGTATAAGAGGGACGCTGTCTCATTTGCTCTGCTTTCCATATAGTACAGTCTTTCTTTATGTGTCCCTGTTTGTGGCATCAGAAACACACTCTGGTCTCTTTCCTGTGTAATCTTGCGTCTGTAGCTTTAAGAGCGGTGCTAGTGTCGGTTTCTGTGGAGTCATGCACTAATTCCTTTCTTCTCTGATACTCATCTATGAGCCTGGTTTTTACAAATGCTAGCATCAGATCTGTCTCAGGTAGTGTCTCCAGTGCATTGATTAGTGCAGTATATGTATCGGGCAAACTACATAACAACATGGCTGCAATGTGACTGTCTGTTATATTCTCCCCGATCGATCTGAGTTGCGCAATCACTTCCAGCATTGCGTTTATATGCTCCTGCATGTCCTGTTCTCTGCCAAGTCTCATTTTGTAAAGTTTCCGCAGCAGAAAGAGCTTGCTGTTTAAACTGGATCTTTAATGCAGTCTTTTCAGTACATCCCACATGCCTTTCGTTGTGTCCTCATTGCGTATATGAATGAGCTGATCATCCTCCACTAGAAGGCTTATGGTGGCCCGTGCCTGTCTGTTTTTCTTGTCCCAGTCTTGATTATTATCCTGTGGCCTCTCTGTAGTAGTAACCTCCCACAAGTCATCTTTGGATAATAGCATTTCCACTTTAAACTTCCATAGCTGATAATTGTCATTGTTCAGCTTGGCCACTGAGAGTTTAAGCTCAGAGTTTCCGGCCATTTTATCCCTCCTTTATATATAAACAGTCTTACTTGTCTATAGGAGATGTCGCTGGAAAGCTTCCTTATGTTGATCTCCGCATCAGCCACACTGTCTTCCATTCAAGGCTTTGTTCTGCCTGGGCTGCACCTGGTCATAAGTCTTTATCCGGATACTGGGCCCATAACCTGTTACAAAGTACGATTGATAGGTGCAGCGGAGTCAGTTCAGATCAGACATTGTGTAGTAACAGGAACTGGCTTCTTTATTGGAACATAACCACACTAGCAAAGATGTCACTTCACATTGTAAGAAGAATCACAGACCCTGCCATACAAGAAATGTATATATATCAACAGGGGATGCCCCAATAAATATAACAAGATATGGGACCGCTGGCTTCAAGAGTCGAGTACCTGTACATAACAAGACCATATCAGTCAGAAATGAATGCTCAGACATAGGTTTTCCTAGGAAGTCTTTGGATGTGCAATGTATTCTTGTAGCGCACGCTCACATGACAATGATAATGAATCTGTTGCCTTACCTACCTCAAGTATGACTCTCAATGTATCAGTTACCAAGTTTATATGCAAAATATACTTCACGTGTATGCACCCTTTGAGCAATAAAAACCTTTGTTTAACGTTAAAAAAAAAAAAAAAGAAGAAGAATCACAGACAGGAAAAAGAACCAACAAGTACATCACAGTATACAGGAAATACAACACATCATAGAGAAATACATAGCATAGCATATCACTGAGCATTAGCGACATCTTTTGTCCTTTTTCTAAACTGCAGTCAAATACAGTAAGCTAAGCTGAAAGTTTGTTGCATCTCCAACAATAAAAAGTAATAAAAACATGTTGTTATAATAAATTATAGTGTCACCAATGCATGAAGCTCAATTTAAAATTAGTTGGTATAGAGCAGGGATATGCAATTAGCGAACCTCCAGCTGTTGCAAAACTACAAGTCCCATCATGCCTCTGCCTCTGGTTGTCATGCTTGTGGCTGTCAGAGTCTTTCTATGCCTCATGGGACTTGTAGTTCTGCAACAGCTGGAGGTCCGCTAATTGCATATCCCTGGTATAGAGGAACTTGTGGAGATGAGGAGGAGAAAGTATAGATACATATGCATATCTATTAAATTATATGTAGTTGGGAAGAGGCTAAGGTGAACTTTGATGGTACCGTATGTGTAACCAGTCAAGGGTATAAGAATAAAATAATTTTTATTACAAAAATAGAGTTAATTTACATATTCATAGAATAAAAAGTATATCGATTGTGACATTCATGAAAATTACTCGTATTTAACATTCTATTGTTACCAATAAAATATCCAACCTTCAAAAATTGTATAGAGGCTCTACATGTTTTGCGGTTCTATCCATAATATCAGCTTCCTCAGGAGCTATATACACAAGCATATATTTTTGTCAGATGGTACACATGGATTTTTGTCACATAACTATAAATAGAAAGAAAATTATTAGTTTCTTTTTTTTTATACATTGTGGATATAAAACATTACATTTTTCCATATAAAGATATGCATCCATCCCATGAGCCATCCCCAGTCCCACCCAGAAATCTCACCATAGGGGGGCCGCGCCACAAAAGAAGTCACTGGAAACCGGACAGGAGGGTGACCCACCCCGGAGGACACAAGAGCTCTCAGGGTGACACACACACATCCGGTAGTAGATTCTGCATAGATAGAAATGATATACATCTCAGTGATAAATATATATGTTTAACTAAACATTGATTCACTCTTCTAGGCTTATATGTAATAGCCAAAGGAGAAGATCAAATTGAGTTAAGAGTGTGAGACTTCAGGGAGACACTAGGCCCCCCAGTGGTGAAATAGCCACAATACATTACCACTATGTGAGCGGCCACATCATCCCAGGGGAAGGTTTCAGCAGATGGATGCAAGTCTGTAAACATATACAATTAGGTTACAATTATAATAACATTTATACAATCATTTTTAATAATTAATAATAATTTAAAGTTTTTGTTCACATGTGTTTTTCACACTGGGTCTTTTCTGTTTAACCACTTGAGACCCGCGCTATAGACGAAAGACACCTGCAGCGCGGCTCTCAAGTGCTGGGTAGACGTCCATGGACGTCCTGCTGTGTTTACACCCCGGCACGGCAGGGAACAGCTGTGCCCGCCGCCTCACGTGATGCCGATGCCCGTGCCTGGTGGCCGCGATGTCCGCCAGGTACACGCGATTGGCTGTTACAGAGGCAGGACGTGGATCTCTGTGTGTAAGATCGCCGTCATTACTAGTAAAAAAAAAATTATATATAATAAAAATGTCATAATTCTATCCCCTATTTTGTAGGCGCTATAACTTTTGCGCAAACCAATCACTATACGCTTATTGGAATTATTTTTACCAAAAATATATAGAAGAAAATGTATCGGCCTAAACTGAGAAAAAAAGAGTTTTAAAAAAAAATTGGGATATTATTATAACAAAAAGTAAAAAAAATACTGTTTTTTTTTCAAAATTTTGTCTTTTTTTGTTTATAGCGCAAAAAATAAAAACCGCAGAGGTGATCAAATACCCCCAAAGAAAGCTCTATTTGTGGGAAAAAAATTATAAAAATATCATTTGGGTACAGCGTTGTATGACCGCGCAATTGTCATTCAAAGTGCATCAGCGCTGAAAATTGGTCTGGTACGAAGGGGGTTTAAGTGCCCAGTAAGCAAGTGGTTAAACACACAGGTGTATCAATCACTCACTCACTAATATGCTCTCAAGCCAACTTCAGTTAGTCTGGTTGCAATATATGCTAAAATATCCAGGTAAATATTTGCATTTATTTTGATTATTTAAATTTATCATTAACTATGATTCTAGCTATAATCCCAATTGTGGACTACCAAAACTTTAATTATTAATCAATTATAACCTTTTCCAGACCTCCCTGTACCCAGAGGGGTCCCCCCCCTTTTTTCCTTACTACCATTGATGCCTATGGGACCATTAAGACGCCTCTTTCTGGAAGGTACAGAACTACCTCTTAACTCAATTTGATCATCTCCTTTGGCTATTACATATACGCCTAGAAGAGTGAATCAATGTTTATTTAAAGTGGTTGTAAACCCACTGTGACAACTTGCACCTACAGGTAAGCCTAGATTAAGGCTTACCTTTATGTGCAAGAAATATCTCCTTAACCTAAGGAGATATTTGCAGAAAACACTGCACCAATGTCTACGGCGCATGCGCGCCGTACACAACGGCGCACTGAGCTTGCTGGTTTTCTGACAGGGAAAATGTCGGCCCCGTGTGCGACGTCATCGCCGCTCCGTCCAATCACAGCGCCGGAGCGGCAATACCCGGAAGACGGTCGGAGGCGACATGGCAGGCGGAGGGGAACGAGGAGCGCTTCGGAGGCTTCGATCTGAGGTAAGTGCCACATAATGAGCTAGTATGCATAGCATACTAGCTCATTATGCCTTTTTCTTGCAGGGTTTTTTTTTTCCAGTAAATTTTTTTTTTAGGTTTACTTCCTCTTTAAACATATATATTTATCACTGAGATATATATAATTTCTATCTATGCAGAATCTACTATCAGATGTGTGTCACCCTGAGAGCTCCTGTGTCCTCCGGGGTGGGTCACCCTCCTGTCCGGTTTCCAGTGACCTCTTTTGTGGCGCGCCCCCCCCCCTATGGTGAGATTTCTGGGTGGGACTGGGGATAGCTCATGGGATGGATGCATATCTTTATATGGAAAAAATAGGATTTTTTACTCACCGCAAAATCCTTTTCTCTGAGTCCATGGACCGACACAGCTTCGTTATTGACAAAGTGGGTATTATCCGTTAATTAGGAGTGACTAGGCAGAAAAACTTGTAAAAAGTGTTGCATCACACCTTCTACAGTACCGCCCAGGGGGCGGACCCTCTGGTATAACCTCTCAGTCTGCATCTCGCAGATCCGTTCGTCAAAAAGCAGTACAAACTTAAAAAGGAGGGGTGGGTGCCGTGTCGGTCCATGGACTCAGAGAAAAGGATTTTACGGTGAGTAAAAAAATCCTATTTACTCTTTCGTCCATGGACCGACACAGCTTCTCTATTGACAAAGTGGGACGTCCCAAAGCAGTGTCAGAGAAAAAACGAGGGGTGGTAACAGCATAAAAATAAACTTCACCCCAAAACACAAAACAGCACTCCTCCAACGGAGGAGCTGCAACTCTAAACAGCCGCTTGCAAAACCTTGCGTCCGAAAGAGGCATCCGAAGATGCACCTACATCAACTTTGTAGAATTTTGTGAAAGTGTGAGCGGACGACCAAGTCGCCACTTTACATAATTGGGAAACAGACGCTTGATGTCGGAAAGCCCAAGAGGCACCTATTGCCCTGGTCGAATGCGCCGTGACAGGAAATGGGGGCGCTTGACCCTTTAAGGCATAAGCCTGGATTATGATTTGTCGGATCCACCTAGAGATGGTGGCCGACGAGACTGCTTGGCCCTTCTTGGGACCAGCCACCAAAACAAACAGTGAGTCTGACTTACGGAACAGGGAAGTAGCAGATAAGTATACTCTCAAAGCTCGGACAACGTCCAAGGAATGCAACGCCGACTCCGTAGGATTCGACGGATGAGGACACAAGGATGGAAGTACAATGTCTTCGTTGTGATGAAAAGCCGAAACGACCTTCGGAAGAAAGGAAGGCTGCGGCCGCAGCACCACCTTATCCTTGTGGAAAACCAAATAGGGAGCCTTGCAGGACAAGGCTGCCAGCTCAGAGACTCGTCTAACTGACGTAACAGCCACCAAAAAGACCACCTTCTGAGAAAGTGTCAACAGGGGAATATCTCTAATATTCTCAAACGGTGCCTTCTGAAGCACCGAGAGGACCAGGTTCAAGTCCCACGGAGGTAACGGGGGGCGGACCGGAGGGGCCACATGTCGAACCCCCTGCACAAATGTACTCACGAGAGAGTGAGTCGCCAGGGGTCGCTGAAAAAAGACAGCCAGGGCAGATATCTGTCCCTTAATCGTACTTAGGGCAAGCCTTTGGTCTACCCCATGCTGTAAAAACAGCAGGATTCTGGAAACCAAATAGGTACGCGGATGCCATTTCATTTCCTCACACATGGAGATGTAGGCCCTCCAAGTGCGGTGATAGACCTTCCTAGAGGACGGTTTCCGAGCACTTCTCATAGTAGAGATTACTGAGTCTGACAGGCCCCGATCTCTCAGTACCTGGTTCTCAACAGCCATGCCGTTAAAGCCAATGACTGTAAAGCAGGATGGAGTATGGGACCTTGCGATAGCAGGTCCCTCCGTAGTGCTACCAGACGTACTAGATCGGCGTACCAAGGACGCTGAGGCCAATCTGGAGAGATTAGAATCATTGGAATTCCCTCTGCCTCCACTCTGCGGAGCAGAAGAGGAAGAAGCCTTAAGGGAGGGAAGGCATAGATTAGCCGATACTGACCCCACGAGGCCACCAACGCGTCCGTTGCATCTGCCCATGGGTCTCTTGACCGGGCCACAAACCTCAATACCTTCCGATTGAGTCGGGAAGCCAGAAGATCTACGTCTGGTGTGCCCCATCTTTGGCAGAGGAGTTGGAACACCTCCGGGTGTAAGGACCATTCTCCCTGGTCCAGCATCTGGCGGCTCAGGTAGCCCGCCTGCCAGTTTTCCACACCCGGAATGTACATGCCCGACAGTGCCGGTACGCTCCTCTCTGCCCACTTCAGGATGCGAGCGACCTCCGATGCTGCAGCTGAGCTTCTTGTTCCTCCTTGATAATTGACATATGCCACTGCTGTGGCGTTGTCTGACTGGATCCTGACTGGACGCCCTTGCAGCCTCTGAGACCATTTGAAGAGGCACGGCCTGATCGCCCGGATTTCCAGGACATTGATCGGCAGGAGGGCTTCCTCTGGGGTCCAGCGACCTTGCGCCGACTGAACACCCCAGACTCCCCCCCGACCTGTAAGGCTGGCGTCCGTCGTGATCACTATCCAGTAAACCGGAAGAACCGACTTCCCGGCCATTAGAGCCGGTGCTGTCAGCCACCATACCAGGGATCTCCTGACTAGGTGGCTCACTCGGATTTGATAATCCAGAGATGAAGGGCATCTGTTCCATCTGGACAGAACTTCCTTCTGTAACACTCGAGTGTGGTATTGAGCATATGGGACCGCCTCGAAGGAGGCTACCATGAGGCCCAACACTCGCATGCCAAAACGGAGTGACGACCAATTCCTGGAAGTCAGCTGCCGTACTGCAGCCCCGAAGGGTCTGCAACTTCTCCACAGGGAGAAATACCTTTACCTCTGAGGAATCCAGAATCAACCCCAGGTACACTAGGCGTTGAGTGGGCACCATACTAACCTTTGCGTATTTAGTATCCAACCAGTCTCGAAGAGTCTGACGGGTAATGGACACGCTTACCTCTAAATTCTGAGCTTGAATGCGCCTTCAGTAGAAGGTCATCCAAGTAGCCCATGATAGCGATACCCCGCTGTCTTAGAAGTGCCAGAATCGGAGCGAGCACCTTGGTGAACGTCCTGGGTGCTGAGGCAAGGCCAAACGGGAGGGCCACAAACTGGTAGTGGTTCTTCCCGACAGCAAATCACAGAGACTTCTGGTGTCTGGAGTATATGGGGACCTGCAGGTATGCGTCCTTGATGTCCAAGGAGGCCAGAAAGTCCCCCAGATGGAGAGCCGTGACTACAGATCGAACCGACTCCATCCGAAATCTTTGTACCTTCACAAAGCAATTGAGGGCTCTGAGATCCAAGATTGGATGAACCCCATCCTTCTTCGGCACAATGAACAGATTTGGGTAAAAACCCTGACCCCATTCCTGTTCTGGAACAACTACCTCGCGTTCCAGTAGACCCTGGACCGCCCCATACAGGGCCTTCCGACGGGTCGGTAGTAGCTGGAGATTGGAGGTGATGAATCTGTCCGGTGGACAAGAGAGAAATTCTATCTTGTAGCCTGAGGAGATTACTTCGCAAACCCACCTGTCGGAGACTAGAGCTGTCCACTGAGTCGCGAATTTGCGAAGACGTCCCCCCACCCGAGAGCTGGGTGGGGGCGGACCTTCATGCGGACGCAGATTTGTCCGCAGGCTTGTTGGGTATGCGGGACCAAGGACGCCTTTGTCCTTTGGCAGGCGCTTTATCGGCCTGGGGTCTTTTCCCTGTCGCCCTAGGGGGACGAAAAAAAACGCTTGCGTGCAGTAAAGGAGGGCCCTTGCCCTTGGCGTGGCCCCTTACCCTTGCTAATTTGGGGAAGCAAAGTGCTTTTACCTCCTGTGGCATCCTTGATGATGTCATCCAGAGAAGCCCCAAAAAGTCTGTCGCCCTTAAAAGGCAGATCCAACAGGGCTTTCTTGGAAGTCCGGTCCGCAGACCAGCCTTTTAGCCAGATCAGGCGGCGTATTGCTACTGCATAAACCGAAGCTTTAGACAGCAGGGGAATAGTATCCATGTCTGACTCGCAGACAAACCTAAGGCCCTGGACCAACTGGTCGGCCAATGTTATCTCATCAGGAGGAGCATCTCGCTCCTTAACCCCTGGAGTAGCAATCTTGCCCATTCAGTAAGTGTGTGAGACACTAGGGCCCCCGCCAAATTCCGGGCGTACTGCCGAGCCTACCACTGAGTATAGGTAGCAAGCGAGTGCTTCAGCCTTCTTATCCACAGGGTCCTTGAAAACAGGAGCCCCTTCTACAGGAATTGTGGTGGCTCTATTAAGTCTGGACACCGGAGGGTCCACTATAGGGGGAGAGGTCCATTTCTTCAGAAAACTCTCCTCAAAGGGGTACCGTACCGCAAACCTCTTTGGGGCTGTAAAGACCCTCAGTGGGTTCTCCCATTCCTTGTATAAGAGTTTATCAAAAGACACACAAGGGAACACCTTAGCAGTGTGGGCAGGTCTATGAAACCCAAGTGGACCGGAGTCTCTGCTGCTTCTGCAGTATTTTCCAACTTTAGCGTATCCCGCACTGCAGTAATAAGGTCAGATACCAATGCTGTCTCGCGTACTGACCTGGACTTGGAGACATCCTCACTGTCCGGTCACGGTCTGCAGTCTCTGATGCGTCAGAATCTGGGCCCTGAGCCGTAGCTGGACCTGGTTCTGCATCAGAATTATCCCCAGAAGCTTGCAGAGGACAGGGCGTTTACTACCCCCTGTATTCCCGTGTGCTGCTTCCACCCTGGCAGCAAACGCCTCTAGGATTGCCTTCATAGCGTTCATAGACACCTCAGGGGCACCAGTTGCTAAATCTGGTGTTTCAGGGGAGAAGACATCTGGCTCAGATGCCATGCTGACCACACGCTGACACCCACAGGGCTCCAGGCAAGATATCAATAGGCCACCCTCCTGCGCTGCAGAGATGCTGGGTTACCCAGAGGACTCACCACCCTGGACCGGTACTGCTATGCTGCCGTGTGCTGTGCCTGTGATGCTGTCCCCCCGCTGCTGTGTCAGTCTGCTTCTTTTATCAGCACTTCCTGTGTGAAATTTCGCGCCAGTGTAGTGCACCCTAGAGGCCGGAGGCTCTCGCAAAATGGTTGCCAAAAACGTCTGTATGGAAGATAATGTGGGCTCTAAGAAAATAGCCGCCGAGCGAAGATAGAGGTCAAGCAGCCGTAGCCCACAAAAAGATGGCCGTCAAACTGCAATATATACATACAGGGTGGACAAACATGGCCGTCGATCAGCTGATAGGGGCCAGTGGGTGTGGCTGAACCACAGGAAGATGGCCGCCGGGCAGTCACAAGAGGCCGAACTCGGCATGGACCGTCCCAAAATGACCGCCGACAGCATAAAGGAGGAAGCACATACAGGTAAGCAGAAATTACATTTCTTTTAAATGTTAGTTACAGCCAGCCCCGCTCCAGTGGAACCCCTTAGGTGACCCCCAGCACCCAGCAACCTTTAGCTAGAAGCCCAGGGAGGAGGGAAAGGCAGGGAGAGAGGGAAGAAAGGGGCCACAACCACTTACTTGATCTCTCCAGGAATGTCCAGCTAAATCACCCAGTTCGAGGCAAGGGAGTTTTACTTACCTATCCTGCATGTATTATGCTGGAAGACATTCCAAACAGATCATCGTCCGCGCACGGAAGGTGACTGTTGGCCAGGCATGCTGTGATTGGACCCAAAAGGGACGATCATATGTATGCCCTGGAGCATGACGCTCACCGGACAGGCTGCTGCGACTCGGCCGTAAGGTCAGCCGAAGCTGAGCGGTCCGATGCAAGCCCTGGAGCGTAGGCTCACCGGCCACCCGTGGAGCGACGGGCATGTCGTGGAAAACCCAGCGCGTAGCTAGGGTCGGCACACGCTCGATGGCCGAAACTGGGGAGACTACAAGGATCGAGGATCCAGCCTGTCACCCAGTCGGCAGTTGATCGAAGATCGCAGGAAACAACAAATGTAGCAAAAAAAATATTTTTTTTTCCCCCGGACCAATGGGCCCGAAGGGAGCCATGTCCTACTCCTTGCTAGACAGAAAAAAACTGATCTGCGAGATGCAGACTGAGAGGTTATACCAGAGGGTCCGCCCTCTGGGCGGTACTGTAGAAGGTGTGATGCAACACTTTTTACAAGTTTTTCTGCCTAGTCACTCCTAATTAACGGATAATACCCACTTTGTCAATAGAGAAGCTGTGTCGGTCCATGGACGAAAGAGTAATTTAATGTTTTATATCCACAATGTATAAAAAAATAATAATAATGTTCTATTTATACAGGGGATCCCCGGGTTACGAACAAGATATGGACTGTAGGTTTGTTCTTAAGTCGAATTTGGTTGTAAGTCGGAACAAGTAAATTTTTTAAGTGCAAATTCAGTCTCTGTTTTTTATTTTTTATTTTTTTTTATTTGTAGCTTGTCGTTTACTTTTTTTATTTTTGTATAATTTTCTTATTATTTTTCTTATCCTTTACTTTTTAATTACTTTTTTTATTTTATTAATTTAATTATTATTTCTTATTTATCATTTTTTTTTCACTTAACTTTATTGCTATCACACAGGAGAAAACAATTCCCTGTGTGATAGCAATTGGAGGTGACAGGTTCTCTTTATTGACCATGTCACCTCCAAAACAGGAGTCCTAGCACTGTGCTAGAACTCCTGTCACAGCTGAGATGAGAAGAGCACAGCTCACCTCTCTCACTGTGTATAACGGTGGCAGGGAAAGGAGACAGACTCAGCGGCCAGGGGGGAGGACGGAGTTCCGAAGACAGAGCCTTGCAGAGAGAGGTATCTGGGGAGGGGGGAAGAGAGGTATGTGGGGAGGGGGGGACGGATGGCAGAAAGGTGATTTTGGCGACAAGTACTGTACTGCAGCCCTCAAAAATTGCACTCGCCTGCTCGCATTTTGCGAGTGAATTTGGAGGGCTGGCGAGGAAGGACTACCTGGGAGCAGGGGGGTGAGCACCGCCGGCATGTGGGGTTGTATGGGAGTCCTTCTCCCAGCGCTCGCAGAGGTGAACAGAGGAGAGCAGGCGGCCGGAACATCAGTGTGCGGCGAACATCACAAGCGGCTTTCATTTCAATAGCAGCAGTGTGTTCCTCGCACTCGCTGTCTCACACAGCACCGCCCCCCTGGTCCCGGAACTTTGATAGACAGATTACCCGTCCAATCCAGGGAGAGTGACGTGTATCACAGCTCCCCGCGAAATGAAAGCTGTTTCAGCGGTGTTCCTCAGCGCTGTAATCATCCGGCCTGCAATCGTCTTCCTCTCTTCTACTCCACTGCATGGTGGACACGGGCAGGCTTGCATGGTGGACACGGGCGGGCTTGCATGGTGGACACGGGCGGGCTTGCATGGTGGACACGGGCGGGCTGCATGGTGGACACGGGCGGGCTTGCATGGTGGACACGGGCGGGCTTGCATGGTGGACACGGGCGGGCTGCATGGTGGACACGGGCGGGCTGCATGGTGGACACGGGCGGGCTGCATGGTGGACACGGATATAGTTGTTAATATTTATTTTTATGACTTAATTCTGCAAAAAACATTTAAGTGTCATTTCATGAGGGCATGTTTAGGGGCGGAATTAGGGGCAGGGCAGGGTAGGGCGACTGGTGGCAAGTAACCCTTGAGGCCTGGCTAGTAGCTCAGGACTTGAAATTTTGAGCCCTGCTGTACTGTATACATAGGCATATACATATATGCCGGGCAGCTCACCTTCCCGTCTACCGCAGGATGTCCAGATGGTTGACATAAGCCACAGCCGTGGCATTGTCCGACTGGATCCATATCGGGCGCCCTTGTAGTCTCCACGACTACGAAGAGAGACATATCCTAATTGCCCGAAGTTCCAGCACATCGACCGGCAGACGTGATTCGTCCAGAGTCCAGCGACCTTGGACCGACTGGACCCCCCAGTTTCTCCCTCCCCCCCAGCCTGTGAGGCTGGATCGTAATCACAGTTCAATAGAAAAGAAGGAAAAAACTTGCCGGGAATGTCAGCCACCAAGTCAGAGAGGCCCTGACTAGGCGATTCACCTGAATCTGATGATCCAGACAATGGGGATGTGTTCCAATAGGACAGAATCTCCCCTCCAAATGTGGACCTGGGCAAACGGTACTGCCTCGAAGGAGGCCATCATGAGATCCAACTCACTGCAGCCTGGAGCATCCGCAACTCTGGGAGGGAGAAAACTCTCGCCTCCGATGAGCACAGAGCCAGCCCCAGGTATTCTAGACACTGAGTCTGACTGACTATAGAAACGTCTTCCTGTAATTTAAATCTGGAAACAGGTTACAGAAGAAGACCATGCAAGGAACCAACAATGACAATGCTGTGCTGACTCAGCAAGGCTAGAATCGGGGCGAGCACCCTGATGAAACTCTTGGTGCTACCACTAGGTCAAAAGGGAGAGTCATAAAATTAATAGTGGTTCCCCTTGACCGCTAAACGCAGGAACTTCTGGTGCCTGTCGCATATGGGGACCCATATGCGACTCCATCCTGAATTTCCGAATCCCCAACAAGTCTTGGACTGCCCCATCAGGGCAGTCCGACGATACGGTAGGGCAAAGAAACCATTCGGTGAACAAGAAAGAAAACATCGATCTTGTATGAAGACCCACTTCGCAAACTCCGTGGCCGAAAAAACCGGAAGGCTACACAAAGGCATTAAGGGCCTTGAGGCCTAAGATTGGACGACTCTGTCCTCTTCTGGGACCATGAATAGATTTGAGTAGAATCCCTGAAACCTGTTCTGCGGCGGTATGGGTATGACAACCCTCAAAAACAAAGCATATATTGGGGAAGGAAGGTCCCGGGTTACGGGACGCCCCTACTTTTAGCCTTTGAAAGGCAAATCTGTCAGAGCTTCCATAGAAACTCGGTCAGTGGACCAGTATATCAGCCCCCTCAGGTGGCGCACCTGCTGGTCGGCCAGTGTCACAACTTTTAGGAGGAGACTAAAGCTCCTCCACTGTCTGGTACAAAAGTTATGCCCATTCAGAGAGTGTCAGACACCAGAGACGCAGCCACTAACGGGCGCAACGTTGACCTCAGCGTGACGAACACAGTCCGAGCCACTGCTCCTGATCACCTCCTAAAGGCAGGTGTCCCCCTATCGGGATAGTGGTACCCCTGATACCAGGGGGTCAACTTCATGGGGAAAAAACATATCTTTTTAAAAAATGCTCTACAAAAGGAATAATGGACCGCTGTGCGCTGAGGGACCAAAAAAGGACCTCTGAGGCAATCCCCAGTCCTTAAAAACCTATATAGAGCGGGTCGGTCAACGCGACCCCAATAAAAAATAACTGACACCTCAGTGGATGTTCCAGCAGCTACTACATTGATAAGTGCTGATTGTACAAACACATAGTTTATACTGTGTATTGCGCCAAGGCGCGCAATTGGAGCGTGGAAGGAAACCGGAGTACCCCACGCAGACACAGAAAGCATACTACATACACATACCGTGTATGTATTTTAGTATGTGTGAATAAACATATTGAACATGTTTATGCTGTGCACCCGGAGGAAACCCACGCAGACTGCATACACATACTGTGTAGGTATTTTAGTATGTGTGAATAAACATATTGAACATGTTTATGCTGTGCATAGCGCCAAAGGCGCGCATACCATTGGAGCGAGGGAGGAAACCAGAGTTCCCGGAGGAAACCCACGCAGACACAGAGAGTAATAATACATAAACTGTGAATGTATTTAGTGTCGTGTATAAACATATCGTGTATGTTTATACTGTGTAAGGCGCCGAAGGCGCGCACGTCATTGGAGCGTGGGAGGAAACCCACGCAGACACAGAGAACAATAATACATACACTGTGAATGTATCCAGTGTTGTGTATAAACATATTGTGTATGTTTAAACTATTGCGCCGAGGGCGCTTAATCTTCTCTGTATCGTTCCAATCTGAGTATATGTGCTGCCGAAGCAAGCACCAAACTGCAGGTAAAAGGCAACCTCTGACACCTCAGACCGGTGGTCCTATCAGAGTCAGAGCAATCCCCATGATATGGCGGGAAACCACAGGTGCAGGGGCTCTGTTGATGCCTCTCAGATACTGACTCCATGTTACACAGAAAGCTCTCAGGGACTAGACAAAATGAATGAATAAAGTACCCCCACCATGCTGCACCGACCGGGGGGGTCACCCAGGGGACTCACCAGCCCAGAATGAGACTGCTCAGTGCCACTGCTCGCCTCTATACACTAAGACTGTGTATCACTGTATTATCCATGCTGCTCTAGAAGCAGTGTGTGAGGAAGCAGTGAGGAAGCTGTGAGGAGAATCGTACTGCGCCATCCAGGAGCCAGCACTAGAGGTCAAACCTCCAAAGATGGCCGCCGGACGCCTCAGGGAGAAGGAAAGGGCACGACCACAAGAAAATGGCCGCCCGCAATAACAACTGCGCCATAGCGCGACCACGGCAAGATGGCCACCAATGGGCAAATCAATGCAATAGAAAACACGCCCCGAAAATGGCGGCGGCACAGCCAAAATGGTGCCCGAGCACCGCAATGTGGACGAGAAGGCCCAGCATGGCAACCCCAGAGCAGAGTATCCCCCCACAGAGAAACGGGCCCTGACGCCACCAGGACCTGGAGTCCCCACAGGTATGCCCCGGTCGCAGCCAGCCCAGTTAGGACAGAGGGAGTAAAGGTGACAGAGAGCAGGGAAAGGGAGGACAGGAGAACCCACTATTCCTAGGAACACCCAGCTGTTCCCACCTGCCGAGGCAGGAGGAACTGTACTTACCCGTCCTAACAAGGACCTGCTGGTGCATTCCTGACAGGCCTACAACCGAGCAGTACGGAGTATCTGTCGGCCCGGTCCACTGTGATTGAGACAGCAAGCAGCCCAGTCATATGTGGATTCCGGAGCACAAGCTCATCGGCCACCCCTGGAGCCATGGGGTATGTTGTGACAGACCCGACGCCTATTTTCAAGGGAATGTACACGCTCGCTGGCTGGACTGGGAAAACTACAAGGATCTATATATCCAGCCTGTCGCCCAGCCGACTATTGATAGAAGAATCACAAAATAAAATACATTTAAATAAAAAGAAAAGAAAAAAAAAATGTCCTCAGGACTCTGGGCCCAAAGGGAGCCACGTCTATCTCCTCTGCTAGGCAGAACAAAACTGAGGCTGCATGCTGCAGGGCGGAGGGTTATGTCTGGAGGGACTGCCCCCTGGGCGGGGCTGTTCAACTCTGTTAAAGTAACATGTATTGAAATATTTAACATGTCTGCCTAGTCCTCTCCTATGAACAGGAACATAACCCAACTGTCAAGACTTAAGAAGGCTGTGTCCGTCCATGGACGAAAAGAGAAATTATTTTATTCTTATACCCTTGACTGGTTAGCAGTTACACATACGGTACCATCAAGGTCCACCTTAACCTCTTTCCGACTACATATGCTTTGATGGGACGAAGGTACCAAATATAAATATCCTCCTTTTACATATAGCACTTTTACGTCAGAATTCTGAGATTCAAATGTCAGAATTCTGAGATTCAAATGTCAGAATTCTGAGATTCAAATGTCAGAATTCTGAGATTCAAATGTCAGAATTCTGAGATTACTGTAAATGTCAGAATTCTGAGTTTATAAATCTAGTAGTCTCTATTAGGAGGATTTTAGGAGCAATTATGTAGTAACACCCACAGACCATCATTCTGCAGACATACATGATGTCTTCTGCTCTGTATATGGATATGTAAATCTATCTTAGTTACAGCACAAAGTATGGGGAAGCAGGCAGTGCTGGGCTCTCTGGTTCCTCTACTGTTTTAATAGTTCCTCGGTTTACTGTCTTATTCTCCTTCTCTGTCATCTGCTCCAACATAAAGAGCCATGCTGAAAACGTGTGTAAGGGGGGGGGGGGGGCACAGCTTCCATAGATAACAGAACACAATGGCCAGCACAGCTCTGCACCCCAACTTGTAGGAAACATTGCACTATTGCCCCTACATGAGGGAATTGTGAATGGCTAGAAGGCAGCAGGACAATGTGTGTCTATGGTCATAACGGATTGATCATAGCAATTACTTGTCTGGACTAATTGTTGCAAATAATAAACCTCATATCAAACATAAAAACCAAACTACAAGTATGTATTGGGCAATAGCTTAGTGGTTAGAGCAGGCTTTCTCAACCTTTTAACCCTAGAGGAACCCCAAAAATAATTTTCAGGTCTCGAGGAACCCTTACTAAAACCAAATCACGAGGGCTCAATAGGAACAATGCTCCTTATATTGGTGGTCAAAAGGAAGAATGTCCCACTTAAAGTGGTGTTCAGAATGCCACCCTTAAAGACAGCTAAAGAGATATTTGGTGTCATGCTGCTGGCTTTGCTAAGTGGTGCTGAACCTTGAACTCTGTAGACATCATAAAATAGTCCTTAATTTAGGTCAAATAGGTGGTTCATCAGCCACAGCTCAAGGAACCCCTAGCAACCTCTGGAGGAACCCCAGGGTTCCACGGAACCCTGGTTGAGAATGGCTGCCCTAATGCAATAGGCTGTGCAGGTCTATGGTCAGCATATACAACAATTTTATCAATATGTCTGTTAATATACCTTGAAATCAATTTGGATATATCAATAAAATACAATTTAAGGCCTCACTAACTTATATTTTAAAATATGTTTAATATAAAATCAATATATTGAAACTATTAATAAAACAAAATAATGTGCACTGGACTGGATTAGAACCCAGAAGTTCAACAACATAAGCCTAATACTCTAACCACTATGCTATCATTTAGTGTGTATTTATGAGTGTTTTTTATGTTTAATATGAGGTTAAATCTCTGTTTTGTATTAGTCTAGCCACTTAAGCCCCGGACCAATACGGGCCATTATGACCAGGCCCCTTTTTGCGATTCGGCACTGCGTCGCTTTAACTGACAATTGCGCGGTCGTGCGACGTGGCTCCCAAACAAAATTGGCATCCTTTTTTTCCCACAAATAGAGCTTTCTTTTGGTGGTATTTGATCACCTCTGCGGTTTTTATTTTTTGCGCTATAAACAAAAATAGAGCGAAAATTTTGAAAAAAAATTACATATTTTTTACTTTTTGCTATAATAAATATCCCCAAAAAATATATAAAAAAAACGTTTTTTTTCCCTAAGTTTCAGCCGATACGTATTCTTCTACATATTTTTGGTGAAAAAAAAAAAAAATCGCAATCTGCGTTTATTGATTGGTTTGCGCAAAAAATATAGCGTTTACAAAATAGGGGATAGTTAAGGCATTTTTATTAATTTTTTTTTTTTTACTAGTTATGGCGGCGATCAGCGATTTTTTCCGTGACTGCGACATTATGGCGGACACATCGGACACTTTTGACACATTTTTGGGACCATTGTCATTTTCACAGCGATCAGTGCAGTAAAAATGCACTGGTTACTATGAAAATGACACTGGCAGTGAAGGGGTTAACCACTAGGGGCGCTGGAGGGGTTAAGTGTGCCTAGGGGCGTGTTACTAACTGAGGGGGGGGCGTGGCTACGACTGACACGTTACCGATCTCCGCTCTCATTACACAGAGCAGAGATTGCTGACATTGTCAGTAGAGGAGCGGGGAGATGTTGTGTTTACACTGACATCTCCCCGCTCCGAGCCTCCGTGAGACGATCGCGGGGATCCCCGCTGCGATCGAGTCCACGGGACCCGCGGTCCCACTCACGGGGAAGGCAGGGGGGTCGCGAGCGCGACCCCGACAGTTAATGGGCCACGTACATGTACGTGATTGTGCCTGTACGTGCCATTCTGCCGACGTATATCTCCGTGAAGGGGTCGGCAAGTGGCTAGACAAGTAATTGCTATGATCGATTCCTTATGACCAGTCTCCTGGAATTGGGAACTGCCCCCAGGGAAACTGAAGATGACACCCTAATAAGCCCATCTGATTACCCGAAAAAAAAAATAAAAAAATATATATATATATACACACACACACACACACACACACACACACACACACATATACATACACACAGCTTTTTTTTTTTTTTTTTTAATCTCTACTCTCTAATTTATACTAGTCAGCATATACTACAACTTTGTGTGCTCAATATATCAGTGTGTCTTTGTTAATATACCTTGAAATCAATGAAATACAATTTAAGCCGTCACTATCTCATATTTTAAGATATATTATATAAAAGCAATATATTGAATATATATAACTTAAAAAAGTGTTCTCTCCTGGACTAGAACTCACAGCTTATCCAACATAAGTCTGTTACTCTAACCACTAAGCTATTGCCCAATACATACTTGTAGTTTGGTTTTTATGTTTGATATGAGGTTTATTATTTGCAACAATTAGTCCAGACAAGTAATTGCTATGATCAATCCGTTATGACCATAGACACACATTGTCCTGCTGCCTTCTAGCCATTCACAATTCCCTCATGTAGGGGCAATAGTGCAATGTTTCCTACAAGTTGGGGTGCAGAGCTGTGCTGGCCATTGTGTTCTGTTATCTATGGAAGCTGTGCCCCCCCCC
The DNA here is from genome assembly GCA_029206835.1 of Rana muscosa. Lineage (NCBI taxonomy): Eukaryota > Metazoa > Chordata > Amphibia > Anura > Ranidae > Rana > Rana muscosa. The sequence continues at coordinate 13,469,138 of JARGYO010000198.1, read as the reverse complement.
CCCCCTTACACACGTTTTCAGCATGGCTCTTTATGTTGGAGCAGATGACACAGATGACAGAGAAGGAGAATAAGACAGCAAACCGAGGAACTATTAAAACAGTAGAGGAACCAGAGAGCCCAGCACTGCCTGCTTCCCCATACTGTGTGCTGTAACTAAGATAGATTTACATATCCATATACAGAGCAGAAGTATGTCTGCAGAATGATGGTCTGTGGGTGTTAATACATTATTGCTAATTGCTCCTAAAATCCTCCTAATAGAGACTACTATATTTATAAACTCAGAATTCTGACCTTTGAATCTCAGAATTCTGACCTTTGAATCTCAGAATTCTGACCTTTGAATCTCAGAATTCTGACCTTTAAATCTCAGAATTCTGACCTTTAAATCTCAGAATTCTGACCTTTAAATCTCAGAATTCTGACCTTTAAATCTCAGAATTCTGACCTTTAAATCTCAGAATTCTGACCTTTAAATCTCAGAATTCTGACCTTTAAATCTCAGAATTCTGACCTTTAAATCTCAGAATTCTGACCTTTAAATCTCAGAATTCTGACCTTTAAATCTCAGAATTCTGACCTTTAAATCTCAGAATTCTGACATTTAATCTTAGAATTCTGACATTTAATCTCAGAATTCTGACATTTGAATCTCAGAATTCTGACATTTGAATCTCAGAATTCTGACATTTAATCTCAGAATTCTGACTTTCAAACTCAGAATTTTGTAAAAAAAAAAAAAAAAATTCTGTCTTTTTTTTTTTATGATGGCCCCAGGGCTCTTCCATACTTTTACATATCTATTAAATTAGTAATTGAATGTATAAAAGTGAAGCATGTTTAGGAAAAATTTATGTGGAATATAATACAGAGAAATGGATGGATGGTAGTGGGAGGATGCTAGGGGTTGGGAAATAAATGAGAGTATAGGAATAAAAGTGAAAAGGAAGTTAATATGGGGTAGTATTCAGTTTTGAAGCTGTTACCATTTAATTGTTTTACAAAAATGTGCCCATAACTTTTGCTCCAAGACCTAACGCAAGGCGACTGTCCCGACTAAGGAAGGAGCGAACCACCTCAGAGACTGCTCTAAAATCTTTTGGTCGTAGATACTCTCAAAACACAGCAACCACAGATGCCTCCCTCACTTAGGAGGGAAACCTGGGCAGTCTCCCATCCAAGTACTAACCAGGCTTAATTCGAGATCAGGTGCCACAGTGGCTCAGATCACCCTGATGCCATTGGTCCAACAGGAGACGTAAACATTGCCAGACCACTGAACCTGAAGGCAGCGTACCTGTCTCACTCTTCTAAGTCATTTAGCTAGTCTAAAGCTTCGTACACACGGCCGAGAATCTCGTCAGGAAAAAACTGGTCGTTTTTCTTGACGAGATTCTTGGACAAGAAACTTGTCCCGGCCGAGTGTACACACGCTCGATTCAAAGAACCCGCGGTTCTTTGAATGGAGCGAACGTGGTGACGTCATCGACTACGACGAGCATGCACTCATTACATTCTATGCCGCCGCCGCCATCTTGCTACACCCTACCTATGCCTAGGAAGCTACCGCGCATGCGTCAGTCATTTCGAGCATGCGCGGGTTTCCACAGCGACAGGTAAGTGTACACACACACACTTTTCTCGTCGAGAAACATGCCGACGAGAATCTCGACGAGAAAATAGAGAGCAGGTTCTCTATTTTTCTCGTCGAGATTCTGGTCAGTTTTCTCGAAGAGAAACCATACACACAAACGATTTTCTCGGCAAGAAAGCTATCTCGGCAGTTTTCTTGTCATTTCTTGTCAAGAAACTCGTTCGTGTGTACGAGGCTTAACAGATAAAAAATAAAGTGACTCAGCTATGAGGAAAGATTAGAGGAACTGAATTTATTCACTCTTGAGAAGGGGAGATTAAGGGGGGATATGATCAACATGTACAAATATATAAGGGGTCCATATAGTGAACTTGGTATTGAGTTATTCATTTTATGGTCAACACAAAGGACAAGGGGGCACTCTTTACGTCTAGAGGAAAAGAGATTTCACCTCCAAATACGGAAAGGTTTCTTCACAGTAAGAGCTGTGAAAATGTGGAATAGACTCCCTGCAGAGGTGGTTCTGGCCAGCTCAGTAGATTTCTTTAAGAAAGGCCTGGATTTTTTCTTAAATGTACATAATATAACTGGGTACTAACATTTATAGGTAAAGTTGATCCGGGGAATATCCGATTGCCTCTCTGGGGATCAGGAAAGAATTTTTTCCCCTGCTGTAGAAAATTGGATCATGCTCTCCCCTGTTTTTTCGCCTTCCTCTGGATCAACTGTTGGTATAGAATTAGGTATATGGGATTGTATGATATTATTATTATTTTATTTTTTTATGGTTGAACTGGATGAACTTTTTTCAACCTGACTAACTATGTAACTTTATTAGACAAACGAATACGCAGTCCCACAAGGATGCAGGCCTAGACAATGTTGGTCTACCGCTATACAACCCCGTAGGTATGCAAGTATGCAAACATGCAGGTCTACAAGCATTCTTGCCATTCATGCATGCAGCTCAAGGCAATAAGCACACATACACACATTGTGTGTGTGTATATATATGTATGTATATATGTGTGTGTGTGTGTGTGTGTGTGTGTGTGTGTGTGTGTATGTGTATGTGTATGTGTATGTGTGTGTATGTGTGTGTGTATGTATGTATCAGACACGCGTTTAAGCAATATGCATTTATGGAGGCATGCGTTTATGGAAGCATGTAGGTATGTGCTTAAAGTGGAGCTCCACCCTAAATAGCAACTTTTGCTATTTGGAACCCTCCCCCCCTCCGGTGTCACAATTGACACCTTTCAGGGGGGAAGGGGGTGAAGATACCTGTCTAAGACAGGTATTTTCACCCACATCCGGGAGTCCTCTCTCCGGGAATCTGCGGGAGTTACGTCACTTCCCGCAGACTTCCCTTGGTGTTCTGGGAGACACTCGGCTCCCAGAACACAGGAGCACCAATCAGAACGGCGCAGCGCGACTCGCGCATGCGCCGTAGGGAACCGGGCATGAAGCCGCAGGGCTTCACTTCCTGGTTCCCTCAGCGAGGATGGCGGAGGGAGCAGCAGAGCGACGAGCGGTCGCTCGTCCTCTGCTGCGGACGTCGCTGGACTCCAGGACAGGCAAGTGTCCAAATATTAAAAGCCAGCAGCTGCTGTAGCTGTAGGCTTTTAATATTTTTTTTTCCGGCGGAGCTCCGCTTTAAGCAAATAGGCATTTAGGCAAAACACGAAAGCGCGTGTCCATGCAAACACGCACTTACACAATACGTGCCCATGGAGACATGCATTTACGGAATAAGCAAGCATGCATTTATGAAACGTATATTACGCAACACGCATCTATGCAAACATGTAGGAGTGCAATGGATCGAAAAACTCACGGATCGGATCGATCCTCGCATCAGGGGTCACGGATCGGATCGGCAAAAAGAAAAACCACAAATCTTAATACCCCCCACCAGAGTTATTAATTTCACAGTAATTTTCAACACAAAATGGAGTTTATAAATACATTATTTGTAAATCCAACAGACTGTTTACATGTTACATTTTAAAAGCAGCAGCAAACCTTCCGACCTTACATGGTTGTTAATGTGACAGAACACCTCTGATTTTCACATTTAACTAAATGTTAAATGTGAAAATCAGAGGTGTTCTGTCACATTAGCAAGCAGGTTTGCTGTTGCTTTTAAAATTCAACATGTAAACAGTCTGTTGGATTTACAAATAATTAATTTAAGCATATAAACTCCATTTTGTGTTGAAAATAACTGTCAAATTTAAAACTATGTTGGGTGTAACAAGATGTCCGCTTGGCCCCTTACTATCATTACTGTGCAGGAGTGTGAGTGGAGCAAGATGGCGGCGACGAAACGTCATTACAGCGGCGCTGCCGGGTGTACCAAGATGGCCGCAGCTCTGGAGCTAGGCTGAAGCCACGGCCTTTCCTATGGCCGAGGCTCCGGAGCGCTCCGCGGATCGTGTGGTGATCTGATCCGAACAGGGTGACCCGTTCGGATCACGAATCACCACCGATCCATTGCACCACTACAAACATGTGTCTATGCACCATGTGTTTATGCAAACATGCATCCACGCAAACACATATATCTATGCAACAATCATACACACTTATGCCCACACGTCTATACAAACATATGCTTACAAAAACCTGCGTCTACGCAGCACGCATCCTTGCAAACGTGCCTTCGCGGCCAGCCTTGGGGGGCTGCTTGCTGGGCATCGCCCGCTTGTCAGGCGTGAGGGCCACGGGGCGGGGCCCTCTGCAAACATGAGTCTATGCAGGCTTGTGTTTTATGCAAGTAAGCAAGCATGTATACTATGCTGTACCTGCTCAACTGCCCATACTAGTTATAGTCAGGATTAGCCAAGTACATAGGCATCCAACGCAGCCACTGTGCTGCTTTAACAGCCTAAGGCCTCTTCAATACCTGTTCGACCCGTCCTGCGACTTGGGACTGCAAGGTCACCTGACAAGTCGCATCCCACGATTTCCAATGAGTACTCTTCACATCCGTGCGTCTTCAAGGTCACAGCGACCTCAAAGCAGCCCCTGCACCACTCTGGTCCGAACCTCGGAGCGACTTGAGGTCCATAGACCTCAAGCTTACAAAGGCACTGCTTCACGTCGCTACAAAGTTGCAGCCAATATGAGAGACTTTTAAGTCGCACAAGTGTGAAATGGGAGCCCAAAACTAAGCTCCTGCAGACCCAATGCATGCTATTCTGGAGACACAACTCCTTCAAGTGCACCGATGTCCACGTTCTTCCAAATCAAGCGCTTATGCCACATGTATGTATGTATGTATGTATGTATGTATGTATGTATGTATTAGAGCTGCACGATTCTGGCTAAAATGAGAATCACAATTTTTTTGCTTAGAATAAAGATCACGATTCTTGCGGTGTAACATCTTCTTTCACATTATACAAAAAAGATTGGCCTAACGTTGCGTTTTTTTTTTTTTTTTTTAATCAATTAAAGTGTATTTAAAAAAAAAAAAAATTGCGTTTGAAAATCCGCTGCGCAAATACGGTGTGACATAAAATATTGCAACACCCACCATTTTATTGCCTAGGGTGTCTACTAAAAAAAATATATCATGTTTGGGTGTTCCAAGTAATTTTCTAGCAGAAAATAATGATTTTTTACTTGTAAGCAACAAATGTCAGAAGAGGTTTGGTCTTTAAATGGTTAAACTTCCTTTATCTACGCCGCGCTGGATTTCTTTCCTTTGATAAAAGAACAAAGAGATACTTTGTTTACACTTATTCACTGTTGTATTAAAACTTGGCAGGCTGCCTGGACTTTGTTTTTCCAGCTCTGAGAACTCTCTGCACTTGTTAGAAAGATCGTGACAAGCTGTTTTGAAGATCGGGAAGGGAAAAAGATCACGATTTTGGTTCTTCACGATTAATCGTGCAGCTCTAGTATGTATGCATGCAACACATGTGTTTATTCAAGTATGTGTTTAGGCAACAAGCTTGCAAGCATGTATACTATGCTGCACCTGCCCCACACTAGTTTTTACTAATTAAAGTGGAGTTCCACCCAAAAGTGGAACTTCCGCTTTAAGCACTACTCTCCCCCTTACATGCCACATTTGGCATGTAATTTTATTTGGGGGGGAGAGTGGGGGCTTCGTTTTGAGTGGGACTTCCTGTCCCACTTCCTCCTTCCACCTACGGGCCTCCTAGGCGACTCCTCCTCTCCACCCTCCCTCTCGGCAATCATCTGGGACACGTGACATGTCCCAGAAGATTGCCTGTCCACTGGGAGAGCGCAGAGCGACTCGCGCATGCGCAGTGCGTGCCCGGCCATGAAGCCGAAAGCTGTCACGGCCGGGTGCCCACAGTATCAATGGAGGCGCCGGCAGAGAGGAGCGACGCTCCGGGCGGCCGATTTGCTGGACCGTGGAACAGGCAAGTGTCTGTGTATTACAAGATTATTAAAAGCCTGGAACTCCACTTTAAGCACATATGCATGCCATGCAGCCTTTTCCTGCTTCAGCCTAAAAGTAAGCTCCTGCAGACCAAATGCACATTATTCTGAAGATTACAAGTATGCTCCTGTTCAACTGCACCAGTCCCCATACTATTTTTGTGCCAAATGCACAGTATTCTGGAGACCAAATACTTTAAAGTGTACTGCTAGGGGTGTATCGACTTACAGTTGTACAGCCCCCCCGGATTAAGCAGTATAAAATCATGACTTGTCTGGCCACACAGTTCTCCCATAGCAAGTACTCACACTTCACTAGTATCCATGGGCTGGTGTTATGTCTCAAGAGGCTCTGCTGAAGCCGTCGGCCTCATGGTAACATGGCCACCCTTCCACTTCCTGCCTGTCTAAAAATAGGCCATACTGAGTGAGCATGAGCCCTCTAGTGGCTGGAGGAACAGCAGCCCACACAACTAAGAAGTACACAGCATGATTAAAACAGCACACTGCCCCCCAGTGGCCACTGGGAGAACAGACAGTCAGATCTCTCTTCTTTTTTTTTTTTTAAGAGAAACTGCAAAAATACAGACTTAACATTCTTGCTGCAGGACTCTGAACATAACAGGACTCCTATCTTCACCCATCACGGCGAGCTTTGTTATAAAAGAATACAGAACACCTGGAGCGCTGCGAGTTTAGGGGCCAAGTAGAGTGCTCTGATGAGGAGTAATCACATAAGTGGATCAGACCAAGTGCAGCCAGCACAGCATGGAAAGAGATGCGACAGTCAAAGAAAAAACACAAAATGCAGCGCTCTGAAAGAATGATCAAACAAATTCCAACGTAGTACAGTATGCATAAAAAATGCTATTTGTTCCATAAAGTTAAAAAATGGTTGAACAAAGTTTAAAATAAATGGTAGTGAACGTTACCAGTGACTTCAGAGTGGCTAAGGGGTAAACAATCATCCGGGATGCTTGCCTGGAGATGGTTTGATCGTCAATCACCCTCCAAGAAAATGGAGGTGAGAAAATTCAGTTCCCAGAGGGTGACTTTGACAAAGCGCATGCGCGCAAAACATGTAAATCACGGCAACAGAACAGTGGACACTTACTTAACTGACTTCAGGACTCCTTTCCCCTTCATCTCCGGCACAGCAGTGACGTCACAGAGGGCGCATAGGCGTGCTGAGAATATCGATCCTGCTTGGCTTGGTTGTTTCCTCTAGAGCCGTTTACATCACACTGGTTGGCTTTCTATACATCCTGCTGACCATCATCCAGCCCTGGCATCCACCTGGAGCTGGCAGGTTTTGCCAGCAGCCAGTATGCTCCCCCTCTGGAAACTGAATTTTCTCCCCTCCATTTCCTTGGATGGTAATTGATGTTCAAACCATCTCAAGGCAAGCCTCCCGGATGACTGTTTCCCCCTTATTCAATCTGAGGTCACTGGTAACGTTCACTACCATTTATTTTAAACTTTGACTGTTCAAACATTTTTTTTACTTTATGGAATAAATAGCAATTTTTATGCATACAGTACTACATTGAAATTTGATCATCCTTTCCGAGCGCTGCATTTTGTGTTTTTTCTTTGTCATAAAAGACCTTCAGGGACTGGGTCCCCCTTAATGTGGGGTCTACTCCCCTGGACCTGTATAGCACCCTGCAGGAGAGCACCTTGGTCAGAACAAACACTGCACAGGGCTCCATTACACAGGGTCCAGCCCCATAAGGCTGCATTACAAGCAAAACCTCAAGGAATCTTCTCTCCTTCCAATGAGGCTCGGGTACCATCCATTTTGGCTGATAGCTTTTTCCAATGGATCCGAAGTCCATGAATCTAAATAGAACCATCCAGACCTCCAAGAATGCCCCAAGAGCACATGTATCAAATCAGTGACCATTCCACCCTACAGACACTGGCGAAAAAATAGGATTTTTTGTACTCACCGTAAAATCTTTTTCTCTGTCGTCCATGGACAGACACAGCTCCTTAATTCTTGACAGTTGGTTTATGTTCCTGTTCTATAGGAGAGGACTAGGCAGAACATGTTAGATATTTAAATACATGTTACTTTAACAGAGTTGAACAGGCCCGCCCATGGGGGCGGTCCCTCCAAACATAACCCTCCGCCCTGCAGTCAGCAGCTCAGTTCGTAAAAAGCAGTACAAACCAAAAAAGGAGGGGTGGGTGCTGTGTCCGTCCATGGACGACAGAGAAAAGGATTTTACGGGGAGTACAAAAAATCCTATTTTCTCTTTTCGTCCATGGACGACAGCTCCTTAATTCTTGACAGTTGGGACGTCCTGAAGCAGTGTAAAAAAAAAAAAAAAGAAAGAGGGGTGGGAACAGCAGTCAAAAAAACAATTTCACCCCAAGCAAGCAGAGCTCCTCAATGGAGGAGTTGCAACCTCAAACAGCCGCCTGCACAACTTTGCGGCCGAAGCTAGCATACGAAGATGCACTCACATCAACTTTGTAAAATTTTGAGAAAATGTGAACGGACGACCAGGTCGCCGTCTTACACACTTGTAATACAGACGCTTGATATCGGAAAGCCCAAGAGGCACCAATAGCCCTGGTCGCATGCACCGTGACAGGAAAGGGAGGTGCCCGCCCCTTAAGGGCATAGGCCTGGATGACGGTTTGCCTGATCCACAGAGAAACGGTAGCCGACGAAGCCGCCAGGCCCTTCTGCGGACCAGAAACCGACACAAACAGTGAGTCAGACATCCGGAACGGAGCCGTAGCAGACAGGTACACCCGCAAGGCACGTATCACGTCTAAAGAATGCAGCGCAACCTACTTGGAATGTGATGGCCGAGTACAATGTCCTCATTCAGGTGAAAGGCCAAAACCACCTTCGGAAGGAAGAAAGGCTGCGGGCGTAGCACAGCTTTATCCTTATGGAGGACCAAATATGGGTACTTGCAAGACAAGGCGGCCAATTCAGAAACCCTCCTGACGGATGTGATGGCTACCAGGAAGGCCACCTTCTGAGAGAGCGTCAAAAGAGGAATTTCCCTGATGTTCTCAAAAGGAGGTTTCTGAAACGCCGAGAGTACCAGATTCAAATCCCACAGAGGTAGTGGTGGTCGCACTGGAGGAGTCACATGTCGGACCCCTTGCACAAACGTACTCACCAGTGAATGAGCCGCCAGGGGTCGCTGAAAGAAAACAGCGAAGGCTGAAATCTGCCCCTTAAAGCAAGTTTCTGATCTACTCCGCGCTGTAAAAACAGCAGGATCCTGGAAACCGAAATAAGCCTGTGGACGCCACTCCATCTCCTCACACAGAGATGTAGGCTTTCCTTGTGCGATGGTAGATCTTCCTAGAAGAAGACTTCCGTGCCCTCAACATGGTTGAAATGACCGAATCCGACAGGCCTCGGTCCCTTAGTACCTGGCTTTCAATAGCCATGCCGTTAAAACCAGCGACTGTAAAGCAGGATGAAGAATGGGACCTTGCGAGAGAAGGTCCTCCTGCATTAGCAGTTGCTAGGGTACATCCGCCACCAGGCGCACAAGGTCGGCGTACCAGGGACACCTGGGCTAATCTGGGGCAATTAGAATCACTGGAATTCCCTCGGTCTCTACTGTGTGTAGTAGACGAGGAAGCAACTTCAGTGGGGGAAAGGCATAAATTAGCCGATACTGACCCCACGGGGCCACCAACGCGTCTGCCCAGGGATCTCTGGACCTGGTCACGAACCCTCGACACCTTGCGATTTGAGTCGAGAAGCCAGGAGATCCACGTCCGGCGTGCCCCATCTCCGGTAAAAAGCTCCGGATGTAACGACCATTCCCCTTGGTCCAGCATCTGATGACCCAGATAGTCCGCCTGCCAGTATCCACACCCGGAATGTAAACTGCCGATAGAGCTGGCACGCTCCTTTCCGCCCACCGCTGGATGTGAGCGACCTCCGACGCTACAGCCGAGCTTCTTGTTCTTCCTTGATGGTTGACGTATGCCACAGCCGTGGCGTTGTCTGACTGGATCCTGACATGACGCCCTCTTAGCCTCTGTGACCACTTGGAGAGGCACAGCCTGATCGCCCGGAGTTCAAGGACATTGATCGGCAGTTGGGATTTGTTCAGAGTCCAGCGGCCCTGGGCCGCCTGAACCCCCCAGACTCCCCCCCCCAACCAGTCAGGCTGGCGTCCGTCGTGATCACAGTCCAATGAAAGGGGAGGATTGACTTCCCGGACCGAAGGGCCGGGGATCTTAGCCACCAACTCAGAGGTCCTGACAAGATGACTTATCTGAATCTGACGATCCAGAGACAATGGAGATTTGTTCCATTTGGAGAGAATCTCCTTCTGCAAGACTCAAGTGTGGAATTGGGCATATGGTACTGCTTAAAAAGAGGCTACCATGAGGCCCAGGACTTGCATGCAAAAACAGAGACACGACCATTTGCGGGATGTCAACAACTTCACGCAGTCTGGAGTGTCTGCAACTTTTCCAAAGGAAGAAAGACTCTGGCCTCGAGGAGTCCAGAATCAACCCCAGATACTCTAGGTGCTGGGTCGGTACTAACACCGACTTCTGGAGGTTCAGTACCCAACCAAACTCCTGGAGGGGGTCTGACTGGCTATTGACACGTCCTCCTCTAATTCTGAGCTTGAAGCAGCTCTCAGAAGGTCATCCAAGTAGCCCACGATAGCAATGCCGCGCTGTCTCAGCAAAGCTAGAATTGGGGCGAGCACCTTGGTGAAAACTCTTGGTGCTGATGCTAGGCCAAAGAGAAGGGCCACAAATTGATAGTGGTCTTCGCCGATCGCAAAGCGCAGGAACCTCTGATGCCTGACGCACATGGGGACATGCAAGTATGCATCCCTGATATCTAAGGACGCCAGGAAGTCCCCCAGGATGGAGTGCAGCAACCACCGAACGAAACAATTCCATTCAGAACTTTTGAATCTTTATAAAAGGCATTGAGGGCCTTGAGGTCCAAGATTGGACAGACTCCGTCCTTCTTTGGGACCACAAACAGATTTGAGTAGAATCCCTGAAACCTGTCCTGCGGTGGTATGGGCATGATCACCCCGCACCACAACAAGTCTTGCACTGCCCCCAGCAGGGCAGTCCGACGAGCCGGAAGGAGAGGCAGATTTGAGGGAAATAATCTGTTTGGTGGACAAGAAAGAAACTATCTTGTACCCCGAGGTGATCACCTCGCAGACCCACTGGTCGGAGAGCAGGGAGGTCCACCGAGCTGCAAACCTGCAAAGCTGTCCCCCCACCCAGGAGTCAGGCGGGGGCAAAATTTCATGCGATAGCAGGCTTGTTTGGCTTGCGCACCCAGGGACACTTCTGTCCCCCAGCTGGACCTTTGTCCATTTGGGAGGGTCTGCCAGCAGGTCCTGACTGACAAAAATACAGCTTCTGTGTGGGAAAGGAAGGCCCCGGCTTACGGCGCGGCTCCTTCCCTTTAGTGGACTGAGGGAGAAGTGTGCTCTTACCTCCAGTGACATCCTTAATGATGTCGTCCAGTGAGGCACCAAAAAGCCTCCCACCCTTGAAAGGCAAATCTGCCAGAGTTTTCTTGGACGCTTGGTCAGCGGACCAGCATTTCATCCGGCGCAATACCACCACAGATGCGGAGGCCCTGGAGATTAAAGAGGTCGCATCCAGGGTTGCATCACAGACGTACACAAAAGTCCCTGTACCAACTGTTCGGCCAGTGACACGCATTCTGGAGGGAGATGATGCTCCTCCACAGTCTGGTGTAATATTTTAGCCCACTCAGTGAGTGCCTGGGACACCAAGGTAGCAGCCAATATAGGCCGCAATGCCGACCCCAGCATGGTGAACATGGAGCGGCTCACCGCTTCGGACCTCCTATCAGTAGGGTCCTTAAAAGGCAGGGGGGGTCGCCTTTCCCGGGATAGTGGTTACTTTATTTAACCGAGAGACCGGGAGATCAACGACCGGAGGAGAAGCCCATTTTTTCAAAAGGCTCTCTTCAAATGGGTAACGGACCTCCATGTTCTGAGGGACCGCAAAGGACCTCTGCGGCCATTCCCATTCCTTATCTATGAACTTGTCAAAGAAATCAACATAAGGAAAAACCTTAACAGAGCGGGTCGGTTTATGCGACCCAAAAAGGGACAGACCCTGCAGTGGAAGTCCCAGCTGTATCTTCCAGCTTGAGAGTGTCCCTCACAGCATTGATAAGTGCACTCACAAGTGCCCCGTCTTGCGCTGAACCGGACGAGGGGTCCTCCTCACTGGGAAGGTCCTGGTCCGCCTCTTCTGACACACCAGAATCGGGGTCCTGAGCCGCAGCCAGGCCCGAGTCCGAGTCAGAACATTACCCAGGCGGTGGGAGGGGGCGCTTTGTACCCCCCTTACGCCCGCACGCCGCTTCCACCCTGGCAACAGATGACTCCAGGACTGCCAACAAAGCATCCATGGGAACCGCAGGTGCAGTGGCACCAGTTTCTGCCTCTGGAATGTCTGGGGAAAAAAACGACAGCTTCTGACTCCATATTGCCCACTGACAGCCCTTAGGGACTTAGTCAAGACACCCGACACAAAAATTGTCCACCCTTCTTGCTGCACTGACCGGGGGGGGGTTACCCAGGGAACTCACCACCCAGCAAGAGACTGTTCAGTGCCGATGCCCGCTCTCCATCCACACACAGCATGTGACTGAGGAACCCTGTGAGGTGAATTGTGCCGTTCGCGCTGTTCAGGAAGCCAGCCAGCACTAGAGGCCAAAACCCACTCCAAAATGACCGCTGGGTGCCTCAGAAAAAAGCGTGCGGACAACAAGAAAATGGCCGCCCGCAATGCAGACCTGTCACAGCGCAGCCACAGCAAAATGGCCGCCAATGGGATCTTTCAATGCAATACCCAGGCAACAGAAAAATGGCGCCCAAACAAACGAGGTGGACGAGAAGGCCACAGCGGAGGCTTCCAAAGAAAATAGCTACCCCCTCACAGAGAGCGGGCCTGGACACCCCCACAGCCAGGACCTGGAGCCCCCCTACAGGTATTCCCCGGTCGCGGCGAGCCCCGCAAGGGGAGGAGGAAAAAGGATGACAGAGGGAGAGGCAGGAGAACTCCCCAACGACCCCCTTAGGAATGCCCAGCTGTTCCATCCCACCGAGGCAGGAGGAACTGTACTTACCCGTCCTTGTGAGGACCTGCTGGTGCGTTCCTGACAGACCTACAACTGAGCAGTACGGAGTAGCTGTTGGCCCGGTCCACTGTGATGGAGACAGCAAGCAGCCCGGTCATATGTGAACCCTGGAGCAATAGCTCACCGGCCACCCCTGGAGCCATGGGGTATGTCGTGGCCAACCCAGCGTGTAGCTAATGCCTGCTCACGGTCACCCAGCTGGCAGTTGATAGATTTCTTAAAATAAAATCATAAAATAAAAATTTCTTCCAGACCTTGGGCCCAAAAGGGAGCCAGGTCCTTCTCTACTAGGCAGAAAAAAACTGAGCTGCTGACTGCAGAGCGGAGAGTTATGTCCGGAGGGACCGCCCCCTGGGAGGGGCTGTTCAACTCTGTTAAAGTAACATGTATTTATATATCCAACATGTTCTGCCTAGTCCTCTCCTATAGAACAGGAACATAACCCAACTGTCAAGAATTAAGAAGCTGTGTCTGTCCATGGACGAAAAGAGAAAACTGAGGTTCTTCCTGTGTAGGAGGGGTTATATAGGGGTGAACTTCCTGTTTGACTATATGCCGGTGTCCATCCACCAGTAGGTGGCGAATAACACTATGGTCATTATTATGGTTGCTCTGTGTCCCGTGATGTACGATAAAGAAAAGGTTAATGTTTGTGTTAAAGAAGAATGTGACTCCAAGGTTTCAGAACATTGGACAGAAACACGTATATTTTTTTCCCCTCTCTTGTCATGATTGAGAAAAGGAAAAGAGATGTGTTCACAAAGTGTGTTTTTAAGTGTTTTGTGAAATTATTTACTGCAAATATAGAAATTGGCAAAAATTCTCATCTTATTATTACATTATATTGGAGAGATTAAATGCGAATTGAGTGAATAATTTTACATATATCTTTGGTTTAAATATTTTAATAATATTTATTTTTAATTAATCATAATATATTGTTTGGATATATTTATAAATATGTACAGGCGGTCACCAGGTTACAAACTGTTGTATCCCTCCGTTTGTAAGTAGGAGCTGTTTGTAAGTCAGATGTTTGTAACTAGGGGACCGCCTGTATTGGTATATTTATATTAATATAAGGATCGCATAATCATTATGAATGATTATGCGATCATTATGTAACATTATGAATATTTTTAAAAGGATGGGAATTCTGGGTGTGAAACTGTGTATATAATGGTTATTGTAGGTCCAGCCACAAACACCTCATTCTCCAGAGATGTGAGGGGGAAAGTTAATTATGTAGATTGGACATTTAAAAAAACATATATCCGAGTTCCAGATGAGAAGTCTGACAGTTCATGGTAGTATATAGTTTCTTTAATAGCTTAACTCAAAAGGTTATTCGGGAATTACATTTGTTATGTTAAGCCATACAACACCGCCCCCTATTGGCCACTGTGAGTAAAGGTTCGATAGTGCCCCTATAGGTTATGGGCAGGAAATGACATGTGTTTGACGTCACTTATGACGTGCAAGGCAAATACACACCCACATTCTAGGGGGAATATAGAAGGTATACACGACAGGGAGGGAGATTTAAACAATGGAAGGAGAGCGAGCAGGAGGGAAACAGAACAGAGAAATGTAGCAATGGTAGAGAAGTCCTTTGGAACACCCAGCTGATACCTCTCAAAACTGATTTCTTAAATCTCTGGTAAAGTATTAATTTATACCTTTTGGTAGTTGAAGTTGTTTGAGCATATGCTTAACTAACCTAATCAATGTTGGTAGTTTCAGTTTTGGAGTGAAATGAATTCTAACTGCAGTATGAATTTGTTTTTCTTTTAAACAAAGATACATATCTTTTTATATGTCAACAAAACGGACTTCAAAAGTCTCATAATTGGATTACGGTAGTTAAAAGTATGTGTTGAAACATATTTTTAAATAAAGATACATTTAGAATAAAATTTAAAGGGGTTGTAAAGGTTAGTTTTTTATTTTCTAAATAGGTTCCTTTCAGCTAGTGCATTGTTGGTTCACTTACCTTTTCCTTTGATTTACCTTCTAAATGTTTTTTTTCTTTGTCTGAATTTCTCACTTCCTGTTTCTCCTCACTAAACTTCACACCATCATCCGAGTGGTGTTGAGTCAGCCAGAACAGCTTACTGAACAGCTTACTGAGGAGGAACAGGAAGTGAGAAATTCAGACAAAGAAAACAAAAATTTAGAAGGGAAATCTAAGGAAAAGGTAAGTGAACCAACAATGCACTAGCTTAACCACTTCAGCCCTGGAAGAATTTACCCCCTTCCTGACCAGAGCACTTTTTGCGATGCAGCACTGCGTCGCTTTAACTGACAATTGCGCGGTCGTGCGACGTTGAACCTAACCAAAATTGACGTCCTTTTTCCCCCACAAATAGAGCTTTCTTTTGGTGGTATTTGATCACCTCTGCGGTTTTTATTTTTTGTGCTATAAACAAAAGAAGAGCGACATATTTGAAAAAAATGCAATATTTTTTACTTTTTGATTTAATAAATATCACAATTTTTTTTTTTTAAAACAATTTTTTTTCTAAGTTTAGACCGATACGTATTCTACATATTTTTGGTAATTTTTTTTTGCAATAAGCGTATATTGATTGGTTAGCGCAAAAGTTATAGCGTCTACATAATAGGGGATAGATTTATGGCATTTTTATTTTTTTTATTTTTTTTACTAGTAATAGCGGCGATCTGCGATTTTTATTGTGACCGTGACATTGCGGCAGACACATCGGACACTATTGGCGCGTTTTTGGGACCATTCACATTTATACAGCGATTAGTGCTATAAAACTGCACTAATTACTGTGTAAATGTGACTGGCAGGGAAAGGGTTAACACTAGGGGGCGATCAAGGGGTTAATATGTTCCCTATTGAGTGATTGTAACTGTAGGGGGAGGGGATTCACAAGGGGAGGAGACCGATCTGTGTTCCTCTGTACTGGGAACACACATCGGTCTCCTCACCTCTGACAGGAGGTGGATCTGTGTGTTTACACACACAGATCCACACTTCTGCCGTGATCGTGGGCAATCGCGGGTGCCCAGCGGACATCGCGACCGCCGGGCACACTCACCGGGTCACGAGCGTTGCCGCAGGTGCGCGCGCGCGCGCCGGCGGCGGCGCGCGCGCGCCCCATAGACGGCCGGGAAAAAAGGACGTCATATGACGTCCGCCCGGAGGGAGGGAGGGTTCCTGCCGGCGTCATATGTCTATGACCCGGTAGGAAGTGGTTAAAGGAACCTATTTAGAAAATAAAAAACAAACCTTTACAACCCCTTTGAGGTCTTGGTTAAATTACCAAGTTTGTATCTGGTTAACAAGATTGTCCATATACCGTAAAAGAGGTTACATAGTTAGGTTGAAAAAAGACACAAGTCCATCCAGTTCAACCATAAAAATTTTTTAAAAAAATACATACAATCCCATATACCCAATTCTGTACCCACAGTTTAAAAACTTGTAAATCTGTTTGTTTGAGAAGAAATCGCAACTTGTTAAAATCAACACCTAGTTTGTTTTCATAGTCTGTAAAGCCACGGAAAGCCATTTACTAAGCCGTCATGAAGTGTTGAGACATGGTATTTTTGTAACAAGAGCTTGTGGTAAAATTTCTCATCATCTAGATTTAAAAATGATATATTCTTTGTATCATCACCAATTATATTTGATATTATTTTGAACCGAATTTTTAGTTAATATATATTTTAGCACGCCACTGTATTCCTTTTTGTCTTCAAACTAGCATGGATAAAAAGGAATTTTGATTAATTGGTTGATTCATGGAAAGACATGAAAATCTCCATAACCATAGATTTTTGCATATTTCCATAAATATAATACTGTTAATATTTCAGTATAAACATCTGACAATATGTAGGAACTTCAGCAGAGCTCAATCTTACTTTGCAAACTGAATTTAAAAAAAAATACTAATAATTCACAGAAACTTTCTACAAGATGCACAAAGAGGGAAATTGTAATTTACCTTCTTTCACTGAACACAAATAAAGCAGAAAGCCCAGCTCCAGCCAAAAGTTTATATTTTGTTTTCAATAGGGTGAGAAAGGATAATAAATTTCAAGTCAATGGGTCTGAACTGCAACAGTTCTGCTCCGCACTCAGCTGCGGCATAGTGGTATGGGCATTTCAGGGTTAAAGCAGGCAGTCAGGAGGTGACATATCCTCCCAGCCCGTTAACCACACTTTGAAAAGCGATCCGCTGCAGATTGCTCTTCAGAAGGGTGTAAAGGGCTGAGGAAGGGATGAAAAAGGACTGAGGAAGAGTTAGAACACCTGATTTTTTTTTGTTGTCTTTGCCTTGCTGTGTCCATGAAAACTGCACCCCTCATTTCTTGAATGGCCTTCAAAAGTGACAGGAAGTAAAAGGAATCCCTAATGGGAGTCAGAGACAGAAATAAAAACCTGACAGAAACTTTAACTATTGGCTGTAGTTGGACTTCAACTTGCACAAAAATATGGAAAAATTTTGCCATACTTACCGTTATTTTCCTTTCCTGGGAGCTCATCATGTCAGCCTACGAATGGGTCAGCTCTGACCCCACAGGACAACCCCCTGCTCAAATAAAAAGGAGGGATTTTCCCATAACCCAGCGTTCCCAACGCGACCTCGCAACACAACACCAGGACGGGAAACCCTAGGCTGACATGATGAGCTCCCAGAAAAGAAAAATTACAGTAAGTATGGTAACAATTTTCCGTATTCCTGGGGCTAATCATGTCAGCCTACAAATTGGATATAGCTAGCATTAAAAGAAAGGGCAGGACCAAGCAAAATAAAAGAAAAAAACAAAAGGAAACTACACAGATTGAATGCAAACGAATTGTATCAAAAATCTGCACAGAAACAAGCACCAAAAAAGGTACCCAAAGCCTGGGAAGGGCCATCCATCACATCCAAACAGTAATAGTAGGTGGAAACATTAGGGGACTTTCCAGTGGAAATGCTGTAAGGCTGGCAGTTGAATCTTGGGGCGACTTGCCCACAAAGCCGATGTTGCCACTGTGGAATGCGCATGAACCCCCTCTGGAGGGGAAAGACCCGAAGCTACTTATGCCCATCTGATGGTTTGGACTAGCCAAGAGGAAAAGCATTCTAGGGTAGGGCCATTTAACCCATTTTAGGACTTACTGATAAACTAACCAGTTATCACCCAGCCTGAACTTCTGCGTTCTCTACAGATACCTTAGAAAAAATTACCTAAAAATTGTGTCCACCCTTGACCAATCTTCCTGTCCCAAAAAACTGCAGACAATTAAGATTGCACCACTTCCCAACTTATATGAAAAGGTCCAACCTTTCGAAGAAAATACGGAACTGGATTAAGAACCACTGTCTTGAAACAGCTCAAAATATGGAGACTTGGATGAGAAAGCTTGGATTTTTTCCAAGATCCCACTGGTTGTTGATTTAGCTATAAGGTTGCTTGCATAAAAACGTGCCACCAAACGGATCGTCCACACAATGAACAGTTAGAGCTGAAACGGTCGACAGCTGGACCGAACTGTAGCCAAGCCCTTTGTCTAGGGCTAATTGGAAGAATTCCAAGACCTTAATATGAGAGGAAGACTCAGGATTAAATCGAATAATCACTGCCACCCCAAAAGATCTTTTCCACACGCTATAGTACATAGCATTCAAGGATATCTTCCAAGATTCGAACAGCATCCACTGAACCGCTTCTGCTATGCCCACCTGAGCTAGCCTGCTTCTTACAAATAATAATACATCAGTGGAGCAAACAACAACTGCCACAACAGGGGAAAACCATGAATGGATCGTGTTCAGGATTAGAGAAGTTTGAGGAAAAATGTATACAGGCCAGAAAATCCAGAGCTGGGACAGAGCATCCTGAACCCTGGCTCTTGGATGGAAGAATCAGGAGAAGCACACTGGCAGCTGAGCACTGACAGGAGATGCCATTAAAACCACTTGCGGGGTGCCCCACTGAGTAAACAGTTGTAGGAAACATCCATTTGTTTAGATCCAGAAAGCATGTGCTCAAAAAGGGTCTGCTCACGTATTCTCCACCCCGGGAAGGTAAGAGACTGACAGGGACAACAGATTGCACTCCGGCAACCGAAAGATGTGTGCCGAAATCTGCCCAAGGCTTTTTATTCCCCCCCGATTTGACACATATGCTACTGTTGTCTGCCTGAATCCTCATGATTGCCCTGAAGCAGTGGTGCAAAGGTCAGTAATGCCTCCTGTGCCATCATCAACTCTAGAACGAGGAATCGCTCCTTTTGAGCTTTCTTGAGCAAACTGGTTCTGACAGTGAGTGACTGCTGGACTAAAGCAAAATTAAGGTGTTTGAGATGCCATCAAGCCTAGGCCACAGTGGGGACTGCTGCATTCATCTATACCCTCATATAAGGTTTTTCTGATGTCAAATGACTCATCTTCAGAGCGTGGACCATCAAGATCAAGAGGGGTATCTTCTTCTGTAGAAGAAACACCTTCCCCACTACTGTCGATTGAGACACCCAGATATTATAGCCTCTGTGAGGGAACTAGCTGGCTCTTGCTAAAGATGATCAACCAACCAAAACTCTTTGGCATCTCCAGGGCCTTCGCCCGATGAAGCAGAAGCCCTTCAAATTACTTCCACTACTTTCTGTCTAAAGGCATCTCACCAGCCTTAGAAAGGTGGAATTAAAAAGCAGACATAGGTCATCCTTCTACATATGTTCTTCTTTGGAAGAGTCTGAAGAAGGTTGGTCGGCCTGAGAAAGCTCTTAAAGTCCAGTTACTGGCTTCGGAAGGAAAACTGGACCTTGCACAAGGTGAGTCCAAACAGCTCTTTTAGAGTGTCTTGACCTTATGCTTAATGAATTGTGACAAATATGTCTAGCATCATCTTAATCCCCAACTGCCTGAGCAAAGCAGGATTCATAAAAGTCATGTTAATGCACATCTTGGCAGAGCCTGAAAGAGGACTGCTTTTTCTGGGAAGCAGATGGGCACTATCCCCTACCTTCTTTAGTAGCGCTGGTCTTTGGGTTTGGCATTTGCTTTTCTGCAGAAAAAGAAGCCAAGCAAAAACATTGAGCTTGTTCAATGACTATTAAGCAGCAGTGAAGTGACTCCTCCATAAGGAAGCTCAGTAACCCAGTAATAAGGAAAATGTCCACTCCAGCCATGATATTGCACGGCTTCACCATTGAGAACGATTTACACTCATATGGCACCCCAGAGACTAGCAGAGGGATATCATACAATCCCATATACCTAATTCTATACCCACAGTTGATCCAGAGGAAGGCAAAAAACCCCAGCAGATCACAATCCAATTTGCTACAGCAGGGAAAAAAATTCCTTCCTGATCCCCCGAGAGGCAATCTGATATTCCCCGGATCAACTTTACCTATAAATGTTAGTACCCAGTTATATTATGTACATTTAAGAAAGAATCCAGGCCTTTCTTAAAGCAATCTACTGAGCTGGCCAGAACCACCTCTGCAGGGAGTCTATTCCACATTTTCACAGCTCTTACTGTGAAGAAACCTTTCCGTATTTGGAGGTGAAATCTCTTTTCCTCTAGACGTAAAGAGTGCCCCCTTGTCCTCTGTGTTGACCGTAAAGTGAATAATTCAATACCAAGTTCACTATATGGACCCCTTATATATTTGTACATGTTGATCATATCCCCCCTTAATCTCCTCTTCTCAAGAGAGAATAAATTCAGTTCCTCTAATCTTTCCTCATAGCTGAGCTCCTCCATGCCTCTTATCAGTTTGGTTGCCCTTCCCTGCACGTTCTCCAGTTCCCCAATATCCTTTTTGAGAACTGGGGCCCAAAACTGAACTGCATATTCCAGATGAGGTCTTACTAATGATTTGAACAGGGGCAAAAAGATATCTCTCTCTCTGGAGTCCATACCTCTCCTAATGCAAGAAAGGACTTTGCTCGCTCTGGAAACCGCAGCTTGGCATTGCATGCCACTATTGAGCTTATGGATCTACCAAAACCCCCAGATCCTTCTCCACTACGGATCCCCCCAGTTTCACTCCCCCTAGTATGTATGATGCATTCATATTCTTAGCCCCCAAGTGCATAACTTTACATTTATCAACATTAAACCTCATCTGCCACATAGTCGCCCAATTAGACAGAGCATTGAGGTTGGCTTGTAAATTAGCGACATCCTGTAAGGACGTCATTCCATTGCATAGCTTAGTGTCATCTGCAAAGACAGTAATGTTACTTTTGATCTCAGACCCAATATCATTTATAAAGATATTAAAAATTAAGGGTCCCAACACTGAACCTTGGGGTACACCACTGATAACCTTAGACCATTCAGAGTAAGAATCATTAACCACAACTCTCTGAATTCTGTCTTTTAGCCAGTTTTCTATCCATTTACAAACTGATATTTCCAATCCTGTAGACTTTACCTTACACATGAGCCGTGTGTGGGGAACTGTATCGAACGCTTTTGCAAAATCCAAGTATACCACACATCCACAGCCACCCCCGTCCAAGGTTTTACTTACCTCTTCATAAAAAGAAATCAGGTTTGTCTGACAACTTCTGTCTTTCATGAATCCATGCTGCCTGTTGCTTAAAATATTTTTTTCCAGCAAGAACTCATCTATGTGGTCTTTTATGAATCTCTCCAGTATCTTCCCAACTATAGAAGTTAAACTAACAGGTCTATACTTACTTGGTAAAGACTTTTTTCCCTTTTTAAATATAGGCACCACATTGGCCCTGTGCCAATCCAGTGGTACTATTCCTGTCATTAATAAGTCCCTAAAAATTAGATACAATGGCTTTGAAATTACAGAGCTCAATTCTTTTAGGATCCGTGGGTGTATGCCATCTGGTCCAGGTGCTTTATCCACCTTTATTCTGTCTAAATATTTCTGGACCATATCACTTTTGAGCCATTGTGGATTTGGGGCTGTATCACTACCACCCCCATTTTGGACATGAGCTCCCCCATGCTCCATTGTATACACAGAGCTGAAGAAAGTATTTAATAAATTAGCTTTCTCTTTGTCCCCAGTCACCCACTCTAGATTATTTTGTAAAGGGCCTACATGCTCAGACTTGACCTTTTTACTAATAATATATTTGAAGAATTTTTGGGGGTTTGTCCTACTATCTTTTGCAATCTGTCGTTCGTTTTGAGTTTTTGCATCCTTGATTTCCTTTTTACATATCCTGTTATATTCTTTGTAACATTTAAATGACACTAGTGTTCCCTCATTTTGATATTTTTTAAAAGCTCTTTTCCTGTAGTTTATAGCTTTAACTTTGGCCGTGAGCCACATAGTCCTGGAGAGCAACCCCTTGGAAAATTTGCTCTCTTAAAATTAAGTGTTTTTAACTTTCCCGTATGTGAAGCGAACATCAAATGAAATCATGTTATGGTCACTGCTACCCAGGTGTTCCTTTATCTGAACATTAGTAATACGCTCTGCATGGTTTGAGATTACCAGGTCCAACAGAGCATCATTCCTAGTTGGGGCCTCAAACTGGACCATAAAATTGTCCTGCAATAGGTTTATAAATTTTTGCCCTTTAACTGTCCCAGCAGTGCCATTACTCCAGGCAATTTCTGGGTAGTTAAAATCCCTCATTATTATCACCGTCCCAGCCCTTGCAGCCCTTTCCATCTGTGCAAGGAGCTGAGTCTCCACCTCTTCATTAACATTGGTCTATAACAAACTCCAATGATTAACTTTGAACTACGCACATCTGTATGCAATTCCACCCATAATGCTTCAGACTCATCCCACTCTCCATCCACCAGGTCCTCTTTCACACTCACTTTAAGATCACTTCTCACATAGAGACAGACCCCTCCACCTTTCCTTTTTACCCTGTCTTTCCGAAAGAGTGCATAGCCAGGAATATTAATAGCCCAGTTGTGTGAAGAATGAAGCTAAGTTTCAGCAATACCGATTACATCATAGCTCTCCTCATGCACCAGAGCTTCCAACCCACCTATTTTGCTTGGCAGACTTCTGGCATTGGTGAACAAACACTTTAATGCATGAATATATTTTGACCAGTCACATACTATCCTCTTGGGTGTTCCGAGATTGCAAATAGGACTTGCTACTATACTTACCTTGGGTTTATGTGCTTTGGTTACCCTACCAATAATGCCCCTAATACTACCCTCTGGAATATGTTCCACACTGACTCTCACCATCTCTGGACTCTCCCCCCCCCCCCGTCGCCTAGTTTAAAAACCACTCTAACTTTTTGGCCATCCTTATTCCCAGCTGATCTGCACCCTCCTCATTTAGGTGCAGTCCGTCCCTTCTATAGTACTGGTTATCGACTGAGAAGTCAGCCCAGTCCCCCAGGAACCCAAACCCCTCCTTACTACACCAGCTCTTCAGCCACTTGTGGAACAGGATGGACAGCCCACAGTTTATTCAGGCTAGGTAGGAGTCATGTGCCCATTTCCTGGACCCGGTCCCTTCCCAGGGTGAGTGAAAACTACTCCTTAAGACCCGGTTCACATAGGGGGCGGCACGACTTGTCCCGCGACTCTGCCGGGCGATCTCCACACGACTTCAGAGGCGACTTGCAAAATGACTTCTGTATTGAAGTCAATACAAGTCGCCCTGAAGTCGCCCCCAAAGTAGTACAAGAACCTTTTTCTAAGTCGGAGCGAAATGAGTCGCTCCTAGTAGAACGGTTCCATTGTACAGAACGGGACGTGACTTGTCAGGCGGCTGAGTCGCCTGACGAGTCGTCCCTGTGTGAACCGGCTCTTAGAGTGTATCGACTACATGTTTACTGAATGCGAAAACCTGCTAGGCGTCATCATCTTGTCTTTGGCTGCTTCAAGCAGCAGGATTCATACAGTCATGTTCATTCAAATCTTCTCTTGGATGAGACTGAAGCGGATCGTTTGCCTGGGAAGTCCCTGAGACTGAACATTGCCAGAATAGGCAACCCCTGGAAAAAATAGGATTTTTATACTTACCGTAAAATCCTTTTCTATGAAGTCCATGGACGGACACAGCTCCTTTAGTCTTGACAAGTGGGTTATGTTTCGTCTATTAGGAGAGGAAAACATGTAATTATACCAAAGCTGAACAGCCCCACCCAGGGGGCGGTCTCTCTGGTCATAACCCCTCACCCTGCACTCAGCAGCTCAGTTCGTCAAAAAGCAGTACAAACTCAAACAGGAGGGGTGGGTGCTGTGTTCGTCCATGGACTTCAGAGAAAAGGATTTTATGGGGAGTACAAAAATCCTATTTTCTCTTTCGTCCATGGACGGACACAGCTCCTTTAGTCTTGACAAGTGGGACGTCCCCAAGCAGTGTAAAAAAAAGAGCCGTGGGAACAGCAAGCAAACAAACTTCACCTCAAAACAAACAGAGCTCCTCAACTGAACCTTAAACAGCCGCCTGCAAAACCTTACGGCCGAAGCAAGCATCCGCAGATGCATGCACGTCAACCTCGTAAAATTTGGTGAAGGTGTGAACTGACGACCAGGTCGCCGCCTTACACGCCTGTGAGACAGACGCTTGTTGTCGAAAAGCCCAGGAGGCACCAATTGCCCTGGTCGAATGCGCTGTGACAGGAAAAGGAGGCGCCCGCCCTTTAAGGGCATAAGCCTGAATCACAATCTGTCTGATCCACTGAGAAATGGTGGCCGACGAGACCGCCAGGCCTTTCTTTGGATCAGTCACTGACACAAACAGTGAGTCTGACCTCCGAAACGGAGCCGTGACAGATACACCCGCAGAGCACGTACCACGTCTAAGGAATGTAACACAACCTCTTTGGGATGCGACGGCCGAGGACACAAGGATTGAAGTAAAATGTCCTCCTTCAGATGAAAAGCCGAAACCACCTTCGGAAGAAACGAAGGCTGCGGGTGTAGCACCGCTTTATCTTTATGGAGGATCAAGTAGGGGGACTTGCAAGACAAGGCCGTCAACTCAGAAACCCTCCTGACAGATGTAATGGCCACCAGAAAGGCAACTTTCTGAGAGAGTGTTAAAAGAGGAATCTCTCTGATGCTCTCAAAAGGGAGGTTTTTTGAAGTACCCAGAGCACCAGATTCAAATCCCACAGAGGTAGTGGTGGTCGAACCGGAGGAGCCACATTGCACAAACGTACTCACCAGTGAATGACCCGCCAGGGGTCGTTGAAAGAAAAAAGCCAAGGCTGAAATCTGCCCCTTTATTGTGCTTAAGGCAAGTTTCTGATCCACTCCACGCTGTAGAAACAGCAGGATCCTGGAAACCGAATATGCCCGTGGACGCCAAGCCATCTCCTCACACAGAGATGTCTGCCTTCCACGTGCGATGGTAGATCTTCCGAGAAGATGACTTCCGTGCCCTCAGCATAGTGGAAATTACTGAATCGGACAGGCCTCGGTCCCTGAGTACCCGGCTTTCAATAGCCATGCCGTTAAAGCCAGCGACTGTAAAGCAGGATGAAGTATGGGACCTTGCGACAGAAGGTCCTCCCGCATCGGCAGTCGCCAAGGGGCATCCACCACCAGGCACAACAGGTCGGCGTACCAGGGACGCCAAGGCCAATCTGGGGCAATTAGGATTACCGGAATCCCCTCGGTCTCCACTCTGCGGAGCAGACGAGGAAGCAGTTTCAGTGGGGGAAAAGCATAGATCAGCCGATACTGTCCCCACGGGGCCACTTACGTGTCCGTTGCGTCCGCCCAGGGATTTTTTGACCTGGCCACAAACCTCAATACCTTCCGATTGAGTGGAGAAGCCAGGAGATTCACGTCTGGCGTGCCCCATTTTAGTCAAAGGAGTTGAAACACATCCAGGTGTAGCGACCATTCTCCTTGGTCCAGCATCTGGCAACTTAGGTAGTCCGCCTGCCAGTTTTCTACGCCCAGGATGTATATGGCCGATAGAGCCGGCACGCTCCTTTCTGCCCACCGCAGGAGGTGAGCGCCCTCCGATGCTGCAGCCGAGCTCCTTGTTCCTCCTTGATGGTTGACATAAGCCACCGCTGTGGCGTTGTCCGACTGGATCCTGACTGGACGCCCCTGTAGCCTCTGTGATCATGTGGAGAGGCAATGCCTGATTGCCCGAAGTTCCAGTACATTGATCGGCAGGCGGGATTCTTCCTGTTTCCAGCTACCTTGTGTCACCTGGACCCCCCCAAACACCCCCCAACCAGTCAGGCTGGCGTCCGTCGTGATCACCGTCCAGTGAAAGGGAAGGAATGACTTTCCGGACCGAAGGGCCACCAGACCAGGGAAGTCCTGACTAGTTGGCTCACCCGGATTTGACAATCCAGGGACAACGGAGACTTGTCCCACTTGGACAGGATCTCCTTCTGCAAGACTCGAGTGTGGAATTGAGCATACGGTACCACCTCGAAGGAGGCCACCATGAGACCCAGGACTCGCATGCAAAAGTGACCACCTGTGGGATGCCAACAGCTTCACCGCCACCTGAAGAGCCTGCAATTTTTCTAAAAGGGAGAAAAACCTTCGCCTCCGAGGAGTCCAGGATCAAGCCCAGGTATTCCAGGCGCTGAGTCGGCACCAACACCGACTTCTGGAGGTTCAGTACCCAACCAAATTCTTGAAGGGTCTGACTGGCAATCGCTACATCCTCCTCTAATTCTGAGTCTGAAGCAGCTCTCAGAAGGAGGTTGTCCAGGTAGCCCACAATAGCGATACCTCGCTGTCACAGCAAGGCCAGAATCGGGGCAAGCACCTTGGTGAAAACCCTTGGTGCCGATGCCAGGCCAAAAGGGAGAGCCACAAATTGGTAGTGATCGTCCCCGACTGCAAAATGCAGAAATCTCTGATGCATATGGGGACATGCAAGTATGCGTCTTTGATGTCCAAGGATGCTAGAAAATCCCACGGATGGAGTGCAGCGACCACAGAGCGAACTGATTCCATCCTGAACCTTCGCACCTTTACAAAGGTGTTGAGGGCCTTGAGATCCAGGATTGGACGGACCCCGTCCTTCTTTGGGACTACAAACAGATTGGAGTAAAATCCCTGAAAACTTTCCTGGCAGCGGCACAGGTACTATCACCCCGCGCTTCAGCAGGTCCTGCACTGCCCCAAACAGGGCGTTCCGACGAGCTGGAGGAAGATGAAGGTTTGAGGGAAAAAAATCTGTTTGGTGGACAAGAAAGAAATGCTATCTTTTACCCTGATGAAACCACTTCGCAAATCCACTGGTCGGAAAGCAGGGAGGTCGACCGAGATGTAAACTTGTTTGGCTTGCGAACCCAGGGACGCTTTTGTCCCTCAGCTGGCCCCTTGTCGGCCTGGGAATGCTTACCTGCGGGCCCAGACTGCCGAAAAAAAATGCTTCTGAGCGGAAAAGGAGGGCCCAGGCCTGCGGCGTGGCTCCTTACCTTTTCTGAATTGTGGGAGCAGTGTGTGCTTACCCCAGTGACATCCTTAATAATGTCATCCAGCGAGGCTCCAAATCAGGCCACGCAGCACCACAGCAGATACTGAGGCTCTAGAAAGCAGGGGAGCTGTGTCCAGGGCTGCATCGCAGACATATTTGAGGCCATGCACCAACTGGTCAGCCATTTCTACGCTGACCAAGGAAACCTGTTGTCTTTCCAACTCCTGGTGCAAAATTTTAGCCCATTCTGTAAGTGTCTGACACCAGAGCCACAGCCAAAACTGTCCGTAATGCAGATCCCAGCATGGTAAACATTGACCGGGCCACCTCCTCGGACCTCCTATCTGCAGGGTCCTTAAATGCAGGGGTCCCCTCAACCGGAATAGTGGTTATTTTGTTTACCCGGGATACCGGGGGGTCCACAACCGGGGGAGATGGCCATTTTTTCAGAAGGCTCTCCTCAAAAGGGTAACGGACCGCCATGCGTTTTGGGACCGAATAGGTGCTCTACGGTCATTCCTATTCCTTGGCTATATACTTATCAAAATAAGTTACATAAGGAAACACCTTAGTAGTGCGGGTCGGCTTGTGGGACTCAAAAGAGACCGACACCTCAGCAGATGTCCCAGCCGCATCCTCCAGTTTGAGGGTTTCCCGCACTGCAGTGATAAGTGCTCCAACAAGCGCCTTGTCCTGCGCTGACCCGGACACGGAGTCTTCCTCACTGTCCGAATGGTCCTGGTCTGCATACTCTGACCCTTCAGAACAGTGTTCCTGTTTCACAGCCAGGCTGAGTCAGCGATTTCCCCAGAAGATGGTGGGGGAGGGGGCATTTTTTACCCCCCTTGCGCCCGCACACAGCTTCCACCCTGGCAACAAATGATTCCAGGACCGCTGACAGTGTCCACAGGTACCGCAGGTGCAGGGGCACCGGTTGCTACCACCGGAATGTCTGGGGAAGAAACGCCAGCTTCTGACGCCATGCTGACCCACACACTTGACAGCCACTCAGGGAACAAGTCAAGATACAAGAAAAGGCCCACCCTCCAAGCTGCCCAGACCGAGGGGTATTCCCAGAGGACCCACTGCCCTGACCAAGGCACTGCTTCAGCGCTGCCGTCCGCTCTATGCTCCTGCACAGTGTGTGCCTGAGATGTCTCTGACGTGATCTGCCGTTCGCGCCGTTCAGAATGACAAACCGGCGCGAGAGGTCCAGCCAATGTAAAAATCCCCACAAACATGGAAGCCGGTTACCTCAAGAAAAAAATAGCGCGAGCTACAAGAAAATGGCCGACCGCTGTATTAGCTATAGAAACAGCGTGGCTACAAGAAAATGGCCGCCAGCTGTATTATCATTAGGAACAGTGTGGCTTTCCGAGGTAAACATAAAAAGGCCACAGAAACACCGGGCCTCTGAGCGGAGGCCCCCCACAAGGCAGACCACCCACACTAGAGCAGACCCGGACACACCGTGCAGCCCCCAGCCAGGACCCGGAGCCCCCCTCAGGGACCCCCCGGTGAAGTACACAGCAGGCCCAGCAAAGCATGGGAAAGAGCGATGGACAGGAAGAGAGGACTAGAGACCCCCTAATCCACCACCCCAAGAATGCCCAGCTGTTCCATCCTGCCAAGACCGGAGGAACCTTACTTACCCGTCCCTGCGAGGACTGCTGGACGCATTCTTGACAGACCCATCACAGAGTAGTACAGAGTGGCTTTCGGACATGGCCCACTGTGACTGGAGAGCAGTTGCCCAGTCATATGTGGGCCCCGGAGCATATAAATCACCGGCCACCCCTGGAGCAAACGGGGTATGTCATGGCCGACCCAGCGTGTAGCTAAAGGCCTGCTCACGCTTGATGGCCGGACTGGGGAGACTACAAGGATCTATATTACCCAGCCTGTCACCCAGCCAGCAGTTGATAGTAGATCTCAGGATCCAAAATTGAACATAAAAAAAATAAAAAAGTTCTCCAGGACCAATGAGCCCCTAGGGAGCCAGGTCCTTCTACACTAGGCAGAAAAACTGAGCTGCTGAGTGCAGGGTGAGGGGTAATGAACAGAGGGACCGCCCCCTGGGCGGGGCTGTTCAGCTTTGGTATAATTACATGTTTTTGTATATCTAACATGTCTGCCTAGTCCTCTCCTAATAGACGGAACATAACCCACTTGTCAAGACTAAAGAAGCTGTGTCTGTCCATGGACGAAAGAGAAAACTCCTTTTAGGGCCAGTTCACACCACATGCAGTTCCGTGAGCTTTTTTTTCTGCACTAAAAATGCATGCACAGTGTTTTCCATGTATTCCAATGGCTCTAGTTAACACCAATGCCGTCAGTTCCAGTCAGTCTCTGCACCGGAAACTCACTGGAACTGACTGCACTGGTGTGAACTAGAGCCATTGGAATACATGGAAAACACTGTGCATGCATTTTTATGGCCAGTTCACACCACAAAAATGCACTCATTTCAGTTTTTGCTCACAGTTCACCCCACACAGTTCCAGTACATTTTTTATACAATTTGCTAGGTTCCAGTACAGTTCTTTGCAGAAAAAATGCAGCACGCTCTACTTTTTTTTCTTCACCGGAAACTGACTGCACTGGTGTGAACTAGAGCCATTGGAATACATGGAACACACTGCATGCATTTTTACTGCAGATTAAATATGCACAGAACTGCATCAGGTGTGAACTAGCACTTAGTGTATTGATCACATGCTTTAAATAAGAACAACTGATGCGTCAAAACATGTGGTTGCCATCATCCCTGAGATTAATTTGTGTGAAAAACCTCTGATGTTGGTATTTGCAACGAGAACAAAATATATAGAAAAATATAAATTTATTTGTACAAAAATATCATTGTATACAATACATGTAATGTGTTGAAAACATTAAAATATGAAAATGAATGAGAAACAAATTATACAATAGCCAGGATTAAAAACCTGCAGATCATCCAGAGACATTCAAAAGATGGCTTTATCCAACGCGTTTCAAACAATTTACAAAATAGTTCTTCCTCAGGGTATTTAGCTTGTATCTTTGTCTTCAACAAATTAAAAAAAAAAATTTAGTACAACAAATATTGACCCATTATCCCACACCCCCAACGGTGCAAGTAAAGGGTAACTCACTTCATCATATTTATTAAAGCATGTACATTTCCCATGAAGATCACATCACTGATATGGATTCGTCTCTCCGTGTGCCTCTAAAAACTGCCCCACCTCCTATGACGGATCAGGATAAATTATCCAATAGTGTGGCGCCTATAAAAAGTCCACTGAATAAGAAGGACATAAAAGAGGGGGACAACTTGTAAATTCCAAAAAAGATACATAAAAGATGGTATCCTATGGGTAGGAAGGAGTTGCTAGACTCACCATATGTCCATCAAGTGGTCCAAGGAAAAATGTTCCCAAAAGAATCATCCAGGAACCTCTCATAAGTTCCTACTGGTTACCCAGCAAATCTACATAGAGCTCCTCCGCCGATCAGCAGAGGAGAGGGAATGACGCCATATGATCCCTCGGTCGTCCTTTTAAACCCCTCTGCTCTGCTTCATTGGCTGGAACCGATCACATGACACATCAGCCAGGGTTGGCGGTGCATCATGGGTATCCATGGTGACGCGACGCGCACCCCAAGTGGGCCACGTCAGCAATGAATTTAGATCCGATCACATGACACACTAGCCAATGTTGGCGAAGCGTCATGGATATCCATGGCGATGCGGCGCGCACCCCAGGCGGGCCGTGTCAGCAGTGAATCTGGAGCCATGCCTGCACCTCGGGATTGGTCGTGCTGCGTATGCGACGATACAGAGCAACCCACATGCATGCGTGTCAACAGATGCGCGCCGCGAGTTGTATCCCAGAAACAAACTCTCCAGATGGAACCGATGGCTATGCCCGCAACCCAAAGATGCGGACACCGCCATGTTGGAAAGGGGCAAAAGATGTTAAAGGGCCCACAGGCGAGTCCCAGATCGGGACAAGATGGACAGTGGCAGCCAAATGGGGCAGAGTAGGTGCAAAGAGTGGATGCATGGAGGGTAAAACCACTCAAAGGGTAATGATCCACAATCCCTCATGGATGTTACCGAGGGATAATAATGGACCAGGGACAAAAACCACTGGTGCCAAAATCTCCCAGGTGATACCCAGGAGAATAGCAGGGCCAAATAACACAGTTTGTGTATGGCCCCCCCTGGCACCGGATAGGAGGGAAGGGCAGTATGAGGCAAAAAAAACACAGAGAGAACCAAATACCAAAAGAAACATACAATCTCAGACATGAATGTGACATATGCGAAATGCAAATACTCAATACATATTATATCTGATATAAGTCTAGTCACATACTACGTTCAATAACATAGGTCATGCTCTAGAACAGTCAGATTCCTAAACCAAAACAAAAAAAAATATATAACAAAAAACCCAACGTGTGTATCCTGTGTCTCAGGATTGGACCGACTTCCACCCCCACAGGTTAAGCCGGAGTGAATGACTGCAAGAAAGAAAATACAGTATACAGAAAAGGGTGCAGAAGAGCGGAGCATAATAAAAAGCATCCAGGCGATTCATTGGCCTTAGATGTGACCATCCTGGGGTGTTAATCGGTCTTACCCAAACTATAGCCTTCTAAAAAAGGTCTAAAACTTTAAATTTCATTAAGGCCTGGGGGTGTTGTTACATTAAAGTTGTTGTAAACCCGTTTTATAAAAAAAACTAAAAAAACAAACACCTGCAAGACAAAGCCATAATGAGCTAGTATGACTAGCATACTATCTCATTATGCATCACTTACCTTAGATCGGGGCCCCCGGAGCCGTCCTCGTCTCCCCCTCCAGCCGCAGCCATCGCTCCACAGATACCCGGAAGGTTACTTCCGTGTATCGCCGCTCCGGCCAATCACAGCTGTAATTGGCCGGAGCGGCGAAGACGTCACTCCGTGCATGCGTGCGGGAGCGGTCAAATCCGGCAAAGCCGGATTTGTGAATGGGGATTAACCCTGTGAATGCACCGTTGTCTACGGCGTGCATGCGCCGTAGACAACGTTGTAAAATCTTTTGGCAAATATCTCCTAAACCGTGTAGGTTTAGGAGATATTTCTTGTACCTACAGGTAAGCCTTAATCTAGGCTTACCTGTAGGCGCAAGTTGTAATGGAGGGTTTACAACCACTTTAAAAAGGTACCTGATCCAGCGCATCTTCCGCTGGAGCAGGACCTTGTTTCAATCACCTCCCCTACGTGGTATGTGGATCCTCTCCACCACTGGAAAAAAATCACTTTCGGCATTCTATACTTGTGCTTCCTTGCAACATGTCTTCCCAGAGGGAGGTAAAGATTTCCTATTTTTATGCTGTGCATGTGTTTCTCTATCCGCTTTCCGAGTTCCTGTCTAGTTTTCCCTACAATGAAGGCCCCACACTGGCACCTCATGAGATAGACAGACAACACCCTGCGTTCTGCAGTTCGCAAAATGCCTGAGCGTGAATGTCTCCCCATTTGGTAGAGCCAAAGTGGACGCCCCGCCAATGACAGGACACTGGGAACATGCACCACAAGGATAGGTACAAAAAGGTTCTGCAAGTATCTTTCCTTGCCTCCCCCTTGTACTCACTTTGTACCAACATTTTTCCAATAGATCCCGCTTTTTTGAAGGTAATCTGAGGTTTAAAGGGTACGAATTTATTCAGAATTGGATCATCCGTGAGGATTGACCAATATTTATTAATACATTCTTCTAATTTTCAAATGTTTGTTTGAATAGTTCATAATGATTCTGGAGACATTTCCCTCCTTGTTCTTTTTCTTGAGGGGTTTAAAGATTAGATCATGTCTCTTAATACCCTGAACCCGATTGAATACCTTCTTTAAGCATGTTTTGGTGTAGCCTCTGGCCATCATGCGATTGCTTAATTCGTCCGATTCCCTTTGGAAATCGATATCAAAAAGGTACAATTCCTTCTAATACGAAGGAATTGACTATAGGGGATGGATTTTTTGAGGGCTATCGGATGGAAACTATCCGCATGTAACAGTGTTACCTGCAGTTTCCATTCTGTATAGTTTACTGCTGATCTTGCCCTGCATGTCTTTACATATACTGATGTCTAAGAATCTAACTTCTTTCAAATCATACGACATTGTAAAGAATAAATTCAAATCGTTAGTATTCATTCATTTCAGGACCTCCTTTAGATCATCTTCTGATCCATCCTAAACTATAAAAATATCGTCTATGTAGCGCTGCCACATTAAAATGTGGCTAGCGTACATAGAAGCATGATCCCCCAAAAGGAAACCTTTCTCCCACTCCCCCAGGTACAGATGGGCATATGAGGGTGCGCAGCACGTCCCCATAGCCACCCCCTGTACCTGGAGGGTGGGAGCCCTTGAAAAGAAAAATGTTATGCTGCAAAATGAAGTCAAGCATTTGCACAATAAAGCGATTACATTTCCAATCAGTGGTGGGTCGTTGTCGCAACACTCGATTAATGACCTGGATTCCTAAGTCATGTGGTATACCATTATAGAGTGATTCCACATCGACTGACTAAAAAGGCTGTTTGGGGAATGACTAGATCTTCTAATATCTGTAACAGATGAATCATATCCTTAGTGTATGAGGGAAGATCTAATACATTAGGTCTTAAGTATTGATCGATGATCCGACTGGCTTCCTCTGATATTGACCCATTACCTGAGATAATGGGTCTTCCTAGTGGATTGTATAGATTTTTATGTACTTTCGGAAGGAAGTACATTGTTGGTAAGCGTGGATACCTAGTATGGACAAAGTCCCAGGTATCTTTATCAATGGCACCATCCCTAAATGACTCATCCACCAGCTGAAACAATTCTCCATTCCCTATCGACTGTAGATGGGGAAATCTTCCAATAACTGTGAGGGGGTTAGCTCGGCAGCGGGTGTGTGTGACCCCCGGGATGGGCTCCCCACACAAAACAGGCCCAGCAAACGGAGGTTGTGGTTTTCAAAATCAAAAAGGTGCGGTTTATTTTCTATTTACAGTGACAAAACACAGCAAAGCAAAAGAAACATAACCAAAATAAATCCTGGTCAAGTTGACCTCTGACTAAACATACAGGTTTCCTAACTAACAACTGGGATCAGCCTAGTGCTGTCCTAGTCCCTAAGTCCCTGGTTTTAAATGTCCAAGCAAATAGCCACACAGGCTTTGTCTCACCGCACAGGGGTTCACTCTCCCTAGACAGTCCACACAGGTCTGGTTCCAGGCATGAGCTAACATCTAATGAAGCTGGGAGTTCTTATAGAGGCCTAAATGAGCTGACAAGCTTCAGCTGGTCTCATCAACTCCCTGTCTGCACGACGCCCAGCCCTCTCCCTAGAGGTATGAGTCATCCATGAGCCCACTAGCCTTATACAACTCTCCACCTAGTTGTATAAGTCGGCGTAAAGCCTGAATCTGGGCGAAATATATCTACCCCCCTGGATGCAACCAGGTGACTTTACCTTCCTGCTGTCACATACCCCCCCCCCTCTTGTTTTAACCTCGGGGTTGGAACACCAGCAATCAGGCATTCATGTACTCGAGACAAAGCATCCACATTCCCCATTTGAACGCCAGGGCGATGCTTTACTGTGAAGTTGAATTCCTGGAGGGCCAGGAACCACCTATTCACTCTTCTATTTGTTTCCTTGTTTTGAGCCATCCACTTTAACGGAGCGTGATCCGTAACCATGTCAAAGTGCCTACCTAGCAGGTAGTACCGAAGGGAATCTAGAGCCCACTTCACCGCTAAACACTCCTTTTCAACGGTGGCGTAATTTACCTCATGGGACTTCAACTTCCTGCTGAGGTAAATGACTGGGTGCTCTTCCCCGTTCCAGACCTGGGACAATACTGCTCCTAACCCCACATCTGACGCATCACTTTGTACGACAAAGTCTTTAGAGAAGTCGGGTGAGTACAACACTGGCTGGCTACATAAGGCTTGTTTCAAGAATTGGAATGCTGCCTCAGCCTCGGGGGTCCATTTAATCATGACCGACCCTTTCCCCTTCGTCAGGTTGGTTAGGGGCACAGCCTTAGAAGCAAAGTGGGGAATGAATCGCCGATAATACCCAGCGATTCCCAGAAAGGCTCGTACCTGCTTCTTGCTGTTGGGACGTGGCCAACTCTGGATGGCCTCGACTTTGTTGAGTTGGGGTTTTATTACTCCAATCCCAATGGTGTACCCAAGATATTTGGCCTCCTCCTGCCCAATGGTACACTTCTTGGGGTTAGCCGTAAACCCCGCTTCCCGAACAGAGTCCAGGACTGCTTGCACTTTTGGCAGATGTGAGGCCCAATCTGTGCTATGGACAATTACATCATCCAGGTAAGCCGCAGCATACTTCCGATGGGGCCTCAGCATCTGGTCCATTTTCCGCTGGAATGTGGCCGGCGCATTCTGTAACCCGAACGGCATTCTTTTATATTGGAACGCCCCGTCTGGGGTTACAAATGCGGTTTTCTCTTTGGCCGACTTGGCCAGGGGGATTTGCCAATACCCTTTTGTGAGGTCAAGAGTCGTCATGTATCGGGCTGTTCCCAGCCGGTCGATCAACTCATCTATACGTGGCATGGGGTAGGTGTCAAATTTTGTAACTTTGTTCAACTGACGAAAATCGTTACAAAATCGCCAGCTCCCATCCGGTTTAGGCACCAACACGATGGGACTAGACCAATCACTTTGGGACTCCTCTATCACCCCTAAGTTCAGCATTTTCTGTACTTCCTCCCGTATTGCCTCCCGTCGAGCCTCTGGGATCCGATAGGGTTTTAACTTCACCCTTTCACCGGGCGGGGTAATGATGTCATGCTCTACCCCAGATGTTTGTCCCGGCAGCTCAGAGAATACCTCCTTGTTGCGAAGCACAAACTCCTTAACCTCCTGTTGTTGGGGTTGTGACAAGGTGGCTGCTATTCCAACCTCAGGAATCACGCAACCAGTTTGAGCTGGTGACCAAGTGTCTGCGACTAGGGACTCTCTATCCCTCCAGGCTTTCAACAGATTAACGTGATAGATCTGTTCGGGCTTTCGCCTTCCTGGTTGTCTGACCTTGTAATTCACTTCGCTCACTTTTTCCATTATCTCGTAGGGGCCTTGCCATTTGGCAAGGAATTTACTTTCAACCGTAGGGACAAGTACCAATATCCTATCCCCCGGGGAAAAGGTACGGGTCTTGGCTCCACGGTTGTACACTCTCTGCTGTGCCAACTGCGCTTGGGCCAAATGTTCCTTCACGATGGGCATTACCTGTGCAATTCGATCTTGCATCAGGGCGACATGCTCAATCACACTCCTGTGGGGAGAACTCTCACTTTCCCAAGTTTCCTTGGCAATATCCAACAGCCCTCTTGGGTGTCTCCCATACAGTAACTCAAAGGGGGAGAATCCCGTAGAGGATTGGGGCACCTCCCTAATAGCAAACATCAAATAAGGAAGTAAACAGTCCCAATCCTTTCCATCTCTATCCACCACTTTCTTCAACATTTGTTTTAGGGTTTTGTTGAATCTTTCAACCAGCCCATCGGTTTGGGGGTGATACACAGACGTACGCAATTGCGTCACTTTGAACAATTTACACAGCTCTTTCATAACCCGGGACATAAAGGGTGTACCTTGGTCCGTAAGCAGTTCTTTACAAATACCCACCCGGCTAAAAACAAGAGATAGCTCTTTGGCTATGGTTTTGGCCGAGGTATTTCGGAGAGGGATCGCTTCTGGATAACGGGTGGCATAGTCCATTATAACTAATATGTACTGGTGCCCCCTAGCGGACTTGATTATAGGACCTACCAAATCCATGGCGATCCTCTCAAACGGGACCTCAATGATGGGTAGAGGGACCAGCGGGCTACGGAAATGTGGCATCGGGGCCAACCTCTGACACACAGGGCAGGAGGAACAATAATTTTCTATGTCCTTCATCACCCCCGGCCAATAGAATCTCTGTAATACCCTCTCTCGGGTTTTCTCTGTCCCCAGATGACCTCCAAGAATGTGCCCATGGGCCAACTCCAACACCAACTTCCTGTAAGGTTTGGGCACCACAAGCTGCTCAACGGTTTCTTCTGCCCTTTTTGCCACCCGATACAGTAGGTCCTTCTCTACGCTGAAGTATGGGTAAGTGCAGGTATTATCTGGGTTCACTAACTCGCCATCTATTTTCACTACGTTTTCCCGTGCCTTTATTAGGGCGGGGTCTTTCAACTGTTCTGTGGCAAAGTTTTCCCTGTGAACCTCAAGATCAGAAAACTCCACAGACGGTAGGTTTTCGTCTGAGGAGGTGGGCTCCTCTCCAGTTTCTTGAGTCTCCCCTGCCAATACTGATAAGGGAAATTCCGGAGAGTCCTCACCACTCTCAGGGGAGTTCTGGCTATCACATTCCTGGTACATAGGGGCACCAGTGAGGGGCTCAGGATCATCCCACAGTTCCCAGAACTTCGGAAAATCCCTTCCCACAATGGCGTCATGCGGTAACTGAGATACTAAGCCCACTGGATGAGAGAGGGTACCTTTGGGGGTCTCGAAACACACTGTAGTCACTGGATACTCTCGGGTGTCCCCATGCACACAAATAACAGCTACCTTGCTATTCCCAGAGACCTCTGTTTTAACTAACTCAGCCTTTATCAGGGTCACAAGGCTACCTGAATCCAGCAATACCACAACATTTCTACCATTAACACACATGTTGCATAAATGTTTCTCAGTTCCTCGAATGGCAGTGCATGCGACTGTCGCACACAGCGACTGACGTCTGCCCGTCAGAAAGTCACACTGCATGGGTTCCTCCACAACCGGGCAATTGGCTGCAATATGTCCCGCTTGCCGGCAGCGGTAGCAAACGATCCTTCTTGCCGCCTCTTGAGCCGCTGATTTCCCAGGCTGTTCTCGCCAAACTTGGGGTAGAGCTCCCACCCTCTCACTCTCTCCACCCTCACCTCTTGGAATCCTCTTATCCGCCCCTGGGGATGGTCTGGTCTTAGGGTGGAAAGTCCGAGTGTCTCTGGAAGAGGCCGTCAGGTTCTCTGTAGCCAAGTATTTCTCCACACGATCCACAAGACCATCGGCCGTCTCTGGGTCTCCATGGCTTACCCACTTTTGGATGGCAGTAGGAAGAGCTCTCAAAAACCGATCCATTACAACACGTTCCACAATCTTTGGTGCGGACAAAGTCTCTGGCTGTAGCCACTTTCTGCTCAGGTGAATGAGATCATACATTTGAGACCTGGGGGGTTTTCCAAGCTGGAAAGTCCAGTTATGCACACGCTGAGCCCGGACAGCCTGGGTGACACCCAGCCTTGCCAAAATTTCAGCTTTTAGCATCACATAGTCTTTTGCTTGGTTAGGCTCTAGGTCATAGTAAGCTTTCTGCGATTCACCAGTTAACAGAGGAGCCACCAGTCCAGCCCACTGCTCCTCAGGCCACTTTTCTCTTTCAGCGGTCCTTTCAAATGTGGTCAAAAATACCTCTGGATCATCCTCTCCAGTCATTTTTGTCAATAAACGACTCACCCCAAAGGACGCGGTATTAGTGGGACGGCTTTCCTCACTGGTCTGCGGACGTTGCTGCATTACTGCTTCCATTTGTTGTAGTCTCTGCTCTTGCTTCTGTAACAGGTCTATGAAGCGGGCCTCAGATTGCTGCTGGGCTTGTTGCTGAGCTTCCAGACTCTGTTGGTGAGCTTGCTGCTGGGCTGCAAGGCTCTGTTGATGAGCTTGCTGCTGGGCTGCAAGGCTCCTTTGCAAACCTGCATTTGTCTGCTGTTGATTGGCATTTGCTAGAGCCAGCTGTTTCAGTATCTCCTCCATGCTGGCTTAAAAAAAAACTGCCACTGGTTCTCCACCAACTGTGAGGGGGTTAGCTCGGCAGCGGGTGTGTGTGACCCCCGGGATGGGCTCCCCACACAAAACAGGCCCAGCAAACGGAGGTTGTGGTTTTCAAAATCAAAAAGGTGCGGTTTATTTTCTATTTACAGTGACAAAACACAGCAAAGCAAAAGAAACATAACCAAAATAAATCCTGGTCAAGTTGACCTCTGACTAAACATACAGGTTTCCTAACTAACAACTGGGATCAGCCTAGTGCTGTCCTAGTCCCTAAGTCCCTGGTTTTAAATGTCCAAGCAAATAGCCACACAGGCTTTGTCTCACCGCACAGGGGTTCACTCTCCCTAGACAGTCCACACAGGTCTGGTTCCAGGCATGAGCTAACATCTAATGAAGCTGGGAGTTCTTATAGAGGCCTAAATGAGCTGACAAGCTTCAGCTGGTCTCATCAACTCCCTGTCTGCACGACGCCCAGCCCTCTCCCTAGAGGTATGAGTCATCCATGAGCCCACTAGCCTTATACAACTCTCCACCTAGTTGTATAAGTCGGCGTAAAGCCTGAATCTGGGCGAAATATATCTACCCCCCTGGATGCAACCAGGTGACTTTACCTTCCTGCTGTCACATAACATTTGGTGTTCCTTAGTATTTTCAGGCACATGTCCTCCTAGTCAGAATTGTCCATAAGGACAATGTTCCCGCCCTTATCTGACCCCTTAATTGTAATATTTAAATTATTGTTAAGGGTCTTAAGGGCATAGCTTTGCTCAGGACTGAGATTCCGATGAGTGCCCTCTCTACCTAGTCCCTCAATTTCCTTGGATGTCTGTCTAATGAACAGTGCTAATGCTGGATTTTGATTCAAGGGGGGAAAATTATGTGATCTCCTTTGAAATTTCTTACAAGAGGTGATCATCTGATCCTCTTCCTCATCATCACTCTCATCCTACTCCAGGTTTCCCTCCCAAGTTGCATCCAATGGTGCATGCTCCTCTAATAACAGATTCAGGTCCCGTAGGGCCTTAAAATCTGCTGCTTTAAGATTGGGTGCAACTTCAGGTTCATGACTTTCTTGTTTCGCATATAGGCTCTTATAAAAGAGCTTACGAGCAAATAAATGAATGTCCTTTACCATTTCAAAGCTATTGGGACAAAAGAATAAACCCAAAGACAGTACTTCATGCTCAGTTGTGGTTAGGACGTGTGAGGATAAATTAATAATGTTCCATTTTCCTCTTGTGTCATTTTGATCACAAACGGTTCCATGACTAGTTGTGTCATGGCCGATGGAGGTACCGAAGGCACCTTGTTTTTCTCAAAAAAATCCTCCACCTGTATATGTTGGGTTTTTGGAATAGCCCAGAGTTCCTTACGAGAAACGGTTTTACCCCTAACTGTAGACTCTCTGGGGTTTCCATTTTGTGTACCTCGAACGTATCCACCGCCCCTTCCACTCTGCATTGGATGTATTTGGGGGTCTGTTATTGCCTTTTTATTTTGTTGTTGAATTTCTCCCTCCATTTCATTTTGCCTGGGAGAGGGACCTTTCCTCTTTTTCCCAAACAATCGACCTGTATTGGAGGAAACTGAAGAGGAGGAGTTAGACGGAGGAGTGTCTTATGAATAGTCACTGGATCCATTCACATTTTCGGATTTTTTTTTACTTTTATTCGTTTTATTATTTCTAAAAAAAATTCTCCTGATTCCACTTATATGCTCGTCCCTCACAAAACGCATTTTTATCTCTCCAGTATTTCTTTTTTGATCAAGATAGATTTACCGAAGTTTTCCAAATGCTCTTTAACCACTTGCTTACTGGGCACTTAAACCCCTGCCCAGACCAATGTTCAGCTTTCAGCACTGTCACGCTTTGAATGACAATTGCGCGGTCGTGCGACGTGGCTTCCAAACAAAATTGACGTCCTTTTTTTCCCACAAATAGAGCTTTGTTTTGGTGGTATTTGATCATCTCTGCGGTTTTTATTTTTTTCGCTATAAACAAAAAAAGAGCGACGATTTTGAAACAAATTACTATACAGATTAAACATAAAATTCTGAGATATATATTTATGTTTAATCTGTATAGTAATTTGTTTTTCTCTCTTTTTACACCTTAAAGCTGGAACTTATCCTTAAAATTTACTAAAGTGTTTGTTGCGTCTATTCCTGATGAAGCCTCAATGGCGAAACTGTCGAAATATAATAGACGTTTCTTCCTAGTGAATACATCCTGCGACTGTCTTTTGCTAGGTAGTAGGTGTTTACCTGTGATGGTCAAAGTGTATGTATGTTCATTATACATATGAAAGTATGTTAGCTGCGATTGAAGGCAAATACGAACGAACGATTCTGCTCTCTCTGGCTTCCATGGTCCAACTGGTACAAAATTTATAGAGCCCAACAAAACAAAATAAACTAAACTGAAAGTGGTTTTATGTTCTGAAGACTGTATTATCTATGGTTCAACTATATAGTAAAGCGGTATGTAAGGTGTAGGTCCCACAATTTTCCTTGTTTCTGTTCTTATTTTCCCTTCATCCAAGTTCACAATACCCTGTTTTCTTTGCTTTCTCTATTACTTTTTCGACTGATATCATCTACACACTCCTTTGGATGAGATGTAGTACAGATGTAAAGTCAGATTCTGAGTTTCTGATATGCTGATCAGAAGCTCTATACCAAGTTAAAATGGTTGACCCCATTCAGATCACAGTGAGTTCCCGCAGGGGTGATCTGGTAAATATGCTACTTGTTTTGTGTTGTCTCGATTGTAACTCTTAAAATTTTATAAAAATGTATTGATAAAAAAATAAAAAGTGTATGTATGTTTCAGTTTTTATCATGTATGTAATTAATAAATATTTTTCTATACATCACTTGGTTTGTGATCTTTATCATTTGTAATTTAGCATCTTTATAGTCCCATATCCTGTTCAGATAGTTTTCACAATTTTACTGGGATGATGGTGCCATTAGATTATTGTACGTACATATGCTGATCTCTGTCCACTTTCACTTATTAATATATCAAAAGTTAACCATCTACTTCAAAAAATAGCCCTGCAGATTAATAAAGCAGTTCAAAACAAATTCAATGCAGTAGGAATTAGCTTGTTTGGCAATAATCGTTTAAGGGGTTAACAACAGCTAAAGACACAGCAGCTTCCCAGACCAGAGTCCTGACATTAGCACCAGGTGCTTATTGAAACAAACTCAGCTATGCCAGAAGCAGGACAAGGATACAAAATCTTGTTCAGTACAGAAACAAAAAGGCATGATCACAATAGTCTTCTGCAATGTACACAGCTTTGTCATAGCTAGTACAGATCTCATTTTTTTCCCCCCCTTCAAAAGCAGAGTGAGGCTGGCCATACACTACACTCTCCAACCTCTCCCAGATCCACCATGCAGTGCAAGGGTGTGCCTGATTGCACTCAATTAAGTGGGTTTGCGTTTGATCTCACACTACATGGTTTTGGTAACCCTAAGGCCCCTTTCACACGGTTCAGGTCCGCCTGTCGGTTTTTTAGGTGGACCTGAACAAACGCTCTGTGCACCTCTATGGAGCCACGGATGTCAGTGGTGACATGCCCGCTGACATCCGACCCACTCTGATCCGCCAAAGTGTAAACGGAGGAAAACCCTATTTTCCATCCGTCTGGCGGATCGGATGAGAACGGACTCTACGGTCCGTCGTCATCTGATCCCCCATAGGGGAGAGCGGCGCTCTGACAGGTCGTCCCTGCACAGTGTGCGGAGACAGACCTGTCACCTGCCTGCTCAGCGGGGATCGCTGGAGCGATCCCCGCTGAGCAAAGCGGAGCCCGCACACGGACACATCCGTGTGAAAGGGCAGAAAAGGAAAGCTGAACAAGAACTGCACAGTGTACGGCCAGTCCCCCACCCCAAT
Source organism: Rana muscosa (assembly GCA_029206835.1). Classification (NCBI taxonomy): domain Eukaryota; kingdom Metazoa; phylum Chordata; class Amphibia; order Anura; family Ranidae; genus Rana; species Rana muscosa. The sequence goes on along the minus strand of JARGYO010000198.1, from coordinate 13,425,833 downwards.
AGCCAACATGCAGGCAGGCAGGTGCCTCCATTCCACTGCAGGCTGCTGTGGAACTCAAAGACATCCCAGCTGCCATATGGGGATCTGTACAATCTAGAGAAACATCACTGAATGAAGCAAGATGCATTACAGACAAAATAAAAGGTAAAATCTGGCAGAATTACATAACCCCCCCCCCCAAGCAGGGGGGGGAGCCATGCTGCTGCTCACCATGGACTTCCAAATGGACCATTTAGGCCGCATACATCTGCCCGGGAATCACGGATCAGCGGAGGATTTACTGACGACCAAGAGTCCTCCAGGTAGGGCTCTTCATTATTCCCCCTTTTCCCCCATTCTTTCAGTAGCAGGAGAGCGGTCCTGGAGCGAGGACAAAAAAGGAACGCTGGGGTATGAGGGAATCACACCTTTTATTTGAGCAGGGGTTTGTCCTGTGGGGTCAGAGGGGTGGAGCTGACCCATTACTAGGCTGACAAGATTAGCCCCAGGAAATTATATTTTTAGATTAAACAGGTAGGCTCCACTGTATGCATTATAATAAAATTTTCAAGCAAATATAAAATCATATATTTACTATAATCTCTCAGGCCATCTTAAAAACCCACATGCAACAATTTCACTGTTGTGATCTAATGAAGAATGCATCTGTTGGCTCCACTTTGCCTAAAAAACAGGGGGGGGGGGGATACAACATGCTGCACTTTTTGAGACAGAATCTGGGGACAACAGATGCTCTGCAATGCCCTGCACATCTCTTCCACTTGTCAGTTTTTTGTCTTTTTTATTCCGGAATTCAGCATTAAAAGCCTGCTTCATTGAAGTGATTGCTTAAAACATAATCCCAACCTGACATGTTTTGACATGTTTTGCCCAGTGTCAGGGTTTAATTATATGTAGCACACGGACCCATTTTTCCTGCTTACCTTCACTCGCAGGTTTAAGGCACCATGCCACATGCTCGTATCCTCCTGGTATATGAGGTTGAGCGGTGTTCTTGTAATTTTTGGGTCCTGCAGCGAGTTACCCTCTTCCACTGGTTCTCATCCCTAGAGTGTAGGGAAGAGTCTATCTTTCCTGCTTAAAAAGGCCAATTTCCAGACACTGTCAACTCCAAGAAGAGAGTTTATTTTTCCTTTGCTTGATAACAACAGGGGAGGTTGAAGAGAGAAAGAAGTTGGATAGGGAGGTAGATTCAGGCACACAACACCTATCGTTCCACTTTGCCACTCAAGCCTGAGTGGGCTTTGCTCACCCGGATAGTCCCCTCTCACGGTTCTAGCAGCCGGAATGAAGCCCGAACAGTTACTTTGATTTCGTCCCCTTCACGGACAAGTTCAGGAGATCCTCTGCCACAGAATCCTTTAATTCCTGAATTAGAACTTTGAAACCCCTGTAGATTATTAGAGACCATAGGTGTCAATAGGGCACACTACAGGAGCCATCTTGCAACTCACGAATCCTTCCCTCCGATAGGCAACCAGGCCTTCCTGAGACAGTGACTTCCTTCACCGGTCCTCCGGACAGGTCCTCCCCTGGTTTCCTCTATTTCAGAGCGGGCCACCCTCACTCGGGCTCCCTGGGACTCCAGTGGTTGGTTGTAGACCCAGTTGAAGGTACTGGGCCTACCTGGAACTCTATAGCCTCAGGCTAAAGGTGCCAGAGACTCCTCGACCAGTTCACGCACCCCCCGGCCAGCAAGGCCAAAGGGAGCAAATTCACCACCCAGGGTCCTCCTTGGAATCCCTGCGGGCACACCACACCAGATCATGGCGTCTGCCTTTTATGTACCCTCTCCCGGCATGCACAGCAGGTAAAACCTGCCCACCGCTCGGCAGCCGAGAGAGGACACCCAATCCTACAACGCCACCTGTGGTTCAACCCGAGACCTAGGCAACAGCACCACCCACAGGTCAAGGGGAACTACACTCCAGGCAACACCACAGCAGAGCAGAGTCCAAACTAACAGAATTAGAGAACCTAAGCCAAACTATTGCTCAGGCTACCCTTAAATTTAAAGCATAGCGACCCCAAATATGGGGGGTCCGCTACATATAGAAGACTTGTCCCAAGTGTTTGACATCCAAATAGTTACAGTGGAATTCAAAATAGAGGTTAAAATCAAATAAAAGTACTGATTATATTTTTCTGTAAGTGCTTTGCTATAATAAATACAATAAAGTCCCCCGGGAATACAAAAAATGTCACACAGCCACATGCAGTATATAAAAGTAACTTTCTCAGAGAAGGGATTGCATTGCAATCCCTTCTCTGAGAAAGTTGTTTTTAAAATTAGAAGACCAAATTATCATCCTTGTTCTCGTTACACTAAGGTATAATGCTCGGATTTAGTTGTAGCGGACCCCGTTGGTATAGATATGCTTGATATTTGTATTATTATCCTTCTATCCTAATCCATTGATACCTGTATCTCTCCTTGGCTGATGCATGCTGATAATTTTTCTGTTGGTAGTATGTCATGAATGATTGTTTCTGTTATATATCATTGTAATATATTTACAATTGCTTCAATAAAATCTGTTTGTTTTTTTCAATGTAAAAATTAGAAGACCATTTTTGAATACCACCTTATGCTAAAACAGAGGTTGCTTTCTCTAAGAACTCTTGCTCACTACAAGCTTATCTTATTATATTCTAATAAAACCCTTCTTTACACCTACAAGTTTTCCATGTATAGCTATCCCAACCATTTCCTTGCTAACTATTGTAAAAAAAAAAAAAAATTGTCAGGGAGGTGGATGTCTATTTTTGGAGAGCCGTTTATAAACTTCTCACCAGAAATAAGGCACGGGCGTTGAGTATGCCCATTAAATATCTGAGATTGAGGTGTCACAGCTGCTCTGTGCCTTATTAGTGGTCTGATGCCCAATCACTGTGATCACAGGGGAAACAGTAGTACAGTTTACACTGAAAAGCTTGCCCCTTCCTTTTCTGCCATCGATCCTCTTCCTTCTTCCTCTTTCAGCAATCTCCTGTGATCCTGCAGGAGTAAACTGCTTCCACTGGACCCTGAAGGGTTACATTACCCACCAATGTTATAGGGGAGAAAAATGACTGACAACATTTAGGGAGCGCAAACCACTGACCACCAATATTTAAAGTGGCACTTACTCCTAACTACTGAAATCTGAAAGTAGTTCTGTGCATTATATAATCCAGACACCCGCACTGTATACGCTTGTGTCTTAGGCTCTGCACACATCTTTGCACTGTGGGAGCATGTGTGTTTCTGCAACATGTGAAAACAAGTATTGGTATACTGCACTGCACACAACACACTAGTGTGATATCCTGGATCACAAAAAAATAAATATAAAATGTACATACACCTTTTTGGCTCCACTTTGCGCAAGGAGGATAAAAGTGCATCAACGTATGTGCATTACAGCAGTGCAACAGGGTGAAGCTACCCTAAACAATTTAGGAAGCATATTAGTGCCTCTTGAAATGCAATTTATGATTTTTTTTCAAAGGTTTTGTCAAACTATCACAGCAATGAAAACTGAAAAATGCCCTGGTAATGAAGGTATATATACAGACTAGTATTCAAGTGGCTAAATAGTGAAGAGGAATGATAGCAGATATATACAAGACCTTTCTTAGGCCTCATGCACACAGGGTGTTAGATAAAAAGAGCTGCAAAGCCACTACCAATGCCAGGAAAAAGCAAATTTAAAAACATGCATTTAGTAGCTTTTTGCATTGGCGTTAATGCGCGTTTGGCCGCGCTAAGCTTTTAGCAGCATTTCTAAAAAAAAAAAAAAAAGGGAGAACACAGGAAGCGCCACCTGAGTGTAGTATGAAGGCACAGTTTAATGGCAAGGTAAGTAATGCACTTACAAGATAAAATAAGGCTCATCTGTGTGCAGGTATGGAAAACTCTCCTGGAGTCCGAGACAAGCATCCACGCGTGTGAAGAGATGACAGGGAAACCATGATCCGTCCTGTGGCCACTAGGAAATCGGCCGGAACCAGCGTGGAACGCAGGTAAATTACGTCACTGGACGAGGAGGAACGTCAGGGAGAGGACAGCTGGATAGACAGAATAGGCAAAGCTACAGGCTTGGAGCATCAGCTCCTTCTACAGGCCTAACATGGCAGTGCTGAGGAGGTGCTATTTATGTGCCCAGGCTGGTCGTAGAACAACAAGCTCCAGCGCACGACACACCATCAGCAACCACTTGGGGATGATAATGTGGGTCGGCCAGACAATCAAGACACTGAATATATTGCACATCCAAAATTAAGAAGTGATAGACATAATAAAAATGTAATAGAAATGTACATGGTGTGTAGAGAATATATGCATAGATATGTCCAGATGGATGAATGGCACATATATACAACTAATATATAAAATATACACTATAATTTAGTAGCGTTTTTCATGCCTGTATTCAAAATCAATGGTTCCCTAAGGGGGCCCATTGATTTGAATAGAAGTCGCACCAGAAGTCGGATCATGATGATCCGACTTGCGGCGCGGCTTGTGTGCTGAGGATCTTGAAGTGGAACCCCTCGCCAAAATTAAAAAAAAAAATAAATATAAAATTGGCGTAGGGTTCCCCCCAAAGACGATACCAGACCCTTTGTTCTGGTATGGAATTTAAGGGGAACCCCCATGCCAAAAAAAAAATGGGATGGGTCCCCCCCAAGATCCATACCAGACCCTTATCAGAGCATGCAGCCCGGCAGGTCAGGAAAGGGGGGGCGCGAGCCCCCCCTCCTGAACCATACCAGGCCACATGCCCTCAACATGGGGGGGTGCTTTGGGGCAGGGGGTGGGGGCCTCTTCCCGACAACCCTGGCCGGTGGTTGTCAGGGTCTGTGGGCAGGGAGCTTGTCGAAATCTGGAAGCCCCCTTTAAACAAGGGGGCCCCTGGAACCCCCCTTTAGGAAGGGGGCCCCCAGATCCCGGCCCCACACCCTATGTGAATGAGTATGGAGTACATTGTACCCCTACCCATTCACCCAAAGAAAAGTGTCAAGAATGAAAAAACACGGGGCGTGGCCTGGAGAGCAATGGAGTAGGCAGCATCTGATGTGAGCTCCGCTTGCCCATACTCCTGTTATACAATCCTGCTGGCATCCTGAAAGACTGAAGCCATCCCTTGTGTCCGGGGTTCTGTCCTGCATCCCCCGTTGCCTCTGGAGCCCACCAGACAGCTGGAGCGCCGCCTGAGGCCGACATAGAGAGGTTCCCTGCATCCCCCCTGGGACGGGCCGCGGCTTCAGCCTAGCAATCGGGCGCCATCTTGCTCCACCCGGCGGAGGCCCTCACGTAGCCGACTTGCCTTCCCTGGAGCTTGGTATCCTAGACCGGCCTTCGGACTGCCTGTGGCCCATACAGTGGAGCCGCGCTGCCTTCTCTCTGCCGTGGGACGGGCCGCGGTTTCGGCCTATCTCCCGGAGCGGCGGCCATCTTGCTACACCCGGCGGAGGCCTCGTGAGTTCTGCGGGCCTCCAGGAAGTCCTGGTCTCCATTTCCTGCCCGAACGGCCTTCGGATTGCCTGGGGCCGCTACTGCAGCACACCCACACCCTCCTTTTGCCGTGGGGCGGCCCGCGGCTTCGGCCTAACTCCCGGAGCGGCGGCCATCTTGCTGCACCCGGTGGAGGCCTCTGTGAGATCTGCAGGCCTCCCTGTCTGTCCAGAGGTGCATCCCATCCTGGGCCAGCCTTCAGACTGCCTGGGCCCGCTGCCTATACACATCCACACCCTGCAGCAGCATTGAGGACGGTCCGGGGTTCTGACCCGATTCCCGGAACAGCGGCCGTATTACTCCTCTCAGAGAAGGCATATTTATCTGCAGCCGGGTGAGGGGAGAGAACATGTCTCCGCCAAAAAAGACCTCCGAGGCGGTGGACAAGCTGGCTAAATATCGCCATCAGAATCAAGAACCGCAGGCCGAAGATGGCAACGACACTTGTTCGGCGGCGGTACATCAGGGCGCTGATACAGCCAAGGTCCTGGATGCCATTGCAAAGCTGCAGGGGTCACTCACCGCCCAAATAGATGAGGTCAAGACTGACATCTCCCTGTTGCGCCAGGACGTGTCTAAGGTCAAAGACAGGGTCACCGAGGCCGAGACGCGCATTGGAGCGGCAGAGGACATCCTGCACCCCCTACGCCACACCACGGAGGACATGCAGCGCCAGATCCACCAGCTGCACGTGCACCAGGATGACATGGAGAACCGTTTAAGACGCAACAACCTCCGATTCATCGGTCTACCTGAAAAGGCTGAAGGTACAAACCCTGCGCAATTCTTGGAATCCCTCCTGATCCAACATTTTGGAAGAGAGGCCTTTTCTGTCATGTTTTCTGTGGAAAGGGCGCACCGCATCCCAGCTAAACCTCCACCTGCGGGAGCCCCCCCCCCCCAGGACCTTTATCGCCAAGTTTCTTAACTTCAGAGACAGGGATAAAATCCTTTGGTTGCCTAGAGAGAAAGGCAACATCGCCCTGGGCAGCGGCCATGTCACAGTGTTCCCTGACTTCTCTAATGAAGTCCAAAGAAAGCGTGCACAGTTCCAGGATGTTAAACTGCGGCTCAGGGTGGCCCACCTTAAATACGCCATGTTGTTTCCGGACAGATTGAGAGTGGAGGAGGGTGACAGGGCCCTATTTTTTGAGGATCCGAAGGCAGCGGCGCACTGGCTGGACCAACGTGGATGCCCGGATGGATGAACGGATACACGGCCTGTTACTGTGAGTACTGTTGCCATTGCCAGATGATGGAGGCCCCCACTTTTCTTCTAAGTGTCCCCTCTGCTGTGGGGGGGTAATCTTATCTCACAGTCTTTGTTTGTCTCGCACGAAAGCTCCCCCCATTTGATTATCCCCCCCATCTTTCATAATCCGTGTATTACTTGACTTGTGTATGGGGGTAGGGGACATGATCTTTAAGCTCCTTTGGGGGCGAAGGACCTCAGCCTGATGAAAATCCTGGCCCCTCGGCCTGGAGCTGCATGGACCATAGAGATTAACACCCCATGCTTCCTACCGCCCCCACAGCACTTTCATGGAGATATAGTGGGACTAAGGCCCCCCAAAAAACTTTAGTACACAAAGATGACTATGTATCCTGGCAGCGTGAGTATCACTCAGGAAAAGAGCCACATAGGACATGCTTAGTGCCCTATTCTTGCACTACACAGTGAATAATCGCCCCCGTTATGTTTGCAACCCCTATTTTTTCCTTCTTATTTTGAACTATTCTGTTCACTATTTTCTAAGTACTGTACCTCCAGCTAAACTTGATGGCTGGAAGCTAATTCATATGAAGGTTGCAAGGGAATGCATGCTTTCACCAAGTTGGGGAGGTGAGAAGCTGGGAGGGAAGGAAAATGCCGGATCTCTTGATCAGAGCATTGGGAAAGTTAGCACCGTTGTGCACTTGTTATTTACTTGGAATAATTTTGTACAAGCACTTACCATGTATGCAACATGTATGTTTAGATATGTGAAAAACAACTCAGCACGTATACTGCTAGTAAACTGTATAGTACTTTGCATGAGGAACCTGGGACCCTATTTTTTGATGGAAATGATGCCCTGCGGATCCGTGCACACAAAACATACCTCTAAACAATATGGCAGATGTTAAATTCCTACTATGGAATGTGCGGGGAATGCGGGACAAAATCAAACGTACGGCTGTACTGGAATATCTAAAGGGTCAGAAGGCAGATGTCATCGCCTTGGTAGAAACGCATGTCACGGGTCATTTACAGGCTGCCTTGAAGCGCCCATGGGTGGGGTGGGCATACCATAGCACTCATACCAACATGTCTAGGGGGGTTACGGTGCTAGTAGCAAAATCCACTCCTTTTGAACTGGTGTCTGTGGTGTCAGATCGGCAGGGTAGATACCTCTTTATGCATGCCACTGTGGGGGGTACCCCTATATTGATTCTAGCTAGCTACATCCCCCCTCCATACAGGTCAGATGTGGTGACGGAGGGTCTTGATTACATAGCACAGTACCCATCGCTACCAGTGGTATGGATGGGGGACTTCAACAATACAATGACCCCGACACTAGACCGCCCAGTACAAGCTGACCCCGGACCGGGTGAACCATTACACACTAGACTATGCCGAACACTGACGGAGTTTGCCCTAGTTGACGTTTGGAGACATAATAACCCCACGACCAGAGCATACACTTGTCATTCAACAAGTCACAACACCATGTCCTGGATTGATTTTATTCTCATCTCCAGGGCCCTGTTGCCCAAGGCAACGGGTTTGGGGTTTAATTCCAGGGTCCTCTCAGATCAATCCCCGTGCTGGCTGACGGTGTCTCTTCGAGCTGCCTCCCCAGCACGACAGTGAAGACTTAATCCCCATTGGTTGTCGGTCCTCACGGACCATGATTCCATAGCTAGGGAACTTCTCTTTTTTGATAGAATGCAGGGGTCCTCTACTCTCAACTCACACTGGGATGACTTTAAAGCGCATGCTCGCAGGATATTATCCACCAGAATAAGTAGGCGTAAACGTGATTCTACCGCCATAATCCAATTAACTTCTGACAAACTTCGAGACCTAGAAGCCACATACAATGCTAGCCCTACCACTGAAAACCTTAACAGAGTCAAACTCCAGTCCCGTATGGTAACGCAAATGCTCACTGAGAAAGCTACACAGCGGGTATTCTTCAGCAGGCAGAGAGTATATGAGCAGGGGGAGAGAGCGGGGAGACTGCTGGCCTATTTGGCTCATTTGGATGATAAGCCTCCGGTGGTGGTCTCACTTAGTGACCCTGATGGACATAGGATTACAGACCCGAACAAGGTTGCAGATAAATTTCAGCAATTCTACAGTACCCTTTATAAATCCCAGGGTACATACACGATTAGGGAACTGCAGTCCTATTTGGCCACCATTCAGTTTCCTCGGCTTAGCCGAGAGCAGGTTAAGCTGCTAGACGCGCCAAATACGGCGCATGACATTGCTGAGGCGATTGCTCAGTTGGCTAAATCTAAAGCACCAGGACTAGACGGACTCCCTTTGGAATTTTATGCTACCTACTCCGATATACTAGTCCCCAAACTAAAGGCCCTGTATCAGTCTATCTTTGATACGAATGTGCTCCCTGAGACTATGCAGGAAGCCCAAATAATAGTACTACCCAAACCAAATCTTATCGGCCTATTTCTCTTCTGCAGGTTGATATTAAAATCCTGGCTAAAATACTAGCATCTCGGTTAAATGCTGCCATATTGTCACTAATTCACATGGACCAAACGGGGTTCATGCCGGGGAAGAACACAGCCATGAACATTAGACGACTGTACATGAATATCCAGGCGCGACATGATAACTCAGGAACCAGGGTGGTGGTGGCGCTTGATACGGCCAAAGCCTTTGACTCAGTGGAATGGCCCTACCTGTGGGAATGTCTACATAATTATGGCTTTGGACCACATTACATAAAATGGGTGCAGATCCTATATCAGACTCCCAAGGCGCGGATTTTGGTCAATGGCTGGCTGTCGGAGCAGTTTCCTCTGGAGAGGGGTACTCGTCAGGGGTGCCCCCTCTCCCCGTTGCTATATGCCTTGGCTGCTGAGCCACTGGCTATCGCCATCAGAGCACACCCTGATATTCAGGGTTTGCGTCGAGGTCACTCAGTAGATAAGATAGGCCTGTACGCGGAAGACACTATCCTATATCTAGCAGACCAGGGACCGTCACTGCAAACAGCGTTGCGTATCATTGAGCAAATGGGTGGTTATTCGTGCCTGCGCATTAATTGGGACAAGTCCCAAATTCTCCCCATAGATGTCTTCCCCCCCCTGAGGTGACCCCCTCACTGCCACTCTCCAGAGTATCCAGGATTAGATACCTGGGAGTTGAGGTTACCAGGAGTCTGACAGACTACAAGCCCTTGAATGTGGCACCGCTATTTGACATGATCAAGCTCAAAACACAGACACGGGCTAGATTACCTTTAGGGGTGATGGGGCGCATAAATATTGTAAAAATTATAATATTGCCCAAACTTCTGTATATGGTATGGCATGCCCCTCTTTACATTCCCTTAAAAATATTTAAACAAATGGAAGCTATTCTGAATTCATTTGTATGGGGGACTGGCAGACACAAACTAGCTTGGCACATTTTAAAGAACCCGACGGACATGGGCGGTGCTTCCCTCCCAGACCTTCATGAATACTATTTTGCCTCACAGCTCTCTCTCCTATACCACTTCAATACCTCGGAACTCCAGCGCTATAGGTCTTTAGTTTGTGATAAACCCGGGCACCCGACGCACACACCCCTACAGGCCATCCTCCGTGGGAAACAACCGAATAAGCAGGCATTGAGGCACAACGCAGGGATGTTACTACATCACCAGCGGATATGGGAAATATCCCTTAAAAAACAAAATGTTGGGAAGTTTTATTCTCATACCCCATTGTGGGTTAATAGCCATATGCCGGAACTGGCGGAGATTCCCGACTCGGTGGTCTGGGCTAGGTATGGCATAATATACTTATACCAAGTCCTATCAAACCCTGGGTTCAAACAGTTTCAGGCACTTAGAGAGGAATTTTCGCTCCTGCAGCACTTGACCTTTAAATACCTGTAACTCCGTCATGCACTCAGAACCCAGCTGCCATCTCTGGATGTAGAGACGGAACCCCCACCGGTGCTGGGTATTGTTTTGGGGAGTGACCCCTCCAAGCTTATTTCGCACCTGTACTGTACTATTAGACGTCGGGATACGGTAGCAGTTTCTCAAAAGGCCAAGACGGCATGGGAACAGGACGTAGGCCCAATAGAAGACCCAGACTGGGACGAAATACTTGAGGGAACCAAGACGGCGTCCCCTAAGCTGTCGGATAGACTGACACAACTTTACATTGTTCACAGAGCCTACCTAACACCACTGAGAATGGCCAAAATCCAACCCACATACAATCCGACCTGCCGTCTGTGTCGGTCCGCGCCTGGCACGTTTTACCATCTCATTTGGAGTTGTCCAAATATTCAGACTTACTGGACGCAGGTTGTCCGCTTTCTGCATGACAATATGGGATCCCCTGTGGTACTTGACCCTAAGATGTGTATTCTGGGGCTATTGCCTGACGTAGAGGAAGATAAATATCACACAATCTTCCTTTTTGATTCGTTATTTTTAGCACGGAAGGTGATCGCTCAGAGATGGATGCAGGATTTGCCCCCCACTCTACAAATGTGGAAAAAGGCTGTTAATGACACTTTGCCATTTAAAAAGCTGATTTACACACACAGGGGTTCCACACAAAAATATTCCAAAGTTTGAGACAGATGGCTAGCGGATGGAGAAACATGTGTCTGACTGGGCCTCACCCGGAGGTTGTTTTACATTAAAATGCTCCGGTATCCTTGTGAACATGTGAATATATGACAAGCGGTAACTAGCTAAACAAAATGTTATCGCATTTCACTATATGAAACTGTATTTTTATTGACGTATGTGCTTGACTGTCATGAATTATGTGATTTATATTAATAAAGTTGGTTTTTCCAAGTAAAAAAAAAAAAAAGAATGAAAAAACACAACACAGGTTTTTAAAGTAATTTATTAGGGCAGCTCCAGCATCTCTACCAATTTCTTCATCTTCCGGTTCTTCTCCCTCCTGAGCCGATGTCTTTTTTTTTGCATTTTGCCGAGGGGTTTAAGATCCTCAGCACACAAGCCCCGCTGCAAGTCGGATCGTCATGATCTGGCTTCTGGTGCGACTTCTATTCAAATCAATGGGCTCCTATAGGGAGCCATTGATTTTGAATAGGAGGCATGAGAAACGCTTGACGAGGCTTGACGAGGCTTAATGCGGCTGTATCCAGCGTCAGGTGTTTTTACAGCTCTAATGTTGGTCACCAGAACGTGCGGGACGTGGGTTTTTATTTGGAGCTTAAAATCGCCTATGCCACTTACAACTCCTAAAAGCCTGTGTGTGCATGAGGCCATAGAATAACATGGAGAGGCGTTTTTAAGCTGCAAAAGAAAAACAAACAAAAAATGCTTGACGCTCCTAAAAGCGGCTGTAAAAATGCCCGTGTGCATGAGGCCTTACTGTTTACATTCAAATATTCTACACCTATGCATGTAAAATAAACTTTGTATTCTTTTCAACTATGAGAAAAATAAACAGTGGTACTGTACCTGATTTAACGCTGCCCATTCCTTTCAGCACTGCCCTTCTTCCTGAACTCTCAATCAGGTTCTGCACTTTCAGTGCTGGTAATATTGTATCCACTAGAACAGATTCAGACTCCAAGTTGACAGTGACGTTCTGTACACCTGGGTATATAAATAGATGAAAATCAAAAGAAGTTGAAACAAGATAAAGTCCAACTTGCATATAATCTAGATAAATGTAAATTAGAGATTAAATAATTAAACATTGAATGGGGGAATATATTAACCACTTAAGCCCCGGACCATTTGGTAGCTAAAGGACCAGAGGTGAATTCAGAATTTTGCACTGCACTGCTTTAACTGTAAATTGTGCGGACATGCAATGTTGTACCCAAACGAAATTTGCGTCCTTTTCTTCCCACAAATAGAGCTTTATTTTAATGGTATTTGATTGCCTCTGCGATTTTTATTTTTTTTGAATTTATTCTTTATATTATTTTTTTTATTTTTTTTGAAAAAAAATGATATTTTCTACTTTTTGTTATAAGAAAAATCGAATAAACTCAATTTTAGTCATACATTTAGGCCAAAATGTATTCAGCTACATGTCTTTAGTATGCCTAGCCACGTACGGGACCCCGGAAACCAAGCACCGCCTTCAGGATTTCTAAGGGCGCAAATTTTTGATTTCACTCCTCACTACCTATCACAGTTTTGAAGGCCATAAAATGCCAAAATAGCACAAAACCCCCCCAAATGACCCCATTTTGGAAAGTAGACACCCCAAGCTGTTTGCTGAGAGGCATGGTGAGTATTTTACAGCTCTCATTTGTTTTTGAAAATGAAGAAAGAACATTTTTTTTTTTTCTTTTTTTTTTTCAATTTTCAAAACTTTGTGACAAAAAGCGAGATCTGCAAAATACTCAATACCTCTCAGCAAATAGCTTGGGGTGTCTACTTTCCAAAATGGGGTCATTTGGGGGGTTTTTGTGCCATCTGGGCATTCCATGGCCTCCGAAACTGTGATAGGCAGTGAGAAGTGAAATCAAAAATTGACACCCTTAGAAAGCCTGAAGGCGGTGATTGGTTTTTGGGGTCCCGTACGCGGCTAGGCTCCCAAAAAGTCTCACACATGTGGTATCCCCGTACTCAGGAGAAGCAACAGAATGTATTTTGGGGTGTAATTCCACATATGCCCATGGCATGTTTGAGCAATATATCATTTAGTGACAACTTTGTGCAAAAAAAAATAAAAAAATAAAAAAATTATTTTTTCCGCAACTTGTGTCAACATATAAAATATTCCATGGACTCAACATGCCTCTCAGTATATAGCTTGGGGTGTCTACTTTCCAAAATGGGGTCATTTGGGGGGGTTTTGAACTGTTCTGGCATTTTATACACAACATTAGGAAGCTTACATCCACTCTTCTAACCACTTGAAGACAAAGCCCTTTTTGACACTTTTTGTTTACATGAAAACATATTTTTTTTAGCAAGAAAATTATGTTGAACCCCCAAACATTATATATATTTTTAAAGCAAAGGCCCTACAGAATAAAATGGTGGGTGTTGCATTTTTTTTTTCTACACAGTATTTGCGCAGCGATTTTTCAAACGCATTTTTTGGGGAAAAAATACACTTTTTTTATTTTAATGCACTAAAACACACTATATTGCCCAAATGTTTGATGAAATAAAAAAGATGATCTTAGGCCAAGTACATAGATACCAAACACGACATGCTTTAAAATTTCGCACAAACGCGCATTGGCGACAAACTACATACATTTTTAAAAGCCTTTAAAAGCATTTACAGGTTACCCCGTTAGATTTACAGAGGAGGTCTACTGCTAAAATTACTGCCCTCGATCTGACCTTCGCGGTGATATCTCACATGCATGGTGCAATTGCTGTTTACATATGACGCCAGACCGACGCTTGCGTTCGCCATTGGGCAAGAGCAGGGCAGGACAGGGGTGCTTTTTTTTTGTTTTTTTATTATTAATTTTGCTTTTTTATTTTATTTTTAAACTGTTGCTTCCATATTTATTTATTTTTATCACTTTTATTGTTATCTCAGGGAATGTAAATATCACCTATGATAGCAATAGATAATGACAGGTACACTTTTTTGAAAAAACTGGGGTCTATTGGACCCTAGATCTTTCCTCTGCCCTCAAAGCATCTGACCACACCAAGATCGGTGTGATAAAATGCTTTCCCAATTTCCCAATGGCGCTTTTTATATCCGGGGGGGGGGACATTCCCTCCCACTGCTTGTAAAAGCAGTCCAGAGGCTAATTAGCCACTAGGATTGCTTTTACATGAAAGCCGGCCGCTGGCTGAAAAGAATGATACCAAGATGATACCTAAACCCGCAGGCATCATTCTGGTATAAACATTCAAAGTCCAGCAACATACCAGTACGTTGCTGGTCCTTGTTGGACATGTATTGTAATCTTTTTTTTCATGCAGCCTGTTGGCTGAACGAAAAAAAAAAGATTGATCGGTGGGTATGCCCACCATTAGAATACCGCCCTTCATCCACCCACTTCTAATGAAGGGCATACATGCACCATTTATATATGCCGAAGCATGGGGGCATCTTCTCGCAAAAGTTATGCCGCGTACACATGGTCAGACTTTTCCACGGGCAAGCCTCCGTCGGAATTTCGACCGTATGTACGCGGCATTAGGAGCAAAATCGTTCCTCCGCTCCTGCTGCCCCAATGCTTCGGCATATATGCTTTTTTTTTTTTTAACTGTGGTGGTGAAATCACCTCCTACAGCACTGGAGTCGCAGGGATCAGGCCTGTCTCTGCGAACGCTGCAGTTATGTGTGTTGTGTTTTGTAAGTGACAGTGACAGTGATCGATCGATACTGCACTTGATGATGCCCTGGAGGAGGGGCGAAATGCATTGACAAATTTCCGGTCAACACTAAGAACCAGTGACGCTGCTTCCGGTTCTTGTGGAACGCACGCCGTTGTGAACCCGGAACACACTGACGCTCGGTTATCATTGAAGGCTTGTGAGTTTTCCCAATAACAGCGTATTGTTAATCTGTTCCTAAGCGGTACTTCACAAGTTGCTTTTTCTTTTTATTCCCCACATGGTCCTCTGATCTCTGCTGCTATTGAGCCAACTGTTGAATTTCACCGAACATTATTGGTCCTAGAAGTTGGATGTTGTGTGACTTTTATTTTATTTTATTTTAAAGCATTTTTTTCCCTTCCTTCTATATTACAACCACTGTTGCAAATGGGACATTATTTCTTTGATGTTGAAAACCATCTGTAGTACTGTGAATTACTCCTAGAACTATTTGCCTGGTTGTTCAGTTCATTTAATGTTTTGCACAGTATATTTTCTGGTTTTACTTAGTTGATCACTTTTTAGTGGTAACATTTAGTATTACACCCACTGCATTTCTGGTGACACCAATCATTGGTGCATAATCTTTTCACTAATAGTGTGTACCATCATCCCGAAAGGTTTAGATGGTTGACATTCACACATACGTTTGTATTGAGCACATTTATATTCGCTAGCGCTGCATTTTATAATTTTTTATCTCTCAAGGTGTTAGTGCCTTATGCTGTAGCAGCTGCGCATATAATAATTTCTTTTCACTTGTCATTTATTTTTGTATGTCTCCATAAGCGCGAGTTTTAGTTTTTGTTTAGATACTGCACTTGGGTGGCCTGGGCTGGACGGAGGGGCAAAACGCAGGTGCTAGCAGGTATCTGGGCTGATCCCGCTAACACTGCGTTTTTGGGAACCCTAAACTGCTGGGGACGCTAGTATAGATCAGATCAGATATTGAGCTGATCAGATACTATACCACTAAGGGTGGTGTATGCTTCACGCGTGGGAGTTAGCGCTACTGGCACTAACCTGACGTTGCCTGGGGTGTGACGCAGACCCTCTCTGACGCTAAAACCTAATTGATATCACCCGCCGGGCGATCAGGGGGTTAAACCTTTATTGGGTTATATACGGCGGGTGCCCTGACACTATAAAAAGCAAACTAACTAACCAGCGTCACCCGTAACACTTATATGATGATCACTGGTGAAAGGGTTAACTAGGGGCAATTAGGGGGTTAAAACCTTTATTAGGTAATATATGGGGGTACCTGACGCTATAAAAACCTGCGGCGAACCTAAAAAAAATTACTGGCTACCGATCAGCATCACCGACGCTAAGACATCGATCAGAAAAATGATTGCTTAGCGACGGTGGTGCTAGGGGGTGAAAGGGTTATCTGGGGGGTGATCAGGGGGTTAAACCTTTATTAGGGGGGGTTAGGGGGCTACACTGGACCTAAAACTAAATGTAGTGACACTTTTAGTCACAAATGTCACTGATTGCAGTGATCACTAAATAAATGGTCACTGCAATCAGTGACACTGTGACTGGGGGCTGGGGGGTGATCTGGGGGTGTCTGGGGGGGCCTGGGGGGGCGATTTATGTGCCTATGTGTCCTGGTGTCAGTGTGCTGTTTTGTGTACTAACCTGCATCTTCTCCTGTACGGCGCTCGGTATATGTGAGCGCCGCAGGAGAGATGACATCACTTCCTCCTGCCTGGCAGGCAGGGGAAGCTCTCTCATTCGCCGGGAGCGATCGAGAGGGGGTGGCCGGAATCGAACGGCCGTCCCCTCATGCCGGATCGCTCCCGAAGGTAAAACGACCACCCACTGTAAAGAAGGGGGGTCCGATCGGACCCCCCAACTATACAAAGGCAATCACGTATATGTACGTGATTCTGCCTGTCGGTGCCATTCTGCCGACGTATATTTACAGTGGGCGGTCGTTAAGTGGTTAAAACTCGGGCAGCCAGAATCTGGAGCAGCTGTACATGTCAATCAATTTCTATCTTCAGCTTGTTCAGTTGAAGCATTATTAACCACTTGCCGACAGCTGCACGACGATGTACGTGGACACAATGGCACGGGCAGGCAAATGGGCGTACCTGTACGTCCATTTAAATTTTCCACCCAGCGGGCGCCTGCCGCGTGCCTCTTGAGTGCGCCCACGGGTCCCGGGAACTGGAACTCGATGTTCCCAAGCGGCCCGCGATTGCGGTCGGCAAAGGCAGAACAGGGGAATGCCTTTGTAAACAAGGCATTCCCCTGTTCTGCTTAGTGACATGTCACTGGTAGCTCCTCCCCCTAACAGTTCGAATCACTCCCTAGGACACACTTAACCCCTTCAGCACCCCCTAGTGGTTAACCCCTTCACTGCCAGTGTCATTTTTACAGTAATCAGTGCATTTTTATAGCACTGATCGCTGTAAAAATTACAATGGTCCCAAAAATTTGTCAAAAGTGTCCGCCATAAAGTCGCAGTCACGATAAAAATCTATTTTTTCTTCAAAATTGTCGCTCTATTTTTGTTTATAGCGCTAAAAATAAAAACCGCAGAGGTGATCAAATACCACCAAAAGAAAGCTCTATTTGTGGGGAAAAAAAGGACATCAATTTTGTTTGGGAGCCATGCCGCACGACCGCGCAATTGTCCGTTAAAGCGACGCAGTGCCGAATCGCAAAAAGTGGCCTAGTCATTTGGCAGCCAAATGGTCCGGGTTGAAGTGGTTAAACCCAAAAACACAAATATAATATATTGCAGCTTACCAAATACCATATATTTTTCCTCTGTTTGTTCTGCAAAAACAGTTGCAATTGACTAGTTTTCTTTATTTTTTAAATGTTTCTCAAAGACAGAAGGTTGGAATGTTAAATGAAAATATTTTAAGGGCATGTCTGTGATTAGTTTTTTTTCTACAAAAATAAGCTATTGAATAAACAATTTTCCAAGAGTGGCAATTCCATATTTTTTGCCATGGGTTGTAGTGCAGGAACCCTTTTCTAAGTCGGAGAGACTCGAGTCGCTCCGATTAGAATGGTTCCATTGTCATTAGCGCGGTGCGACATGCCCCCCCTCCCGCCGCCGCTTACCGGAGGCGATCGGGTCTGCTCCCTTGCTGTGTATGGAGACGAGTGAGGGGAAGATGGCCCCCACCCGTCTCCATATCACTGCAGGGCGGTCACTTCCGCCCAATGCTTTTAAAAAGGGAATTTTTTTTTTTTTAGAGAGTGAGACATACAATTTTTATTATTTTTTTTTTATTGCACTTTAGTCTAAATATGAGATCTGAGGTCTTTTTGACCCCAGATCTCATATTTAAGAGGACCGGTCATGCTTTTTTTCTATTACAAGGGATGTTTACATTTCTTGTAATAGGAATAAAAGTGACCCAAAAATATTTTTTTTTTTTTTAAAACCGTGTCAAAATAAAAAAAAAAGTAAAATAAATAAAAAAAAATTCAAGCGCTCCATCCCGACGAGCTCGCGGGCAGAAGCGAACGCATACGTGAGCAGCGAACGCATATGAAAACGATGTTCAATGGGAATTGATTCTAAAGGTAATTTATAGAACCTATTTGACACCTGTAAGGCTAGCGCAGATATACCCTAACTCCTCGCCGAACTGCTGGAGAGAATGCGGAGAAAAGGGAGGTATAATGCATGTGCTGTGGTCATGTAGGGCTGTGAGGAGCTTTTGGAGGTCGGTGTTCTCGTTGATCACCAGAGTTACAGGTCTGATTATATCACCATCACCTCAGATGGCTATAATGAACATAGGGATCCACCAAATGCCTAAAATCTTCAGACCAGTGATCACACATATTTTGATAGCAGCAAAATTAACAATCACTGCCAAATGGAAATCCCTTAATGCACCCAATGTATCTGAGGTCATATCTAGAGTCAAACAGCATTATGTCTATGAAAGATATTTTGCCGTTAGGAATCATACTCTAGATTCATTTAAACCCTGTTGGGAGACTTGGAGTGCGATCTTTCCTAACGAGTGAAAGTTCATATGCAGTCTTGTATGGTACATATTGTTCTTGTTTTTCCTTTTTTTCTTTTTTTTTTTTTTTGGTTTATATATATATTTTTTGTTAGTGTTATAATACTTTACTGTTATTATTTTTCGGATAGGTGACTATGAGCTGTCCAAGAAATTTTTGAACATAAATTGTGCATGACAGCATAGATGGTAAACTAATGTAAGTTGCGGGTCTGCGCTCTGGATACAGTTAGTACCCATTGGGGGTGTCTGAAGTGCAGACCCGGAATAATTATCAACAACTAAGTGAAGAACTCAACCGTTTATGGCTAAATTTAAGAATACTCTGTAATTTACCCGTGTATATCGATACATGCTTAGTGACAATTCGGTGTAACCTCTGTTTGCTATAATTGTATATGTTCTCTTTCCTGTGATAAAACTCAATAAAAACCAATTGAAAAGAAAACGATGTTCAAACCACACAAGTGAGGTATTAGAGCGGGAGCAATAATTCTAGCACTAGGCCTCTTCTGTAACTCAAAACATGCAACCTGTAGAATTTTTTAAATGTCGCCTATGGAGATTTTAAGGGTAAAAGTTTGTCGCCATTCCACGAGCGGGGACAACTTTGAAGCGTGATATTTTGGGGATCAATTTACTCGGCGCAACATTATCTTTCATAATTTAAAAAAAATTGGGCTAACTTTACTGTTGTCCAAAATTTTTATTCCAAAAAGTGTTTTTTTCAAAAAAAAGTGCGCTTTTAAGACCGCTGCACAAATACGATGTGACAAAAAGTATTGCAACGACCGCCATTTTATTCTCTAAGGTGCTAGAAAAATATATATATATATATAATGTTTGGGGTTCTAAGTAATTTTCTAGCAAAAAAGATTATAATATTTTTTACACCAAATCTCAGAAAGAGGCTCGGTCCTTAAGTGGTTAATCAGGTCGGCATGATCTACAAGCAGAGAAGATATCAGGGATTATACATAAAGATGATCTGTCACCACTACCATATTACACAGAAGTAAATAGAATTTTTTTTTTAAAAAAAGTAGTAAAAAATAATAAATATATTAACTTCAATAATAAATTTTAAAAGTATAGAGCACCTTCCCACATGGGCAATTACATACCTATATACAGGACGCACGTAGCTATGTAAAAACATTTATCATTGCATCCTCACACATGCCCGAAATTTTTTTTTGGGGCCAATATTTTATTTTAACTCTGAGATTCTGAACTGTAATACATTTAGAGTGGAACTTAAAAAATAAATAAAATGTATGTATGTATGTATGTATGTATGTATGTATATACTGTATTTATTGGCGTATAACACTCACTTTTTTTCCCTGAAAATAGAGGGTAAACTGTGCCTGTGTGTTATACGCAGGGGGCTGTGGAAAAAATTTTTCCTGAAACTTCCCTCTTAAAGTTAGGGTGCGTGTTATACGCCGATAAATACGGTATAATATTATTTATATATATATATTTATATATATATATTTATATATATATATATATATATATATATATATATATATATATATATATATATATATATACACATACATACATACATACACACACACACATACTTTGGAAACACCACAAGTATGCCAAGATCTCTGCCGTTTACTGTACAAATTTTGGTTTCATTCATCCTGCCTACTAACCACAGTGAAGGATCCTGTCATTCACCACCCCTTCTCTCCCCTCGTCCATTCACAAAAGGCATTGTATTCTTTCCACATAATACAAGGTGTTTTGTGGTTAATCAAAAGGAGACTGTACAATGGACAGGGGAAGAGGTAAGCAACAGGATCTTTCCTTGTTCATTCACAGAACACCTTGCATTCTGTGAAAAATTACAAGGCTATTTGTGATTGGACAAGGGAAGAGGAGTAGGTGGGCAAATTACAGGATCCGTCACTGTAAAAGAGATGTAACTTGATGCGTTTATCTTGACCATGTATTTAAATATTGTCACACTTGTTACGCTTCTTTTGCCCTCTTTGCATACCCTTAATCTGTGCAATTGTGCATCACCCTAAAATCCAATAAACTCTTTGTGAAACCTGACAGATAGAACTCTCAAGCCACATACACACCATTAGATTTTCTGCAGATTTTTGTCTTCAGATTTACCAAAACCATGTAGTGCAAGGGCCTGCCTGATTGCATACAAATTGAAACTCTTATGCCCTGTACACACGATCGTTTTTTCCAATGAAAAAACTTTTTTCATCGGAAAAAACGATCGTGTGTGGGCCCCATCTTTTCCATCGGTGTTAAAAAAAAAAAAACGATAGGAAATTCCGATCGTCTGTGTGGAACTCCAACGGAGAAAAAACCCACGCATGCTCAGAATCAAGTCGACGCATGCTCAGAAGCATTGAACTTAATTCTTCTCGGCTCGTCTGAGTGTTTTACGTCACCGCGTTTTGGACGGTCAGAATTTTGTCTGATGGTGTGTAGGCAAGACTGATGAAAGTCAGCTTCATCGGAATTCCGACAGAAAATTCCATCAGATTTTATTCCATCGGAAATCCGATCGTGTGTGTTATTTGGGTTTGGTAAATCTGACAAAAATCAGCAGAAAATCTAATAGTGTGTATGGGGCCTTAGTCACAGCACCAGATAAGCGAGGCCACGCTTTACCATGTGGCCTATTTATTAGGGATGCACCGAAATTTCGGCCGCCGAAACATATCAGCCGAAAATGGCCTTTTCGGCAAAATCCTGAAATAGAAAAATGGCCGATAATGAAGCCGAAAATAGGGCGGGGCCTGGGCTCCGCCCCCCGCCCCTGGTGCCGCCCATTACGGGGGTGTCCTATAGCACAGAAGAGAGGAGAGCCGCTGCCACCGCGTTGATTAGAGCGCTTGGAACATCACAGCTTTCATTTCAATAGCTGTGTGTTCCCTGCGGCGCGCCGTCACATACAGCCCCTCCCCCTTGTCCGGGGAACTTTGATAGACAGATCACCTGTCCCAGGATTGGACGGGTGATCTGTCTATCAAAGTGCCCGGACAAGAGGAGGGGCTGTATGTGACGCCGCGCCGCGGGGAACACAGCTATTGAAATGAAAGCTGTGATGTTCCCAGCGCTCTAAATCAACGCAGCGGAGGCGGCTCTCCTCTCTCTCCTCTCTCTTCCCCTGCACAGGTAGGCTGCACTGGGGACACAGGCTGGCAGGCTGGTTGCACTGGGGACACAGGCTGGCAGGCTGGTTGCACTGGGGACACAGGCTGGCAGGCTGGTTGCACTGGGGACACAGGCTGGCTGCATCTGACGGGCACTGGTGAGGCTGCATTGATCTCTTGTATCATGTCAGCCTCTGACCATCTCCTGTACCGTGTCCCCAGTCTCTGACCATCTCCTGTACCGTGTCTGCAGTCTCTGACCATCTCCTGTACCGTGTCTGCAGTCTGCCACGTTTCAAAGCGCAAAGCTTCTTCATCAGAGCCAAGCAGCTTGGCTCTGATGAAGAAGCTTTGCGCTTTGAAACGCGTCAGCCGGTAGTGTCTCCCATCACGTCCTTCATGATCGGTCGGAGTGTGGTTTGGGTTCTACATGTTGCAGCCATCCATGGTACTACTTGTACATTGCGAACCATTTTACTACCTTTGTGAGTACCTTTACGTTGTTTTTATATACATAAAATATCCTAACGATAATACACTAGGCTGGTATGCCCTTGTTCTTTTTCTTCTCGTTCACTACCAGGATACCCCTATCCATGAAGGGCAGCAAAGCCAGTGCCATCATTATAAACTATTGATTGCTTGACGGTCAACTCGTGCGCAGGAGTGTTTGTTTTTCTGTTATCAAAAGTACCATGTCCCCAGTCTCTGCCCATCTCCTGTACCATGTCTCCAGTCTCTGACCATCTCCTTTACCATGTCCCCAGTCTCTGACCATCTCCTGTATAAAAATATTTTTTAAAAACAGTCACTTTCGGGATTGGTGCTGTTTCAGTATCGGTTTCGGTTTTCGGATCCTGAAATTTTTATTTTTGGTATCCGTTTCAGCACCAAAAAACCCATTCGGTGCATCCCTACTATTTATAATTGTCAGTATCCTATCTTTTTGCGGTTTCACAAGCACATGCAGTGGTGTGTTCTGCAAAGTTCAGATAGTCACCCAACCAGCGGATCCAGTGTTGTCCTGCTGAGATCCTCTTCTATTCTGCCACCGATTGGGTCCCACCCTGCCATGTTCTCTGTGAAGTCAGCTTCCAAGGCTGTCAGCTCTTCCGATTCAGCCAATGGGCCTCCCAATGATGTACCACTAGGTCCGTCCCCTCCTGCTTTGTAAATGAAGGACTATCCCTTCTGGGATATGCAGCGTGTATATCTTCGGAGGCACACGGAGCACAGTGCACGTCATTCGCCTAGGCAAGTGATGTGTATGGGGGGTGGGGCCGTATAATTTACATGAAAAAAAAAAAAAGGTAAACTAAAAAAAAAAAAAAAAAAAAGAAGGAGTGCCATTTGTGTAGCGGAGGGGATGAGGGGGTGGAGAGGAGGGTGAAGATCTGCTTAAAGTCAACACAACCATATCTTTTGTATTTTAACCTGTTCTTAATGGCCCATTAACATAATCCCAGGCCAGTGAGTCAATTTCATTGGAAAATGCCTAATACTGTATCTAGAGATCTAATGTATACACATTTGTTTTACCTAACAGTATTGTATCAAATCCCACACATAATTGGGGTCCCTGTATTGAGGATAAATAGGAGAAAATAATTCAGTAAAAATATTTAAAACATCATTATTTTTACAAAATATATTAAACAAGCTAAAAACTGACATGTTTGTCCATAAGTGTAGTAGTCAGTGCTACTCTGACCTCTGTATGCTCTATAATGCAGGATGGCAGCGGTCTCTCCCCCTCCATTTCTAGGGCTGTCTGGTAGCACGCACATGTGCCAGTGCTGCTTCCTCCGTGCTTCGATCTCCACATAAATGATATAAGCACTCAGACCAGGGCTTGGATAGCCTTTACGTGCACTTCACCTTGGTCCCCTGCTGCAAAGGAATACCACTTTTATGTGACTTCCTTTTCTGCCAGATGGAGGATTAGACAAGGGAGATCCTTCCATATGGCATTCATGCTGCACTAAGGACTCTTTCCTTCCAAATGGAATGAGAGGAATACAGGGCATTGCCACCAGAGAGCTCTGGGAGTCAACCTTCTAGACAGGTTAAGGACCCGAGACCTAATCTGCATTTGCACAGCTGGGGGAGACATCTGACCCAATGGTCAACCGGTCAGGAAAATAACGAATGTGACAACACTTCCTAGAAGGTAGGAAACAATCGAAACTGCAAGATGAGGGGGATGGGAGTGGTTTTTAATTGTCTGTATTGCGTTTCCTGTAGAGGGAGAAGCAATCACGTCTCTTAGGTTGTTGTCATGGAAGATGAATGGAAAAAAATATATTCAGAAAATTCTAAAATTATTAAATTACTAAATAAGGGCCCAAATGTGCAAAAAAAAGTAAAACAAATTAAAATATGCAAAGTGGTCAAGAAGTTATTTTTGCGTAAACCGGTGCATAGCAAAACCTGATCACTTGGTCTGGTCACAATAGTTTTGCTTATCCCTAGACATAAAATGGAGAATTGGCTCCGTGTGAAATTTCATCATACTATGGGGGAGATTTACTAAAACTGGTGCACGCAGAAACTGGCCCAGCTGTGCATTGTAACCAATGAGCTTCTAGATTTTATTTTTAAAGCTTAAAGTACAACTAAAGGCAAAACATTTTTTTTTTCTTTAGTTTTGGATGGAGTGGAGAGGGATTAGAACACTTGTCAGTTTTTATTGCTGTCTGTAACCCCATTAAGGCCCCTTTCACACTGGGGCGGGCAGGAGCGGTGGCGGTATAGCAGCGCGATTTTCAGCGCTGCTATACTGTCGTTCTTACCGCGGTATGCGGTCGCTAGGGGGGTAAATTTAACCCCCGCTAGTGGCCGAAAAAGGGTTAATACCGCCCGCAAACCGCGGCTATTGCCGCGGTTTGCGGGCGGTATTACCGCGCTGTCCCATTGATTTCAATGGCAGACCGCGGTAAAGGAGCGGTGAACACACCGCTCCTTCACCGCTGTAAAGAAGCGGCTAGCAGGACTTTTGGAGCGGTCCTGCTAGCGCACCGCTTCAGTGTGAAAGCCTTCGGGCTGTCACATTGAAGGCTACAGGGCATGATTTTTTCATGCGGTATAATAGCGCTAATATTAGCGCTAAACCGCATGAAAAACGCCCCAGTGTGAAAGGAGCCTTAAGGAGATTCATCCTCTCTTTTGTCCTGTTTACCATTATCATTGAAGGTGAAAGTAAATGTAAAAGAAATTACCCAAATTTTGGGTTGTCCTCAAAAAAGTAATAGATGGTAAATCTTCCAATGCGGACACTAATTCTGGTGACCTGAGGTTCCCCAAGGAATTCCCCTAATCTGTAGGGATTTCCTCTCACTTCCTGTTTGGTTTTGGGACAGGAAGTGAAGGGAAATCTTTGCAACTCTCTAACAGGGGTTATAACACTCCCTTACTCTATCCAAAAAGAAAAAAAAATGGCTATAGTTCTGATTTAATTGAACAATATAAAGTTAAAAGCCGATTGTATACACAACTGCATCAAATTCTGTGTACCCCAGTTTATCAAATCTCCCCCTCAATCTCTGGATGTACTAATCACACCTGGTTTTATGGAAGGTAACCTTTGTTTATGCATTATTTCATCACATGATCAGTTTGCATTGCCCAGGTTTGTCACAGGTTTATTTTTATCACCAACATACTTTTAGCACAGCTATAAGGAAGGTAGGCTTGCTGCAACTTACCTTGCACATTTTGTAAGGAGCTCTTTACTGCATCAACACACTTTCCACAAGTAATCCGAACTGCAAATTCCAGCTGCGACAAAGTAAACATCACAACAAAAGAGTTAAAATGGTTGTAAAGGTTTGGTTTAAAAAAATAAAATAAACAAACATGTCATACTTACTTACCTCCGCTGTGCAGTTGGTTTTGCACAGAGTGGCCCCGATCCTCCTCTGCTGGGGTCCCTCCTTGGCGCTCCTGGCTCCTCCTCTTCTCAAGTGCCCAGTCGGAGAAGCACTCTCCTTTGTGGACACCCGTGTGGGCACGCCCCTGTGTCCTGCTGCTGCGTCCGTAGGCATAGACAGCAGGACTGGGCTTCGCCCACCCGGCGCCTGCATTATTGGATTTGATTGACAGCAGCGGGAGCCAATGGCTGTGCTGCTATCAATCTATCCAATCAGGACACGACACACCGTGTAGAGCTGGTGTGCTCATTCCCGTCGTATGAATTACGGGGGTTAAGGTAAGTATAAGGGGGGGGCTCAGGGGCGCTTCTGCAGCACAGGAGGTTTTTCCACCTTAATGCATAGAATGCTTTAAGGTGAAAAAACGGCGAGGGTTTACAACCCCTTTAACCCTTTTGCTGCCAGGCCATATGCTCCATTTTGTACACTCGAGTGGTCAGACCATTTTTGCACTTTTTCCCTTTGCTTTTTTATTTTTCACTTATAGCTTTTAGAATTTGTAAAAAGACCGCCCAAACCATATATTTTCTGAAAGCACACGATCAGATGAATAAAAAGAAGGTGCTACTGATTTTTTAGACCCCGCGGTATTTGTGCAAATGTTTATAAAAGCAATATATTTGCAAAAAATACACTAAAACCATTATTAGCAGATAAAAAAAAAAAACAGCAAATTTTACAAAATTCCTACTAAATACAAAAGTTTAACCGGTTTTGAGTTAATAACAAAAATTTGTAACGCCTTTTTTGCGAAATGGTGAAAATTTAACAGACGCAAAAGTGTAAATATTCAAATTTCTCAAAAAATCTGAAGGTTTTAATTTTTCCTTACAGCTTTCAGAATTTGTGAAAGACTCCCAAAACCATATATTTTCTGAAAGCATATGACCTCTATAATAAAAACAAGAAGGTGCTACTAATTTTTTAGACCCCGAGGTATTTGCGCAAATGTTTATCAAACCAATATATTGGCAAAAATACACTAAAACCATTATTAGCAGATAAAAACACAGCTAATTTTACAAAATTCCTGCTAAATCCCTACTAAATATAAAAGCTTAACCTGTATGGAGTAAATAAATATTTAAATATTTGTAAATTTTTAATTGCGCCTTTTTCCAAAATGGTGAAAATCGAACGTACCCGAAAATTTCTCAAAAAATCTGGGAGGTTTTCATTTTTCACTTCCAGCTTTCAGAAATTAGAAAGACCCCTGAAACTAGACATTTTCTAAAAGCACATGACCTGTAGAATAAAATAAAAATGCTACAGATTTGTTCGGCCCCGCAATAATTGTGCAAATGTTCACCATATCACTAAAATCATTAATATTAGAGGTCAACCGATATATCGGCCGATATTTGATAAATCGGCATTGGCCGATTATCAAAATTAGGCCGATATTTTACACTGGCCGTTCCTCCTATCCTTCCTTCTTCACACTCAGCAGCTCTGGCATTATCAAGCGCTGTGCTGAGTGAGAGAGAGAGAGGGGGGAGAGTGAGAGAGAGAGAGGGGGGAGAGTGAGAGAGAGAGAGGGGGGGAGAGTGAGAGAGAGAGGGGGGGGGGAGAGAGAGAGGGGGGGAGAGAGAGGGGGGGAGAGAGAGGGGGGAGAGTGAGAGAGGGGGGGGGAGAGTGAGAGGGGGGGAGAGTGAGAGAGAGTGAGAGAGAGAGAGGGGGAGAGAGAGAGAGGGGGAGAGAGAGAGAGGGGGGGAGAGAGAGAGAGGGGGGAGAGAGAGAGGGGGGAGAGAGAGAGGGGGAGAGAGAGAGGGGGAGAGAGAGAGGGGGGAGAGAGAGAGGGGGGAGAGAGAGAGGGGGAGAGAGAGAGGGGGAGAGAGAGAGAGGGGCGAGAGAGAGAGAGGGGCGAGAGAGAAATAGGGAGGAGAGAGAGATAGGGAGGAGAGAGAGATAGGGGGAGAGAGAGATAGGGGGAGAGAGAGATAGGGGGAGAGAGAGAGAGAGGAGGGGGAGAGGAGGAGGAGGAGGAGAAGAGGAGAAGAGGAGGAGAAGAGGAGGAGAAGAGGAGGAGAAGAGGAGGAGAAGAGGAGGAGAAGAGGAGGAGAAGAGGAGGAGAAGAGGAGGAGAAGAGGAGGAAGAGAAGAGGAGGAGGAGGAGGAGGAGGAGGAGGAGGAGAAGAAGAGGAGGAGGAGGGAGGAGGAGGAGGAGAAGAGGAGGAGAAGGGGAGGAGGAGGAGGAGAAGAGGAGGAGGAGGAGAGAGGAGGAGGAGGAGGAGAGAGAAGAGGAGGAGAGAAGAAGAGGAGGAGGAGAGAAGAAGAGGAGGAGGAGAGAAGAAGAGGAGGAGGAGAGAGGAGGAGGAGAGAAGAGGAGGAGAGAGGAGGAGAGAGGAGAGAGGGGAGGAGAGAGGGAGGAGGAGGAGGAGAGAGAGAGAGGCGGAGGAGAGAGAGAGAGAGGCGGAGGAGAGGGAGAGAGAGAGGCGGAGGAGAGAGAGAGAGAGAGAGAGGAGGAGAGAGAGAGGCGGAGGAGAGAGAGAGGCGGAGGAGAGAGAGAGGCGGAGAGAGAGGAGGAGGAGAGAGAGAGAGGAGGAGAGAGAGAGAGAGAGGAGGAGAGAGAGAGAGAGGAGGAGAGAGAGAGAGAGGAGGAGAGAGAGAGAGAGGAGGAGAGAGAGAGGAGGAGAGAGAGAGGAGGAGAGAGAGAGAGGAGGAGAGAGAGAGAGGAGGAGAGAGAGAGGAGGAGGAGAGAGAGAGGAGGAGGAGAGAGAGAGGAGGAGGAGAGAGAGAGGAGGAGGGAGAGAGAGGAGGAGAGAGAGAGAGAGAGGAGGAGAGAGAGAGAGGAGAGGAGGAGAGAGAGAGAGAGAAGGAGAGAGAGAGAGAGAGGAGGAGT